>RCIC01000010.1:6375000-7100000 GCA_018883505.1 Ceratosolen fusciceps
GAGTTATGTCCTCAGTAATCACAATTCGTTATCGCCTTGGACCATTTTTATCGATAAAAAATTTTCCTCCAAGGACTTCAGTCTCTCGTCGACGCTCGTTAATATCAAATCTAATGATCGAATGATTATTCCATAGCAAGTGAATCATTTTGTGGGTGTGACGAAAAAACAAACAAAGAACAACTCCTTTTGGCCAATATACTTTGGTATTTTTTTAAAAAAAAGCCGATTTTACTATATATATATATATATGTATATATAATGCGCTCTAAATACTCTATTTAAATAATATTACAATTAGATAATGAAATTTTTATGATTGAGTCGCATTAATCATTACACGTCCCTATGTACGAAACATAATTTTTTTTTTCACTTCCTCTTTTTTTCTTTTTTTCTCTTTTTTTTCTTTTCTTTCCAAATAATACGCGCGAATAAAAGTATTTTAAGCAAATAATGTTCGATAATGATCTAATGCTGAAAACGGGTATTGCGATACATAATGCAATGAATTTATGTGAAATTTATAATAATCCTTTAAAACATAATTGTAATTGGCTCGACTATGTCCTAAATAATTATCTTACGTATGCATATGCATATATATATATATATTATTATATTATGAGGTTGCATTATTCTCCGTCTCGTTTGATTACCAATTGAAGGTCATTGTTATTGGAATTATCGAATGCTCGAAACGAGTGTTGATATTATTTTTTTTATACATCCTGATGTAGGCGATCTGTATTTAATTCCACATGCAGGACTTGTAGGGGCAGGTAAACGAATGTAATTTCAACGGTAATCAAATGACATACCTATACCTGTATATATATATAAACGCATATACGTATAAAAGTGCGCGATTGTTTTCCCATTTCCCCGAGTGAATAAAAAAAAAAAAAAAAAAAAAAAAAAAAAAACAAATACTCAGAGACCTCCGATAATTGATAAGTCAGCATGGACGTCGAATTGATCGTGGATCGTGATCGACGTGTAAAAAGGCTCATCAATCAAGGAGATCGGTGGGCCAGCGTCAGATAATTAGCATTCCAAGTACCCGATTACAGTAAAAACACAGTCTATGGAGTGATTAAAGATAAAATCCTCGCAATTCCATTAGAATGAAAAACTTGCGTCTTACGTTAATTGCGTTAACGATCGCAGTGAGAGATTTACATTGTTTGCGCGGAGCTGTCGGTCTGACCTTGGAGATCCACGTATAACGACCTTCCTTATCGTCAGTACATGCCTACGGAAACTCTAAAGAGAGAGAAGAGGGAGTGGGAGTGGGAGTGGGAGTGGGATCGGGGGAGGGCAGGGAGGAGTTGGAGCGGTCCAAGCCACCCCCCCCCTCCCGATCCGACCTAAACAATGTAAGCCTCTTAGCGAGCGTCTGCCCCAGGTCGAGTCTCCTGTCCTGCGGATTGGCCCGTCTCGATTACTCTTGATCGCAGGTCTCGAAGTCGTCGCCGGCATCCTCGGTCTCAAAGTCCTCGTCGGCGGTGGCCTCCTGGTACTGCTGGTACTCGGAGACGAGGTCGTTCATGTTCGACTCGGCCTCGGTGAACTCCATCTCGTCCATGCCCTCGCCCGTGTACCAATGCAAGAAGGCTTTCCTTCTGAACATGGCGGTGAACTGCTCGGAGATGCGCTTGAACAGTTCCTGGATGGCGGTCGTGTTCCCGATGAAGGTCGCCGACATCTTGAGACCACGAGGCGGGATATCGCACACGGCGGTCTTCACGTTGTTCGGGATCCATTCGACGAAGTACGAGCTGTTCTTGTTCTGGACGCTGAGCATCTGCTCGTCGACCTCCTTCATGGACATGCGGCCGCGGAAGACGGCGGCCACCGTCAGGTAGCGGCCGTGTCGCGGGTCGCAGGCCGCCATCATGTTCTTGGCGTCGAACATCTGCTGGGTGAGCTCCGGCACCGAGAGCGTCGAGTACTGCTGCATCGAGCGGGACGTAAGGGGAGCGAAGCCGGGCATGAAGAAGTGCAGGCGGGGAAAGGGAACCATGTTCACCGCCAGTTTCCTCAGGTCGGCGTTCAGCTGTCCGGGGAAGCGCAGGCAGGTCGTGACGCCGGACATCGTCAGCGAGACCAGGTGATTCAGGTCGCTGTAGGATGGATTCGAGACCTGCGGATCGAAGCTCGGATCAGTCCTCGGGTCACACCTCGTCACACCTCGTCACACATTATCAACTTATGACTGAATACAGAGTCAACCGACGTCGACAACTTTCTACTTGGTGTTCGGTTAATAATTGGGACAAATCGCCAAAGCTACATCGGGGCGAACAGAGACTCGGGTGGTCGCGTGGTGGTGGTGCGGTGGTGGTGAGGATGTTACGCTCGGATGCGGGAGAGAGCGCGGTCACACCGCGTGACCGACGCTCAGTGACATTAATACGTCTCGTATTTATTTATCAAGGGTCAGCGTTTGGCCTTCGAGGCACAGCTGCGGATAAAAGACTCGAAAGCCCGGGTCACCTCTTAAAGCTTACCCGAGATCTTAAAGCTTAGCCGCCGCATCGTCGATTAAAAAATATGAATCTCAAGCGATCTTAGCCCGCTCGATCTATAATAGTTAATTTATTAAACGTAAAAATAAGGCGAATCGTAGCTCGCGCAAGATTTATCTTTGGCTTTGAAGTCTTTCGATCGATGCGTATAACACGTTGGAAGCCGTGGATCGAGAGGATCGAGGGTAGAAAAAAAAAAAAGAGTCTGTTCTAGGTGATCCATTAATTTCTTAACGGATATAAGCGCTTAGATCGCGGCGCGGCGCATCGATGTAAACGAAGCCTTTAAGGAATAGAGGAGTATTAAAATACATCTGACCTTGAGCGTTCTGAAGCAGATGTCGTACAGGGCTTCGTTGTCGATGCAGTAGGTCTCGTCGGTGTTCTCGACGAGCTGGTGGACCGAGAGGGTGGCGTTGTAGGGCTCGACAACGGTGTCGGAGACCTTGGGCGACGGCATGACCGAGTAGGTGTTCATGATCCTGTCCGGGTACTCCTCGCGGATCTTGGAGATGAGGAGCGTGCCCATACCGGACCCGGTTCCACCTCCCAGGGAATGCGTGAGCTGGAAGCCCTGGAGGCAGTCGCAATTCTCGCATTCCTTGCGGACGACATCGAGGACCGAGTCGACGAGCTCGGCACCCTCGGTGTAATGACCCTTGGCCCAATTGTTACCGGCACCGGACTGCCCGAAGACAAAGTTGTCCGGGCGGAAGAGCTTCCCGTAAGCTCCGGAGCGGACGGCGTCCATGGTCCCGGGCTCCAGGTCGAGGAGGATGGCGCGCGGCACATACTTGCCACCGTTAGTCGACGTCGCAACTGTTCGTTTGTATAATAAAATTTCAAATAAATCCTTAAATTCATATGTGACTGATCGAGGCCCGTAGAGGGAAATAAATCAAAAGATCTACCGACGCGGACGATCCTCCCGCGTCTACCCGCAATGCACCGGGGTCGCGGCGCGAGGGAAAACACGTGCAAGTTGGCACAGGCGTGGGTAGGGTAGGTTTTTAATTTATCGGCGAGGCCGAGGAAGACGCTCGGAGACAATTTTATGCCTCGGACGCATAATATACGACGGAGATGGATGTCTTTAAGGATTAACAGGGGCTTTAAATGCGTATAAGTGGGGAGGGTGGATGGGTGGGTGGGACGAATCAACGCGTGTAAGACACAAGTGAAGGTGCGCGCGGCCCGAGAGTCGTTGGGCTCGTTTATTTGGTCGATTATGCTTTGTTGAAAGAAGGGAGTGAGACGAGATCGTAGAGGGGCTCGGGTATCTACGGCTCGGCTGCAGCTAGCCGGCGGTGCGCTTGACGGCAGGGCACGGGGTAGGTAGGGGGTAGGTGGCGGTAGGTGGGTAGGGGGTAGGTAGGGTAGGGGGTAGGGGGTATGGGGGTAGGGGGGGTAGGGGGGTAGGGAGGGGGTAGGGGGTATGGGGGTAGGGGGTATGGGCAGGGGGGGAGGCTACGATATGGCAGCCCGTCTATAAATAAGAGATGGGAGGCATTTTTCTTAAGCCGGTGTCATTCCCGAGGAATTTATTCGTCGTTCGAGTCAGGCGTGCGTCTGCGGAGGCTTTGGAAGCTGCGGAGGGACGGATGGTCCTCGAGAGCATCTAAGCCAAGCGCCGACGATTAGGCTGGGCTGTAAGCCTTCCGATAAGCCGAGACCAATATCTCCGGACGGAAGTGGGGGATGAATGGGACACGGAGGTCATTGACGGGAGGAGAGCGCAAGAGGGTCCACGCGGCGGTGGTGCTACGTATGAGGGCTACCGAGAGGAGAATGGGGGGAGGGGGGCGGACGAGAAATCGCGATCTAAAAGAGAAAGCGGCCGCGGCTCGAAAGTCAGTCGAGCTCCCAAGAGGAAGAAGAGGGAGAAGAAGAGGAAGAGAAAGAGGAAGAGGAAGAAGAAGAAGAAGAAGAAGAAGAAGAAGAAGAAGAATGAGAAGAAGAAACTCCTACAAAGCGTTTATTTCGGTCGGACGCGGTGGCGTGGGTCGACCCGCCCTCCCAAACCCTCCCGAACCCTCCCAAACCCTCACGCCACAGCCGCCACCGCCGCCGCCACCGCCAGCATGGAGCCGAGTTTATTTCGCTTCTGGAATCCCCCGGGGGTGCCTCCTTTCGGCTCCCGCTCCGTTTTTAGAGCAAGGATGGCTTACCGAGCCAGCCCCCGCGAGCCTACCTCGCCCCCTCCCTCCTCTTGCACAGACTTGGGCAGCCAAGGTATCTGTGAAAGGAGCCCGTGCTCTAAAGCCTATTTCTGGTTAAACGAGCCGATGATAACCGATGCCTCTCGGACCTTCCTTCCTTCTATTAAGTCCCTCCTTGTCCGAGGACAGGACCCCGCCCGACTTACCGGATGCCTCGTTGTAGTAGACGGAGATCCGCTCGAGCTGCAGATCGCTGTCCCCGTGGTAGATGCCCGTCTGGTCGATCCCGTGCTCCTCCGAGATCACCTCCCAGAACTGCAAGCAAAGCGTTTATCCCATTATTGTCAACGCAATCTCTCTCTCTCTCTCTCTCACTCACTCTGCAAAGACTCCGTACGAGCCGTATTTAAAAATGCCCCAGCGCTTAATTATTTCTAATTACAGGCCTAAGTCGACGTTGCTCTTCTTCTCCGGAGCTCATTACCCGATGGGAGAGTCCGCTCGCTTTTCTCACATTCGGCTATGGGAAAGTAATAGGAGCCCCGTTTAAGGGCCGTAGGCCCAACGACCCGGCGATTCGGGATGATAAAAATAACGCGTATCTCTCTCTCTCTCTCTCTCTCTCTCTCTCTCTCTCTATCGCCGTGTCGGTCGTTAGTCATAGATCTTGGATCTGGCGGTAGTCGTCGCGATAGTCCTTAACGACATAGCTCAGACCGCGACTATTTCCTTGACTCTTTCCTGTTAATACCAGGCGCCGGGGGTAAGTGATAAGAAGCATCGGCGCGGGAACGTCTTTGGGCTTTATTTAACGCCACTGGCCTCGGTCAGTAAGCGAATGACGGTCGAAATTCTGTGTCGGTAGGCTGATGGCGAGGATCGACCGAGAAAGGGTAAGAAACGCGATAGATCCGATGGATCGGATTGATCGAATGGAATCGATGGGATTCGCGAGTCGGATTCGTGCGGTGGTTATTCGCGATGCCGGCAAGGGTGGATGGGAGGCGGGAGGGTGGGTGGGTGTGTGGGGAGGAGGTTCGAGTCGAGCTTGGGGCACGACAATTACGCCCCGCCGAGTCATCCGAGATAAGGCTTTCCGCCCGGCGAGACGACGATGAGTCTGCTCCGAGTGCTTAGTACCGAGAGCTGCGAAATAACGCAGTTGAGTGACGACCAGTGACTCGGCGACTCCTCTCACCCCACCCCGCCCTACCGGCTGCTTTTAACTCGTCCCGTTTCCTTTTTCCTTCCCTCCCTTCCTTTTTTTTTCTTTCTTTCTTTTTATCCTAAGGCCTTTACCGTAGCCAAGCACCGCGTCTCTCTCTCTCTCTCTCTCTCTCTCTCTCGCGGTATCTATGCGTGATTCACGAGTACAGTCCTCTACGAGTCTCTTACATGTCCTCTGCCAGTACCTCCTACCCGCTCTCTACAAAGTCTCATTATCCTAAGGCTCCTATTAAATTAACCCATGACTAATGATTCCTACGTCTCGTCTCGTCTCTCTCTCTCTCTCTCTCTATTTCTCTTTCTCTCACTTATGCTTCCATCTCGGTGACCTCGGCTATTTAATCGCAGCTTGAAGAATATCCGCGACCGGGGAGGAATGCCACGCTTTGTCATCCGGGGAGCGAGAAAAACGGCTATTCCAGGGAATTCCAGAGGAAGCTGGGTATCGCTAGATGAAAATAACTCTAAATTGTCTTCAATTTAATAATTAGAGGCGCTCGTCGAGAGCCCGTCCGAGAGTACGTTGACGCTGCATTCTTCGCGAGTTCCCCTCCACCCTCCCGCGCCCCCTACACCGCCTACACCGCCTAGACCGCCTACACCGCCACGACAACTCGTCCGAGATCGCGTATTTTGTCTAGGACGCGGATTTACATCGAATATTTCGTTATTCGGCTTTGGACGAAGTCAGAGAGAGAGAGAGAGAGAGAGAGAGAGAGACGAGAGCTGGCAAGAGAGTCTCGGAAGCCAAGACTACTCATAAATACGATACGAGCGCGCGGACAGGGGCGGGACGGACGGCCACCGAGAATCGGCCAAAGTATATTTATAGCAGCGGGTGGGTCGGTTTATGGCGCGGCTCGCTTTATCGCCTCTGCCGGAGCTCCGTAAATTTTTCGCGGAGGAAGATTTATATTTGGCAGTCTTGCCGTGGAGCGAAATAATGTCCTGGACCGGCAGTGGTGGGGGACCGGGGGGACGGGGGCGGGGGGAGGGGGGGAGTAGGTGAAGGAGGGTACGGCAGAGGGGGGGGGGTAGAGGGTACCCGGGTAATACCGTAGCCCGATGCACGTGGACGTAGGCCGTCCGAGATACGGCGACTCGTCGGTAACGTCGTTACCGAGATGAGGACGAGGCGTCTCGCCTGGGACAGTGGGAGCGTTCAGAGGTAAGCCGAAGCGGACCCGGTTGACCGTTCACTGTGACAGTTAATTATAGAAATCTCTGTCCGGAGGAGACGAGCTTTTTCTGTTCTGGCCGTGCTCGGGGAGGTCGCCCGGCCAACCTCACCGGCGTCTCCAGTCCAGGTAAGACGCCAGGTCGACGGGGGCGCTGACGGGGTCGGGGGCGGAGGCGGAGGCGGAGCCGATGGACAACAAAGGAGGGCCGCGCGGGCGCGATGAATCGTGTAGCCCGGGTATCCGGTTAGCCGCGTTACCCGCTCCGCGCCGTCGCAACGCCTGAAATTACGAGTCCCGCGCTGAATGGCTAAATAACGCGACGTGCCCGGACCTCGAAACGATAAATGTAACACCGCGCTCGGACTTCAGAATCAAGCCGGCGCTCGATAGTCGGGTGGCGCTCGTTACGCGCTACAGGCGTAGCAACGATTATCGATCCAGCCGATCGATTTGTGAAGCCCTCCTCCCTCGCCACCGCCAACGACTCCTTTGACCTTCCGCGATATCGGTATTTTTCCGGGAGCCCAGTACCCGGAACACCTGGGACGACGCAACCGTCCCTCCCACCCTCACGTCGGCGTCGGCGGAGTAGATCTATGCGGTTCCGGAGGAATCTTGGCGGGGGTCGGCAACGATCCGGTATGTAAGAGAGCCTCGCCCGTTGCAGGTCTACGAAATCGCATGCGTCACTCGCGACTTGGCGTTGGTCGGTAAGTCGCGCGGCCGCTGAATTATTCATGGCTCCGCGATTATTTATCCGCATACAAATCGAGGGGCATCGATTATCGCGATAATCGTTAAAATTAAATATCGATCCAGAGAGGGCCGAGGGGGCACCGGAGAACACCGCTGACGATTGGGGTTATTTAAATGGCTGGCCGCGATATGACCGCGCCCCCCCCCCACCTGCATAACGGTGATAACCGAAGGCGGAGCGGGGTGTGGGAGTTGGGTGTCGTGGGGGGGGGGGAGGGCGGATTAACCAGGAGTCGGGGCGCTTCCGTTCGAAATATCGAACGCGGCCCGAGTGAGTCCGTCCGTGCCGAGGAGGAAGACGCCCGCGAGGCGGCTGCGCTCCATTGTCGGGATCAATGGGACACGAAAATTGCAGCCTCGGTGTCAGGGGGCGTAGGTGGAGGGCGTAGGTGGAGGGCTGGCACGAACGTTTAGACTGTAGACGGCCGACCGTCCGAGTCCATTAATTAGACGAAGGCTCCTGGTCCCTAACGAACCCCAATAACCTTCGCGGCTCACGCTACGTCGCGGCCCGAGAGGTCCGCGACGGCGAGGGCGAGGGTGAGGGAGAGGGCCGAGAGAACGCGGTGAGAATAGAGAATATGGAGGGGAGCCGTTCGAGGGACTCGGCGTTGTTTGGCATTCACCTGGTGGCGATCGGAAGCGCCGGCTCGCCGACGAGAGGAACCGCCTCCTGGTATCGGGCCGCGGGCAGGAACAACGGGACCCGGGGGGACCTCGGTCGTAATCGAGGCAGCTTTTCGGGGACGATGCGGATGTATCGATCGATCGTGGGCCGCGTACTTTCAACTCCTTGCCCCCCCCCTCCCCCCACTGCCATCGACTCGGCTCGCCGCTTGGAAATATCGATTGGCTCTATTATTTTCTACTGCCAGCCGTACTTCCCCGTACACCAGCTCCTCCCGATCCTCTCTACCCGGACGGGAGGACGTTAATTACCCTGGATTAATTAATCGGGGAGTCGGAGCCACCAAGCTCGTAAGAGAGAGAGAGAGAGAGAGAGAGAGAGAGAGAGAGAGAGAGAGAGAGAGTCCGGCGGCGTCGTCGGTGAGGGACGCGACCGGACTCGACTCTGCGGCCGACGTGCACGTGACGCGTGAAGAGGGAGGGGGCGGGGGGTCGGTATCCCTCATAAAGAAGAAGCTTTCTTATATTTACAGGCACTCGCGCATTGACAGGCTTGGCTTTATTATCCTTTATTGTTCGGTATGGTCAGAGCTGCTAAAAAAAAGAATGAAGAAGGAGTCGGAGCTCCTGATACGTGAGAGGGTTCGTAAAAGGACCCGGACCGACCACCGGGTCGTTTAAAAAAAATGCACAGACTCGAATTATCCTTTTAAAGGTCAGCTTTAAAGGTATTCAGAACGCGTCACTCCGGTCATGTGGAGCGCTGAGAGGGAAAGAGAGAGGCGGTTATTGCGGGGGTGGGGGGACAGAGGTGGGCTCCCGTACCACCAAGGAAGTATGCTCGAAAAGCAATGCAAATAATAGTACCCGGAATTCGTCGGTGCCGCGAACGTACGTCGCGGTCGACGGCGAGGTGGGGCACCGGGAGCGGTAGTCGGCTGGGTGGGGGGGGTGGAGGGGGCAAGGGAGTAGGGGCGTCCGGAAATCATAAAAGTATCGGCAAATACAGAGTCCCGTAAGAGGGACTCGCGGCACCTCCTTGGCGACAGGAGGCGCGCCCGAGCAACTCCGTCACAGCAGCCGGAGTTTAAGCCGGAGTCATCCTCGCCCTTTCCACGAAGCGCTATGTATAGTCTCGACGAGGTAGAGGAGGAGGAGGAGGAGTAGGTGGTGTCGGGAGAGGGGGGGCGTGGATGTCATTCGCGTCGAGGATTCCTCCGATGCCGGCTTATCTGTCTGCTACGCTTCGTATATACCACGAGAGTCCTTCTCCTACCTCCTCCTACCTTCTCCACCCCCGCCACCCTATCCCCGCCCGCCCCCTCTCGTCATGTAATCCCACGGGATTAGGTAACCTTGGGGTGGCTGGCTCGCTATGCCGACTCCTTTATTACTATCAGCTTCTAAAGTCGGGCCTCCCTAAATTACAGGTGCGTCCTTTACTGTTTTACTAGTCCCCTCCCCGCCCCTCTCAATGTAAGGTGATCGGGACTTTAACCTCCTCGTCGAGCAGCCCCGTTTACTTGACTGCGAATGCACCAGGTAATGGACATCGACGCCTCTGATAATCCCAATAACACCTGGCAAGCCTTCCTTATGGTCCTTTAACTTTCTGTTTTAAGTACGCGAGTCCAGAACTGAATAACCCCTCCCCCCCTGCCCCGGAGCTTTAACTGGTCCACCCTAATTGTTATGATTTTGTAAATATACCGATTGTGAGGTGAATACAATGAAGTTTTCCACGCTTGTTTGTCATTAAACGTCTGTAAACGTCACTCGTCGTCACCTGTCGTCGTCACCTGTCGTCGTCGTCGAGATCGTCCAGTCGCCCCGTAGAGGTAAGCCGAAGGGGAGGAAGGGCATTTCCCCGGCGGGGAAATCTCCATTGCCGCGGTTATTTAAATGGGAGCGTCGGCGCGGCCGTCCGAGCGAAGAACAGCGAAGCCGCTGTTGAAATTATTCAAATAAGTATCGCGTGTCCACGGCTAAGACATAATAATGCACCACGTGACTGGTTCCTCGAAGGTATAAACGTAATGAAGAGGAAAAGGCCGACGGGACTTTTGCCCCGTATAACCGGTTCCCGAAGGGAGGAGGCCAATACTCCGCGAGAGGCTATTACGTGTCTCACGTGCTCTGGCCTCCTTCCGCGGCCTCCATCTGTGACCCCTGACACGCGAACGTCTCACCGCCCCGCCGTCCTCTTCGCCCCTCGCACCCTCGACGACGATTAATTCGACAAAGGCCCGGGATGCGGGCCTACTGAATTTTCCGCTGCGGGGTTAACTCTTCCTCGCGGGAAGTACTACAAGGACCGACACTCCCTCCTGGACGTATCGTTTTACGGACTTCCGTCCGGGTGATCCTCGTACGTTGAGTCGCTACCCCCCCTCTCTGCCTCTGTCTGTACTACCGCGGATGGAGAATTCTTATAAGCAGGCCGATTCGCCTGCCGATATTATATCGAGTAGCTTTTACGTGCCGAGCCGAAGAGAGAGAGAGAGAGAGAGAGAGAGAGCAAGTCACTCACGTAAATATTACCTATTTATACGCCTCGCCTCGAGGGGACCCTTCGTGTAACCAATACCAGTGCATACAGCGAGGCGCATCTCTTTCTCTGTAAACAATCCGAAATATCATCCGCGGCACCCCCACACCTCCGCTCGCCCGGCTCCCCCCGGGAACGGACACCCTTGCACTACCGAGCCCGGCACTTCCCCCCGTGTCGGAGAGCTCCAGGTTTCGGAAGTTCCGGAGGGTCCCCGCTGCGGAGTGCAGCCATAAAAAGCGAGCCAATTGACGGCCGCGTCAACTACGGTCGTATGGGGCGGAGGAGGAGGAGGAGGAGGAGGAGGAGGAGCGGCAGCTGCACCGGGACGACGGGGGTCCGCGACAGAATTAGCCGCCTCGCTAATGGCTAATGGGAGTCACGGGGATCCCTGATCGAGCGAGCTATTTACATTATTATTATCCACGGCGACCTGGCCGCGAGGCCTAATTGACCTCACAGGATCCGTCAGCTCGTCATCGGTACAGCGGACCTCCTTAAGAGCCTCCAATTCATCCCGAAGAGACAGAAAATCGCTTCTCTCCCTCCCCCTCGCCCGCCCCGGCGAGAACCGTAAATGAAACACGTTGCTTGCTAATGTGGTGGATCAGCAGGAGGTGGAGGTGGAGGTGGAGGTGGAGGAGGGTACACTTTGGAGCTTACGAAGCTGCTTGCGTGTCGGCTATGGGACTAATTAATTATAATTTAAAGTCACTTGAACTTGTTGTGTGTGGTTTAAGGTTAGAGTTGACGGGGTCAATTGGAATTGATCCGCAACGACCGGCCGGACCGATCGGTTATTCGGATGGAGGTGGGCCGGATAAACGCGATCACCGCAGTATATTCGAAGCAAGGACACCCGAGCGAGACCGTGATTTACGTTGTCGGGAGGGTTGGGGGGTTGGGTGAGAGGGGGAGGGGGGTGGCTCCGTAAAATAAATTGGGCATTGAAGTGCGACGGAGCAGCGGTCGAGTGGAGTGGAGTGGAGTCGGAAGGACCGACGCAAGAAAAGTATTCGGATGACCGGCTCCGTGGAAAGCAGCGTCTCCCCCCGACGTCCGGAGGAGCGACCTCGGCAAAAACAATCAATTAAGTCGGCACGACGTCGCGATGGGCGCGAGGAGGAATTCGCTCGGGGGACTCGATCTTCCAATCAGCTCTCTTTGGCCGTGGAGGGATCCCAACCTCCTCTCGCCTCCCTGACCCTCAGAGCTCAGCTCGCGTAGCCGTCGCCGATCATCGTCCGGCATCATCCAGGCGCACTTGAGCACGTGCTCGGCCGCCTCTTTGCAATCGATGCATACTAAAGTGAAATATCGCCGCAACCGAGGAGGCTGCGGCGTCGGAGCGGGGGGCAGAGGGGGCAGAGGGAGGGCGCTGTAATTTTATCGTAACGAGCGAGACGCGACGAGCGTCTTGCTTATCGTACGTAGAGTTCAGAGAGAGAGAGAGAGAGAGAGACATAGAGAGGTAGAGAGAGAGAGAGAGAGAGAGAGAGAGAGAGAGAGAGAGAGAGAGCGGCACCCGGGGACTGACTTTTCGCTCCTCCGACTCGGTCTCGTTGAATAATAGTCATTGTCCCCGCGAATATACATAGACGCGGATATTTTTAGATAAAGATTTGCCGTTTCTTGTTTTTTGCGCGCCAGGGTGAAGGAGGAAGAGGGGGGCCCCGTATCCGGGTTGTAAGCGGCAGTATCTCTAGCTTAATAACGGTATCGCTGAGGCGATAAAGAAAGGGAGGTGGAGGAGGAGGAGGAGGAGGAGGAGGGCAGTGATCAGACTCGAGGCTCTCTCTCTCTCTCTCTCTCTCTCTCTCTCTTGTAACAAAGAGAGCGCTCGGCTGCACCGGGGCGGAAGTGGGAAGGACGGAATAAAAAGCACGGACGTACCTTGGCTCCGATTTGGTTGCCGCACTGACCGGCCTGCAAGTGTACGATTTCCCTCATTGTGTCGCGCCGGCTGCTTCTGCTGACCTCACTCTCTCTCTCTCTCTCTCTCTCTCTTCTTATCGACTGCACTCGCTGCGCTTGCCGAACTTGCTGATGGTGGTGATCGCGGTGGTGGTGGTGGTGGTGGTGGTGGTGGTGCTACTGCTACTGCTACTTCTGCTGCTTCTCGATCCCGAGTCTCGAGCGCGAATGGCAAGGCTCGGCTTAGATCGGGCCGTTTCTTTATGTGTGCGCCTCCTGGTGAACGGCCTTCGCGCTTCAAGGGGAGACTCCAGAGGTGGCGCACTACTGCGCAAGTCCCGAGCGCGATAAGAGCCCGATGCCGGCATTACTTTAACCATCGTCTCTCTCTCTCTCTCTCTCTCTCTCTCTCTCTCTCTCTCTCTCTCTCTCTCTCTCTCTCTCTCTCTCTCTACATCTACCTCTGTCTCCGCCCCAATAACCCCTCACCCTTCACGAATCGCTTTTCCCTTTTCCCGATCGCCGGATGTCTTCCCTCTTCCCTCTTCGTTTGCAATAGATCCTCCTGCCTTCGCTCCGAACCTCCGGCCCCGAATTCAAAGAACCCGCGAGTCCTCTCATCTCCTTACTCCCCCTCTCTACTTTCTAATTTACGGCAGTCCCCCCCCCTGCATTGCCCGCTACAGAAATTCCATCGATTTCCCTCGTGACCGAGGATCGGGAGCTTACCTACCTTACACGAGACTCTAAGGTCGCTCGGAAATTTTTTCCCTTACCGCCCGCCCTCCCCTAAAAGCCCCTCTAACGAAAAAACGAAAGATAAAGCAGCCTCTGTACGATAACTCTCTCTCTCACTCTGTCGCGCCCCCCTTGAGACAGTCGGCCCTTCCTTGGCCCCCCTCTAACCCCAATAACCCCTAAGAGCCCCATAGAGACCCATAGAGACCCATAGAGCCACGACGAGCCAGGACGAGACACCATCTACAACGCACAGTCTCTCCTCCACTATCGGTCGTTACCGATCGCCTCGGCCGTGAAGGTAATTAATTACAGTTTAGCGGCATAAATATTGGTAAAATGTATATCATTGTTCGGACACGCGGAAATTGTTCGTCACCTGCAACATTGAATGCAAACGCTCTGTCTATGCTTTTAATAACAGATCGCCTCTGTCCCTCCCCCCCCCCCCACACACACCCGCGCAATTATTAGGACTCGCTTGAACAATTGGCGTTTCGCAGTCTCGCGTCGACGTCCCGACGCCGGTGCTAATATTCAATCGGCGCGCCTCTCGCCTCCCATTTAAAAACCCCCGGCCCTGCCCGCTAATACACGCGCGCACGCCTGACTCTCCCTACCCCCTACCCCCTACCCCCTGCCACCTATACCAATAATTATACGAGAGTTGGATTACGGCTCGGCTGTTTATCATCGTATTATCGAGCGACGTAAAAGGATCGAGCGCTACACATATATATATATTATATATGTATATGTCTATATAGACGTATGAAGGAAGAAGTGGAATCGGCGGCTCGACGTTCGAATGTCGATCTGGAATATATAACTGTACTCGTTATTGAAACGTGTCGGCTGCTCCCTGTATAAAAATTCTCTTTCAATAATAATAGCGGCCGCACGGGTTGCACCGTAGACGCAGCCTACATACTAAACGAGTACCGTGGCGAGAGCGAGTACCGATTACCTCCGCTTCCCCGAAGCCGACTTCGCCGACTCCCTGCAGAAATCGCTCTCACCTCCACCGTTACGCCGGCCCTATCGTGCGCCATTGCCGGCATGCACGAGCCGACCGACTACTCAACTCCAATAACCCCAATAACCCCAATAACCCCATTCCTCTCGGCGGCATGAGCTTCCCTTACGAATCTCTTGGTAGAACGGGTGAGCGCCTGAGCGGCTAAGCCTACCGGTCTCTACTAACTACGTCTACGAGCTGGACTACCTGAGCAGCGGAGAAAAATCAAGGGTGAAAGGATGGCCTTTTTTTTTCTTCTTTTTTTTTATCAGAGGGGTTTCTTCCTCCTCCTCCTCCTCCTCCTCCTCCTCCCGGTTCACCTCTCGTCGCCCGAGCTGCGTATCTCTAAAATGTATTTTACCCGCTCGGGATCCGCGCGGCTCTACTTTTTTGCGCCCCCCCCTCTCTCTGTCTCTGTCTCTGTCTCTGTCTCTGTATCGGGAAGGCAACAACGAACACAAACAACGTAAGCAATGAGGAGGGAAAAAGCGGCGAGGCGAACGCGCCCGACAGCGGTTTAACAAAAAAAAAAAAAAAAAAAAAAAAAAAAACGCTTCACCGCTGCACCGAGGCATTAAAGAGAGTCCGAGTCTGCGATGCTGGGGCTCCCTCCCGCTCCAGGGTAGCCGTGAAGAAAAACCTTGATGATTTGTTACAGTTGCCTGATTTCTTTGTCCGAGCCGTTCCTCCTTACCACCGGACTAATTAACGGCCGGTTACCCCGGATCGCCCCCCCGTAAGGGCCACCCCCGCAACGCGTCCCCCTCCTTTCTTCCGCATTAGCGAGCTCAATGCGCTTATATTATTCTTTAAATGGAACTGACTAAATCAACAACGAAGCCTCGAAATGACTCTTTCAATCTGCAAAAGACCATATGGAAAAACCCATCCTCCGTAGTAAGGGATCTATCTGCACCAGTGCCTCGGCCAGATTATCCTTACGCGGTTGATGTGTATCGCTCCCACCCACCAACCTTACACCCACCTTACACCCACTCACGCACGCACGCACGCACGCACGCACGCACGCACTCTTAGGGAGATTCCTCGTAAACGGCGAGGTCGAGTCGAAAGCCTTTTACTCCTTATGTAACAACATGCAACGTCATTGCTTTACATTATTACATTAATTCGGAATGGTTGGTGTTAGTCCACTGCAGTTACCTGCGATCGATAACCGCTAGTACATCACGACCCGAGCTCATGTTTATAAAGAAAAAATGTACAAAAACGATAATGACGCTTCCGAACGTACGTTTGACAAGAGCAGAGAGAGAGAGAGAGAGAGAGAGAGAGAGAATGCAACTTTGTCCGGTCGATCGTAGGAACGTCGTGACACGGTAGGCAATCCGTCCTAGGGAATAGTCCGCGTTTAATTAGAAACCTTCCGGGTGCGCGGAGCGAGCAGCTTATTAAACCTTACTCGGTCTATATATATGTATATATATATATATATATATAACGAGGATTTCGCTAGCGGATACGAATTACCGGATGCGTCGAACTCCGGGCCGCGTTGCCCGTAACCCCCTCGAGTCGAACATATTTAAAAAGCAATTAACGCCGGTTGTTTCCCATCTCCTCCCAGGCCCCCTTTCCCCAGCTCCCCACCGCCTCCCCACCACCTCCCGACGCCACCAGCAGCACCAGTAGCAGCAGCAGCAGCAGCAGCATCGCGTGCTTTTCTTTCGACGGCTGGCGTTTAACGAACGGTGAATTTCCTTGTATTTGTGGAAGTTGAGGGATCGCTTAACGTCCCCTCCCGCACCCCCAACCCTCCTCCTTAAGCAGCGACTCCGGCATCGTCGGCCGTCGACTTTTCTATCTGTGCTGAGCACTTATGGGGCTCGGCATCAGTTAATAAAGTCCCGCTCGCGAATCGAACCGTCCCAATAACCCCAATAACCCCAATAACCCCCGAATTCTATCCCTCCTTGAAACAATAACCTTAAATAACAATGAATACGACGTATCGCCTACCTACGATCGCTTCTTCTTTTTTTTTTTTTTTAAGCCCCCATCTCCCCACGGATCTTTTCTCTTTCCTTTTGTCCCGGCATTATTGTCGTGCAAAATGACCTCTTAAGCCTATGAAGTAACAAATACCGTTTTAAATGCATTTTACCCAATTGAATTCCTTCCTTTCGAACATTCTGCCGACTTGTTGCATATTCATAAAAAGAAAAAAAAAAAAAAAAAGAAAGAAAGGAAGGAAGGAAGGAAAAAATACACGTGTTATTGGTACTGAATTCGACTTCGGCGATATTCGCAACAATAAGAAATACGAATAAGAAGAACGAAAGGGTGAGGGTGAGGGTGAGGGTGAGGGGGGGAATAAAAAGACAAGGGATCGTCAAGCATCTGAGGAAGCGAATAAAATGATTCACTTTTAGACGAAGAAGAGCAAAAACAAGTAGCCGGAGAAAAAGCTCCGGCAGCTAATTTAACAGGACAGATTTAACTTCAACCAGAATTACCTTTCCCACGTCGGGGAAGCTTTTTTACCAACCGAGTGACCGAGCAGAGTTCGACTTTTCACGGCTACGACTATTCATCACGACTCAAAACTCGCGAGAGAAATTAACCCGCTTCCTTTTTTATTCGTTTTTTTTTCTTTCTTTTTTTTTAATTTATTTATTTATTTTATCGGTATTTATTTATTTTATTTATTTATTTATTCCAATAGAATCCTCGAGACTCCGCGCGTTCAATGTCAAGCAAAACCATTTTACCGAAATTCTAAATTCTAAACCAGGTATTCCTTGTATAAAAATTTTCCTAAATGTATAACCCCAATAACCTTGGATCTTGTCAAAATCTTAAGGAAGTTGAATATCTCATAATCTAATTACATAGTTTTATCCGGCCAAATAACCATTGGGTTGAAGCGCTGACGGGCGCTTAAAATTATGTTAAAAACTAAATTTTTAACAATTTACCTGCACGACGAGAATGCCCGTTAAGATAAAAAAAAAGAAAAAAGAAAAAAAGAAACGAACTCGTGCCCCTACTAATTTAAATACTATTCGACTAAAAATACCATAGAATTTCCGGTACCGCTTTCGTACAAGAAACGTGCAGCATAGGCTTTTTCTATTGTTATCTCGCGCACGAATTAACGTATTCTAAATCCATCGTCTTCCCTTCAAAAGGATCGATTTTCTAATTTAAGAGATTCCGACTGGCATGATCAATCTCGAAAACCCCCTCACCCCCCCCCATTGATTTTACTTACCTTACGAGTTGCGAATCACTTAAGTAATTCGCTTCTCCGATAAGCCGAGCGCGATACAATTATTATATCTAAAAAAAAAAAAAAGAAAAAAGAAAAAACTGTTAACGAAAATTATTATTACGAATCGTCGCTTCATTCGGCCAAGCTAATGATAATGTATTTTTGCGATAGTAAAAACGTATGTGCATATATATATATATATTGAACCCGATTAACGTCTAAGAATACAATTTTTTTCTCTTTACTACGTAAAGCAAAGCTCTTTTATTTTCCAGTCAAATGGGACAAATGAGAGTGACTTTTATAATTATATTAATAACAATAATAATGATAACAATAATAATGATAATAATGTAATAGTAATACAGCAGTTGAAATTATATAGAGTAATAATTATATAGAGAAAGAGAGAGGGAGATAGAGAGATAATTAAATCTGTAACGTATAATTTACGAATTCGCTTGAAGTTAAATAGTCAGTACAAAGAGTTTTCATTGATAAGTAATGTTGATAATATATGTAAGTTATGTTATTACTGAAATTCCTTGTAAATTTAACGAGTGTGAGTAAGCCGACTGGCTGACTGACTGGCCGACTGGCTGGCTGGCTGGCTGGCTGGAAGGCGCTTACTTGATACAAACTCTCCATGCCAATCTAGTAAGTAAGCACGAGTAGTAAGTATGGTTGGGATTGGGAGGGGGAGGGCGGGGGTAATGGCTTGGCTTTTACAACAAAGACCACATTCGGTAAAAGCATTGGATTTGCTTCTTTCTTTTCTTCAACTTCTTTCTTATTACGTATGCATATGTATGAATATGTATATATATATATATATAAATTTGTATTTACGTATAAATCGTTAAGAATGAGTAAATAGGATTGGGAAATGTTACGACATCTCGGCTGGACTGGTCGTAGCAGTTTCCGACGGGGGTCCGAGAAGCGATCGATAATGCAGAAACCGAAGGATCGAGGAGTAAAAGCTACGGTTTTTAGGCGATAATCGTCGTCAAGTCGAGCTTTCTTACGCAACGCACGTCAGGTCTAGTCGTAATATTTATCCAGCCTTCTTTGTCGCGAAACGTTCGGATGCCGGCGCATATCCGCAATTAAAAAGCTCTTCTCCGATGTCAAAATCCACTTAAAATTACTTCCGTGCAGCAGAGCATATAAAAAAAAAAAAAAAGTACATAAAATGCCCAAGGATGACCTTGGGAATAAGGCGAAAAGAGCGCCTTGGTTCGTAATGTATGGCTTGGCTTGGCTTAGCTGTTCATGTAAAATAATACAGTTTAATACAGTTTAAACTTACATTTATAATGAATATTATATTATGATGAATATTATTGATAATGGCGGTATACTGATGGGCAATAATAATACCTCGGGTCATGTTTACACGGCCGATGTATATAACCGCAATGACTACAATACGGCATTGTTGATAAATCCGACCCGATCCCGAGTCGCGTACCAATCAAATTCTCGCTTCGCCGACGTAAGTATAACCGAGCGTGTATAACCATCTCCTATGCAAAGGCTCCGACGGCCAGTACAGCCATCTACCGGAGAAAATACCGAACTACGCCAAATACGTACCTACTGTGGGACAAGAGATAATATACTTAAGCAGGCTACGTTGAAATTCTTCCTTTTCTTTCGTTTTTTTTCCAACTAATAATAATCAATCTATGGGATACCAACGCCCGCTCTGTTCGGTCCACCAATTATCAATTCAATTGATCTGCGTTAACTTTTTAACGAGGATCGTTTAGCACGGCAATGCACGCACAAAGACCACATTGTTCATAAGGTAAGACAAAAACGAAAATTTCTTTACAGCTGTTTTAATGATAATTTACTGGACAACAACTATAAAGGTCGTACTATTGCGTTTTTCTTAACATCTATGAATATCTATTAGGAATAGAAAGAAAAGAAAGATAAAAGAAAAACTTTTAGACTAAAGTCATTGATAGTAAAAAAAAAAAAAAAAAATTTTTTTTTTTTTTTTTTTTTTTTTTTTTTTTTTTTTTTTTTTTTTTTACAATCTTCTTATATATATATATATAATAAAAAAAAAAAGGAATACAAGTTTTCGAAAAATACTCGAACGCCGTCTGGAAAGAATAATAAAAGGTGAAAATTTTTCGATCCCAAGCTTGTTAATCAAATGTACCTTTATTCGATAATAAGAATTTGTGATTAAAAGATGACAGTAGCGAATATGCGGTGACGATTTCGATCATGTCGTAGACGCTATACAAAACAATCTCTAAAATGTACAACGAAATCACGGTAATAATTATAGTACTTCCTGGAATTTCCTTTGTTGGTTGTAACAAAAAAAAAAGCAAAAAAAAAAAAAAAAGAAAAGAAGAACCGCTCCAAACGTATGGTACAATTTGATAGGTGTATTCGACAATAAAGAGTCCAAATAAGTCAGAAAAATAAATTCGAAAACAATGTAACGATAGGCAAGATGGGATATGGGCGAGAGGAGGATGCGGGTCGGGACATGTAGAAAAGAGAGTAGAAGACGCGCGCCTCACAGAGATTCGCAATCAAGTGCATTATAATCGTAAAAAATATTAACAAACGCAAAATGTAAAATGGGGAAGGTAGATGGGGTGGGTGGCGGGGTTCGGATGGATGGCGTAGGGAGGGGCAGAGGGAGAAATAAAATACAGACAGAGAGAAAGAACGAGGCCAAGTTAAAAAGCAGGTTTTCCAAGTTTTCCATTTTTTGTGTGTACGTCTTTCTCTCTTGGCGCGTGTACGTGTCGTGAGCGTGTATGTAGATAGTGGTGTTGCGTGTGAAGTGTATATGCTAGTGTGTTTTATTCTGTGTAGATGGTAGAAGAGGGAATCCCTATAATCCGTCCTCCAGTCTAGCTCTCGTCAACTTCTTGCTCGGCCTCTTCGTCAAACTCCGGGTCCTCGTCGGCGGTGGCCTCCTGGTACTGCTGGTACTCGGAGACGAGGTCGTTCATGTTCGACTCGGCCTCGGTGAACTCCATCTCGTCCATACCCTCGCCCGTGTACCAATGCAAGAAGGCTTTCCTTCTGAACATGGCGGTGAACTGCTCGGAGATGCGCTTGAACAGTTCCTGGATGGCTGTGCTGTTCCCGATGAAGGTCGCCGACATCTTGAGACCACGAGGCGGGATATCGCACACGGCGGTCTTCACGTTGTTCGGGATCCATTCGACGAAGTACGAGCTGTTCTTGTTCTGGATGTTGAGCATCTGCTCGTCGACCTCCTTCATGGACATGCGGCCACGGAAGATCGCGGCTACCGTGAGGTAACGTCCGTGTCGCGGGTCGCAGGCCGCCATCATGTTCTTGGCGTCGAACATCTGCTGGGTGAGCTCCGGCACCGAGAGGGCTCTGTACTGTTGGCTGCCTCTGGAGGTCAGAGGCGCGAAGCCGGGCATGAAGAAGTGGAGACGGGGGAAGGGCACCATGTTCACGGCAAGTTTCCTCAGGTCGGCGTTCAGCTGTCCGGGGAACCTAAGCAAAATAACAATAAAATACATAAATATTTTATCGGAAAGGAGGATTAATGTGTCAAAGAGATTCAAGAGGTCGTTGGGAGGATCAGGCGATACAAATAAATAGGTAAATAGATTATCGACGTATGAAGTAATAATGGATTGAAATGCGTAGGGAGCGAACGAACCTGAGACAAGTTGTGACACCGGACATCGTAAGAGAGACAAGGTGATTCAGATCACCGTATGTGGGCGTGGATAATTTAAGCGTTCTGAAGCAGATATCGTATAATGCTTCGTTGTCAATGCAATAGGTCTCGTCGGTGTTCTCGACGAGCTGGTGGACCGAGAGGGTGGCGTTGTAGGGCTCGACAACGGTGTCGGAGACCTTGGGCGACGGGACGACCGAGTAGGTGTTCATGATCCTGTCCGGGTACTCCTCGCGGATCTTGGAGATGAGGAGCGTGCCCATACCGGACCCGGTTCCACCTCCCAGGGAATGCGTGAGCTGGAAGCCCTGGAGGCAGTCGCAGCTCTCGGCCTCTTTGCGCACGACATCGAGGACCGAGTCGACGAGCTCGGCACCCTCGGTGTAATGACCCTTGGCCCAATTGTTACCGGCACCGGACTGCCCGAAGACAAAGTTGTCCGGGCGGAAGATCTGACCGAAGGGTCCGGAGCGGACCGAGTCCATGGTACCGGGCTCGAGATCGACGAGGATGGCGCGCGGCACATATTTACCGCCCGATGCCTCGTTGTAGTAAACGTTGATCCTCTCGAGCTGGAGGTCGCTGTCACCGTGGTAGGCACCAGTCGGGTCGATTCCATGTTCGTCACTGATGATTTCCCAAAACTGAAATAAAAACGCAAACAATTATTACGATTGAACGGAAAGTCTGGCGTGTCATTGCATTCGCGTAGATCACACGACGTGTGGATTATGACGTACTGGTGGGGGTGGGGGGTGGTGGTAGTGGTGGTGGTGGTGATTGTGGTTGCGGTGGTTCAGGACACGTAGACGTTTACGGACTCGTGAATTACAAATTAAAACTCGACGACGCCCGGTCACTTGATTGGGTCTGCTGCGCTCCCCCCTCCCCCCATCCCACCAAGACTGGTATGGCAATAATTCATTCGCTAATAGCAATCGGAGAGCGTCGGCATTATTGGTAATTGAGCGGGAGCGTAAGTCGAATCGAAAATACGTTGGCTTTTTATAGGTCGTATAGTGAAAACGAGTCGTGCCGAAGAAAAGGCCTTACGATAAGGTTTGAAATTGTTAATAAAGTGAATCCGCGTATTCCGAGTGCACTGGCCACTGGGCCGCTTGGGCCTCGTCGTAATTTTTAAAAGACGTGTTGTTTGGCATGAGCACGGTTAGTTCGTGCGAGGAAGCGTCAGCGATAAATTGGCCGAATTCCATTAAACGGAGCCGCCGGGTAGCTGTGAAAGCAATTGGGATCGACAACGTGTGGGGCAGGTTGAAATATTTGAATGAATCCGGTGGATCCATGGTTCAGGTGGAGCTGACGGTGACATAGATAAGATCGACCGGCTAATGGGCCCTATAATAATGCACTCCTCCGGCCATTGTCCACGAGAGTAAAGTACACATTTGATTGCGAGGACCTATCGTGGTGGCATGGACTGTAAAACATGGCTAAGGTGGAGGGGGTAGGGAGGGAGGGCTCGCGTGTACACTACTAGCCTATATCGCTAGGATCAGGTAAGGATCGCGGAGCCAATGTATAACGGAGCTACGTAGACGGGATTTGCTCGGATGCCGGGGGGGGGGCATCCAGGTCGCACTCGACTGGCAATCGGGACCAATTACCGTCTACTCCTGGCCGGGCTGTGCGTCCGTCCGCGTCCGACCGGACACGCACGTAGCCAACGGAGCGTCGAGAAACAGCAGCTGCTCCGGCCACGGCGGCTGCACGCCACGGCTACCTCGCGAATAAAAATTGGTCGACGGCCGAGTAGTAGAGGGTCTCGGGGGGAAGGGGTGGTGGAGGTGGAGGGTGGAAGGGGGTATCGGGAGCCCGTGACTTAATCGAAGGGACGTCAAGCGGTCATTGTCTTCTACTTAATGAGGATATGATGATGCGGAGGACGGAATGCAGCCTCGGCGCAGAGGGGGACGTCGGGAAGGAGGAGGATGAGGAGGAGACCGACGACGACCCAACCCGGTTATTGGGGTTTTACCTACCGGGCATTTCCCATTTCATTATATCGACATGATTTATTTAACTTTAATAATAATAACGTTAGGACGGGGCTATTTCGAGAGGCCCGGCGACCTACCACCACTACTCGAGCTGGTGCAAGCAACTCCTCCAGCAAGAAGAGAGCGGATAAATTTATGCAGGTCCCCGCCCCCCGCCCACTACTACTCACCCACCACCGCTCACTACCACCCGCTATGAAGGAAAAACGATGGAAATCCAAACGAAGATAGCCGGTAATGCACTTACGCGAGAGATCGGGTCGCGTAGGAGGTTATTGGGGTTTTTCTTTTTCTTTTTCTTTTTCTTTTTCTTTCATCCTTTAGAGGACATAGCCGGCGGCTCCTCTCTTTTCTTTAAAGTGGCGAGAGGAAACCGTCCTCCTCGTAGATGGAATCGTTATGGGATCGGGAATCGGGCCGCCTCCCAACACCAACCCATTTCACTGCCCGTGGGAGGGACCGATAATTATAATTATAATTATAACAATGCCAATGCCATCGAAAGGCGGAGTGTAAAATAATCTTGAGTCGGACGGAGTGAGTGAGCTCTTCTTGCGACGTAAGTTGAACGGCTACTACGGCTTTCCAACTTATTATGCGAGCGGAAATTTATGAAATGTATAATAGGTCACGATACATTGCCGAGAATTAGTCGGTGGGACCCCAACAGCCCCCTCCTCTTGCCCCCGCAAATGAATTTAACGTAATAACGAGTACGCGTTGGCCAGATAAATAATAACAGTGTCGGGGAATGACGGGGAATGACGGACAGATTATTATTGGGGACTCGAAGCGCCGTATTACGGGGGCGCGTTCCTTAAACCTTGGGTTATTATCCCTCGGTCGGTACGGTGTCGGGGAATCCGCGGGGGCGTCAGAGCAGGCGGCCAGGTCAGCCAGGACGGAAGAAACGAGTTTCTTAAACGGCGAGGCGACCGCACATTGACAGCGGATGCCCATATAAGTGCATCCACGACGACGACGACGCAGCCTCTCGAGCGTGAGTGCGTGATTGCGTGCGTGAGCGAGTGAGCGAGTGAGTGCGTGCGTCGTACGCGAACACGACGAGGAGGCTCGCAAAGCGCTCTCTCGTCCACGTATTCCTGCTGCTGCTGCTGCTGCTGCTGCTGCCGAGTCATCCTTTCCCCGTCTCGCTCCCGGTCGGTCGGGCCTACGCCACGACGAGGCGCTTCCTCCGCTCACCGCCCACGCCTCCTGACGAGGATGGGGGGGGGAGGAGAAGGAGAAGGAGTAGGCTCTCTGCTCCCGCCGTAGCCGCTGACTCACCACCAATGTCACCGCTATATATAGAGTCAGTCGCGTTGACCATAAGGGAACGAAATACGAAGGAGAGCGGTGGCGGGGGCGGTGGCGGTGACGGTGGCCAACTACTCCTTCGGCCCCGAGTTTACTACTACTACTACTACTACTACCACCTCCTACCCCAATAACACCCCACTGCACCACCCATGCACAATAACCATGTTTTATTAGACAGGCAAACAGATTGGCGAGAAGAGTCGGGTCGTAAAATGGCGAAAGGACCTGGTGTCGAGCTCCCCGCGGCTCGATCGATCCCGGTAACAACACGACAATACATATAATCCTAATAAAATTGTCGAGAAAATTGCTCGTCGGCCGGATTAGCGGCACCGACGACGCGTGGAAGCGCCACCGCGCGTTCCCTCATCCTCCACTCTCTTGGGACAGGCATTCTTCCTATATCCCGATCCCGATAAACCCCCTATCCCCCCTCCCTAACCCCGCCGCCGGCCCTTCTCCGCGACATTTCCACTGACG
This sequence comes from Ceratosolen fusciceps, assembly GCA_018883505.1. Classification (NCBI taxonomy): domain Eukaryota; kingdom Metazoa; phylum Arthropoda; class Insecta; order Hymenoptera; family Agaonidae; genus Ceratosolen; species Ceratosolen fusciceps. The sequence goes on from RCIC01000010.1 coordinate 6,400,456, forward strand.
CTCTCACGAGAGCTGATGCAATTGACCTGCTTCTGAATTGTCAGACAACGACGCGTTGCGTGTGTAATTTTGATCCGTCAACCCGCCCCCAACCCTCCGCCGCCGCCGCCTCCGCCGCCCCTCTCTTTCGTTACCCGACGCCTCAAATAAAACAGGTTTGTTAACACAACGCGAAACGGGACTTTCCGCATTAAAAATATTCTATTGCCATTAGAGGTCTCGTCGCGTCGCGGCCACGAGAGCCTACAAATATCATGCTAAAAAGTAAACGCGGGCCACGGCTCCAGGGGCGGTAGAGCTGGTTAGAGGGTGGCGCGTCGCCTCCTCGGCTCCTTTTAAATTGCAACGACTGCACAAGGTCGTAAATAGAAAAAGCTAATGGGCGGGAGAGAGCGAGCGAGAGAGAGAGAGAGAGAGAGAGAGAGAGACGAGAGAGCGACGGTGTAAGGAGGAGGGCAGGGCCCGAAAGGCTCGCTTCGGCTCTTGGAAAAAGAATTTCACCGAGCAAGAAGTGGCATTATTTCGGTATTATTATTTACAGGCCAGGGAACCGACAACCACCAACCCCTTTCTTTCTTTCTTTTGACTTGGCTTCCTTCCTCCTTCGTTACTAACGCGCCGCCATGAATCAACTCCATCCGCGTTATTTATTAAAATGCAATATTTGCGTGGGGGGGAGAAGAGGCTTCGAGGAATCTTTTAAAGGAAAAGAACGGAAACTCGGCACTTGCGCGAGTATATGTATATATATATATATATATATGTATATATATACCAGCGAGAGTAGCAGGCTGTAGCAGATGTGCCGTGTGGCGAATGTGGCGAAGGAGGAGCGGCGCGGGAGAGAGGTGGGTAGGTAAAGAGGTGCATCAACCGAGTCCCGAAATTTTACAAAAAGGACAGTAGACGAAAAATAGCCGAGGGAACAGCAGCGGAGCGCGAATCCAACGGACTTTGGAATTTCCCCGGCGACAGCTGAACGAGGAACAGCTGCGCGACGCGTATCTCTTCCTCCCTTACGACGACCTGAAGCCGAGCCAACCTCGGCCCCGTCGTCGTCGTCGTCGTCGTCGTCTCTCTCTCCTCCTCCTCCTCCTCCTCCTCCTCATCCAGCTAGGCGCGAGGCTACGCCGCCACCGTCTCTCCCCATTTCTCTTACACGTTCTTACAGAAGACAGTAAAAACAGTATAGGAGCTCCGATCTTATCAACGTTATTATTATTATTAATAATAATATTATAAGCCCTCGGTTTCTTTATGTTACTGCTCCGCATCCGGCTCCTTTCGTCCCTTTTTGAATCGATTGAGGCATATATGAGCCTTTGCTGCTCCGCTGCAGCTCCGGCGCCGGAGAGGCTCGGGCGAAAGGAGGAGGAGGATGAGAAAAAAAAAACGCTCAGCGAGAGAGCTCTGTGCTCCTGCTGCTGCTGCTCCTCCTCCTCCTCCTCCTCCTCCTCCTTCCCCCATCCTCTTAACCCAGCCCCTCGCCGTGGCCGCAGCATATGCCGCGCTGCTGATTTTATGCTCGGATTATTTGCGAACAGGTTTTTAAAAGCCCGGGGGGCAGCTACGGCGTCGGCGACGGCGACGGCTTTCTTATTTCTTATTTCTTATTCTCGTTTCGAGACTGCCACATCAGCGACGACGATCATCCGACATCGCTTTCCACCAAAGATCCACAAAGGCTCTCCCTCCCTCCCCCCCTACATTGGCCGCAGCCGCTCGACTGCAGGGATGCCGGAGACAAGAGGGCCTCTCCTCGGTCGCACGGGTGACGGGTGAGGAATGGGAGGGGGGAGGTGGGAGGATCGGAGGAACCTCCCGCGAGACGAGGTAGCGTCGTAACATCACCGCCGGGCAGAGGCGAAAAAAAAAAAAAAAAAGAAGAAAAGGGCGTCTTTACTAAATTTGGTCGCGGTATTAGTCGGCACCGCGAGCTCTGCGCAAGACCCGACGTCCTTGATCCACAAGACATCGAGAGCTCTACTTGGCTCCTCTACTCGGCTAGTCATGGACAGCCCGTAGCGCCGTGCAGCGGACGTAATTGTTGCGCAATGCCACACGACACCGGAGGAGTAGTACTTGGAATATGCATCACCGCCGCCGCCGCCGCCGCCGCCGCCTTACTCCACTCCACCCCCGACCCACTCGCACCCACCCACCTACCCACACCCACACCCACACCCACACACGCGCTCGGACCTCCGATTTTGGACTTGCGGATGGATATACCGGCTCCGGGATCTTCTCTGCCGGCCGGTTCCAAAGTAATAATCCGCCTCAACATCCACCCTCCCCCCCCCCAGGCTCAAAATCGAGTTCGTTCGAGGGAGAGCCGCGGATTGAACATCGAGCGGCGCGAACACGGAGGGGGGGGGCAATTGATCGAACGGGCTATGCTAAAGGAATTATAAACCGAGGGTGATGTGCTGTTTTGTATTTAGGAGGTCGGTGCTGCGTATTCGCTCAGGAGGCGAAGATAGAAACTGGGCGTTGTCGGGGAGACAGACCTACCCGCCCGTCTATGTTTAGTACCGAGTTCTGGATAACGTTAACGTTACTCTCTCTCCTCTCTCTCTACCTTTCCTACTTACGGACTTGGGCTGTGACCCTTTTCTCGTTTATTTATTACGACGTGGAAAGAGTGGAGGAGGAGCGGGACGACGCCTTGCAGGATCGAGGATAAAATACATTTCCGTGTCAGTCTTCCACCCCCCCTCCCCTTACCGTATATACCGAGAGCGCCGCATATCCTGTTCGCTTTAGCTCGGGCAGCAGCACCTCCTCACCATCCGTACAAAGCCACAACCGGAGCTCAATATATCTGTTCGGTTGTAAGAACTGAGGCGCGCAGCCGCTCCGTTCTCCATTCGATAATAAATTCAAAGCCCGAGAGGAGCTATACCCCTCTCTCTCTCTCTCTCTCTCTCTCCTTCTCTGCCGCCGGCGACCACCCAATGTCCCTTAGCTAGTGTGCCAGCAGCTTTGAAATCCGCGCTCGCGTGCGCGTCGGTCGTGCTAAAAACAATTCCTGGGGCCCACGGCCATCGGAACCAAAGCCCCCGAGAGGCTCGAGCTCTCTCGTCTCACCGAGTTATTATTTAAGTTTTTGCCTCTCACTGCAGAGAGGGCTGAGTGGGGAGGGGGGCGAACTTGGCAAAAGATTTAAGGATTTCGACGAGTTCTCGCTCAGTCCCCGGCGACACGAGTCTTCGGAGTCTCGCATCTGGCTCGCCGCAGTCAATGATCTTCCCTCCCGCACGTTCGCCCGCCATCCCCGGCATCCACCGCAGCTACCACATCCTCCCTCCGTCCCTACCTACCTATCTCCTCCTCCTCCTCCTCCTCCTCCCGCCCCCACCGCCGGTCGTACGATTATTTAAAAATTTTCCATGTGGAAGGGAGCGGCCTTTAATGGAGTAGGAGTGAGGGAGGGAAGGAAGGAAGGAAGGAAGGAAGGAAGGAAGGAAGGAAGGAAGGCAACGGAGCGAATGCGCACGAGCTGAAGGAGAGGAGGACGATGGAAGGGGAGGAAGGGGAGGAAGGCAAGAGGCCCGAGACCAACGGCGCATCGGCGGACATTGACTCGATGCGATATCCTTGAAAGCCGCGGAAGCGTAACGATACGCGCGGTTACTTCATCTTTTTAACGCTCCTGCATGAATGTAGTAGTAAAAGCAAGCCAGCCAGCCAGCCAGCCAGTATACGGATCCTCAAGAGCACCAACAGCCCCCTCACACCCCCTCCCCCCAACGCCAGTGGGCTTCCAACGACCCCAATTAACCCGAATAACCTGCCTGGGCTCGAGTGAGGGCGTCGGTCGTCACGTCGCCTAGGCGAGCGCGGCCATGTCTACTAGACGTAAGAGAGCTGCCGATCCTTTAGATAGACGATAGGATATCATCCCGAGTCTCGCGGTCTTTCATTTAACGACTGAGGACTGAGTATAAGGAAGGAGGGGGGAGGAGACGAAGGTTTATAGACGCCCGACTCACGGAAGCCCGGAACTCGGATGTGATTATACGCGAGGTCGCGCTGTCCCTTCATTACTGCGAATGAGACGTTATCAATGGGAAGGAATATGGAATGAAAGAAATAAGAAATTGTTAAAAGCATGGGAAACACCATCATGTCCGCCGCCGAGACCATGATGAAATTATACTAGACATTTTTTATTCTCTGCTCTCAAGAGCTTGATATTATTGCCACTGCGTCGCCGTTCCCTATTATTCCTCGTTCTCTAATAACGTGTATTAACGCGAGGACTGACATTATACTCGCTGCTGCTGTACTGTACCTATAATATTCCAATAGCCACGACGACGACGACGACGACGACGACGACGTCAGTCTGTCCCCTTGCGTTTAAAAAACGTTTCCTCCTCCTTAAATACAATTTTGCCGACATAATGGAATTTCCCTATATGACGCAGGCCTCGCGCTACGCTACTCTCCCTCCCTCTCTCCCCCTCTGCAGTAATTTAAATAAAAGCCTTGACATCCGTCTTTAATTTTAATGACCAGGCTGGGGATAAATTATTTTCGCTAATTAAAATGAAGCGACACGCCGGATCGGATGTTAACTTGTAATTAAAAAGGGCTCGTCCTCTCCGTCCCCTGCGCGTCTCTAATAACGGCCCCACCCACCCCGACCCCGTCAATGCTTCAAAGTAAGACGGGGGCAAGGTAAGGTTCGCCGCATGACGTCACCCACGCCCACATAATTACCCGAGCATCGATTACGGATATTGGAACTGTCCCTTTAACCCGCGGAATCGTAAATCTCGTCTATTCGTGATAGTAATGCATCGGAAATAAAATGACTTCGCGTGGCGTTTGTGGGCAAACGGGATTAATTATTTGAACTAGTCTACTCCCTCGGCCGAGTGCTCGAGAATATTCATAAGGAAATAATAAAAGAATAAAAAGAATAAAACGAAGATGAAGAAGACGTAGAAGAAGAAGAAGGTATTTCGAAAGCTGTGTGGGTGAGTAATAAATCGTAATGGTGGAATAAATGGGGAAGAGGGTCGGATGCCACGGGCTCAGATGAGGGGTCGTAGAAAAGACATTAAGTGGCGCACCGTTTGCGTATGAAAATGTATGAACTGTAATGTTTTGCCAAGGTAATGTGATATTTGCATGTACATAGGGGCGGGAGGGAGGGAGGGAGCAAGCAGTTGACGAACAAGCCCCCGTATATCCAGGGAATGAGTTATAATCGATTTCTTATTGACGGCAGAGGAGCGAGCAAGCCGTTCTCTCTCTCTCTCTCTCTCTCTCTCTCTCTCTCTCTCTCTCTCTCTCTCTATGTATATACTCTCCTGCTGTAGACGAGAGTAGGAAATGCCGAGTCTGCTCGTACGTACGACAATAGGGAAAAGAGAAAGAGGAGGAGAAGGAGGAGGAGGAGTGGAATAGGTGTGCCGGCAGCGCCTCGAATATAGAGACAACAAGTGCTGAAGAAGGAGGAAGAAGGTCGAGAAGAATCGACGGCTAGGGTGCGCGCGAGCTAAGATTCATTCCGCCGTACTATCACGACGCACGGCCAGCGGAGTAAAGCAAGTGGCATGGAGAATGGTCGCGGGTTGGGAGGACGGGAGGGGGGGGGACGTTCGTTTATTAGGTTGATGGGACCGGGAGTTTAAAAAAAAAAGAAAAGCGGATGATGCCCATAAGAATGTCTCTGCCGAGAGAGTGGGGGGGGGAGTTGGGACAATAAGAAGCTCCGCACTACGTAGAGATAGATGAAGAGAAAGGAAAGAGTGAGCGAGGAGATGGAGACGGAGACGAAGACGGAGCCGAAGGAGCAACAACGGCCTTACAACGTCGAGGAGTGAAAAAGGGCAATGGGGGTATGGGAGAGGGGAGGGGAAGAAATTCCAGCGCGAGAGAAGAGAATAGGTGGGCAAGCAATGCAGCAACCCGACCACCCGAGTACGTGAAACGAGTGGGATGGTGGGTAGGAGGGGCGGAGGGGGTCCAGAATTGTAGAAGGAGAGAGGGAGAAAAAGGGGTGGCGTGAGGGTGGGAGCAGACGAATTACAGATGTGAATTCGTGCGGAGCCGGCTAACGTCAGCCGGGAGCCCGAAGAAGACGGCGGAAGGATTGACAGGCCCGGACGGACGGGTACGGGACGGACGGGCGGTGGTGTCGGTAAGAGGCAACAACGTATGCGCGCGCAGTCGTTCGATGCCATTGCCGCATCAACGCCGCTACCGCTGTCGCCGCCACCATCGTCGTCTTCGTCTTCAACGTCGTCGTCGTCGTCGTCGTGGGTCTGTGCGCGCTCCCATCACGTCCTGCCACCCGCCGCCCCCGTCCGACTACGAGACAGATAAAGCGAGCGGGCGAGCGTGCGAACGATCGATCGATCGAGAAAGAGAGAGACAAAGTCCACGGTCGCTGCTGCCACACCCAGGGCCCGGCGGCCCGGCGGCACGACGCGCCTCGTCTCGGTTACGAGTCGGTGGCGGCCTCGCGCGCAAGCCTAAAGGGGCTTACAGCTGCGGCCGCGATCCGACGAAGCTATCGATCACAGAGACAGAGACAGAGAGAGAGAGAGAGAGAGAGCCTGTACAGGGATTCGCGACAGAGGGGAAAAATGGCGACCTCTGCCCAGAGAGGAGCCGCGGTTACCTCTATCGCGCTCTATCTCTTTCCGTCACGAACGTATCGCTGCTCACGCCCCTTACGCCGCTTCCTCCCCTCCGCCCCGCCCCGACCCTACCCGCCAGCCACTTTTATAACCTAAAAGATTGGGTGTAAGCGAGGGAAAGTGTAATTGAGTTAATCCTCGCGATGTTTTCCCTTCGATCGGAAGTACGACCGAGACAACGGAGATATATAGAGGGACAGAGAGAGAGAGAGAGAGAGAGAGACGACGACGCTCGTCGGGATTTCGAGGAAAAACCGTTAGGGATCGCTAACCGGCCGGGCCGCATCCAGCCCCCGTCCTCGTCGAGTGGAATTTCGGCTCTCCCGCGCGCGCGAAATAGCTCGTAGCCGCCGTCGAGTCGCTGTCTCCCGAGAACCGAATAAAAGAGTGAGAGAGTGAGAGAGAGAGAGAGAGAGAGACACGGTAGAGTAGCAGCGCCCGGTCTTTCACTCGAGGCAAGTGCCTCGACAGCCATTTTTCCCATCGGCTTCCTCCTGCGGCCGCCGCCCCGTTCGCACGCGCCCCCTCAAACCCTCCGAAAGCCTCCGAAACCCACCGAAACCCACCGAAACCCATCACCGGTCGTTCCAAGTCGACGACCATTGTCCTCCTCCGCTCGGTACGAACGACGATACCGGTAATGATGGCAATACTGCCGCCGCTGCTGCTCCTCTCGCAGGCCTAAAACTACTACTACTACTACTACTAGATCCGGCCAGCGGTGAAGAGAGGGAAGGAGCGGTCAGGGGAGGTGGGGCTAGGGTCACGGCCCCGGGACCGGAGAGAGAGAGAGAGAGAGAGAGAGAGCGACAACGGTTGGCCGACATATTCACCAACGGTTTTTTTCCCCCCTTTGTCCTAGCCGAACGTTACATGATTCGAACGCAAGGGAGGCTGGCTGAGCTGGGGACCTCGTACCCAGCGCCCCGTGATGGCGGCACCGCGAGCAGCAAGTTTCTCGTCGGTCGGTCGGTCGGTCGGTCGGTCGGTCGGATTCACCTCCTGGAATCCGATACTCGCTCGAGGGGAAGAGAGGGAAAACTTCTCGATATCGCGAATTTTCCCGCGACCGGGACGCGGAAGTGGGAGAGTGGGAGAGGACGCGAGAGTCCCCCCGATTGACTCATAACGGTTTTTCTGACTCTGGCCCAGCCACGGCTGCACGCACCACACGCGCAAAGAGAGAGATAGAGAGAGGGAGAGAGAGAGAGCAAAGGAGCATCCACCACAGTTAGGAGGATTTATTATTTAAGGGCCGGTTATTGGGGTTATTGGCGAAGAAAGGAGCTCCTGCTCCTCCTCCTCCTCCTCCTCCACCGCGGCCACCGTCGCCGCCACCGCCGTCGAGGCGAGGTTGCGACGAGTCGGTCGCGTCCGCGACTAGGGAGGCCGGCACGAGGCCTTGTAGTAGGGCACGGGAGTGACACAAGAGGAGGGCTCGTTATTCCCGGTAATTCCCGGGGACGGGACTCGTGCGCCGGACATCGCGGCCAATTCCCTGACCGACCCCGGGAGGGTGGAAGGGAGAAAGGGAGGGATGGGCCCGATACCGAGACAGAGATGCTTGATCCGGACGGGACGGGACGGGACGACGGGACGACACAAAGAGGACTTGGAAGACGTTGGTCGGGTAGACGAAGGAGTGAGAGGGACGGCGAGAGGGAAGGGAGGTACGTAGGGAGGATGGATGGACGGAGACAGAGGGGGAGATGGATGGAGGATCGCTCACCTTGGCTCCAATTTGGTTACCGCACTGACCGGCCTGGATGTGCACGATTTCTCTCATGGTGACTCTGTCGTTTGTATCGGCTTTCCTTTCAATGAATTATAAAAGAGAGCTGGTGCTGCTGATGCTTGCTTTTGCTTGGCTGCGACCTCGGCTGGATTACAACTCGTACTCTGCGGAATCCACGCGTCACGAGAGCCAGGAGACGAATGTGCGCCGGTCGTCGCGTCCGTTAGAGATTTTCAAGCCCGTTCTTGTTCCAAGTGGGGCGAGGGGGGAGGTGGTAACGCCGGCCGCCCATTGGCCCTCGGGCTACCCCACCGCTTTCGAATTTCGCGCCCGCGCGCGCACGACCTCTTCCTCCTCTCTCTCTCTCTCTCTCTCTCCTCTCTCTCTGTCTCTGTCGCTCGATCCGTGGCTCGGTTACTTTGGCTCGCGCTTACCCTTCTTCACCGCCCCGCCACCTCGCCAATCTCAACGACGTCCGCCACCACCGCCGCCGCCGCCGCCGCCACCACTACCTCGTCACCGTGAGCTGCTCTTCTCTCTCTCTCTGTCGCTGCTGGCTCTCACCTACTCGCTCGCTAATACGTGTGCGGATACCGAGGAGCCGAGCAACGGCCGGCCAAACTCGAGCGCAGTGTTGCCAACTGTGCACTCGCCTCTCTCTCTCTCTCTCTCTCTCCCTCTCTCTCGCTCACTCGCGCACTCGCCCACCTTACCGACTCAGGCCCGTCTCCATGTTTCACTCGACGGGTTCGCTCGCGCGCGCCCGCACCCTCGCCACACCGACCGGCCGACCGCACGGGCACGAAGCACGGACACGACGCACTCCTCCCCCCCCCCACACAGCACAGCCACGGGCGTAAATATTTTAATGCGCGCGTACTATGCACGCCGTGTACCTGCGCCTGCCTCCGTTCGCCAATGTGTTGGAAATTGCGTGCGAGAAGGACATTCATTGACGCTGTTGGTTTGGGTTCCGCACCCCCTCGCCGTCTCGCCCTCGCCCTCACCCGCGCCCTCACCCGCGCCGTCTCCACCCACCGAGTCGACACATCGCGATCCGTCTGGGCCGCCTACACGACCACGACGACGACGACGACGACGACGACGACGGACCATCCTCTCGCCGCTCGGTTTCATTTGGGTCCGACCCATTTCAACGTCATCTCGGATAAAAACGAAATCATTATCGTTCGATCGTCTAAAAAAGAGACTGGCGGAAACGAAGGTCGAAGTACAAGTAAAGAAGAGCCGGCGATAATCCATCCGCGGGTCCGTCGTCTTATATACGTATTTCCTTTGTTTGTGTCCCCCCCCACCCGCGCGCGCACATTTCTCGGCGGATGTTTGCAATTTAGAATTCATCCGACTCGGAAGGGTTTCATTAATTTCCCTAATCACGAGTAATTATCGTAATTATAGAAGATAATTGCCGGGCCAGTTTATTCATTATCTTGCGCCACGTTGTATTATTGTTTTATTGCTCGTGTGGTGGTCTGCCGCTCGGGCAGATCTACTACCGCTTTACGGTACGGAAGGGCTCGTTGTTTTTGGGTCTTTAATCCCCCCCTCCTCCTCCTCCTCCCCCAATAACCCCAATCTCTCTCTCTCTCTCTCTCTCTCTCTCTCTCTCTGTCTCGCCAACAATATATTATTTAGACATTGTAAAATTCGCATGTTGAAAAGGGACTGGAGCGACTGGCGGCCCCGACCTGACGCGACACGAGTCGGAGGAAAGAGGCTTGTAACACCTGTACGGAGCCGACGCGCACTACCGGCTTTCCACGTAATTCTTTAAACGGGACCGGAAAAAGAAAAACGGCCACCGCCGCGCTCGCTGCTGTCGTCGACAATCGCGCGGATTGTCTAGGAGCAGGAGAGTGCGGGCTGGTGCTCCGACACGAGCCGAGTCCAGGAAAACGGGTACGGACGATTAGAATTGGGGAAATTGGGGAAATCGAGACGACGGTTCCGTGTGCGGTTGATTCGCCCGGTGCCGGTAGCCTCTTCCCTCTCTCCCTCCCTCCCTCCCCACCCCTTCCGCCACTAAAAAAAAAAAAAAGAAAAGAAGAAAACTCCTCTCCGCGACCCCGTTACTGTTCGCTTAAGAAGCGCGCGGCTCTTTGTTCTTATTACGGGCCGTCGATTGCGTAAGCCGTGGTAAGCCTCCAGGAGAAGCGCGGGCGACCGACCCTCGGCAAAGCGAGTCGGGGCTAAGGGCGAAGGAAAAGTCAGGGGCAAGAAAGTGGCGTAATTGCTAATGAAGCCGGTGCCCCGGGCTCCCCGGCGGGGCGAGGGGGCACAGGTGCGCGCCCCCCTCATCCTACTCCGTGCCGGCTATCTAGCCTACAGCCCCCTCCGAGGGGATGATTCACCGCTCCCCCCTCCCCCCGGTCTCTGAATCATCGTCCCCGTGCACTTTGTCCACCCGGCCCCATCCCCGTCTCCTCGCTCTTATACTTATCTACCCTTCCTTTTTCTGCTTACTGCCCTCTTTTTTCGCCCTCTATCTACGTCTCCATCTGCGGGGACGGCGACGGGGACGGGGACGGCGACGGGGGCGGCGGCGGCGACGGGCCACCGTCAACCCGCGCGTACCCCGCTCCGTCGCTGACTTAACTCGATACCGAGGCGAACAACGTCGCCGAGCCGCCCTACGCCTCGCTCATCTTCCCTCCCTCCCTCCCTCCCTCCCACTCTCCCGCGGCAAGGCTCGCCTCTGGCGCCAGTCGACGTGTCTCTTCGCACTCGGGGCTCCTTCAGCCCTCCTCGAGGAACTCGGATCCCGAAAGTGCATGATATAGGACGGAGAAGGACGGAGGGAAAGGGGGGGGTTGTTATAAAAGAAGATGAAGAAGAAGAAGAAAAAAAAGGAGTCGTAGTCGTTGCGTGATTGGTCGGAGCTGGTAGGACGTCAGGGCAACTTTTGTTGCTGTTACTGCTGCTGCTGCTGCTGCTGCTGCTGCTGCTGCTCGCGGTGTCGAGACTCTCGGGCGCTCGGCTTTTACAACATTAAAGGCGCGGCACGGGGGCGCGAGGCTTTTTAAAAATGCAACGCCACACGTATAGGCTCCCGCGTATCCTCGCTTCGTGTCACCCCCCCCCCCACCCGCCTCTCCCCGCCCCACGAACGTATACGCAACGTGCGGGCGTGTGGCTCTCAGAGGAGCAGGGAAAATTGCGAGCTCTCGGGATCGCCCTGCTTTTCGTTTCTCCTGGTGCGCTAGAACCCTCGCCCGTGACGGAGACCGAGAGATAGAGTGAGAGAGAGAGAGAGAGAGAGAAAGTCGATAGGTGACTGACTCACCGGCGACAGTCGCCCTCCCTCGCAGACGCGCGCACCGGCACCGGCACCGGCAGACAGCGAATTTACCCAGTCCCCGGTGCTCCGTAAGAATCGTCCACGTCCACGTCCACGTCCACGTCCACGTCGTCGTCCTACAAGGATGGCGCCTCTCTAATTCATGAAATCGATTCGATCGTGGCAGAGGACGGACGTGCCAGCTCGCACGAAGCCTATTATTGTAATGCCTATAATAATGCCTATAAGGCGGCGGACTCGATACATTTAATTGTAACGGCCGATTATAATTAGCCCCGGCGATCATAAACACTGGTAAAATATTTGTTTAAGCGAGCGGCGCCTCCGTAAACACCTCGCCCGCGAGAGTGCATATCCACTTACGTTTTCACTACGTTTCCGGGACTCGCGCTCCCGACTCGGACGTCAATAATTTCCACGTCCCTCGACATTCCCTTCTTCAAACTTTCATGAAAACCTTTCGCCTACGTTTTATTTTTATTTTTTTTTTTTTTTTTGTTTTATTTTACTATTGTCGTCTGCGTCGTTGTCGTCGTCGTTGTCGTCGTCGTTGCTTTTGCCCAACAGCACCACCACCACTGCCCGGACTCGCGTTATTTTGCATGAAGATTTCAGAATTCGTGAAAGGACAATAGTACCCAATGACCTTTCAACATTTCCAAACTTTATTCAACATTATATCACATACTAGACGCTACGTGATGTGACGCGACGTGACGTGACGTGACGTGACGTATTTAGACGTGACTTTTTAATGCGCGTTCGCCGCTCTCAATCAATTTCTCTCATTTATCTTTCATACTAATTCTACCTTTCGAACCCAACACCCATCGAGCCTCGCACTCCTCCTCCTCCTCCTCCTCCTCCTCCTCCTCCTCCTACTCCTCCTCCTCCTACTCTTATGCTTCCCTAAATGCTAAAAAAAAGTCAATTAATCTTATCGTTGCCGATTATTTGACATATTGACTTTTACGCTTACGAGGTCCGCCCCGTCTTTGTTTAATAATGCATAAGGCCGTTTAGCGCTTTATAAATAGGTATTAACTTATAGTCGATTGTCTTTTATCGCTTTCAATCGACGAACTATAAGGCTTATACCCTATATACGTATTAATATATATAAATATACATACAAATACTATTTTTATTTTTCTTTGTATCAATAATACAACGTCGCGTTGTCGTTTCTAGGTGTATTGACGACTGACGATTGACCATTGACGATGTGTAGGAAAAAAACTCTTGTTGTATAACGACGACTCCCCCCCCCCCACCCCGACGTTATTACATGCGCGTAACGCAAAACTATTTATATATTTATTATTGATTTATATTCTTCGTCTATGGAGCTGTCGCCTTTACATTAATGTTTCATGCCCACTACGTACAAATAAGCAAAAAGGATTGGGGGCGGAGGGGGGGAGGAAGAAAAAAAAAAGAATGCTCGCACAAAATACATGCATTGAAATGCCATTCATAAAATGGTCATAATATCGCTGCTTGCGCGCACGGACGCGGCTATATTTACAAATTACAATAAAAATAAATACCCGGAGGTGGTCTGACCTTTAATTTTCATTTATCATCCCGGCTAAGGTTATTGCGTAACCTTACGCTTACAAGGGGGGCGGGGCGGGGTGGAGGGAGGGAGGGATAAAGGAAGCATTCACCCTTACGGGTGGAGGAATCCTCTCGTTAACTGCCATTACTAATGAATAATAACAAATGCTCGATGTTGTTGAAGCTTTCGGTCGGAGATGAAGTTCTTTTCGACAAAGTAATGTTCGCGCTTGGCAATTATCCGTGCCCTCGAATCATTTTAAGTAATGTAATCCGGGAGAATGTACTCTTACGGAATATTAAGGAGCGAGGGAATTATAATGCCATAATAATAATATTGCTTCGGTTTCATATCACGTAGAGTAGAGTTGGAGTTGAGTTGGAAGGACTTTTGCATCGGCAACAACACCCCCCCCCACCGCGCGCATCACACGTCTTCAAAGGCATCCATTAGAAATATAAGTCCGGCCTAAAAAAGCTCCTTTAAACCCAATGATTTCTTGTATAACGTAAGTCATACGTAACGTAAGTGGCCGACGTACGGGAAAGACGAAGAGAACAAAACAAAATGGAGAAAAAAAAAAGAAAAAAAGAAAAGAAAAAAATGTAGTAAGTAGTATATTCGCTCCCTCCGGACTCGCGTTCTATCCATGCTAATCCGGTTCTTGAAAATCAATGGGAACGGGGAGGGGGGGGAGGGGGGGCTCGAACGACGCCGAGCCAGGATTACTTTAATAGCGATGACAGCATCGGGCGTCGTAAGAAGCGTCGTAAGGAGCGCCGTAAGGAGTTCCCGGTGAAATAAGAGAAAATTACTGGACCGATAATACAACGAAAGAGGGCTCGATTAAGACCCCGTGACCGAAAGCGACGGATGACATTGTTTTTTTTGGGAATACGCCGAGCCGAGCCCCCCCCCCACCCTCCACCCGAGAATTTACGCAAAAAGTATATATACGTATATATAACGTGTATTCTTTCGTCTCGATATCGGTTGTCGGGCCGGATGCAATCCGGGAAGGGATTGTAAATTGGAGGGGGTGGGGTGGGAGCGTTACCGAGCAGAGGACGTCAGTCAACGGGTGGACGAATTCAGCTGAATTGTCGCGGATTGTGATGTAGAGGGGGTGAGGTGGAGGGGGGGGCCATTGGTTCAGCGGCAGACATTCAGCGGCTCTAGCGTTTCGGCTGCCGAGGTCTACGGTGTGTGCGCCGGCCGTCGCGGAGGCGACGTCGAGGGGCGGGGGGATCGAAGGACAAGAAAGCGCCGCCCCGGGTGTCCGCGGGAAAGGCGCTCGGTGTAACGGAGTGCGATTACGCACCGCGGCTCTCGCTCGACTCCTGTTACCTTATATGTACGGAAGGCGGCCGCGCGCTCGAAAGAAATTCGCGATCTCCTCGCAGCCTCCGCTCGCTCGCTCGCGTTGAATACGAGGGAGAGCGAGGGGGCGCCACGTTGCCATCGACCGACCCGGCCGTGCTCAAAAGGAGTTGCGGCCGTCGGCAGGGTGGGTGGGGGTGGGGGGGGGCGCGGGGGGGGAGAGGAGCGCCGCTTAGCTTCCCTTTTCTTCTTTTTTATCCTCCTTCGCGGTGAAAGCTTCAATCTCTCTCTCTCTCTCTCTCTCTCTCTCTCTCTCTCTCTCTCTCTCTCTCTCTCTCTCTCTCTCTCTCTCCCTCTGTCGCAAGAGGACGAGACGACGAGTGCAACGAGAAGGAGACGAGCCGCGGGTCGAGCGTGGAAGGATGGCGCCTAAATGTTTTTTCATTTAATCTTAGAATCGAGCGTTCGTGCTCGGCCTCTTGCGAGAACGTCATGTAATCATGAAAGTACACAGATCTCCCTTTAATCGGCACGCGTTGCAGGCAATACATGTCGTCTTTGGGGGCCGATTTATTAAGGAGCAGCTCGAACCGACCAAGCAGCTTTCGAATAAATATCTCAATCGGGTACGGATTTCGTGTCACTCCCACGCGACCGATTGCGGCCAGTACTGGGAATGAGCAGCATCGTCAAAGGGCAAATATCACGAGCTAGACTGTCCTATTGTTTAATGATTATCATTAGACCTTCCCATCGAGCCGCCGGTCGCCTTTATTTTATTTCTGCGATAAAGTCATTTGCTTTATTGTACTATAAAGCGTGTGGGACGTGAATCGCTCCGGTCGGGTGAAAGAACTCATAAAAGTGAATGCGTGTACATATACATATATATGCATATGCATATACATATATATATAGATATATATATATTCTCTTTCGGTTATCGCAGCGAAGAGTATAAAGCCTATTCGTATCACGGAGAATCTATGAATCCGCGACTGATAATGATATTGCGAAAATCCGCGCTCCTCCACGCGTCACAATATCACTTTTGCCAATAACCCCAATAAGTAAGGACATGGAGATGAGGAAAGGAACTTCACTTCACCTAGTAATAACATTTAAAGGTTAATAACGTTGGGAAAGTTGCCTTCGTTTGCCGGGGGGAAGGAGGGGGGGCGGAGTCTCCGAGTCTCGGACTCGGAGCTCTACTATTTTACCCTTCGCGACACGGCGGGGTCTGGAGGGTCGAGGGAGGGAGGGTGGGGGAGGCGAAGCAGGATAGACCCTGGCCAAGAAAACGAATCGATTCCCATGCTAAGAAGATAACATCGTCTCTTTTTATCATCGCAGTTGCACGAAATGCGCTGCCGCATACGCCAGTTCTCGCGAATGCACTCTACGTACTTATCTATATTTATATTTATTGCTCAGAAATAGAACAAGAGGATTGTGGGAATTACCGGCGGCAGCCGTGTAGCCGAGCTAAAATATTTTTTAGCCACTTCAAACATCTTCCCTCGCTCTCGCCAATGTAAGGGTATTCATAAATAATCCGTAAAGGCTCTCTCTCTCTCTCTCTCTCTCTCTCTCTCTGTATGTACACCGACGTATATATACACACACACACACACACACGCACGGACAATGCATCGAGGAGTCGAGGAGAAGTAAAAATCTATACCGAAAACGAGGTTATTGGCAACACTGATGCACTCACTCGCTGTCGTATGTGCGTGATAAATATTAAATCGATGAAAAGCGTTGCGCCAGTAATTAAATGAGATTAAAAAGAGAATAAGGAACAGTAAATTTATAGTAAATGTCGGCGAAGAAGAGGGGAAAGAGAGGCGGCTCTGCTAATTAAGAATAATATTCAAGCCAAGGAATTCAGGCGCAATTTCAGTTGTTTAAAATAACGAGACTCATTAAGCTAATTTATTATCAACTATTCTACGAAGTATTATTGGCAATGAAATTAATATCGCGTTACGAATATCGTCGCGTAAATTCGTTAGGGCCAGCCTCGCCGTTCGTATAGGAGAGGTCGTTTTTTATACAAACTGTATGTAATTGTCGTACGTGAATAGTAAATGTCGGGAGCCGAGGTACTCACGTACTTTATAGACGAATGACTCAAGAAAGTTATTTTGACAACCCTAGAATGGCCGTTAAATTGCATCCGCGCGTTCAATATAAAAGACGTTTTGGCAAAAATTTGTTACGGGGCTGATTAGAGAAACTTTTTCTCTAATAACGGGATAATTATTTGAGATTCGCGTTGTTCGCTACGAGTCCCGCTCGAGCTAATTCTCCCAATACGTGGGTATTGGTACAGGAGGTACACGTGTGTGGCGTGCACGAGCACCTCGATATCTCTCCGTGGACGTATTTCGAGTCCACGTATTAAAGAGTCGTTGAGAGATTTTTTTTTAGAGAGAGAGAGAGAGGGGGGGGCTTTTGTTATTAAACAAAAATCATGGTTTTGTGTTCACATTCGGAGCCGAAGCCGAATAATTACTTAGACGCGCCGATCGCAGTAATAGCGAGCGGCCGATCGCCATTTGCACGCCGAGGCTCCGAATTATCAAGTAAACGCTGTAAATGCCGCGAATGACAAGTTCATGAGCGTAAAATTTCGTAAAAACGTAATTCGTTGTATCGTAAATGTACGAGTCGAGCTCTCCTGCGATTACCTCGTAAATACTCCCGCGAGGTGTTATTTATTCGTGTAGGGCAACTACTCTTGCCGCAAGATTTCCTGGCGGGTTTTTTTAATTATTCAGGTACTGAGTGGGCGGGCGGGCTTCTAAATAATTCGGCCGACCGCCCGATAAATATACATTCGAGGCTCGTCCGCTGAGCGTACATCGGGATCATCAATCTGCATTTAACGATTCTAACGCGATTACGTTTATGGATCGCTTTATTGGATCGAGGGTGAATGTAAGTAAATAAAAAAATAAAAAAGTGTCCGAGAGTGTTGATAATCTTCTTGAAACTCGAGGCTCTTAGGAAGAGGAGTCGAGAGAGAGCGAGTCGAGAACATAAGGCTGGTTTGAGCAACGCGGCGGGGTAGGCCGTGCTTCTGCAATCCTGAATTCTCATTTATTCCTAAATAAGTAAAGCGAGCCTCGCGGTCTGGCAATAGGTTTAGCAATAGGTCTAGCAATAGGTCTAGCCTAGTCCGGGGGCCGCGAACACGGCGAGCCGATCCCCGTAATTCCAGCTCCGCATCTATCTCAAGGTCTATCTCTAGGTCTATCTCTAGGCCTATCTCTAGGTCTATCCGGTGCGGCTCATAGGAGCCGGTGGACCGACGATAAAATCCTCGAGGCCGCGAGGACGAAGCAATCTCGAGGATGAGCCGGGCGTCGCGCGTCCTTTGTACGTGATTACGCGGCGGCGACCGCTGGGGATTAATAGCGGCAAGGAGACGACGAGGTTATTGGGGTTACATCAGCCGCGGGGAGTTTGGGGAATAGGTTGCGAGGCGAGCGGGAGGACAATGAATGGTCGGCCAGGTCGCGTTGGGATGGCCGGGCTACGATCGATATGTCTGATTTATCGGTTGCCCCTGGTGATATGCACCTTCTCCCGCTTACGTTTATTAAACCTCTCTCTCTCTCTCTCTCTCTCTCTCTCTATCTCCCTCTCCCTACTTACCGTCATTTCCACGGTAATGAGTTAATTAATATTTTTCATATTTTTAATGATTCTCATTATTCTCGTGAAAAAGCACGAATCTCGGCTTTTCGTTATTTACGATTATTAATAATATTAACGCCCTCGAGACGGCAGTGCCAAGGCTGTAACCCCCTCCCCCTCTCCCCTCCCCCATCAACTCCCAATGTATTATTATAATTCAACGTGAATTTTTAATTTTAAATGACTTTCGCGAATTCGAGCAAATAAAAAAAAGGATCTGCCTCGATGAACGTTCAAGTCCATCTTCTAATCTTTAAGGATCCGAATGTGATAATCAATGGACTTTGGTTTCGGATTAAAATGAAAACTATTGTGCTTGAATGCGGAGGGCGATTGGCAAGATTATTATCAAAGATGATTATTCATTAGATGGATCTCGGAGGTAAGTGAGGCGTGCCCTCGCGCTCTCATTTACCTGTCCAATTAAATTTTTAATGAATATGAAATATCCGAAAGTAAGTACGACGTCGAGCGATGAAAAAGGAAATCCGAGCTCTCGTTTCAAATAAAAATTTAAATTAACGTCAAAGCCATTCAAAAAAATTAATGTACATACCCGATATTTTTTTTTTTTTTTTAAACAATTATTAGAATAAAAGTAAATCCTCTCTCTCTCTCTCCCTCCCTCCCACCCTCCTTGTCGCGCGTGGTATAGGTTATCGGGGTCGGGGGAAAGGGGCGTATTATTATTATTCGCACGCGTGCAGGCCTACTTTTGGAAAAGTTTTATAAGTAAAGATAAACTTTCGAGCGTTCGGGGCCTTTTTTTCCCCCCCGTAAACCAACACGTATGAGTACATCATTGGGAAATATCACGTGTCCTTAAAAGAAACCTCGTGTCCGATGTTTTTTGTGCAAACGTCTCGTGCTCCGGATGAACATTTTTAAATACTTCGGGTTAAAGTTACGGCGCTTCAAGGAATCAATAAAAACAAAGGCTCGGATTTAATATAAATAGTTTTTAAATATTTAAAGCCGCCATTTAAAGGCAAACGGTCGTATTGAAGGATTGAATATATATATATATGAAATATATGTAACGGAGCCAATATCGCATTAATCATTGAAGAAATTATTGCATAATGTAATCAAGCCCATTAGCCCCATGTATCTCCATGATATTTTAGTACACCATAATCTTGTAATGTATCGTATAAAAGAATAATAAGGATATAATGATCTCGTGCGTAACTGTATTGAGGGAACTCCCTTTTTCCATTACGAAGTAGCACAAGTCCCACTTTATCTCATGTACTTATTCGCACACGTATAATAAATACTCCGTGGCTCCGTGGCTCCGTGGCTCCGTCGCCTTTTTATTTTACGCAAATAATATTACAGCAGCGCCAGGGACGAGTTACAATAACTTTTCTTCTTCTTTTTCTTCTTTTTTTAAATTATTTATACAATCTCAGAGTTCGCTTGTTTACAACAATACATGCAAGCGAAACGGTGTGCATATCAATACGCGAAGCGGAAGCTAAATAATATTAAATAGTATTAACGAAAGCCCGCGCGCTCGCATTCTACGGGATGAAATGGGATTGAAGATATTTTTTCACGTCCCCCGTAATAAGCATATTTAGAGAAACGAAGCTTTTCTAATGAGCCTAATGAACGGTTAAATAACAGTTAATTTATTCAAAACGATGAGAATAACGTCTAACTGTTATATTTTACATTAATTGAAGTCAGAGCGTAGAGCGAGTGCTCGAGGAAAGAAGAACTTTCAATTACGCGATGCAAATGAAGTTTGAAGAAAAATCTTCGGCCTCTGTAATGTATATTTTTATTTGTATCGAACGTGTACGTGATTGATAATTCTAATTACCGGGATCGCAAAAGGGTCAATCAAGCCTTTTTAAATTCTTAAATTCCTTACGTAACGCGCGTGATTGAAAACAGGAGAGAAGAAAAGTAAAATAATAATAATAATAATAATAATAATAAATAATAAATAATAATAAATAAGATTTATACGGATTGGCCTAATTGCATTTGATTATAAAAGACGATGGTTGTATCGTATAACGTATGCAGTTATAGGGGCGGAGGGGAGAAGGGAGCGAATTATATTTTCATCAGCAGATATAAAAATATTTGATTCATTACGAAAACTTGTACGCTTTTCGTTTCGTACAAGCGTCTGAAGCAGCAGCAGCAATAGCAGCAGCAGCAGAAGAAGAAGAAGAAGAAGAAGAAGAAGAAGAAAAATGAAGTTATTATTAAGCTCGAATACCACCATAAGTACGTGTTCGGGTGGAGTAAACTCGCGTATGAGTTTCTGTACCTTCATACGATTATTATTTGTTTCAGAGCCTTTTTACGTGTCGTACTTCTCTCTCTCTCCCCCCTCTCTCTCTCTCGATGATAATAAGATGATAATAATAAGATAATAAGATAAAAATCTTATTATCTGGCTCTTCTCTAATATACTTTTCTCGAAAATCCGACCAATAATTCGCCTCCTGCGAGTGCGCATTTTTCCGATTAACGGGGCGAGTTAGATTTCTACTTAAAATCAAATGCGCACAGCTCTGCACGTTAATGCGCACGCACGCATTGGTGAAGTTAATGAAGCTGTAACGTTACATATAAAGTACGTATGTTTGCGCGTATGGATGCGCACGGGGACTCGAGCGTATAAATTTATAAATCCGCGCCGTGGGCAAGTAGTAAAAAGAAAAAATTGTAAATATAGTTAAAGGAAGGAAGCCATTTGTGCGTGCGTGCGCGCGCGCGCGCGCGCGTATAAGACAGAGTGAGAGAGGGGGGAGAGAGAGAGAGAGAGAGAGAGAGAGCTCTTGGTAATGTTATAGGGAATAAGCGTTTAAATGAAATTCGATCGGATGAGTGAGGAAATGTCGAGGGAGGGCAGGACCGGGGCAAATAATACGATGCAATTTCTCGGATTGATAGGTCCAGGACGGGACAACAAGAGACTTGTTGGCAAACGATCTGCGCAAAAAGAAGTTATCAGAGCGTGGTTGTTTGTATGGGTTGGTGGAGGCATAGGAGAAGTGGCCGCTCGCTCGGCTGCTCGCTTATCTCATGATTGAGCATTGTCTCACGGTCGCGGAGGAGACGCCGCGAGTGAGATCACGCCCGGCTTCGGCTCGGCATGCTCATCGCCGCGCCGAGGACGAGTATCAGAGTGGCCGCCGATGCCGTGTGTCGGGCCCCCCCCCTCCCTGTCCCGCCTCCTAATAATAAAGCGGACCTCGAGCTCGAGCTACGCCTTAACCGGGCTTAGATCTTAATGCGTTCTATAGATCAATGGGGTGACGGGGGGACGGGGGACTTGAAGCTGAGAGACGCTGCTGAGCCCCAATAACCCCATAAGCTCTCTACGTAGATCCACGGCGACGTAAAATGTCCTACGTGTTGGCAAAACTGTGCCCGAGACGGGTGTGCTGCTTAACTTTTTTAGCACGACCTAAGGCTGTAGTAATAAATACAGAGGCGAGCCAAAGTCTCGAGGAGGGAGATTTGCCGGGGGTTATTGCCAAAAAGTAAATTAACCGGCGACGGGAGCGAGCACATGGGCGGCGCGAGTTAGTGAGTAGTGGTGCTGGTGGTGATGGTGGTGGTGGTGGTGGTGGTGGTGGTGGTGATGGCGCTCCGGGGCGAATCGATCCGAGGGACTCGGGACTCGGGACCGGATCGACAGCCCGAGCGACCGACCGCTCGGACTCTCGCCAGCACCACCACCACCACCTCCCGACCCCGCGTGCGCGGCACGTGCTGCTGTTGCTGCTGCTGCTGCTGCTGAGGCGCCGCCCCTCGCCACCTACCCCCGACGACCGATAATCTACCGGGCTATCGATCGACCGGGACGGGGACAGTAGTGGTGGCCGCCCTCGCCCTCGCCCTCGCCCTCGCCCTCGCCCTCGCCACCGGCTAACCTTCGATGACTTCCGCGACACCCGGTGCTGCCCCTTCCCGCCCTCCGACACCGAACACGCACGCGACTCTCGGTCTCACGACCGATTGCCCCTAAACCACGACCGACCAACCCCTCTCCCCTGCTTCGTCGTTACCTTATTTTTCTTCTTCTTTCTTTTCTTTTTTTTTTTTTTTTTTTTTTTTTTTTTTTTGTCGTGATCTTTTTTTCTTTCTTTTTATTTCCCTTCCGACGGGGTCTCCTTCTTACGTGCAGCTCCTCGAGCTCCTCGTTGGCCACACTCGCCACTGAGCCCATATTTATTTTCGAGCCGCTTTTCCGGTTTCTCGACACCCCCCTCCCCCTCCCTCTCTCTCTCTCTCTCTCTCTCTCTCTCTCTCTCTCTCAGTCAGTCGCGGTAGCACTTGACCGATTCGCCGCTTTCCAAGCTCGCATTTTTATTTCAAAACCGTACGGTCGAACCTGCTCGAGCGCTAATTACAATGAGATTCGCCGATAAATAAGCTCCCCGGAAGCCACGAATCCATGTGGCCAAGTGTCATCCATGTGACATCCGTGGCAAAGATTTGCGTCGCTTTATAAGGACGGGGACTAACGAACGATACTTGTTGTCATATTAGCTCCAATCGTGACTAAGCGTCTTAATCAAATGTTTGGGACCCTAACGCTGTCAAGGTTACTTGCTTTTTATCATCATTATCATTATCATTATCGTTGTCGTTGTCGTTGTCGTTGTCGTTGTCGTTGTCGTCGTTGTTGTTGTCGTTGTTGTTAATATGAGGTCGGCTCCAGAACCCCAAACTGACCTTAAATGGTCGAGTGCGCGATTCGTAATTACGCAAAGTTCTCGTCTCGACGTTGTCCCTCGTGTTAATCAATATCAATAGCTTTAAAAGTCAAATGGATGCAGAAGGAACGCGATGGGCGGTACTGATTCGCCGAGCTTCGAAAACGTGATTTTACATTTTCAGGATATTAAAGGAAAATTCGGGGCGAGCGTTAAAGCTGGGTGGAAAGGGGTCGAAGGGACATATATGCACAGCGAATCCTTATAATTGATTATCGGTCGAAGGTTATTGTTATTGAGCGGTCTAAGGAAAATGCTGTCCACGGAGTCGTTAAATGCTACGGAGTCGGTGTCGGAGTCGGTGTCGGAGTCGGTGTCGGAGACGGTGTCGGAGACGGAGGCTGCGGGCGAACCGGGAGAGCAAACAATTAAACTGTCGGAGCGTGTAAAATCCAAGCGCAACGTTCATAACGAACGTAGGAGTAAGATTAATCGTCTTTAAATAGCATACAACAGGCTGATGAAGTTAAATAAGGCGTGGGGGTTATTGGGGAGGGACGGGGGGCGGACACTAGAACGACAATAACCACTGGAGATCGTACGTAAAGCGTGGCCGACCCACGCGAGCGAGACCCTCTTTTTCTTTTTTTTTTTTTTTTTTTTTTTTTTTGTTATTAAACAACAATACCGGGATGATACTATTAAGCTCTGCTTGACTGAATGTCAAAGTTGTCGGAGAATGAAGAAGAAGAAGAAGAAGTAGAAGAAGAAGAAGAAGAAGAAGAAAGCGAGCGGGCTTCAAACAGTTTTCTTGGCTCTTAGCGAGGGGCATTCAAGGAGAGGAAAGTAATTTTTTAAGCCATAGCGGCTTGACTGCTCGAGACTTTGTTAGAGAGAACGCGGATGAAAAAGGTAAGATAGGCGGATAATTAAGTGGCGCACTGGTCGGCTTAGTTTTTATTCCGAGGTGAGCTGCACGGCTCATTAGATCGGTTAAAGAGTTTAATTGTTGTATAAGGGAATGGAGAGGGTAAGAGAAGAAGTGAAACTCAAATGGCCGTTGCACTTTCGAGTCGAGGGGAATGCTCGGATCGAGTGAAAATTCACACGTCCCCATCCCCATTCCACTCCCTCCCGTCCCCAATAACCCCGTCCCCCGTCGTATACGTGATTTATAATTGGGTAGATAGAAGAGGGTTTCGTAGGGTATTTAGCTGATGGCCCGAAAAGCGGGATCCTTGATCCTTGATCTCCCCCGATCGCCGCATCGCCCACTTGACTCGTCAACGAAATGACAGAGACACGGAAAGTTTAGCCTTCCTTTAAACGAATAAGACGTTAGAAAATGGTGAGAAAACTTCCCAGGCATTTCGTGCGATTATTGGCAAACGAGACGTCCTCGGAGTACCGATAATCAATATCTCGGTGAATAACTGCGAGATCAAGACTTTATTGACCAATCGGCGTGCACGTTAATTGATAATACCTTCGAGACTGAATTTCTGGCCCGTATAAGTCTTCTCTCCGCCCCCCACCCCCTAGTCGCCTACCCTGGCCCGCTACCTCTACGTCGCGATATGCTGTTCGGAGGCTCGGAGGGTTATTGGGTAGATGGGGAGCGATCGAGGGTTATTGGGGTTGGGTTGGGTTGGGTTACGTTAGGTCAGGTCGGGTACCAGGAGCTCGGGGTGATATCGAGGCCAAGATGATTTGATACCGCTCGCGGACAAGGAGCGAGAAGGCCGCTATCTCGCTCCGACCGGGGGTTAAGGGGTGGGGGATGGGGGGGGGGGGTCGGAGCCGGTCGCGGCAGCCGAGGAGAGGACCGCTACGACGGACCGCCGTAAATGGCCCGCGCGGCCCGAAAGTCATCGTCGGGGGTAGGTCACCGTGGTCGCCGTCGCCGTCGCCGTCGCCGTCGCCGTCGCAATACACCACGCGCTGACTCATCTCCTCGGCAAAGGCCCCGATTACGGGATTCGCGAGAGCTCGGGCGCGTGTCGCCAATGGGGAAAACGGGCCGAGGATGCGCTCGGTATCTCGGCTGAGCCCCCGTCCCCGCCTACCCACCGAGCCAGGCAATCCGCGGCAAATATCGATTAGCGCGTATCCGAGGGCCGCCTCGATGATGCCTCCGGAGCCACGAGCTTACGCACTTTATCCGAGATCACGTGGCTCTGGCAGACTAATAATAATCCAGAGATTTTTAAAACTCGCTCGTAACCCGTGATGCAACCCTCCTTACAACAACAACAACAACAACAACGCACCAAGAGCTTCTTCGGTCCCACCCGAACCCGTCCCCTCCAATAACCCCAATAACCCCAATAACCATCGCCCCGTCATGCTTTTATCTGTTTATTTTAACGAATTGCACGCAGACTTGTATTAGTCACGGTTCTAATTGTGAAGGAAGCGTCATTTAGGATTACGTATAGGTCTGCCCCTCCTCTCCTGGCGCACATTGTTTGCCATTTTTTATTTTAGCGATAAAACGAAGGGAGGAGTAGGAGATGGACGTGATCTCGATGGGACGATCTTTATCCCACGAATGGAAATTATAGTCTCTCTCCTCGGATATGTATCTCAACGGAGTCAGTCAACGGACTAAGGGCAGGTAAGGGGATGGAAGGGGGAAGGGAACGGCTTACCTTTTTAAAAATCTATCGCTAATCTACTGATTAGCGCGAATAATGTCACTTAATAAAGCAGTGCAGCAAGCTTATTGCAATAAACATCGCGTTCGCTTGGTAATTATTCATAATGCTGCGGAATAATGTAAATAGACCGGCGAGAGTCCGTGTAGGTTATTGGAATGAAACTCCTTAGCTCTAACTCCTTAATATTAATTTCCTTGCTCGTCGTATTACGACGCACGCCATGGCTTTCTACGGCATTATAATTTATTACGCGTAAAATATACGCGTCTTCTACGAAGGTTTATGCAAATGTAAAATGTAGATAACGTTATTGATGGTCCGTCCGTCCGTCGCTTGGGGCCTTTTCAGGCCTTTTAGACGTCAGGAGAGCATCTTTTTCACGACAGGACGTATAATTAATTTTTCTTCTTTTTTTCAATAAGTTTACATTGCCGCCAACGGCCGTACAACATTTTTATTTAATAGACCCGAGTAATTGACAATGTACGTCATTACTACTGCCGTTCGCATACTTCTGGCCGACGCCTGCGCTCAATCAAATGTATAACGAGGCATTTTATAAAGAAGAAATGCATAAACAAAGTTATTCGACGCTTCTACAACCTACTGATCATACACGTGCATAACTTCTATACGCTTTTGAATAACTTTATAGAGAGACGAGAGAGAGAGAGAGAGAGAGAGAGAACGTACTCTACCTACCTAGGATGGTGTGCGAGAGCTCGGGCGCGCGAATAAATAGCTTTCCGTATTTGCCTCTACCGAGAATAATGAAAATAAACGTGCCAGAGGAGACGGGAAAGGCAGGCAATTGCTATTCTTCACCGAATCATCTCCAAGTTTTTACCATCTCAAGGCCTTTGGAAATTTTCGCGCGATCCGCCAATACCATCGTATCTGTACCACCAATACGTATCTGTATTTGCATGAAGAAGGAACGAGGCGTCAGGCAGGCTTTCCCTATTTCGTGGCCGAGGCGACCGAGTCTCGGAAAATCGCGAGCTGCTGTTAGTAGGTTGTAGTAGCTCGCATGGGGGATACGTTACGCGATCTTACGTGTCCCGCCCGTATTATTATGACCTTGGATGGTAAAACGTCGGTTCGGATCCGTCAGATCCGAGGGGAGCAAGGGCACGTAAAAAGGGACAATCGCGCTCGCGCGCGCGCAAGAGTGAGAGAGAGAGAGAGAGAGAGACAGGCGCCATTGGGAACGAGTTCAGGGTGCCCCCCTCTCCCCCACCCCACCCCGTGTGGCCTGCCCACGCGGCCGAGTCTCGCTCACGCCCACGCCCAGGCCCGGAAGACCGGTGCTCCGGAACGTCCGAGTGACCCCAGCTCCGGGATTTTTTTTTTTATCCGTTTAGGGAAACAGGCCTCGCCTTACCGCCGCTAATGACTTGCGAAAGACTTATTTGCTAATAATAATAATCGCGTGCGTTGGAGACGACCTCTCTCTCTCTCTCTCTCTCTCTCTCTCGCGCGCGCGCTCCCAATGTCTAATGTCGATCCTAATTGCCTAATTGCCTGATTGTCCGCCCAAATCTCGCTTCTACTTTCTCGGGCTACGAGAGAGCCCCCCCCCCCGCCTCACCGACGTCCATACGCAAATCATTCGTAAGGAATTAATTATCCCTTCCCGCCCACGTCCAATTTGAAAGGATATTTTCACTTCACGACGTACGCCACCTTCTTCTCCGCTCTTTCCTTTTAAATACGTCATCGCTCCTCTTATTATTAATCGGCTCTCCGCCCCCCTCCCCTCCCCCCGCCACCTCAACAAGCCCAATGGCCACCGAAGATAATGCACGCGAGCACGAGAGCGCTTACTCGGCTCCGTATTTCCTCCATTACTTTATCCTTGAACACGGAATTATCAAAATTGCGCAATTCCTTCCGATCTTCTTCTCCTTCTTCTATTTTTCTTACATCTTGAGCCAAATGGAAGCCTAAGTCTAATAAACGTAGGGGCCGGTGCTGCAGCCGGGGAAAATTTTTTCAACGAAATCTAAATTTCTCACAAAGTCTGGAATAACTTTTCTAAAAGGTCGTCGGCAAGCGCGCGCCCGCTCTGCACCGACGTGATTTTCATATTAAATTATGACGTCATCGTCACGCTCGCCCGGGGCCTCGCTACTCCCGACACGCCTGCAATATTTCCCCGATAATAATTATTGTCCGGGGCTGGCCAATATAATATATATACATATATATAAATGTATATAAATATAAACGTATAAGGGAATATCGGTGGCCTTACGTCCAATAAAGGGGCTTTATTAATGAAGGAGTCTATTTTTGGACGAGCCGTCGGGGTCGTCGCCGGGGACGCCGGGGAAATTTTTAAAGGAGGGAACGACATCGACTCGGTGAAAGTCCGAAAAGGTCCGTCGGGCCCGATGGTTCTTTTTGCCGGGGTCCGCGGGCGAGCGATGATTCTTAAACGGACGCCATGAACGAGCGACCGCGACTTTTTCCTGAATTCGCGCGCAGCCATGAATCGATAAAAAAAAAAAAAATAATAATAATAATAAATAAAGACGATGATTTAAATTTATTTTAGGTGCTCGAAAATAAAAATAAAAAAAAAAAAACGACCCACTTTCTCATCTCGTTGCGAGATGGGAAAGACTGCTCCTCCACCTACTCCTTATCGTCCTCCTCCTCCTCCTCCTCCTCCACCTACTCCTTATCCTCCTCCTCTCGATTCTCTTACCTTGGCTTTATTAACTCGATCAATTACCACTTGGCTACGTCGTGACGATATATCAATCGTCGTCCGGATAATCGAATCTTTCGCTAATCTGTAATGCGCCATCTATTATAGGTCCCCTCCCCTCCCCTCGCCATCCCCACGCATACTACACATAGCTATTTATGTAATTACGTAGGTAATTGTACGCAGCGCTTGCGTACCGAGATTTTCCCCGGGCAATTCAATATTCGGAACAATCGCTTTAATCATCCTCGATAATAAATAATTTAAGTTTTGTATTCTTCCGGCCTCCACCTCCGCCCCTCCTGAATCTTTTTAAAAAAATGAAATCACGAGTATAAATTACGTTGTGTCGCTTCACGTTTTTCATGAAAAATATTATATTTTCATAATATTCAACCGTGAAGGGCAGTGCCGCCGTTCAAGCGAATGAGGATATACATACGAATGTGCGTGTTGTTCTCGATCTTTGATTGTAACGATGCGTCAGGGCCCGTTTCAAGGCTACGGCCATTAGATAACCCCAAATAAACCGAATAAAAGCGAGTGGAAAGCGACAGACCGTTATAAAGTGCAGGGGTGGCGCGTGGGGTGGCGCGTGGGGGTGGGGAAGGAGCTGACAATAACTTGGTATAACAAATAGATGAATATTCTGCCGCCTTGACAATATTATTCGCCTTTACGTACACAAGCGTCCATTCGCGTGGCCTTGTATCCTTCGCAGTAATTTTAAAGGGAACCCACGGCAATGGCTCGTGAGATAGATAAAGAGAGAGAGAGAGAGATAGAGATAGAGCTTCGTAGAATGCAAACGCTGTTGAAACCACCTCGGACGTACAGCTCAGCTTTATCGTTTATTCATGCCCCATCAATTATCATGGCTAATTAATCCCCGCGACTATTCAATGCAGTGACGATTTGATAAACGACGAATAGCAGCCAAGGATCGGCCTACCTATGCGTATCCGGTAACGAGCCTTAGTTCCGTCCCCCGATCCTATTCGTTTCTTATTTGTTATTACCGACCGCGGAACCGACCGCGTAAATACGGCGATGGGATGTGCAAGTACCGAGCGGCGTCTTCCTCAAAAATCCGGGAAAAGTACAAGGAAGATGATGGATGGGCAGTTGGGTTGCGCTTTGAAGCGAGAGGCACGCGCGCGCATCTAAGTTTAAAAGATACGTTATACAGGTCCGCGATTCTCGACGTCTTCTTAGAATCGTGGGTATTACACGCGACCTTTGCCGAGATCTTGAAAAAGATCGACGTTAGGATGGTGAAGAGCCCGTGAATCGCGTAGCACAAGCACTCGGCGTGCAGCCTAAATTTACCTAATTCTTATTAACGAGCGGGTGGTAGGGCGAGGGGCGGAGGGGGATCCGCGAGTTTAAAAAAAAAAACAAGAAACGGTTTCGATCGAATAATCGCTACGGAGAGGATCGACAGAACAAAGCGAGCGGTGTCGAATGATCGAGCCTCTTTCTATTTAAATATGTAGTTCGAGGTAAAGGCCGGGACTGACTTACCATTGTTGTTCTCCCGGGCGACTCGAGCCGGGGACTAAAGCTCTTCGTGTCATCGCTATATCATCCAGGATTGGTGAGCAGCTCGTGAGGCACGCCGGTACCCAGCCGGGATCCATGCGCCCGGCTCGGATCGTAACGCATGCCGGATAAAATACTCCTCCATTCATGTGAGCTCTCGATACCACTAGACAAACGAACGCACGCTTACCGTAAACTCTGTCTTTATTAAAAAAATCACAAGACTACGTGTCGGCTACGTCACAACATGCTAAGGCCTGCGACTGTGTATCGGGCGTGTATCGGGCGTGTATCGGGCGTGTATTGGCCGCGTATCGGATAATATAGACAACCGTGGATTTATTTATTAAGCCATTACAATTAATTCAATCATTCCGACGATTCTTCTTCTTTTTTTTTTTTTGCCGATCGTATCATCGATAACGGATACATTGCTTTATTAACGTTATCCCATTAATTGTTTAATTAAAGTTATGTTTAATTCTTTATTTTCAGAAACTTTTTCCAACCGCGGCTTCCGTAAGCTATTCTCACTCGGCGGAAACGTATTAATCCTTCAACCTATTGGTATTCTTATTTTTTCTTTTATTTTTTTTTCTTTTTACTTTACTAATACTGTACGTAATGACGAGTACGCGCAAAAAAAAGGCAATTAAATATTACTCTAAAACTATTATCAAAAGTATATTGAAAGAAAAACAAAAAAAAATATCGGTCAACGAGGTTTCTTTACGTTACGTTGCGTGTGCGTGTGCGTTGCGTTACATTACGACTGGAAAAAGTACAATGA
The DNA here is from genome assembly GCA_018883505.1 of Ceratosolen fusciceps. NCBI lineage: Eukaryota > Metazoa > Arthropoda > Insecta > Hymenoptera > Agaonidae > Ceratosolen > Ceratosolen fusciceps. Next base: position 6,431,157 of record RCIC01000010.1, read on the forward strand.
GCAAAACACACGTACGTAAATATCTATGCATGTAAATATCTTCCCTTCAACATTAGTACTTGGAAAATTTCATGGACAATTACGCTGTCAAAGACAAGCCGTGCAAAGATCGTTGTTTCAAAGTTGACTTCGTTTACGTTAGCTTGCATTATATACCAATACATCCGCCGCTTACATTATAGCGCGAAATTTTATTTTCCAAATAACATGTCAATATCTCTCTCAATCCAGTCGCGCGTATAATAATAATGGCAATGCACGTTTAACTAGATTCACATACCATGCACGTAAAAAAACGATTCCAGCTTTGGCGGCTTCTCCTGACGATATAACCCCAATAACCTAAAAAAGACGTATATACATATATACATATACATGTAGACGCGTGCATGAAAAGTTAGTAAATAATGAAATAATTTTGTCGAGAAGACAGTATGCCTGATCGATGTGAGTAAACGATCTTAAGTACTCGTAAGTAGAATGAATATGTATTACATAGGTAAGGATCGTCGCCCAGTCGACAAAGGCATCGCGGATCAAAGGATCGAGCGATTTTTTGTATCGAATTCGCCGACGAGTCGTTTCGCGGATTCTTCATAAAGGAAACGCTGACGCGTCGCGGGGGAGTGAGTTTTTCGTCTAAATTATTATAAAAGGTTATTGGTCTTCCCCGGCCGATAGGGAAGCTCGCGAGACGCGCATTCTCGGCTAGCGTACGGGTTATTGGGGATCTCGATACGTATAGGGTGGGAGGGAGGTGAAGGGCCAGTCGAGTAGCCGCTCGGTGAAAGGCGTAGGTAGAGAGCCGCGAAGCAGAACGAATCAATGGCTGAAAAATCTTTTCGCTCGCCTCTTCTCTCCGCCCGATCCATATCTACGAAATCTATATATATATATATATATATTTGTCCATAATCCGTGGAAAGTCTTTCCACAGACGGACACTCGAGCCTAAATCCCGGCCCAATCAACGATCTCTTATAACGCTCGGCAGCCATGCTTAGACAGCTACGCACTGCCGACGGTTTCTCTCACAGTTGCGGTTAGGTAATGTAAAATCCAAACGAGCCGTACAAACATTGATTGTACGCACGCGTCATAAAAAAAAAAAAAAAAAAAACTCCTGGACTCCTCGCTATTCGGGAGCCCGTTACCCCCCCCCCTCACCCTATTGATTTACGCACTCGTTATTCCAGTAGGTAAGCGCGCGTAGTAAGTACAACGAAACGACGATATTCGTATAAATGATAATTTCACTTCGCTCTCCGTGAATCCTATGAACGACTCCTATGAATTATTCATCCATCTAATAATATTACAGGAATTGCAGGAGAGGTCGGTCGGAGTGCGCGTGGCGTTGGACGAAGAATTATTGCCAATAAAGCTTTAAAGCCCAACATTCCTTACCTTCCTTTTACCATATAGAACCAAGACTTACTTTCTTTTTTATTATTCATATTTTTATCTACTTCTTATTTATTTACTTTGGCAAATACTCGCCTTACGGGGACGCAATTTTTATACGGAAACATTATACGTAGAGAGGCAGGTGTGTGTGTGCGCGCGTGTATGTCTGTATATATTAACGTCCCCTGGGATACGTGAAATTATTGGAACTCGTGTTGAGCAGGTGCGCGTTGCGCATGCAGTATATACGACTTGTAGGATAATAACGAGCTCGTTGATCACGGGCATGTTATAATAACTGCATTTAATTACGGCGGGTGTGCGTGTGGAAACGAATGAATGAATGAGCGAACGAACGAACGAACTAATGAATGAACGAATGAATAAGTAGTATAAGGGAAGGTTTGAAATAAATTGAACTGGCAGCAACGCATTGGCAGGTTACGGATGAGCCGAGTTAAAGATAAGGGAAAAAAAAAGAAATCTCTCCTCTTTACACGAACGGACGCATCGATCGCTGAATTTTGTGCGAAATCTGTTTCGCGTGTGCAGCGGCGGCGAGTCCGTGCATCCCGACTCCTACTACTACTACGACTACTACGACTACTACGACTACTACGACTACGACTACGACTACGACTACGACTACTACGCGACGATGCTTTCCCCCACTGCATTTAATTATAATATATTCAACCGCAATTACTATATTTACTTTTATAGCATTGTGCCGTTCGAGAGCGGGCTTGATCTATATCGAGCTCCCGCGAAACGCGACATAAAAGTAAATGCCAAGCCGCAGACGTCGTGGATGAAGCTAATAAGGAGACCCTCCTCGCAGCTGGGGAGAACCAACTAACCGCGTAGTCGAAAAGTAGTCGAAAAACCTCGAGGCTCGGCCAATCCTTCCCACGTCTTGTGCGTGAAAGACGTGCCACCGCCACCAACCCCCGCCACCAACCCCCGCCACCGCCGCCGATTTCAAAGCCGACCCGAGCGAAGTCATTGATTTAAGAACGAGAACGAACGAGCCTCGTCCGTAACGGATTATTTCTTGTTCTCCCTCGTTCCTTGCTATTTAATTGGCACATGATAGCGAGATAACCTCGCTTAATTAATCATACAGTTTATAATTGTGTCCTATTTTTTTTACGTGAAGGAGTTGCGGTCCGTCAAAGCATTGCCAAGCGGTCATTAGGGCGTCATTACCTTTTAAGCGACTCTTTAGCTGCGGCCATCGTCGACGACAGCTATCGAGATCTTCTTTAAGCTTTAAGCGGCGCGGCTACGATATTCGTAATCCGCAATCCGTAGCGCTCGATAAGGAAGGTAAGGCAAGGTCGACGCCGCGTTCGCTAACCTAAAGGTATGGAACCGCGGTAAACCGCCCGACCACGGGATTCGGGATTCCGTGAGCGAATACGCGTACTCTTCTACTGACGGTCCTCCTTGATCGTCCGTGGTTAGGGAGGGGGACACCGCTGCGCCGGGGACCTGCGCTCTCGACTCTACAATTAGCATGTAGATAATGTAGAGATCGGCTCGCGAGGCGAGTCTTACCGCCCGGTGGATAATGCAGGTACTTACCCACGCTCAACCGTCCATGCCTTATTACATCACGTGAATGATGTCCTTACGTGACTCGTAGATTTTGCGAATACGGGTTGGATTTTCGAGAAGTATATCGTTTATTAATCAAATACAGTAGACGAGACCGTCGTCTACTCAGCCAAAACAAGGATAAAGAAGGTTATTGGGGACACGAGACTAAATGAAATGCAAACGTAAATCTCAATGTTTCGTTATAAAATGTACAATTATACAATATATATATATTTTCTATATTTCTACATTAGGCCTGTCGTATAATTTTCTGAAAGATTTCACAGGAATGAGTCTTTTGAGCGTCGGGCCTGAAATAACTAACGCGTTACAAAAGTAATCGGCGCTACGTGTAAAATATTAACAAAAAGAAGAAGAGAATAGAGAGAAAAAGAAATGTCATTTACGCGCATGAGAGTCATTGGGTGAGAAATTTCTCGACCAATCGATTGAATTCGTTCGGGAATCGCAAGTGCAAGTTATGGGCTCCGGATGGAAAAAATTCTATCCTGAAAAAGCGAAAGGAATTATAAATAGCTATATATATATATATATACATATGGGGATGAAAAGTCCTCGTGTCAAAGGGGGACAGATACGTATTGATTATGGATAATATTTACCTCGAGTCGCTGATGTGCTCCTTCAAGTAGATCGGATGCTCAGGTAGGACCATAATATCTTTTTGTCCGTGGACGATCAAGGTCGAGCACGTGATATTTGCCAAGTCGCTCTTGCAAATGTCCCCGTTAGTCTGCTCGTAGATGTTCTTCATTCCGTCGACCCAATCGTTCGTGATTTTCTTAAAGTACGCCTCACCGTAGGTATCGATGTACGGGGCTCGCATTCGCTTTGACCACGAGTCGATGTTCCTTATGCCTAAAAATGTGAATACTTTACTGGACAAGGGGTGACGAGGTGTCCTCCGGATACGCCGGCGTACCACCTCGGGATGCGGCGGAGCTACCCCGATCTGGGCCGTATATCCTTACCTTCGTATACTTTCAACTCCTCGGGGGCGATGTAGGCATTGGTACCGACGACGACCAACTTCTTAACGTTCCAGGCGTACTCCGAAGCCATAATGAGGGCCGTGATGCCACCGTCGCTCCAGCCGACCAGGGAGAACTCTCTGTAGCCCAGCACTTCCATTAGCTTCTTAGCTAAGGAGGCGTCTCGTCTGTAGAAATCGACTGGGAACGAACGCTCCGGTGGCCTCGACTTCCCGTAACCCGGCGCGTCCCAGCAAATGATCGTGAATCTTTTTTTATCCAAATCCATGATCTGCGGTTTAAAGTCCGTCCATATTGATCCTACAAATAATATAAATCAAATGCCACCCGACACTCTCCTTCTTAACGCGCCCTTTCCCACCCCAATAACCCCATCCCGCCCCTCCTCCTCCTCCTCCTCCTCCTCCTCTTTCCCTACGCCTATGATGCCAATGCAATCAATGGTAATAATATACTTTCGGGAGTATTTATCATCTTAATGCTGCTGCTGCTACTGCCGCTGCTACTGCGACTATTGTTAATGAAATAAGCCAATCGAAACGGCCGATAATGTCTTTCTTTTAATTACCCATGGCTCCTGGTAATAAGAGCACCGGGTGCTTCCCTGTACCAGCTTTCACGCAATTTATCTCCATCCCTTCGACGTTCACCTTACGTTCCTTCGCATTTTAAAAATAAAAATCATAATCAATTGGATTTATTATTAGAACGTATTAGAACATATTGTCAATATAGTAAAAGCCGTGTCATGTCATGAATTTTATAATAACTTACTTCGATGACGTCTGGACTCAGGTTAACGAAATTCGACATATTTTTTATATAATCTTTGGAAACGTTCGTCAGAATGCCGCGTAGACTGATAAGGGAATTTGACAAGTCTTTTATTCTCGGCCACATCTTCATTGCGAATTTATCAGAATTGTTTAACGAAAACGAGCATTTTATTAACTGAAATATATGTTATGTAGTTGGTCAACTCGCAGGGAATTTCGGCCGACGTTAACGCATTTAAATATACCAATACTCACGCAATCCTTGACGACAAAGCTATTCAAATGTTATAAAAATAATAAATAAGTATTCCATTCATTCGAACAGGCCTTTTTTTTTCTTTTCTTTATCAATTCGATGCCCGACACGTTTTTACAAAGTAATGAAAAGTAATTTTTACTTTCAAAAACCCCCATTACATAATCTTCATCCTTCAACGTTTTACGTATTTACGTATTTATTTATTTATTTATTTATTATTAGTTTCTTTATTTATTTATTTTTTTTTTTGTTGTTGTTGTTGTTGCAAAAACTTACAAATCCATGTAATTCTGCAACAGTCATTCAGAAGACAATAGAATTTGTTTGAAGAAATATTTACGAATTTAATTCAATAGTACATTAAGATTTTTATTATTTTACTCCATTCTTCTAAAATTTCAGAGATATTCTTACAAATGTAATTTCTAAAAAGTTTAACAATACTCATACAAATTGATTACACGTGTATCATTGTGCACTACTATCGCAGCAACAAATTGACCAAAACTACGGGACGAGAATTTCTTTGTTACTAAGCAGAGTACATACTTTTCTTGGGCTTTTCTTGACAATAAATACGCCACTGTTTCAATTAAACATTCACGAATGGATAATTTAAACGTAAATATTTAACGTACTCTATTGTAAAATAACGCAATACTTTACAACTTATTACTTCTTAAAGAAATGATTTTAATTTGGTATTTATTAATGATTAATACTATGATTTTCAGATCAAGATTCCTCTCTCATTGAATAATCGAAAATATTTACATCGAATTACTGAAATTTACACATCGTCTCTTTAAAATAACAATAATTATTATTACTATTTAAACAATTTTAAATTTTTTTCCTGACGTTTGACATTATTATTATTATATATTTTTTTTTTTTTTTTTTTTTTCTAAAGATTAAATAAAGAATTTCAGTTGCAATGCTATAAAAAAAGTGTAAGAAAACATAAAAAAGAATACACGTTTGTGTGGATCCAAAGACTGTTTATAATTTTTCCCCTTATTCTGAAATTGGAAATCTTTTTAACGAAATCAAGGAATGACATTCGTCCCAAAGGAAGTAGTAAATTATTATATTAAATGCTTTTATTTACATAATCATATTAAATATCGTACTGTTTTATAAATCTTATGAAAATTTGTTTGTATTTCCTTAAAAAAAAAAAAAAAAAATCAAATTAATTTGAATTTCTTACCACAATACAATATTACAAAATAAAATATATGAAAAAAGGGCGTAATTTAAATTTAAAACCAAAATAGATTTCTTATGCTCTATTTTATTCAGTCGAGCGTTGGAAAGATACATAATTAATGGTTGATACAGATTTAGTATTTAGCATTGTTCTTTGATTAAATTTACATAGTAAAGGTTGTAAAATGTATGACTTGTAATTATATTAATTAGCCTTATAAAATACTATTTGAAAATATGCGTATCAAACATTTATGAAGGAAAAAAAAAAAAAAATAATAAAAAAATAAAAATAAAAAATAGAAACACAAATTACGCTCTTCTATTAAAATAAACATAAAATGTATAAAAACTAATTAGAGTCTTTAAAACGTTGTTCTATACATATCGCGAATAATAAATGATATAAGTGTCATTTACATATCTCCCTACGATGATAAACTTATAAAATAATAAATAAAAATAAACTTTTCTTTATTTTATAGAGAGAACTGATATATTTATATATTCTTTTAAAGAAATTTGTACCTTTATATCGTATTTAAAAATGAATATATTGTTACAAACAAGTAATATAAAACATTTAATGATTGCAAATTTGTATTGACTATACTTTAGCGACGTAAAGGTTAAAAATTTTTAGCATTAAGAGACATGTCTTTTTCAAATAAATGTCTCTTATTAGTTGTAATGGCTTTCAGTTATTGTGGGACAAATTGTTAAAAACAGATATTTTTAAAGGTAATCTTAAATTAAATGAATGATTAGAGAATGAGTATGAAAATTGCTTATCATGAATCTTGTTGCGATTCTATTTGTGCTTTATAATATTCATCAGTCAAATGTTTCTTGTATTTCGTTTGATCGTTCCATAGTTCTGCTGCTTGAGGATTTAGAGGACTGTCATTATTAGGCTCTGAAATAATAGTTTACGTTATTAAACATATTCTATAATTATATAAATCTATATAAAGATAATATTCATGAAGATTTAAAGAAGGTCAATCAAATAGAGTTTAGATTAATTCAAATATCGTATGTTAAAATAATTCATAATGTCATTAACCTATAAAATGCTAAAACATTCTGAGAGCAGATTTCAAACACTTATTTTACTTTATTATTTTAATTACAGTTATAAAATTATTATTTAATAAAAAATCATAACAAAAGATTGTTAAATAATTCATTATTATGAAATCGTGCATAATTAATAAATGAAATTCATAATCAATCAAGTTACAACAAGAATACCATTTGAAACCGTTAATACATTAATGCTAATGATATGTACATATGTATGTATATATATATATATATTAAAACTAAAATAACGATTATTTTAATATTTTAATGTGATTTTGTACCTATTTACATGTACATTGAAACTTAAAAGTAAACCACACAAATTATATAATTTTTTTAAACCTTATCGTTAATACTATTAAACTTTCTAAAAAGAAATTTATTCTACCAAAAAAGATGCTTACATGTAGAGCAATATATTAAGAAATATGTTTATTTATAAATAGTATTTCAGCGTTTGAATGATGAATACGAATGAATATGTGCTATTGATACTACAAGACTAAATCCAATATATTATTAAGATTTAAGTAATATTTTTTTATGATTCAATATAATATAATAATAGGAAATGGAATCTTATACTATCGGATACAAATATCATTGTAAAACTTTTATAAATTTTCATGTCAATATTTTGAAAAATGCGTGCTCACAGATATAAAATTTAATATTATTATACATAAAGAATGTAATTTACATAATAAATATCTTAGCCAAAAAATAAGATATATAATTGAAATTGAAATCAACAAATATCATGATTAATTGAAGTCGGTGTATGAGAAATATTAATAAAGTTTTTATATTTTAATAATTACTAAAAATTTATTGAAATGCAATTTAATAGCTTAAATGAATGGATAATACTTACCACCAAGTAATGATTGAATCGATAATAGAATGGTACGAACATCATAAAGAGCACTCCACTTATCTTTTAAAATATCCAAGCATATATTACCCACGCCGTCTACATTTGGATGAAAGCATGGTGTCAGGAAGCGTACAACAGGTGCACTGTACGGATAACTATGTGGAAATTCTAAGGTTAACTTATACGTCAAGCCTGCGTATACCTGTAGAGAGATTGTGATGAGCACGGTAAAGAGTACATAAGTATAAATTGTTAGGTAAATTGTTGGCAGCGTACCGTGTCATGTGGGCCATTGATAGTCCCGACCCATTTGAAAAGATTTTCTCCTTCGGGAAAAGCGGAAACACCCTTTTCGGTACTCATCATTAATAGCATAAGTTCCTTCTGCAAGCTGCAAGGGCGTAACAAAGGCTTGTATTATAAAGTAATAGGTTATGTCGTATTAACCTTGTCTACGAAAATAATGAAAGGTTGAAAGGTGTGCAATAGTCGCGGGGGGGGTGGGGTTATATTAGGGTCGCGGAGCCGTGTAAACCGTGTAAACAAAATATTGGGCCTCGTAAGGTCAGGCAGGGACAGGACTCCGGGAAAACGGGACGGACGTTTGTCGCGATGAATGGTCGGGAAATATTGTCCTTCATCATTACCGTTTGCTCACTGCGTGATTGTCTTTGGGCATATTTTGCTTCTCCTCCCGAGCCTTGCTCTGCGCCCCATGTGACGAATAGAACGGATTTATATTCTGAGCCATTATAACAAAACCGCGTTTATCGATCGATTATATTTTTGTCAAAAAAAAAAAAAGTTCTTCCCCGAATGCCAGATCGTTCGATATCCTACACCAACTTCGGTCGAGGTACACAACAGTCACTGAGGGGCTTCGGAAATTTGAATGCTGTTGATGATACTGACGGCGTCGAAAACATTCGAGCATTCAACGCGTCAACAGCTGTTTACATTCGGTGGGCCTGTGGGGGCGCGCATGCGCGCGCCAACCCCTTCCCCTGCCCCTGCCCCTGGCTAACCGCGAGCGGAGCACCTCGTATAAGCGAGGAGGCTACATCTCGCCGAGCCGCCTCCTACGGGCCACGGATAAGCCATTTATTCATACATTTATCCATTTATTTGTTTATTTGTTTATTTGTTCATTTGTTCATTTGTTCATTTGTCCATTTGTTCATTTGCTTAACGAAAGCGCGGCGAGGGAAGATTTTGCGGCAAACGAGAACCCGGGTGAGCCGGTCAGGTATCCCCCGTCCCCGTCCCCGTCCCCGTCGCACATAGACCCGAGGAATCGATTCCCGGCTCCCCCGTTCTCCCATCGATTGCGGCTTCTTACGCAACGGGCGTAAGTCAAATGTCGCGCCGCTGATTCATTTTGCCTTGCTCGTGCGGTAAAATAATCGATTTTCTCTCCCATCCCCCCCCCCTACGCCATGCATACGTGCGCGAGGGAGCTCGACGTTTAATTTTATTTGAATGTATAGTAGCGCTCGGATCGCGGACTCGCAATGCCATCGGGATTTATTAACTCCGGGGCCAGTTATTGGCTGGAGAGGAGCGTGAAGGCGGCGAAGGCGGGCGGGGGGGGAGGGGAGAAATTACCGAATTCATCGGCTCGTAGGTCATCGCCAGGCAAGCGTTCTTCTTATCATCGGGGTCCGGGCGGACGAGACAAACTAAGCCCTCTTCGTTGTTTCATCGTTGGAAGAGGACGGGGGGGGGTGGGGTGGTGCGCGTGCGAACGGGTCCACAGCGGATTAATAACGGACGATAACGATTGTCAATTTTAAACGAGTTAGGACGGACGACCGAGGGGGGATAGGGTTACGCGCTCGCGCGCACCTCCGCCGGTAACGTTGATCTCCCGCCGCTCTCACCCACGCGCAGCGCTGCATACATTCGTACGAAGGGATTCTTTGATTCCCGCTCGACGCCGAGAGCTCGTCCCCGTGGAATTGAGCGCGAGTCGGACGGACTACGCGCTTACACGTACATCACGTAAATTGTAAACACAATGAGATGTGCGTATTATTGAGCCGAGTCGCTTTATGCGATCGAGCAAGGTCGAGTGACTGCTGACTCTCTTGGCTGACCAGCCAAACGAGAGAATCCGTGTTGCAGAGGTAGAGAGAGAGAGAGAGAGAGAGAGAGAGAGAGAGAGAGAGAGCGCAAGTAAACGTCGTCGATTGTTGGACGAGTGGAGAGGAGGAGGACGGTAATGGCAGGGCTAAGGCAGAGGATGAGGACCTGGTGGATTTAGGGGATCCTAATCGACTAGCGTGTTGGAGGTTTTCGCCTCGAGGCTGGAAAAGCTCCGATCGGAGCCGAGGTTAGCAGTCAACATGCCTTGAGCTACGACCCGATGAGGAAGAAGAAGATGGCCGGGGCTCAAGGAACCCCCGAATCCGATGCCGGGAGCTTCGAGTGCTTTCAGAACTACACCGCCCCGGAGGTCTTTGTTCAAGGCCTCGCTGGTATCGTCGACCAACAGGACGTCGAATCCATGATACGTGCTCAGAAGCAGATGTGAGTTTTTCCTTACTCCTGCCCATCATTTCTTAATAACAAGTCATTATTCCCTTACTTTGCGCTCCGTTGTCGCTGGATGGCACCCATCCTTGATCTCATAGATCTTACTTTGTAGTCAAAACGTTTCTTTGCCCACTTTTCTCGCCTAGTTTTCATCTGCAAACGTGAGCCTCTGATTTCCTCAATTTGCGTACAATAATTTTACCTTTAAACCTTTTCAGGCTCCAACGTTTTGAGAAAACAAATGAAATGCTAACCAATTGCAATAGGCTGTCCATAAATCGTCTCAAGAGTGCTGGTAGCGAATTCAAGAAGCACACTGCCGTTCTCGTTGACATGAAGAAAGACTTGGATTATATTTTTAAGAGAATCAGGGTCATTAAGAACAAACTGAGCCAGCAGTATCCTCAATCGTATACCGGTAATTGTTAATTCATTAATCTAATTGACACAGAAGAGAATGGGAAACCATCCGTTACAGTTGTTTACATTGAACTTATTGTAGAAGCGGTAAGAAGTAGTTTAGCCGAGGAAGTTATCGTTGAGGATGCGAATCAAGGTACAGAGCCTTTGAAAACGGAAGCCGTTACGCAGTTACCACATTCTCTGGCGCTTGATGTTAAAGATCCCAATTGCGATGGTAGCAAGTAGCTTTAAAAAAAAAGCATATCATATAATTAGCCTTAAATTGTTTTTGATACGAAAAAGAATTTTAAAAGACTTTTGCTTGTAAAGTACAAATTTATTATAATTTATTATGTAAGCTTTATGAAACAATATTTTAAATATTGTATTAAATATTGTTAAAAGACTAGTTGTTAAGAATAAAATATTGAAAGGAAATTGTAATGTATTTTATTGGTTCGAATGGCGCTACAGTATTTAACTTACACTGCTTACATTTCATTCGAGTGGATCAATAAAAACTCCCAATACAGTATTAATCTCCTTTTTCATATGACTCTTAACGAATGACGTGATTTGCGTAACGCATAAGTTAATAAAACATTTAAGATATCAGATCTGCAGTTCCGTTGTGATTATTTAAAGATCTATTTAAAGCCGTTATTTTACATAGGATTATTAAGGACTTGCGGGGGGGAGGGATTAAAAAAACTGTGAGGGGATAGCCTACTTCCGGTATAGGAGGTAGGCGCGGGTACCCAGCAGAGTTGTACGCGGTCGGCAATCGAGTCCGTACCGAAGTCCGAGTTAGCGACGTTGACCGAGTGGTGGCGCCGTTAATCGCGTCCGCTCTGCTGGGGGTCAGTACCTTGTTTTGTACCTTCGAGGACTTGAGAGTCGACCGCCACGAGTTTATCCTTCATAAACTCGTGAATAAGAAAGCCTTTTACTTTTACGAGATGAATACAAGCGTTTCGTCGGCTAAACGAAACAATTACTCTTGGCTACCGACATTCGTCAGGATCGCTATACAAGGAGATCGACCCCTCGTTCTTCAAGACAAGGGTAATTGGGCTTTTGGGTGCGCAGCTCTTCTAGCCTGACTCCCACTGGCTTCCGAATCTCAACGAGGACGGCTGCTTTTCATTTACTTCTCGTTATTATATCGCATTATCTTGTTTTTACACGAGATTCGCTTGATCCTCGTATCCGCGTGTGCTGATCGAGGCTTTTACGAACCTCGTGATCATCTCGGCCTTTACAATTTATTCGCGAGCAGATGTCGTTTCTCTTGGCTCTTTGTCCTCGACCTTCAGATACGTATTCAGATACATTACGAGTCGCCAATATTTCTATCTCGAGGACATTAGCGATTACGGCGACCGAGATCTGCAAACCTAATATTAAGTCTGTCAATAACAATCGAGACTCGGGAGGAAGCTGGAGAACAGAGCGCTCAGCGATTCTGAGATTTTCCTCCGAATTGAGCGAGTCCCCGAGGACGTCAGTTATCCGATAACACATACGCCCAATCTGTCTCACCTACGCTGCTACGTAGCTGCAGGGTGCCGTTAATGCCCGAGCCACAGCTTCCTTTGGTACAGCCTACAGGTAAGCGATCTATGCGATCTATCTATACGATTCAGCAGTATTATACAATCGTGTTTAACAATCGTGTTTGACCGGCGACGAGTGAACGAGAGCTCTCTTTCTCTCTCTCCACTTCTATCGGCTTTACGGGTCAAACTTTCTTTCGTGGTTTCGTGTCCTTTAAAACGAAGCTAGAGGGGCAAGGGGGGAGGGGTCTTTTAAACATCGGGGCAAGCTTTATCCGCGTAGCTTACGTCGCGCTCGCTCGGTTTCCTCATCGGCAGGGCGGAGGCTGCGAACCGATCTAGCCGTGACATCTCCATTGGTCGGTCGCGAATCGCGAAGGCTGTTTTTGTCCCCCGCCCCTCCCTCTCCCCGGAGCAGCATTCCTCCGCGTCCTCTCGACTCGCCGCAACTCGCCGGTATCGCAAACCTACTCTAAACAGACAGTGGGTGACAGAATATTCTAGAAGACTCGATTATCTACCTTGAGGTGAATTGGTGGTCGAACGGATCGATCGATCGATCGATCAATGCCATAATCTATAACTTTTCAAAGATAATTATAGATAATAATCCAAACGATCGCGAATAAAAAACAATGTCTTTGCAAAAGTTGTGCAAAATCTTCACTAGAACTGCTCAGACGGAATGATATTAATCGCCAGGATCTTCAGATCAAGTGATTATTAAGGAATAATTTATTGTACGTGTAACGTACAATGCCAACCGATGCCTTTGATCTTCAAGTCTCGCGGTCATTTGACTATCGCGCCCCGAACAGTTTTGACAATTTACAAGCTAAATCGCAAAAGAGTCTCGCGATAACAATATTATTTATCCGTGTAAGCCTTATTACGTTTTTCATTGAATTTTTATCCGTCAGTTGACTCCTTTTTCTATGAAAATCGCATAATAACAACAACAACAACAACAACAACAACCGCGCAACAATTACTACCTACAACTACAAGCGGCCGCAGTGACGTAGTCGGTAGCATTACCAAGACATATTTGCATATGAATTAAAATCTATAAAATAATTATAGTTCATAAATCCTGGCTGTTTACATTGATTCGAGGGCATTAAAAATTAACTCGGGCCGAAGGTCAATCGGTCAGTTTTTATCGTGATATGAAAGCGCTTTCGATTCGAGTCCCCCACCCCTGCCGATGTAAATAGAAATTGAGTTCGTTACGGGGGCGGTATGACGCAGAACGATCATCCGGATTAAAAGTCATTGAAAGTCAAGTTCCGAGGTAGGTAGCTTTTGACATCTGAAAGTGTTCTCAGACCGAACCGCTTTAAATACCATCTCGAATCGCAATCAGGTATCGGAAACGAGTATTCGAGATCACGCGTCACCAATGGATTGCCAATTACCCTTTTAGGCATTAAACTCCGAGCATCGATCATCGAGGAGCGTACTTTTTAATAAAATAAACCTGCATTTCCGATGCACCAAGCCGCAGTAGTTTAATCGATCCTCTTGAAAATCTGACATTACTTGCCGTTTTGTTTAAGGTTATGTTTATTTAATAAACTCCATTACCGTTCTTAACATTTATAATTCCCATTGTATTTGAGTTATTCATATTTGACGAGGCAAGGGCTCCGAACGTATTTAAGAATCAATATTTACCGTACATTCGTCGCATTCTTTTGCATCGATATTTTGCAAGTGATTTAATACGTCGGGAATGTAATAGCTATTGCCAACGGGACCGCTAAGGCTTATAATCATATAAAATCATATTTAAATCTAAATATTTACTATATATATAAAAAAAAAAAAAACTTTGAAATTCTTATGTTCAAACACGAAAACTCGTACTTTGAAAGATATTCTATTCTAAACGACTTGACGCAATATATCGTTTAATGAATTCGACAAGTGTTCGTGGGTAGAATTTGAAATTTTTAATTTCTACAGAAATATGCGATTGGTTTTTTTTTTTTAAAATCCCTACGACTGCTCGAAGCCCCAATCGATAGGTTAAAAATTAATATAAAACTTATATTGTCATGTAATAGCTGCTAAACCGATCGTAAGCGTAACAATGACGGATAATAATATCCGGCCCGCACATACACAAGCGTAACCGACCGACCGACCGACCGACCGGCCGACCAATTACCATAATTATAATTCATATTCTGTCGCGTAAAGAGACGCTTAAAGCAGTTATATCCGTTAGGATTCATCTGCACGGGTTCCTTTTTGTTAAAACCATCATTACCCTTTTTTGCCTTATCTATCCAGCAAGCCATTTACAGAACTCTGACAAATACCTAACTTTCCGTGAAAGTATAAATAGATGTGGGTTGTATCGCACGAGGATCTGCAGCATCGTGCACGTAATGCAATTCAAATAAATAACGAGTACATGGATATGAAAACAAAAACAAAAACAATAAAATAGTCTGCAAGTGCGCTGCTGCCCGTCTTCGGATTTACTCTGCTGTATTAAGCTATGGTTATCGGGCCGGAAGTGTCGTCGCTATTTCACTTATCTCAGTAACAAGGAGTGAGTCTACTCGTCCACGGGATAAACCGTGGGTGAACGGGATGAGACGTGGAGGGGTGTGTGTGGGCGGAGGAGAACCCGTCGAAAGCTTATCAATTGGAATCGATCGGCGAGCTCGATTTTTTTTATTTATTTCCGCGCCTCCGATGAAGGACGAAGCCGCGAATACGCGCGAACGTGCCTTGACGTGGGTGTGCGCGTGCGTCCAGGGGGCCGGGGAGGGGGTGGACGGATGGCAGGAGGCGCTTTATACTCTCTAGTCGAGCAGTAGGAGGAGGAGGTGGAGGAGGCGCGCGCCGCTCCCGGGTCTTCCCCGGCTGGCAGCAGCTTACGCGCCTATTCGCGCGCGCGCGCGCTCGCTTGCCTCCATGTACGTGTGAATGCTGCAGCAGTCTGGGGTCGGCCGTGCCTCTAGGAGCCAGCTGCGTCTCAGCTGTTGTCGGCTGCGGTGCCGACGCGCCCCGGAAAGCATTTTTATTTATAGTCGTAATGAGCCCGGCCATGATTTTCCGTAGGCCACGGCTGTCCACCCCCCTCCTCCTCCACCCCCTACACCACCAAACGTGGGCCGTCCCATTCCCCTCGCGCGACGAGCGCGGGTATGCCGTGATCGAGCCTTACCGAGGACCGATCGTCTCCGAGGCCGCGGACTCTTCCCCCCCGTCCCGAGGGTAGCCGAGGCACGAAGGAAATGGGCTGCGCCGAGCGTTAACGGTAATAACGCTTTGTCGCCTACGAGGGCCGCGCGCTTTATCGATTGGCAAATGTATATTCATTAGCCAGGATTTTATGTTCCTGGTGCTGTTTCGCCGAGTCTCGCTCGCAGACTGGGAGCGCCCGCGACTCGCCTTACCCGCTCGGCGCCTGTCAGCTGATGATGCCCCGGTCCACGACCATTCCAGGGCCTTTAACGTCGAATCTCCCCCGCCCCCGCCCCCCTCGATCCCCAATAACCCGCTCCTTCTCCTCCTCCTCCTCCTCCTCCTCCTCCTCCTCGCCCCGGCCTCGCGCCTTTTCCCTGGAGCCCTTTATTAGCCCGGACGGGCATCACGCCCTCACCGGCAACCCCCTTCGCGACCCGTGAGCGTAATAACAATACGCCGACGTGGAAAAATTATAACGCCGTCCCTAATTCCCGAATTCCCGGGAATTGGATGGATTTAAGACGAATCGGCATTGTCGCCTCACTTTGTCGGAAGCGCATTGTGCCACCCGTCCCCGTAATGCTTATCCGAGAGAAAGGTCGAGAGGGAGCAATTTCTTTTTGGGAAAGTCGATGGGAGATTAATATAACGCAGCTGGAACGCCCGAGGGCTCCCGAGGGCTCCCGAGGGCTCTCGAGGACACGCGACGCACCTGCGAACTCGAGCGCGCGCGCGCGCGCGCGCATCACCGATCGCTCCGAGTTTGCTGATCCAATCATCCGTACACGATTTATGATTTACGCAAACAAGCTTATGCTTGCCCGCGTTATTGCTACGGGCTAATGCGTGCTCGGACCTCTCCTTTACCCTCGCTCCCCGTCCCCCTCCCCCCACTCGGGCGGCTTTATTTAAAAAGCCGAGAGCCTCTCTGGGCGGCCGCGTCTGCCCGACTATCCATCCGAGTATCGCGACGTCCCCGCGAGCCTGTCGATTCTTCGACGAGGAGAGCCGGTGTGACGGCGTCGGCGGCGTCGTAAGGGGCCGGGGGGGCGGGAGGGCAAAGGGCTGTCTCGATAAAATAACACGAAGCCCGAGCCGAGCAGTTGGGCCTCGTGCGCTTTAAGCAGAAGAAAAGCTCGCCTCGATATTACTGCGACTGGGATTTTTCTTCCGTCACGCGTACCTTTGTTTTTTTTTTCTTTCTCTTTTCTTTTTTTCCTCCCCGTCTCTCTCTCTCTCTCTCTCTCTCTCTCTCTCTCTCTCTCTCTCGCCCCATCGCTCCATCCATCGCTCTCCTTCACGAATGGGACAGCCAATTTGAGCGTCGAGTTACTTCTTATTTTTATTCGGCTTGACGATGCCTCGTTAACCACGAAATACTTGGGTCATTCGTGTAATTTTATTTATAGACGCGACATCTTTGCTTTACGATTTCGTGGTCTTAAAGACCTTCCTCGGCTGCTCCATTGAATTATAAAGTTCGTATCAAAGTGCCAGCGGCTGGTAAAAGTTGTTTAAAATTAAAAAAATATTTTCCTCGACCCCGAGGACTCCACCCCCCCATCCCCATCCACCCACCCGGCCAACTCCTCGACGTCCTCCTCTGTCCCGTATGTCAGTTACTTTGACGGTAGCTGCGGGAGCGGCGCCGGAAGCTGACTCGCGAAACTCGCTATTTCCGCCTCGGGGAGGGGCCGAGTCGCTACGAGAGCTGGCCATTTACGCCGTCGACCGAGAGTCGCGCGAGTCACGTGTCGCATATGCCGCGGCTTCTTATCTCCCCGCTGCTTTGATCCCGGGGAAGCAGCTGCAGCGCGTTAAGTGACACTCCCCGCCGTATCAGGGACGGAAGCTCGGGCTCTCCGCTTCCCTTCGCCATCCCACTACCTCCCGCTCTCCCTCCCGCTCTCCTTCCCGCTCTCTCTCTCTCTCTCTCTCTCTCGCCTAGGAGGTTGGTTGGCCGCGAGTTTGCCGGGAGTTATAACGTCCGGATGGATAGTCGTCGTCGATGACATCGATATAGCGTCGCCAATAACCCGTACATCGCTACCCTCCCTCCCTCCCTCCCTCCCACCCCATTGCTGATTAATAAGCCGTAAAAATACCAAGCGACACGGACCCATTAAAACGCCCAGTAAAAATACATTCCCGCGCGTATTTGTAAACAAAAAAACAAAAAAAAACAAAACAAAACAAAAATCGTTTAGAGCGGTATCGTCAATTGTTTTTACACGTTTTACAGGCTACGTGGCAGAATTTAGATTGAGTAAGGAAGGATTCGGTCGGGGCACGTCGGGAGTATAAGCCCAATAACCCCGAATCGCCATTTTATTCCAGCATCACTCGCGAACCATTACATCTCACGACGTAAATAATCCGAATAGCAATCGATACCGGATCTCCGGTCTTTTTCTTATCCACCATTATAGTCTCGATATCGTGCCGGCGCTAATTAATTAATACGCTCGTACGTTCAATGTCGTAGTAAAATCGTTGCCATCGCTGCATTACGATCATCGTCAAGGATGAAAAATTGATAATCATTGATAAATCCCGATTGGGCCCGCGGCTATTAGGTATGCGAGAGTGACGTAATGCTTAGTCCGAGCGACGAGTCGGTAGTTTGTAAAATTTCTTAAGGGCACGTTGCGAGTACACAATTATAGATTTACCGGGGCGACATTTGAATTTTACGACATCCGTCCGTATGTCGAGTGCAGAATCCCTGGTCCATTATCAGTACTCATGCCTTATCTCGCCGAGTTTCGCGCACCTGCACGTCAACCGATGTTTACCGAGTCTGCTAGTCCACCTTTTTCGCGTTTATACGATATATTTATATCCACGGCGGCTTATTCCTCCCAAATGCCTGGCAATTGAAATAATGGGGGGGGGGGGGGCGCACGAGTAAGTAACGCGACGGGACGATAGACGGAAAAGAGTCATTTAGGGCTGAAAATGATTAAATCGGCGCCTTATCCATGTAACAAGCCCGTAAATTACCTGAGCGGACGGTCAACTCTAACCCCAATAACCTCTTCCTGAAATTACGGATCTTTGGATTTTCCGATAAATTTTAATTAAACCTACAATAATAACACGTCGAATGATTTCTCTCTCTCTCTCTCTCTCTCTCTCTATCCGTCGAAAACTCGTCGTCTATAGAAAATTGTAGAGTTTCGATTGTTCCGAGTTAGAATGTCTTGTAAGCCTAATACTTTGCGATCCCCGCTGACAATTAGATCTGTCAAATTAATATGGTAATTTAGAGGGCAGCGTGGCATTTCCTTACTTTTTTTACCATCGCGCCTCGAATTCTCAAGTCCTCGAAACTTCCCTTTAATGTACTCGAGCACGCGGTCGCCGAGAGCTCTACGAGTATTCAAAAACTACGTACAACATGGGATATTATAATTCCCACCAGTGCCCACCAATTACGAACCGTGAGGATCGATCTCTGAAGAAGAAAAAAAGCGAGACGCTAATCCTCCCGAAGGATATTTATTCCGCGCTAATGCAATTTTCCACGGAATGCCCGTGGATGGAGATTATAGCAAAAACGTTAATTTAAAACAACTGGTAAATTGATTGGGCACCTTGCAATTAGACTTCGACGAGGGCGTTAATTGGAATGAAAAAAAAAAAAAAAAAAAAAGAAATGATGTAATGACAAATGGAAAAGGGAAATTTTCAAAAGGTTTCTTTCTCCCTCGGCCTGTCGACCGAGTAATTGCGAGAAACAAATGATTTCCTGTTATTTACAGTCCAGAATGACTTTGTCGTCGTCGTTGTTGTTGTTGTTGTTGTTTTAACAATAATAAGACCGTCGTCGACTGTCGACGTTGTCTGTGCTAAACCTATTGGCAAACGTGGAAGGCGGGGTAATAAAAAAAGTAATCGCAATTACAAAGTTTCCTCGTACCATTGAAATAAAAATAACAATTCATCTAGAAATTTGTAAATGCTTATTCATTTAAAATTTATAACAAATTTGTAATTCACTACCTCCCTTCCCCTCCCCCGCCATCTTCTATTATCGATATACTTTCATTTAGAAGTTTTTCTAATGCATGTATACGTATGTATGTATACGTATATATATATATATATGTATATATATATAAAACGGAGAAAGCCCGTGTCGTTGTATTATATCGTGATGAATTATTACGGCATCGGGAGTAGCGGGTGACGTTAATTCAAGGCAATAACTATTAAGTCAACATAGTAATTGCAACGGTAGCGAAATAACTCGGCTATTAGTTTAACTTAATTAATTGCAGGAAAAAGAAAAAAAAAAAAAACAGGCCTTAACGGATTTTTGTTTGTTTGTTATTTCGTACTATTTAGTTTGTCCAACTAAGCTTTTATAGATAAATGATTAGATTTAATTAGCGGAGTAAAAAGGGGAAGCCAATCGATTGCCTCTATTAATTATCTCATAATTTTTCGGCCAAAGGCCCTATTAACGGCATAAATTTCGCCGGGAGCATTGGCAACGCACCCCTGGCAACTCTTATATTTTCCGTTATTCGAGAAATTAATCGTTTTATCCTTATTTCTTCTTCTTCTTCTTCTTCTTCTTCTTCTTCTTCTTTTTCTACGTCAAGCGTAGTTTTAATGCTAATTGCAAGACGCGATTTCTTCTTCTTCTTCTCGACCAAGACAATGGTATCATTTATTATTGTTATTATTATTATTATAACGGTAACGAGCGACGTCGTTGAACAAGATTGTTTCTCGATTCGCGCTCGATACGATAATCAATAAGAGCGGCAGGGCTCTTTTGCAATTGAATTGCTTTCAATTGAAGAATCGAGTCTTGCAGCCTTTTAAAAGTCATAGCTTTAGCTTTTTTATTTACGATTTGGTTGGACTTTGGTTTCCTTTTGCTTATCAAGTCTCGCAGTAATGAAACGAAATAAGAAAGAAAGAAAGACAGAAAAGAACGCAAGCTGACGTAGCTTTCCCTCGGAAGAGTACCGAGCGTCAACGTAATCCTTATACCGAAGCATCCTTATACAAGGATTACCATTTCCTGCGATGATCGGCTCCGTCTCTTTTACGTTAAAGCGTAATAAAGCGATCGGGCGTACTATGTATCGGTGGCCGTATACTTTTATCGAAAAAAACACGTACTAGGACGACGAGGCCTGGATAATTAAATAGTATTGTTTATTAATTAAAAGTAATTGCCGAGGGGATGAGCAGCAGCATAGGTTGCGAGTAGGCGCTAACCCCGCTCAGGACGAATGAGACTAAGTGCGGGACGTCGCCGCTTGCTCGGGAATACGTTTGAATATTAATAAAGCGTCGCTCGAGTGCCCGGCCGAGACCGAGTTTAATCGTGTTTTTTTTTTTTGTTCTTAGCTCTAATTTATAGCGGCAATGAATAGATGGCGGGTGGTGGTGGTGGATGATGAGCGGGGGAGGGGTGGGAGGACGTCCCGGTGCCGCGGACAAGTACAATCGCGGCGATTGTATCAAAGCGATAATCGGTGCGCTCGGCTGCTCATCATCGCCACTGCCACCCATTCTCAATAGATGGACAAAAAAAAAGAAGAAGAAGAAGAAATAATAATAGTGGTGGTAGTGGTAGTACTAGTAACGATAATAAGTAGAAGAAGAAGAAGAAGAAGAAGAGGGGAACAAGTGGGCTTTATTGTATGGGCCCTCGGCTCGGGGACTACGTAGGGCCGGAAAAGCGGCGCTCATTATACAACAAAGTTAATTTCGCAAACATCGCTCTTTAAACGTCGTTTACGAGGATCATATCGTATTTCCCGCGGCTTCTTGTTCGCGCTCGAGGGAATCAACACGGAGCACGCACACGGCGCCAGTGCAACAGCACGTGCAACACACGTGGCGCTCGCATAAGCACATGTGTGCGCACGGTGAATTTTAGCTCTCCCTCCCTCTACCTCCCACCGCCCCTCCGCCCCTCTCCGCCGCGCTGTAGCTCTCTCTCTCTCTGTCTCTCTCTCTCCGGACCCCAGTCCCGTGAATACGTCCCTCCGCCACCGCTGCTGCTGCTGCCGCTGCTGCTGCTGCTACCGCCGCCACCGCCTCCGCCACCGCCTCCGCCGCCGTCGCCGTCGCCGTCGCCATCAGCGTTAAACAAAAGCGCGCTTATGAAGCTCGAGAGGGGCAGGGCGGCTCGAGTGGGAGGGCACCAGGCACCAGTTCAGTAGCAGCGGTTCGGGCTACGGGGGTAGGTGGGGGGTAGGTGGGGGTGGGGAGAGTAAAGTTTAGCTGACAAAACACGGAAACAGCTGTTTGCGCTTATCCAGCTCACCTGCTCATCCATCTAATACTTTCTTCTATCTTTTATTGCAGCCTGCGCCTTCGGCCACGATAATACTCTCACCCCCCCCCCCCATCATCCGCGTCCCGCTCGTCTCCCCCAATAACCCCCCCTCCCCTCCACGAACCCTCATCCACGAACCAACATTCCCTCGATCATCGCTCATCCGAGCCTCGCTCCTTATTCTTATTATCACGTTATCTATTATCCCAATTAACGAATCTCACAAACGCTCGCTCACTACTAGCGCGCGCGTTTACAGACGCGCCGACAATCCTCTTGGATCCCCAAGTTTCGTATAAAAAGTCAAATAAAAATAAATAAATAAATAAATAAATAAATGAAATTAGAGCCCGTATTTATTCCTTGTATTTGGGCTTATAAATATAGCTTATAGTATTTAGTAATATCATTATCATTATCATTATCGTTGTATCAATATTATATTTTTCATTGGAAATGTTGTATTTGGATGGATTTGCACGAGCTTTCAGGCCAATAACAATTACTAATCATTAGATATGTATGATAAGGGCAGAAAGGGGGGGAGGGACGCGCGCTTTCGTTGTATGATGGAATTATCTCGATTATGCGATGAGGAATTAATGCCGCGACGTGGGGTATGATTTTATCGACTTTCTTGCGTTTGCAATTGAATTCTTGGATTCGAAAGGGTCGAGTGCAGACGACGCGAGTTAATTCGGAGGATCCATTACTGCTTTTGAGTAAATACCAGATTTCGTTGTCCATGCAATTGCATGTGCAGGCGCGATAGCCTAAAAAAAAAGAAAAAAAATGCTTACCCAGTAATCCAGGGTTCGATCTGAGCAGAGACAATAAATAAACATCTATTGCAAATTAAGAAAAAGCGTGACGATGGAAGCGCATGGACGGGGTCGTTGGGGTTATTGGGGTTATTGGGGTTATTGGGGTTATTGGGGTTATTGGGGTTCAGCAGGAGCCCGGATTTATGGGGGCGGGAGGGCGAGGGCGAGGGCGAGGGCGAGGGCGAGGGGGGTTGGGGTTTGGCGAAGGGCGCGTGGAGCCTTCAGATAAAATATTTAAACAACGGAGACGGATTCTGTGGGAGACGAGACGAAAACGGGCTTCGCTTCGCTAGATATTGCAGGTCTTAAAATATCAATTATTCGACTTTCAAGGTCCCATTTGACTCACTAGCCGAGAGTGAGTGAGAGTGGGAGAGAGTGGGAGAGAGAGAGAGAGAGAGAGAGAGAGTGGGTGGGTGGGTGGGGGGGGTGAGGGGGTTGATATTCGCAACGAAGTGATGTATTATTAAGTTGAGGTTCGTTTTGGGGATAAGACAGGGACGTCGGTATATTGTGGGAGGGTGAACGCCTGTAGTTGCAGCTGATTTCGACAGTAGCGAGTGATTGATCAGATTAAATTTGGTGGTTCGGGATAAGAGCTTAGCGGGATTACGGGATCGGAATGCGGAATGGGACAAGCTATTTACAGGAGACGAATCAAGAGCGTGTGGGCTCGCGCTGGCTTGTTGGTTCTCGTCGAGGGGCCACGGGGTCGGGTGATGGGGTTTCGGGGGGGTTTGGGGGGGGCGTTGTGAGAGACGAGCCATAAATTGTAGTATTTTGATGGAGTCTCGCTCGGTAAGTCTGTAATTGCGCCTCATCTCCGAGAGCAAATCGCGATCGCTCGCTCGCTCGCTCGCTCTCATTATAACTTGCGGATGACGATAAGCCGCGCCTCTCCATTCCTCTCACCCCGCACCCCTCCCCGTCCCCCCGCACCCTTCAACGTTTCATCCGACTCGACACCCCCGCAGTCGGTTTCGTGGAATTGACATCCGCTCCTCGTGCTATCGACATATCCACGTACGGCCCCGCTACTACCCACCCGGGGCGACGCTTCCGCCTCGAGCTCGCGCATATAGCGCCTCGTCCCATATTCCAGCCGTGCCAGGAGTTCGTGTAGGCGGTGGCGGTGGCGGTGGCGGTGGCGGTGCCAGGATGGCTTTACTCGCGACTGATGCGTGGAGAGGCGCGAGGATGTCGGGACCACCGAGTAAGGAGGGCCGTGCTAGAGTATGAGATCTTCCCGCGATTGGTGCGTTACGATCGATCGGGGGGAGCTTTTTTTCCCCTCGATTGCCGACCGCGCGGCACGGCGCACCTGATTTATCGCTTTAATTATATCCCTTTATTGCGGGGACATTCTAATTTTTAGGCTCGAGCGCGTAGTCGAGGCCCACCGACCGCGAGTTCTCCAATCGATCGCCATTAAACCTCAGCCAATAACCTTTACGTTATCTCGATTTTTTTCTCCTTCTTTCTTTCTTTCTTTCTTTCTTTCGTTCCCTTTGTCTTGCATCCGCATAGTCGACGCGTCTTTACAAAAAGGATTGAGAGAGGGGTTGGGGGGCTGGGGGAGGAGGACACGTAAGCCGTTCCGCCGCATGTCACATTCGTGTTCGTATAAACGAACGCGCGGAGACAAGTAAGTCATTTGCAGATCGTCGTTTACGATCCGCCGGCGGGACGCGCTCCATCGGCTCCTACGAAATAACTAAACTCCGGGACCTTTACCCGGCGCCCTTCTTTAAAATAAACAATTTATACGCACATACAATGTCTCGCGGTAATGCTGCCGCTTTAACGTAAAACTGACTAGACATGATTGAGAAATGATTGAGAGATAAAGAGAGAGAGAGAGAGCGGTGCTGTGGACGAGTGATTAACGAGCACGATCCCTGGACTCTCGATCGCGGGATCGAGATTCAACGTTTCCTCAATGTTGAACAAAAGAGCATTTTTTCCGGGGACAAAGAAAATAAAAATAATAATTGAAAGAATGACATCTTCTCGGCACAGGCTCCACGGCAATGGCATATTATTCCTTTTACTAATACTCAATGTTTCGTCGCATACGTTCATTGTGCATGTACAAATCAATCTCGTATTTATAAAGCGATAAGACAATGTGGCTTCTGCATTAATCAACGTGTACACTCAAGCACTAAATGTCATTACACCAATGCCCATTCCGATTCCGATCTTTATTAAATATCACGATTACATGCAGCCACTTAATAACGTAACTTAACAAACACCCCCAATAACCTATAATAACCTATAATAATAATAATAATGAATAACTCGATAATAAGGTAGGAGAGGAGCTGGCTTGGTGGTGGCGGCAGCCAAAAGGTTCTTTAAATTATTCGAATACAAAGAGAAAAAAAAAAAAAAAAAAAAAAAAAAAAAGAAGAAGAAGAAAAAAAAAAAAAGGAGAGCATGTGTGCACAGCGGCACGAACATTTGTAAGTATGCTTTTTTAAGCTTTTTCGGTATACATTGTACGAGAAGTGTACATTAAAGCGGTAAAAACAGTTGAGTTTCCTGATAAATTTTTACGATCGCCTTCATTTCCACGGCTTTATAAATTTAAAACGAATTCTTTTTTACAGTTATAAGCCACGAGCGCGGGGAGCTGTCACTTTACGAATCATCCGAACCTCGAGAATTCAAAATACAATCATAAATTTCATCTCTTAATGTCGCTTAATATCCGCGTTACGTTAACCTACAGGCCCAACCTGACCGTTGGAAAAAAGAAAAGGAAAGAAAAGAAAAGAAAAGGAAAGCTATTCGAGTCGAACGCATTAGCCGAACGGAAATTACGATGTTTATCATCATCATTATTATTTGTTATTATTATTTGTCATTATTATAATACTTGATTGAATTTAGTTGAGCTTGACTTTTCAGCCGAGGGCCCTACGCTCCGGCCTTTCTTTCGCTCAGTCCAAAGTGCAAAAAAAAAAAAAAGGGCAAAAATACGTTCGCGGATTATCCGGAACAATCGCCGATCGCACTCGTACATCGGACATTATAATTCTTCGTTCTGTTTGTTTTTTCTGTTTTTTTCTGTTTTTGTTAAT
The DNA here is from genome assembly GCA_018883505.1 of Ceratosolen fusciceps. Taxonomy (NCBI): domain Eukaryota; kingdom Metazoa; phylum Arthropoda; class Insecta; order Hymenoptera; family Agaonidae; genus Ceratosolen; species Ceratosolen fusciceps. Next base: position 6,457,309 of record RCIC01000010.1, read on the forward strand.
TATTTACGTATGTATTTGTTTATCTGTTTATTTTTTCCCGTCCGCTACAAGTGGATAATCATATCCGGAAATAATCATGTACCCGGAATTTTATAAAATCCCATGAAACGGACGTGGCATTTTTTTTGACAACCGAACGAAGTTTTGAGAAAAAAAAAGCAAAAAAAAAAAAAAAGAAAAAAGTGAGCGTAGGTAATAACAATGGCAACGGTAATTATTGATTATCTGGGGTTTTTTTTTTTTTTCTTTCTTTCTTTCTTTTTTTTTTTTTTTTTTTTTAATCATCGACGAGGGGAGGAGGCAGAAGAAGGCAGAAGAAGGCAGAAGAAGGCGTTATTATCCCGACAATCGACTGGCTCGCGATCGTAAGGAAAGTAAACGTGTGGAGGCAGAAAATTGTGCACGATAAAGCAAATAATTGTGCAGTTGAGTAAAGTGACGCGGTTAAAACCTGACGAATATACGATACGTTAGCATTACGCGTCGTCGGCCTACGAACCGAATTCCCAAATGTTTGTGTAATACATAGAGGCCGTTATTATAATGAAGCGAAGGATTGGCCGTGTTGGATTGGTCTACGCGTATCGAGGAGCTCAATCCTCATTTCCCAACTGATTTTCAGTCGATCGGTAAAATGCATGTGTCCGTTAATTCGGCGGCGCAATGAAATCAGAATAAGCGTGGGAGGGGTTATTGGGGGGAGGTAAATCTTATAGCCTCCTAGCTGGTACGAGGTGTACGAGGGTCAGGCAGGCAGGCAGGCAGGCAGGCAGGCTCGCGCTACCCGATAAGACCGGAGAGCGAGCGAGATACCTAGGAAGCGCGTGAATCGAAGGACGTCAGGGCCGGGGGGAGGGGAGGGGGGGATCAGGGCAAGGGAGAGGAAGGAGCGCCGCTTCCGCATTTCTCGTCTATCGGATACCGCCGCCGGGGATTCCCCTCCACGGGAGCCGAGCCGAAGTGCGGCGCGTCACCTGCGCACCTGCGGCACCGGCCGCCCGGACAGTTCGCCTCCGGGATCAGCGCCGAGTGCTACCGAGCGATAGGCGCAGTCGGAGCCGCGCGAGAAAATCCGCGCTCCTGCCGGTACTTATCGCCGTCCAGGAGGCCTTGTTCTCGACAGTCCGCGGGGGGTCGGAGCGGTGATAGAGGGCGCGGCGCGTGGACCGATGACCGAGGACTGTACCGCCGGCCGATCCGTTAATCCCCCCCCCGCCCCAATCACCCATCCACCCCTACCCGCCACCCCCACCCGCCACCATCCCCCCTGTCCTCACGAGCCCCGGCTGGTGTTTTTCGTACGGAGGAGCCTTCGCTAAATCCCAATTGAACCTCGGCGGATAAAGCAGGTATTGACGTCTGGGGATTTTCACCATTCCGCCCATACTTTTCCTCCACATTGTTTATTTTGTCCTCTCCACTCCTCGCCGACTATTGGACACAACCAGCCACCACTCCGTCAAAATCAATTATCGTCACCCTTCGCTCACCCCTCCCTCCCCCCCCCCGAAGCGGAGACAAGCTCGAGAGCGTCTTTACGCCTGAAAATCATATGATTTCGCGCCGCTTCCCTCGTCGTCCGGTCCCCTCCTCCAACCCTCGCTACCCACACGTCATAACCCTTAACGTAACGTATCGTGTTCGAGTCGCCGCCTTGTATGTCCGATTCCACGTATTTTGTTGACCGACAATAACAATCTCATCGAGTAAAAAAACAGGGCGAGCCGACGACCGATTCCAATTCCGCAGACGAGCGGACTATTCTCCATTGGTCCTTCGTAAGTCTACTACGAGAGCAGCTACACATCACCAGCATCGCGTGCCCAGCTTAGCTCTCATTTATATTATTTACAGGCCCGCACGGCTTTTCCCCCTTGACGAATGAAATCTTTTGTGTGGACAAAAAAACTTAACGTTAAACAGAACGAGGAGTTTCCCCGTCGGCATCCCCGCCCCGGTCTACTCGGTCACCCGGGCCCTCAGATTTACAAGCCCGTTCAACATTATTCAATTGTCCCATTTTTGTTTCTATACACGAGCGAGCGCGTGTTTTATAATAAATATACAGGCGGACGGGAGGGTGGACGGGAGGGCGGGCGTTTAATATATCGGTCTCATTACTTCCCGGCTGATTAATCCAAGGACAATAATACCTTGAAATATAATATAGCTAAAGGGTAGATTTTGGCTCAAGTATCGGCTCGGCCAGCAGCGATAGATCATTAGATCACTTACGCGTCTCCCTTCGTTGCCTTATATCGACGTAGTCAATATCCCGAACTCGTTTCTTCCTTCTTCCTTCTCAATCGATAGCCACCCGTCTATCCCGTCTATCCCGTCTATCCCGTCTATCCCGTCTATCCCGGCCTCCACAAATTATATCCTCGTTTTATAGCTATTCACGCCATCAGATAAAAGATAAAATTCATAGCCGAGCATGGAATTACAATGGATAAAATGGGAGTTATGGCATTATTATACGTCATCCCCACCACATACTCACCCCCCCCCCATTCCACCAAAGCCTCGTTACCATCTCAAGCCTCTGTGTTATCTCTCCCCGCTCTCTCCCCGCTCTCTCTCCCCGCTCTCTCTCTACCCTGCCCCCGCCCCCACCCACCGCGCTCCGTGTCTTTTCAAACTCTGTTTTAAACGTCCATTAATCACACAATCTTTGCGCAAGTGTGTCGCACGTATCTCTCTGTGTGTACTGTAATTTTGATTAAAAATCATTGATAAAAAAAAAAAAGAAAAAATAATAAAATAAAATAACGTCGTCAATTGTATTGCAGAGATATTAACGGGCGTATTGAGAAAGCGATCGAGCGGTCGGACGCTCAAATCTTTGAATAATTGAAGGGAAGCGAAAGGGAAGAGAAACGTAGAAGAAGAAGAAGAAGAAGAAAAAAAAAAAGAAAGAGAAAGAGAAAGAGAGAGAGAGAGAGAGAGAGAAAAGAAAAAAAAGAAGAAACGAGCCAAGTCAAGTCACTTTTGAAGCTCATCGGCATGGAAAGTAAGTAAGTGAGTAAGTAAATAGTCTTTTGTTTTGCCGTGGCTCTCAGCTCTTTAAATATGTAAATCTGCTCGAAGCCATTATTATACAAATTAACAAAAGACCAAACTGATATATTTATGTTATTATTAGCATTAGTCGATTGTATTGTCAAGTAATTGGAATAGAGTTTGTATGAACAGTCGGATAAGGATAAAGGAAGCGCTGGCGGAGGAGCTCGTGGCTAATTACCTGAATTTTTATCTAATCTAACGAGATCTCGTGAGCGGGTATAACCTCCAATAGATCGACTGCTGGTGATTCATCGTCGGCTGACCGATCCCTGCAACGAGCAATCCCTGCAGCTCCGCACAAATACCGATACGAGGCCCCGATAACCCGCGGGACAACGCCTCCACCAAAAAGCTCTTCGCGGCTCTGGTAAATAAATCCCAATTTCTTCATACTCTAACTCAATTAACGTAACGCGTACTTGAAACGTGCAATTGTAATATTAAGCGCAACTCGAGTCTTACTTATTATTGTTATTATTGTTATTATTATTATTATTATTATTATTATTGGAAAGGGAAGGCTTTCGCCTTCGTAAGACGGAGGAGGCCTATTTAAGATTGGCTTGGCTATTTCGAGTCTATTATTTAGAGTCCGTAGTTTAGAGAATGCTTTCGAGTAATTGGCCGCACAGGTATAAATAATAGGTTAGAAAGTCGACGCAAATAACCTGTTAAATGGCTAAATAATCCGTCGCGGTTGTCTCTCGTAATAAATGGGATCGGCCGACGTGGGCCGATAATAATGATCCGCCGACAATAACAACAGCAATGGTAATGAGGGGGGGGGGCCTCGCGGGTGGCTGGTGCGTAGGTGGTTTGCTGCGGGGGAGGAGGCGGAGTAGGAGGAGGCGGATGAGGCGGAGGCGGGAGGATGAGCGAGAGGAGAGGGGAAACAGCGTGCGGGTTTGGAAAAAAAAAAGGCGGCGATGTGCGTTTGAAAGGGCAGAGAAGCCCCGCTCTGATGGGGACGGGCACGTAGTGAAACGAGTCTCTCTAGTCAGAGATAGAGTGTCCGTGGATAAAGAGGTGGCGGGGTCTGTGTATGTGGCTGGCAGGTGGGAGGGGAGGGAGCCAGTAGCTAAACTGTCGCGTGCCGCGAGCGCGACGTGGACAATAGGTCTCGAGGACAAAAGTCGTCCAGCCGTCCGGGACAAAGACAATGGCCGATAGAGAGAGCCAGAGAGAGAGAGAGAGAGAGAGAGAGAGGGAGCGTGTCCGGGGGCGTCAATGGCAGAGGTGCCGGCGATCGCCTCGGCGATTACGACCCGCTCTCCTTCGCCTGATTTACGACGTATCATCATCTCCTGAGGGAGACAATCGGGGGCGCGCGCTCGCTCGCTCCGCGGGCAACGAAAAAGCTCGGGCGCATTGTCGCCGTCTCGGCTCTTTAAATGCATTCCACGCGTTCGTCGTCGGGGTGGGGGAGGGGTGGGCGTAAATTCACGGGTCAAGGGGTGGGGGGGGTGGGGGAGGCCCGAAAGCCTTTACCCGTTTTAATCGCGGCGTTTTACGTGCTCGGCCGTACGTGCGTGTCCGGATCCATTCGCGAGTCTCGCCCTTTGTTCGTAATAATGAGCCTGCCTCCCCCCTCCTCATTATGCGCCCTTTTCATTGTCTCACGTCCTGTTTTACAGGTCGCGCACACCTCTCTCACTATTTATTTTTCGCTAGCCCGTTACCGACTACTCGGCCGGTCTAATGGCTCGTTTACCAGAATTTTCTCTCTCCTCTTTGATCGCCAACTTTTCTCCCCCTACTCGATAACTACGAATTCATAGATTCGAGACGACAAAATACTCTCCGTTAAGGGTTAAGATTTTTTTTCCCTCCCCCCGATAAAGAGTCGAGTATAGGAGGAGGCGGCCCCTTAACTCTGGACGCTCGCCACCCCGACCTCCACGGAGTCGGACGTATTCTCTCTCTCTCTCTCTCTCTCTCTCTCTCTCTCTCTCTCTCTCTCTCTCTCTCGGTAAGTTTAAATTCAAGAATGCCTTACTATTATCTATCTGAATAATGTATATTGGGGGTTGTAAAGTTCCAGCGACCGCCGACAATGAGGCAGTTTCCGCTCGAAATTGTTGTTTATAATTACTTAATGCCCTCGTTATTTCCATAAAAAAATTTCCTCGTAAGCAATAGTGCGTAACGTGCGCATCATTAAACCCATAAAGCACGTGCGCTCAACATACTTGAAAGCAAGCACAATATATATATATATATGCGCGCGCGCGCGCGCACAGATGTGAGTGGGCGCGTACGTATGAATAACTACGCGGGCATTTTGTCGTCCCTCCCTCCCTCCCTTCCTTCAGCGTAAAATAAAACACAAACGACATTATTTTCTAAAAGCGAGGAGAGCAGTTGGGATGATTTCAATTGTTAAATTGGCCGCTCGGTGCGCGCTAAATGTCCGTGTCCTCATTAGCCGGATTTCGTTTCCAATCGGCAAATGAATATTAAAAGCCGCCCCTCCCCTCCCCGCCGGCCCTTTATAAAATCAATCGCAAAATTCTTTGCGGTGAAACGATAGAGGGCTTATTGGGGATTATTCATGGGGGGGGGTGGCGTGGGAGGGAGGGAGAAGAAAGAGAGAGAGAGAGAGAGAGAGAGAAAACACAAAAAAAGAAAAGGAAGCCAACGTATCGGGGATTTATTGGCCTCTATTTAAAGAGGAAATGATACTCTTTCGCAATGGCTCCGGTGCTTTATTACCCATTCTCATTTTGTAAAACAGCGTTTCAATTAAAAGCCCGACGGATTGTAAAGGTAATGGCGCAGAAGAGTATGGGCGCCGGTAATTGATAAGTGAGGGAGGGTTTACACTCGCGAGCGTCCTGTCCCATTGTATTTATATGTATCTTTCGGGAAGACGTATTTATGTTGAGGGCGTTTAGTCGGGAATATAATAACGACTGGGCAACGGTTGCTTGGGCAAAGCCAACGAGGAAGAATACGAGCCGAAACGCATCTAACGTGCAATCGTCTGCTGCGAACGAGTACACGTCCATTCTATTCTATTCTGTAGGGCCGTAGGTGTGTGTACGTATGTAGAATAGGAGGATACGGCCTGTCTATAATTCTCGCAGTTGTTAAAAATAAATCAGTTATGAGCGACGCAGCCAGTTTATAGGATACATGTGCCCGCGGCCATTAGAAACTGTATATGGTGGCCGTAACAATTTCAACTTCCGATTATTAATTAAAGAATCCCGTTTACGTTGCATTATTACGATTTTACGAGCATTTAACGAAATTAAAATTTCACTAGCCCGCCAACGCTACCGGCACGACCCTACCCCACCTTACCTTACCTTACCTTACCTTTACCTTTACCCTACCTTACGTCACTCCGAATCAATTTATTTTTACTTTGCCCATTTCCAGACTTTTCCGTTTTCTTTCTTTTTCCTTTATTATCAACAAGGTAAATTATTCATCGACACAGCCCGTTTTACCACGCATTACAAAGTTATTTATACAAAAGGCCTTTAAATATTTTAGTACATTCGGATGTAGGAGCTTATAAAGACAAACAGCGAGTCCCGCAAAAAGTCTTGTCGAAAAAAAAAGGAAAAGAAACAGAAAAAGAAAAAGAAAACGGGGAAAAAAAAAAAAATCTTAAATTTACGTAGGTATTCGTCGTATAAATATACAAGCCGGCCGTGGAGACGCGGAGCGGGAGTGAGTTTCGGTTCGGGCCGGGTATTTCGAAAATAGCGATGACAAAATTTATCGATGACATTAAAGGTAATAATAAGGTATAAAAAGAAAATGTCTCGGCTGGGGCCATTAAAAAGACTCTCCTTGTGCCCAGGAAACGCAGGAGCGTCGGGCATGCGCCTTGCCTACGCGTGTATAATCAGTCGTAGCACGGTAACATTTATCGTGTCGCGATGTCGAGTCGGCGGGAGGTGGGCGGGCGGGATGTACGTGGGACGGGCCTCAGTTGAAATTTCACGGTAAAGGCACCTACTTTTATTGATTCGCGTAACTTACAAGGCAATTTTCGCGGCAACAAAAGAGTCGCGGTAGGGGTTATTGGGGGTAGGGGTAGGGGTAATATTTGCGGATGACAAAGTCTGGAATGAATCGAGATTTTCGAGTCTCTCGAATGGCGCGAGGCGATAACGTCCGGGGAAAATCACAAGTCACGCGTGCCTCGGCGCGGCAGAGGCTCGATGCCGAAATGCACTTCAGTTTGCGCGAGACCGAGCACAAACGTATTACGAAAAAAACGTCGGAGCTTTAACATTTAACAAGGCTTTACACCCCCCCCCTCCACACCGGCAATTTTATTTTATTTTATTTTATTTTATGTTTTCTTATGTCTTTTATCCCTCACCCCCATCCCCCCCTCTCGCTATTTACCATTTGATCCAACGCACGGCTTTGTTTTTTTATTTTCTTCTTTGACGTGTCACAAGACAACGTACCGTTGTAATTTACAGGTTTTTGTTTGTCTTGACCTCGAATGGGAATCGTTCGTTTGAATGACTTTTAAGAATGAACGGTATCGTCCTCTCCTCCTCAACGCGATCTTCAAAAAAAAAAAAATATACTAATTTACTCACATTACGTGTATTTCCTTAACCGGGGCACGACAGGCCATTTACCCGAGTAGCGCTTGTTTTTTTTTTTTTTTTTTTTTCCATCATATTCCTTTTATTGCGAATAAAATATAAAATTTCCGTTTTATAAAGTGACAATTGTTCATGACGGATTAGATTTTCGACAATTAATAGTTAACTCATCCTTTTTGCTCGGCCCCACCAGCCCGTCGCCTCGTTGTTTTACTAACGAAAATATGACGTTGAACAAATTAAATGCCCCTTCTGTATACGTTATAAATTAATTATTCCGTCAATCATTTTTCAATTTATAGAGAGCGAGCGAGTGAGAGAGAGAGAGAGAGAGAGAGAGAGAGAGCGCGCACGGCAAAATAATCGTACGGTAAATTCCTACTTGAGAAGGGGGGTGGTGATTCGATCAACTGTTGCACTATAAAGAAGCGCGGATACCGGATGCGCGGGTAACAAGGCACGGCTCGTGATTATCTATCTGCGAAACGTTGAAATCGCGAATCGGCGATGCTGTACGTAGAGGCGGACTAAAAGAACGGGGCGAGGGAGTGAGGGAGCGCTGAGGTGTAGTAGTTACGGCGGCGGGAGTTTGCCTGGCGAGGAGTTTATTAATAGTGGGTGTGGGAGAGAGAGACGGGACGAGACGAGAGAGAGACGGGAGCAAGCGGCTAGATTGAAATTAATTTAAGCCGAGAAAGGAGTCGGAAAAGCAAGATATAGATAGACGTGTAAGCGTCGCGGGTGGGTTGCGAGCGAGGATGGCGAGGATGGGGCGAGCGATAGTGGAGGTGGAGGTTGAGGTGGTGGTGGTGGAGGTGGAGGTTGAGGTGGTGGTGGTGGTGGTGGTAGAGGTGGTGGTGAAGGAGAGGGAGGTGGCGGGAGGTCGGACGAAGAGGGAAAAGCAACGAAAGTACGCGCGAATACGCGGGCACCGGAGCTATTCCTCAGCTTCAAGAACAGAGCTTTTCTTCCCCGGCGAATATATATCGGCGCGTCAGGAACACGTACGCGCGCCGTATATACGATATTTGCGAATAGGCTCGCCGGCGCCCCCTTCCCCCCCCATCCCCCCCCCCTCTCCACCCCTCGCCACCGCCGCCACCGCCGCCGCCCACGACTTTTCCATGCGTCTGCCTCGAGCGTAACACCCCCTCCCCCCCCGGTACTCCCGGGACCGGCCCTTCGACCCGCTGCCAATTTACCCACTTAGCACTCGACGGGGATCCGGCGGCCGAGGCCACGCCGTTTCTCCAATAAATTCCCCGGCCAAGTAGCCTCCTCCCACCCGACAGCCCGCAGATACGCAAATCAAATTCTTATTGTTCGGCTATCCGCACTTCCAGTCCCTGTCTCGCCCTCCGCCCCTCCCCCACCACGCTCTTTGTAGCCCCGCGGATTAATTCGAGGCGTTAAATGCGAGCTTTATCCAGCTGGATCTACGAATTACGAGGGGTTACGGAGCCCTCGCCACCCCGACCGCTCCCCCCCCCCGACCCCGACCACCGAGCGCTCCCCCAATAACCGTCGCTTTACCTTACTTTTATTTACCTACTTGTTCGCTCAGATCAGCAGCCGCACTTACTGCGGGTCCAGGTCAAAGATTAATTCCCTCCCTCGGCATGGGGATGCCGACGTTACACTCTAACGGGATATTCGAATATCCTGGATCATTACATGCTTCCGAGTAACGCCTAAATCTTTTTTCATTTGTTTTCATTTCTTCTTGCGATTAGTAGTTGCATCGAATGAAAGTACTTAATGAAAAAGAAGCGACGTTTCTTGCCTCTTGCAAAATTATTCGCGCGTCATTGACTTGCGCCAATGTAATCAATTACGTACTTATCTGACATGATTACACGAAAAATTCCCAACTGTAATAATAAATTTATTCCAATTAGCTTATCGGGGAAAATCTCGAAAAATTTTTATACGACATAAATTTAGCTCGACTCACTCAGCCGATAATAATACAATAAAAAATGCTTCTTCTTCTTCTTTTTTTTCTTTTTTTTTTTTGTTACACATAATTAGTGTAAAGTTAACACCACTACGTAACTAATAACATTCGTTTCGTAATTGTGTCGCGTAATGTCGAGCCATTATCGATCGGTCTCCGATTATTGATCTATATATATATATATATATCAGACGTACCCCTCCCCGCCCCCCGCCCCCCGCCCAGCTTAACATTTTAAAATTCAGTCTCGGAACATTATAAATATTTTCAATTGCAATGTCCATGCGAACCTTAAATTATTATGATTCATGTGCTTCAAGCTGCTGCTGCTGCTGCTGGTGCTGCTGCTGCTGTAAAAAGTGTTCGACCGATAGCCACGTAATTCATAAGCGTTCTATTTATAACTGTTTGTGCATTAGTAGCTAACGAACGGGTGGGGGGCGGGGCAGAGGCTCATTTCAGCGATTCGTATGACCAATGAGTAGCCGTACGAAGTAAGTGTTACACGAGTAGCGATTTTCGTTCATGTCGTAATGATACAGCCGCTTCAATACGGCCGTTCGTTTGTTTGTTTCCCCGTGTTTTTAGTGATTTACATACGTTACGGAGTCCAGAACATAAATTTGCAATAAGGTTATTGGTTATTTATTACGTATTGCCAGGAGGGTATGTGAAGGATGATGAAAACCTATTGATCTCGATGATAATAGTAATAAGCGTTTATAAAGTGACGCGCGCTTCTCCATAATGGATGTAATCCATAATGGATTACAACGATACAGTCCCGTAATCGTATTTTCTTTGCGAGAAGCAGATTTGGCCTCGGGGAGCTAACGTGAAAAAAGTATGTCGAGTCGAAGTGTAACCCTACACGGACGGAGTATGTTCTTTTCTCTAGGATAATATAGATTAATCATGGTGAAGTGGGGTCGGCATGGCGGAATAAGTCCGGAGAATGGGAATCAAGTTAAATTATGACATTTCGTCGGAGCTCAAATGACCATAACGCAATCGAAAGGAAGTCTGGGTAAATTTGCAGGGGGAATATTGCATTTCCCTATAAGTTTCCAAGTAATTCGAGTCTGGTACGGGGCGGCATAATGTCAATTACGAATGCATGAGGCAACTTGCCTCCAATGACTTGCCATGGGAAAAAAAAAAATAAAAACATATAAACGTGACGGGGGATCGTGGGCTCGAGAGGAGAGCGTGTTGCGGTGTGAGGAGGGGATGGAGTGCGGTGTGAGGAGGGGGGGATGGAGTGCGGTGGGGAAAACGTCCGGCGGAGGATAGACGAGAGGGGAAGAGGGATTGAAAAGGTCTTGTTGAAACAGGTGCAAGAGTGATTACCGCCCGGAGTCATCGAAGGAGGAAAGGTAGTAGCCCCGAGTGAGCGTCAGGAGGAGCTCTGAGGGTTATTTGGAAAAAGTCGTCGGGAGAGCGATAGGGCGAGGGGATTGAGCGCGGTAGGGAGGATACGTGAGAGAGAGAGAGGAGGAGGGTAGAGGGGACGCGAGATTGATAAGCCCTAAGAAATCAGTGCCAAGAAGGGATGGACTCGACGCTTAAAGCGAAGCGCGGGTGTCGGTGACCCACCCTCCCTTCCTCCATCCCTCACTCACTCCCTCCCTCCCTCCTACCCGCTACCTCGTCGTCCGCTACGTCGTCGTCCGCTACGTCGTCGTCCGCTACGTCGTCGTCCGCTACTAGCGCCAGTGCCGCATGCCATCCCCGTCCCCACCACGAGCCGAGGCCGTCCTCGCGCGCAGCCCCTCTCCTACCCCCGGCGGGCAGCAGCAGCAGCTCGCCCCACGACTCTCGTGGGCAATGCGCGGAGCGACTCAGTTGGGCGCCGGCATCCGCGCGAGCCTCAGCAGCGTCCCTCCAAGCCTCTCGTTCGTCCTTACCCGACGTGTCGTGGTCTCTAAAGCACCGAAGCTGACCGACCGCCCTTTATAAAAAGTGAGCCCTCGAGTCCTACGGGAGATGAGTCTCAGCTGCCCTCGAGAGCACGAGGTGAGTCTAAATATGAAACATAATCGTCGCAAACCATCCTCTCGCGAGCCTTTATAATTACACCAGGATCGATCGATCGATCGATCGATCGTAGCCGCGATCCTACCAGATCCTACTAGCCGGCTAATACCTCGGGGGTTCCTCGGGGTCCCTGGGAGGCTCGACCGCCCCCCCCCCCCGACACCTAAGACACACAGCTTCTCATGGCTACCCTCCATCCCCCCACCCCCTGTCATTAGCCCAACGCACGCTGGTGACGCGTTACTCGCGGCGGTGAGGGAGGGATAAAAGCCGGGCACCGGTTGTCCGTCAATCCGTCAGCCGAATAACGGCATGAACAGCAACAGCCGAGAGTGTGCGTGCGCCCCCGTCGCTGAGAGCCTGCCCCGGACGGACCACCCCACCAACCGGGTCGGGCACACTCGCCAAATAAACGTAATAACGTTGGCCCCGGGGCGCTCAAAAGTTGAGAGCGGCGGCCCGGGTTATTGGGGTGGAAGTCGCGCGCCCGCTCCTCCCGCGGGATTACTACGGGTGGAAGGGAGGTGGGGGGGCTGCGGGGGTGTGTGTGGATGGGTCGTCGTCCGTCGAGCAGAAGAAGTCGAAGCTGCCGGGATCGTATGGGATCGCATGGGATCGTATGGGCTCGTATGGGCTCGTATGGGCTCGTAGGGCCTCGGTCCTTTTACACCCGGGAAATCTACTTTCGGCACTCGCCAATCGACCGAGCGCCAGGCTTTTAATCTCGCCCGCCCCGGCCTCGTCGCTGCATTATTTATTAAAGACAAAAAAAAGAAAGAAAGAGATCGGTCGGCTCGGCTCGTCGATGAAGCCACGAATAAACGACGATCGAGCCAAGCGATCGCGGATCGCGTCAGTGGGACGGAGACGCGCGTGATTAACAATGATTAACAATGATTAACAATGATTAAGAGTAAGGGTAAGTAAGCGAGGGAAACGAGAGTTTAGTTAATGATAATTAATGTTAGGTTATTTGGGGCGTTAGGAGGTATTAGGAGGAAGGGAGGGTTATTGGGGTATCATCTTCGATCGGACTACTTGGCATTGTCGTGACGATGGGTTCGCGTGTCCACGGCCACCGCCGCGATAACAAGGACGATGATAACGAGCGAGCGGGAAGGATATCCGGATGGAATTGGCAATAGCTACGCAGGTAGATGTGGTAGATTGCAGGTAGATAATTGGCCGGTGGAGGAGGGGGAGGAGGAGGAGGAGGGGGATACGGAGGCTCGTCAGTAGTCGGTAGTAGATAAAACAAAAACCAAAGCCAGCGGCTTTATAACGGAGATTGCGTAGGGTGATGGGGTGGGAGGGGAGGGGAGGGGAGGTGAGGGGGTGGGGGGTAAATCGTGGTAGCGGGTCGGGTCGTTCGAGCGGCATCAGCGAAATTTTTCCCAGGCATCCTTATTATCGGCGGGGCTTAAGAGTCCGGGCGGTCGGATGTAAAAATTGACGTACGTCGGTGGGATCGCACGTGCGATCAATGGGGCGATTTTCCGAAAGTACGGTGACTTCGTAGCGGCGGCCGGGCGGGGGTACGGGGGAGCCGGTGCTGCTGGGGCGAGTCGAGTGGCCGACTGCGAGACGATGACGACGACGTTGGTGACGGTGACGGTGACGGTGGCCGTGGTGGTGGCCGTGGCGGTAGCGGTAGCGGGAAGAAAAACGGAGCGCGAACCCGGAGGCAAAGGATTCGTGAATCTCGGCAAGTTCCAGTTGGGGGGGGGTGAGGTGGGAAGCACGCGGCTTCCGTCAGCTGCTGCATCCCTTCGCACACGATTTTACTCGATATAATCAGTACCAGAGCGCGCGGCTTCCTCCCCCTCCCCCTCACGCCACTCCAAGTGCGACTGGCAGCATCTTCTACACTCGAACGATAGGGTAGCGCACGCGGGGGCAGCGGGGTAACGGGGCAACGGGGCAGCGGGCGGAGTTCGCTCCGAGAGCGAAAGGGAAGTAGCGCCAAAGAAGGATCTTCTACTCGTCGGATTATCACGGCTTTCTTCATCTCTAGCACTTCGCCACGTTCAACAGCCCCCCAGCCCCCCAGCCCCCCGCCCCCCCCCCATCCCTACGTCGCCGCCGTCCGTGGCAGTACCCTTTTAATGATTAAAGTGCCCCGAGCAGTCCTCCCTTGAACCCTATTGTCCAGGCTACCACTGCTCGTTAAGTTTTTACTTTCGATCTTGAGTGGCGATCGAGCCGAGCCGCAGAATGTAAATCACGACGGATCCAGATATTCGCTCGGACTCGAGGAGGACGCGATCGCGGATAGTTAACAAAGCCGATCCCGGACAACTTTTGTATTGCTATCGCGACTAGATTTATGGGACCAAATTATCGTTTCGTTTCGTTTCGTTTCATTTCGTTTCGTTTCGTTTCGTTTTAATTACCCGGCTTTATATTACAATTATACAACTTATCAACAGTTGATAAGCCGCTTGGCTCCGAGTTGGATCATCGCGTTATATATTTCGGGCTTGTCTGCTCGCTTTCAAATATTATTTCATGCAATTTCCGCATGTCCGACACGTCCTCGAGCTAATTTTCAATTTAATGTAACCTTTTGTTGTTGTTGTTTTTTGTTATTTTTGTTTTTTGTTTTGTGGCGTAAAAATGACATTCGCGGCTCAGGAGTTTTGATGAAATATCGTATTCTCCTCGTGGTCGGCAATGGACGAAACGGAGGTTTCGAACGTACCGGTTGCGGATTTTGATGGCAAATGATCGTTAAGAGGAGACGGGGGTAGGAATGCGCGGCAGAGGGTTCGACCCCGACAACAAGAGATGAAGTATTATCGACGAGATTTAGAGGACGGAATCGGACATGAGGAGACCGAGCCAAGTCAGTCAGTACTCGATCCCTGTCTGACGCTCCCCGTAAGAGTCGAGGACGTCGAGGACGTCGAGGACGTCGAGCGCCGGAGGGTGAGGGAAAAGGTCATAAAAAGCTCGTCGGTCGTCGAGGATCGAGAGAGAGAGAGAGATAAAGAGAGATAAAGAGAGGCGGAGGTTATCGGGGATGGGCGATCGGTGGAGGTGGAAGGGAAGTGAGGAGATGATGAGTGGGGAGGGATTGGCGGTGGGGGGGGGCTCAGTGGGGAATCCAATCGCGGTACCGGCGGCGACCGGTGGACAAAGGGGCCATCGTGGAGGTGGCCTCGTCGAAAACAAAGCGGATGATGCCAGAGGCCGAGCGCCGCGAGGGATCGAGCTTTTTGATGAATGAAAGCTCGATTCCGGATTTCTCTCCTGTCTTTCCGAGGCAGCCGCTGCCAGTGTGCTTTCGCCGCGGCCGCATGTTATACCGAAGTATTATATCGATTAACTGTTGGCAACAGAAGAGAGGAGCCTGCCCCCTAAAGAGCGAGAGCGAGAGATAGATAGAGATAGAGATAGAGATAGAGATAGAGATAGAGAGAGAGAGAGAGAGAGAGAGAGAGAGAGAGAAGACGCGCGTGGGAGTAGGGGGTGGTTCTCGTTCCGCTTTCAGCTCTCAATTTCTCTCTCTCTCTCTCTCACCCTCTCTCTCTTTCTTTCTTTCTTTCTTTCTCTACAGTCCACCCCGACTCGCCCCCCCTTGAATTATTAATCTATCCGACTCGCGGTGACTTGGTCAGGTGTTGCGGGCAGAGCTCGCGACTCAAAGGGAGTCGCGTGGGCCACGAGGGTGAAACGTGACAGAGAGGGAGGGAGCGCACCTGCCACCACTCCAAGGACACAGTCCAATGCTCCCCGAGGACATTCAAATCCTCAACGACTCGGGTATTTTAAGACCGACGATTTTTCATTAATAACGGCAACGCGTCTATCCCATTGCCCCCCTCCTCCTCCTCCTCCTCCTCCTCCTCCTCCTCCTGCTCCTCCTCCGGTCCTCCCTCGTCCCCCTCACTCCCGCGCCAGCCCCTTTAAAGAATGGTTTTTGTGATCGGGGGTGGGGTGGTGGCTGCTGCCCGAGCCATTATATGCTCGGTTCACTTAAAACTTTATTTACGTCTTAGTCACTCACTTCATTGTTATGGAGAAGCCGTATTTTCCCATTTATAATTTTATTATAATTACGTTAATTCACCGCGAAGGAGTTCTTCCCACCCTCGTATTAATTGTCTTACATTCGTTCATTCAAAGATTATTATTGTCTGTCGGGCGACACTCCCTTCCTCCCCCGCTCCCCCTCACGCTCTCTCTCTCTCTCTCTCTCTCTCTCTCTCTCTCTCTCTCACGCACACACCACCTACTCACCACCGACCGTCAAACTCTTTCTCATCGGCGACGCTCCGTAAGCTCCGAAGACTTTGAAAACTCAATAAATCCATGTCCCAGTGGGGCCTCGCGCCTCGGTATTTAATGGACGATCTCGAGAATGTCGCTTAATTAATTTTCAAGACGATTCGAGGGTGAGAGCCGCGGGTGTCGTTCAGTGGCGCGCGCCATCTTAAGCCAGTCGAGTCAGGGATTTCAAAAACTCCGCATAAGATCACTTCGATCTTATTCTTAGCGACTATTGTTGAAATAATAATAATAAGAATAATAATAATAATAATAAATGATCCAGGCTAATGGGGCTTCACTCGGACGGTCATAATTTTAGAAAAAGCTCGAGGCCAGAGGAGCCTCCCCGTGCCTCCTCCCCTCCTCCCCTCCTCCCCGTCAGCCCACAATCCGGAATCCCCCGGACGCCATGTCATCCGGGGATATGTTTAGAACGGAGATGGGGACAATTAGGTTTGTCGATTGCCTAGGAAGCGGGTTTTTCATCTTGCTGGTGGCGTGAAATAGGGGGACGGGGAACGGTGACGACGACAAGCGCTCGATCCGCGCGAATCTATTATCCCGTGATCTATTAAGCGTGAAAGCGCTAATTATACTTTTGTATAAATAGTCCAGCGGGATGAAAGAAAGAAAGAAAGAAAGAAAGAAAGAAAGAAAGAAAGAGCCCTTTCCCCGCACTCGTTCGTCAAGCGATTATTTCTAATTCTTTTCTCGGCGACCTAATGATCTCCGGCTTCCCTCCAGCCTCCGTTGACCGAAATATAATCTCCTCTTAGCCTCACCCACTCTTAACTCGCCGTCAAGCTCCCGCCGTAGCCGCCCAACCTTTTTCTTTTTTCGGACACCCTTTAAGAAAGCAGCGCCTTCGTTTAAAAATATATCGAATCGGCTCTTCTTGCCTTTTATCCTTATCGACGTAATTGCGTAAAAAATATGCCAATAATTCAAGTAATCGCCGTCGTGTACTGACGAGCATCAAGCCAAACTCGAATTAACGCATTATCTATTCTGATGATTATAAAAAGTCAATCCCATTAATTTACACGTGTTGTTGTTGTTGTCGGTCCTTCTTTTTTTCTTCTCTTTTTTTCTTCTCTTTTTTTTTTTTATGATTTTCGGCTCACTCGTACGCGCGTACGTGAGCTTGGATGATCGATAAGCCGAAGGAGAATCTTTTAATAATCAGAGTCAGGGCAATTTAAAATCAAAGACAAAAACTCGCGGCGAGAGGGCTGAAGAATTGAGGCGGAGAGAGGGGGTTATTGACAGAGAGAGAGGAGAGAGAGAGAGAGAGAGCATTGAAATAGCGTGGAATTCATCAATCACGTGCGATAGCAATAAAATCCAATTGCTCCTCCCCTCGATTTCCTTAATAAGCTTAAAAGCCTTTGTAGGTGAGGCGACGGGCCAAGCGAAGCGTCAATCGGATACGAACGGAATGGCGAAAGAAGAGGAGGAGGTGAGCGGGCGGGGTTCGTAGGTAAAGGGGCGCTGCTCCCGAGCACACGTCCGTCCTACTCAGCCGGAGGAGGACAAAAGCCGTAGATAAAGTTCCGTCTCCGTCCCACTCCCCCCATCCTACTCCTTCCCCCTTATCCTACTCCTTCCCCCTTATCCTACTCCTACTCCTCCTCCTCCTCCACCGCCGTCGCAGCCGCCGCCGGAATGCAACGATGGTATTACGTCAGGTGCGCCTCGGCGCACTTTAACGAGAGAGAAACATTCCCGCTCCGGGATTATCCGAGAACATCCCTCGTCGGGGGGATGCGACCCTGATGAACCATCTGCAGCCCGGGCGCACCTGCGAATTCCCTGGATATTGCCAGGCTCCGGCGAGTCGTTCGAGTCTTGGCTCCGAGGGGGTGTTGTTACCCCAATACACCCTCCTCGTATCCAGCCGGACTTTAAATTTCATCCGAGAACAATTTCCAGGCACATGGGAAATGCCGGCCTAAAGGGATGGCTCCTCGCATCCTCCCCTCCCTCCCCCCTGACCCCACCTAAAATCCACCTTCTTCCAAAATCCTTCCCTCCGGCCCCTTACACCTCCCACTCCCCAATCACGATACGACGGCGAATTCTTTCGACGTCGGCGTCACGAGTTATGTGCGGCTCTCATACGACGACTCCCCGCTATCAACTGCTAGGAATTTTTTAATTAACGCTTCGCGTTTCGCACTTTCATCAATTGCTCCACGCTATCCTCCGTGTCACGAACCCTCGTACCCCCCTTCCCAACCACCCCAACCACCCCAATAACCGTTCGCAATCTACCGCCAATTGTCCCTTAAACCCGAGAGCCATCAATCCTTACAATCATAACAATAATCAACGTAATACGAAGCTGAGCCGGTCTCTGGGCCTCGGTGGCCGATCGGCGCATTAGCAGGGGCCGACAAGCCATCGCGGTCGGGAGGAGGCCGGAGATTCCGTTGCAGGAAAATGGCTCGGGGCGAGCCCCACCTGCCGTAATGGGACGACGACCTTTATTAGAGGACGGTCTTTGGGCGTCGGGCTCGGCTGTACAAATAAGGCCGAGAAGAAAGGGGTGGCGTGTGCTGCTGCTCCTGCTGCTGGTGGTGGTGGTGGTGGTTCGAGGGGCATGTAGAGATATGAGAGAGAGAGAGAGAGGGGGGGGGATCCACCGAGCCCTTCGAGGCGTAGGAAATTGATAACGGCCGCCACCGCCGCGGGTGAACTCTGAACTCGGACGATCGATCGATCGGCGGCTCGGACGATCCGCGGGTCCGACAGGCTCGAGCCTCCGATTCATCTCGACGCTTAAACAATTTATTGCGGACGAGGCAGGTGGGGGGCGGGGGCGGATGGGGCGCGAACGCGAAAATAAGAAGGACGAGGTGAAACGCGTCAGTTGCAGCCAGAGCCACGAGCCGTAAAAGCACCAAAGTTGTATCGAGGGATCGAGCCAGCCACCCTCCGAGCCACCCTCCGAGCCACCCTCCGAGCCACCCTCCGAACCTCCGCCGCCGCCACCTCCTGCGCAACTTCCCAGGTACGCCGTCATCGTCCCCGCCCACGGGAATCCCTTTTCTCTTTACCTACCCGAGGGTACCTAGTCGAGTTCAATCCGCGAGAGCTCCCCTGTCGTATCAGCGCATTCGCGATCATTTTTTTTTTTTTTTTTCTACAAGCGCCACTACGATTCGTCGGTCGTAATACACGTGCCCTCTGCAGGGAGAAAATTAAAAACAGCAAAGTTCAATAAGCGCCTTCATTTTCTGCCTGCTTAATTAAAGGAAGCCTATCCGGGTATTGATTTTCTTCGAAGGCTTATTATAATTCCTATTATTGTTATCGTTACAATTGTTGTTATTATTATCGGGTCACGTGCTCGGACCCCGAGCCTGTCCACTTGCGGCTTAGTAATATTACCCTGCAGGATAATATTACTGCGCTCGGTTCGTAAAAATTACGCTATTTTACACGGTGACGTAATTAATTAGCGGCGAGTACCGCGCTCTCCGCTATGTACTAAAATAAGGTCGCCGATTACGAAATACCGGCTATTCCATTATGTGGATTCGGATGAAATTGCATTGGCGAGACTTTGTTAAAGCCTTACCGCGAATGGCCGATATATTACGCTCGTAACGACGACAGTCTTCTCGATGATATTGACAATGAGCCAGCCAATGATTTACGAGCAAGTGCGCGTACCTTACGGGTTATAACTTAACGTGCACGAGAGCGCAACGAAGATTCCGCGGCAACGCTCGCCGCGCTATGTTAAACAACACGCGTTCGGCCATTATCAAAACGAAATGGATTGATTTTGTAAACGAGTCACTGATGGCAATCCCGCCGAAATAAAAACGAATAATCATAGCGTAAATCTACATTCAGTGCCACATCCATATATACCAATAGTTAGAACAATAAAGTTTTTATATTTTCATAAAAAAAAAAACTAAAAACTAAAAAAAAAAAAACAATTTAAATCCTTTTACGAGTTGGTACCTAAGACTGACTCGTGCGGCTTACGGACTCGACGTACACGAGGAATTTTTATTTTATTACCTACCGCTCCCCCGCCCCTCACCCCTCCCGCCCCCTCCCAACGCCGTCCATTATTCGTCTTAAAAAAAACGTTTATAGCACCTGCTCCTTATTTGAGTAATTTTAAAAAATAAAACCGCCGCGCCAGACTGTCCCGTTTTAGTACACACAGACGCAGGCCGGTTTATTATTTAATATTTCCAAAGAGTCTTGAACAGCCAGCGACAATGTTTGAAGAATAAAGATTCGTACAAGTGTAGAGGTAGAGGTAGAGAGAGAGAGACGACGACGACGACGACGACGACCGACGATGCCATGCTGCATCACGGACGTATAAAGTAATCATGTTGTTTCATGTTTTTTTTTTTTTTTTTCAAATCGCTAATCGCCTAGAGTTTGACCCGGAGGGCTAAGTGGCCACAACGTCAGCTGAATGTCATTGAGGAAAAAAAAAATAAAGATGACGGCGAAAACGCGAGAGATCGGAGAGTGATTGCGTGCGCGTGTGCGGGTGTGCGGCTGTAGCAGCGGTAGCAGCGGCAGCAGCGGTAGCAGCAGTTCTACTTTTACAATTAGGCATTTAATAATAGAAGGCGTAAAGGAGGTGCGTGGATGACGTGTACGAGGGTGGAGGAAAGTTTTTCTTCACTCGTCGAGCCGCGCGGTGAGCCGTGCGAGGAGGAAGTCTGGAGAGAGCGAGGGAGAGAGAGAGAGAGAGAGAGAGAGAGAGGAGAGGAAGGCACGTGTCGTCGCGCTCCCGTCCAGGAAGTCGGTGGGAAAGAGCGGGACGGCCAGCTCTCGCGTGATCGAACGCCGCGAAGCCCTTCCAAAGGCTGTCGTTGTCGTCGTCGTCGTCGTCGTCGTCGTACCGGCTCGTCTACGAACCAGGGCGTGCGTAAAAGCGCCGTGTCTCACCTGGGCGGCCCGTCATCGTCGCGGGCACGTGCGCCTCGTAACCCAAGTGATATCGGCACGGAAGCGTGTACGGAAGGGCGTCCGAAGCGTGGAGGGGCGGGGCGGGGCGAGGGAGCCCTGAGCCGATGGAGCGCTCAACGAGATGGAGGAGGTGGGTAGGTGGGTAGGTGGGTAGTGGAGGGGGGTGTTGGCGACTGTGCGTGACGTTTTTATAATGAAGCCTGGTGCTTATAGGCCGGCTCGACGAGTACCAAAAGCCTTGTCCCGGAGGCGCCCGTCCGCGATCGAGAAAGCGCGATCTCCCCGAGCGCGAACCACTACCGGCCGACAGAGTGTGAGAGTGCGAGAGATCGTCGCGGAGCAAGAGGTGGGGGCGGGCGCAGAGGCCGGGTGGCGGGTAGGGGGGGCGGGTATGGGGGCTGGGGGACTGGGGAGGGGGGACTCTGTGCAGGCGGTAGACATCTGGCCTCCGTCTCGCCCGGCAGTTCTAATATTGGAAATTTCAGCGAGCGCGGAGGCTTGCGGCGCGCGCGCCATGTGTGGGACATATGTATAAACATAAGCCCGAGCATCGTTTCGCCAGCGGCACCGCGCTCTCTCTCTCTCTCTTGCCTATCCGACAGAGAGAGAGAGAGAGAGAGAGAGAGAGAGAGAGAGAGAGAGAGAGAGAGAGAGTGGGAAATGAGCCGGAGATGCGCCCTCGTCCCTTTAAAAGTGCAAGGCGCGCGAGGGCAATCGATTCATGGCTACGCTCTCGTGGATCTTATTTTTCTCATAACTGGGGCTTTCCGATTCTGGCCTACTTTCCCTCCAATCTCCCCCCTCCTCGCTCTCTCTCTCTCTCTCTCTCTCTCTCTCACTCTCTTCAACTCCCGTAGGCCCGCGTAGCCGTCTAGCAGAGTTGTAGGCTGAAGGGACATTTAGAGGGACAGAAACGTCGAATTGACAGAATCTCCGGGTTTTTTTTTTTTTTTTTTTTTTTTTTATGGCATTGCAGGTGCGGAGAAGTCGAGCGATTGCCTTTACACTCGATTAGTTCGAGTATTAAGATCGAGTGGAGGGAGATTTTCAGTTCGGGTAGATTCGGCTACAGAGGGGAAGAGAGAGAGAGAGAGAGAGAGAGACGGGTAGTCGCTTCGGTAGATCAAGCGGCTTAAAAATACCTTTCTTTAAATAAATATTATAATAACTAGGAGAGCTCGAGGAGGCAGACTTAACCGGCAAAGTTTCTTATTGATAAATACTTCGTTATTATCAGGTTATCAATAATGATGTGATCGTTTTATGGACTTTTCGATACTAATTTTATGCCTGCGCATACTAGGGATCGGTGACGGTGACCGGGGGCGAGGGGCGAGGGGCGAGAGGCGAGGGCCGGGACATTGTAATGTCGGGGGACACAGGGAGGAAAGCGTATTTACCGATTGGCTCGTTACCAAGTAACGTTACATACCCAATCCCATTATCTAAGCTGCCATTTATCATTATGGGCTGCATAAAGTTCTATTTACCAGTCGGTGCATTTAATTTAGAATTAAGTGTATACGTATTTGAGAGAGCCGTAACAAGGATTTTATTACAGGCCTGTGTTTATTATGACAGCGTTTCATCTATTTCCATCCGAGTAGAATATTCCTTGAGGCTTGGCTTCCCCGAGAGAGAGAGAGAGAGAGAGAGAGAGAGAAGGAAAGAAAAGAAAAGAAAAAATAATAATAATAATAATAGAATAGAAGAAGCGCCGGGTAAAGACAAAATTTAATTCTTTAGAAAGCTTAATTCAGACCTAAGTGGATTAGAAAAAGATTCGTAAGATTCACAATTATAAGATTGTGAAGTAATTGAAGTTTTTAAGGTGACTTTCGACGCAGCGGTTCCCTTTATTCTGAAATAATAATTACGCTTAGAAATATTACGATATCGTATTCTTAATGCTGTTCGAGCACTTTACTTGATATTTTTCCGACATCCTAGATTAAGCGGCTCGTGTGCTTTTGTCAATTCAATACAAACTCGTTCGACTTTTAAAAAGAAAAACTGCAAAATTAATATAAATTATCAATTCGGACTACATTTGGAATACAGAAAGGCTGGAAAAATAAAAAGAAGAAGAAGGTAAAAAGAACATTCTACTGGGGAAAGATAAAAATACGAAAAATTATTAGGGGAACGAAAGCTGGTAAAAAAAAAAAAAAAAATAATAATAAAAGAAAGAAAAAATACCCAAGAAAAATAAGCAAATCGGGAGGATTAAAAAGCTAGTGTCGGTAATAAAGAAATTTTCAATACTATCGAGTATTATTATCATTAGAATAGTAATATTATTGGTATTGGCTGCTTTGACATTGATGTCATCAATGATCGACGAAAACTACAATTTACCCGAAGTAATACAACGAAGTCATACAATGGGGGCAATATCACAAGGGCAGAGTTACATAAATTGTTTAAAAAAAAAAAAAAAACAATACATTTCCATCGACTCTTCTTCTTCTTCTTCTTCTTCTTCTCTCCAACTCCAATTAACTCCAACGTGATTATTAATTGAAACCAAAAAAAACAAAAGGAAAACAAAAATAAGAATGAATGAGTTAATTAAAAAAAAATAAAATCAAATAAGACCGTCTCTTGATAACAAAACAAAAAAAACAAAAAAAGAAGAAGAAGAAGAAGAAGGAAACGAAGAAAAGAAAAATTGAAATTGTTCGTAATGAACGGCTTGGATAAATATGAAAATAAAAACGTTTATGTGAAGCCTGATAAGCGGCCCCCGAGTACAATGTCAGGCTGCCCATTTAATAACCGCAATTTTCGAACAACAATAATAATAATAATTATAATAATGATAATAATAGTAGCTATTTAGAAGTTTGGCAGTGGAGGTCCCGGCCCCCAACCCCGCTCGAATTACCCCGCGCCGCCGCCGCCGCCGCCGCCGCCGCCACCGCAACGGCTAGCGACACGAGCGAATTATCGATAATTTTTATTGGCCCGAGGTTCGGATGGAGGAAAGCCGATTCCGAATGTGTAAATAAATATTTGAGGCATTCGAGGAAAAAAAAAAAATGTGTCTGTCCCGTCCCGAGTAATGGCCGTCGTTTGTATAGATCGAGAAGCCCGGGGGTGACGACGATGAATCCTTCATACAATAAGTATCGAAATAATATTACGGTGGCTGGCGGGGGCGGGGGCGGGGGCCAGCGGGGTTGTTTGTCTGAGGGGAAAGCCGCCAAGACTTACCGCGGCGAATCGATCATACGAGTTCAGCTATTTAAAAGACGGAAGCCGGGCCACCTTCGGCGCACCCCCCCGACCCCGACCCGCTCCTCCCCCGCCCATCCCTTATCGCGATGAGGTCCCCCGCGCGATCCCCGACCAATTAATAAGGAAAACGTCGATATTCCGGCTCTCCCCTTATAAAAATGCTAATAATCCGCGGCACGGGGGGCCGCGGGTGTGGGCGGAGGGATCGCGTCCCGTTTCTCCGTTTGCGGAAGCCGCAATCACGAATGAAGACGGATGGATCGCCGAGGTCGATTCGCAACGTTACGTAGACCACCGCTAGCGCCGCGGCCAGACTGCCGGCGTTGGCCTGGAGGGGCGAGGGGGTGGAAAGGAGCCGGTGGGGAGATTGCGAAAGAAAGGAAAAGCTCTCATCGATTGGCCCTATTCCCGTCTCCCTGCCACTACCTCCCTCTACCTCCCCCCGTCCTCCGCCCTCACCCTCTCTCACTCACTCTCTCTCTCTCTCTCTCTCTCTCTCTCTCTCTCTCTCTCTCTCTTTCACTCTATCACTCTCTCTCGCCCGGCTGTTTTTGTGGATAGCTCTGTACTTCCTCCCTGCGGGGCCGCCCCCGTACCACCCCACCGCGTCCCGGCCTGCCAGTGCAAAAGGCTCTATCGCGCAAGATGTTTTTCATCTCCTCGAATTCCAGTCGCAGCAGCCGGGATTTCGTAAGTCAGCAGCAACGCGGTCGCGACGGTCACATCTGGATCCTGGCAGCGTGTAAGTATGTGCGTTCGGGCGCACATGGCACCCACCCATCACCACCCACCCACCCACCCACCCATCCACCGTGTATCCAACCCTCCGCCCCTCGGCCGTCACGCGAAGCGTTCCAGCTCCCGGGAGCGCACCACCGCCACCACCGCCACCACCACCACCCACACCACCACCACCACCACCACCACCACCACCACGCACCACCGTACCACCCTGCCGCCTCCTCCTCCGCCTCCTCCGCCTCCATGAAGCTGCGGCCGAATGAGTCACGAACGATATTGCGATCTCGAGCCCCGCGGCCGTCGATTGAAGGGGAACGGGGGCAAGAGGTTCTCGGCCAAGCTCGGTAAGCTCAATAGCTACGTGACTTTTGCACGAGAGCGGCAGCCTCCCTCCGTCGGCCGAGTGCACCGCCGCGGAAACGTATTGGCAGGGCCACGAGATTCGTAGGACTCCCCGTCTGCTGGCTGACGGCGAGGGGTAAGGGGTGGGGGGCTCGAGGGGGCGGCGAGGGCAGATGCTCGATCTGTCGCGCGCCCACTCACTCCAACTTTTCTAATTACGGCGAGAGCTCCCGGGTGTGCGCGCACCGCACCGGCCGTCGTCCCCTGCGGGACCGAATCTCACCGCCACCTCACCCCCTCACACCCCTACCCCCTCGCCCCTGTCGCGGTCCCCACCTACCCCCGGAAGGCTTTCAAAACCGAGCTCCTTCCTACCCTCTCGCGGCTCCCTCCCCCCCAAAGGCTGTGTAGTACCGATTCATAACAATACGCCTTTATTTTTATCTGCCCCCCTCCCCTCCCACCCTCTCCTCACGGAATCGGCAAAACTCTCGCGTCCCCCAAATAACCCTTTCGCCTTATTTCGACGACTAATCGCACCGCGACATCAGCCTTTTTATAAGTCGAGTTATATACACATTCGAACGACATGCTCCCTTCGTCACTCCATAGCCTAATTCGCTTCCTCTCTCATTATTACCCCTACATGAAACATATATAAAATTCTCTCTCTCTCTCTCTCTCTCTCTCTCTCTCTCTCTCTCAGTGGTGGTAAAGAAGAGGAGGAGGAGGAGTAGGAGGAGGAGGAGGAGTAGGAGGAGGAGGAGTGGAACGATGCCTCACGCGTATCGCGCCGCCACCGTAGGTTCGCGACGCTTGACGTCATCCGCGAGAGGATGTGTGCGCGTAAGCCGAGAAAATCTCCGGATTTCCCGTTGCAGCACGTACTTAACTATTTGCCGAGCAAGCATTTACTTGTTTACTTAAGTAAGCGCCTTAACGACGCACGGCGAAGCTCCTCCGCGTCTTTTCCCTCGACCTCGGACCGATCGCCTTACGTCCCACCCGCCCCCTACCTACCTATCCATCCCTCAACCCCTCTTTTAATAAAATCTCAATATTCATCCCTTATCCTTTAATCCCAATACCTCTACAATGGCTGCCGCTGCTGCTGCTGCTGCTGCTGCTGCCGTGGCCTCTCCTCCCACCCCTCTTACCCACGCGCACCTTCTATTCAATCACAGGTGATCGCGAATTATCGTTTCTAATGACTCGTACGTGACGAATTGAAATTAAATCGATCTCTCCTGTGCCGCGTTCGGCCGTATAAAAGAAAAAAGGTAAAAAAAAAGAGAAATAGAAGGAAAATAAGGAAGATAAAGCTAAAGTTGAAACGTCGAATACGACGAGAGGCGATGTGCGGGTACGATCTATGTCGATGATTTAATAAAGGATCGACGCGCGACTGCGAGAGGTGGAGCGAAACACATTGAAACGTGAAGAAAGCCAGACGTTGTTCCACCAACAGACAGACGTAGTAAACTCATAGACATTCGTCATACGCGCGCATGACTTCTATCAGCACTTTTCTTTCCTCGTCTTCCGTTCTCTTATTCTTTTTTCTTCTTCTCATTTATTGCAGAACAAGGTCTCGTGATTGCCTTTGCCTACATCGATTACTACTTATTTCCCCCCCCCTTTACCCCTTTACCCCTTTTTTTCAACTATAACGAGCGCCAATTTTCGTTGCCTATATTTTTCTAATTAATTATCAGCGTCGATCGATGAGGCGTAAAAAAGAAAGAAAGAAAGAAAAGTTAAAATAAAAGATGATTGATGAGCGGGGGGGGGGTAATTGTGCGACGGCGATGCGTCGTACCGAGTTATTAATTATATGTCTAGATATCGAGTGGCGAGCACACGGCCGAGTCGTTCGCGACAATGTCAAAACAACCCATTGCTTTCTATCGAATGGGAATTGGCTTTTTACGCATTGTCCGGCAGGTCACGTGATCTCAAATCGGCCGATCGCTAATTAAACGGATCCCCGTACGGGGCCACGATCCTTAAATACACGTCATTTATAAAAAGTGGTCGATCGAGGTTATGACGATCGAGCGCCTCTGCTCGCGATATTAAATATTTATCGGACGCAAACGCTCCCCATTAACATTATCTGCACACCTTTACGAAAATAATAATAATAATAGTAGTAGAAGAAGCACGTAGGCCGAAACGAGTAATTTCTACCTATTTATCCTGATAATGAGCGAGGATCTGTCGCTCAATGACTCATCATCGGTTACGGAATCGATGACTGCGACGGTGGTGGGGCGGGGGGAGGCGGAGAGAAGTATAGGAACGTCGGGGGATGGAGTCGAAGTCGAGCGAAGATTAGCGAGGGAAGTCCTTGCTCCCTCGGTCCTCGTCGATCGTACCGGAAGGGCCTCGGGCGCCGCTATGGGGGCGGCTGCCCTCCTCCACCCTGGCGGCTTCTGCTTTATCTCCGGCCGGTGACCGCCCGCGGGGATATAAAACATTCGGCGAACGTCGATATATGAGCGTCGATGCGTCGCCCGCGACTTTTACTCCTACACGATCCTACGACTCTGGCTTTTATTACGCCGTCTGCTCGAGCAGACGCTCGCCCCGTGACTCCTTCGCCGCCTCCACGCGCTACTACTCGTCTGTCCCCACAAAGGCTCCATTATGTCGAGCCGAGCCGAGCCGAGCCGCTTCTCGGGTCTGCCTCCCTCCCTCCCTCCCTTCCTGCCTGCCACCCTGCCTGCCACCCTGCCTGCCTCCCTGCCTGTTTGCCTCCTCCTTGACCTCCTCACGTCGGGGATAATTACTGATTCCTGGCTGGCACCGTATTGTTCGCCAGCTACCTACCCTCACCCCCTGCACCCTGCACCCTGCACCCTGCACCCTGCATGCCCCTCGGCCCGCTCTTTATGCCGCGCTCGTTCCTTTCGTTCGTCCGTCCGTCCGTCCGATCCTTCATTGTTTGTTGCCGTTCTCGTTATTAATATGGCGATACGCGCCTTCCCCACCACGCCCCCACCCCCCTCCGTTAATCGGCGTAACTGGCGTTACCGATGGCTTGAGCAATAATCGAGGCTCGGCTTATCGCATGCGCTTGTAAGCGCGCACCGACCTCTAGTCGACAATTAATTGGTTAATAACGTAAGAAGTGAGGAGAGGGGGGGGGGTAGGCGAGATCGTGGAAAGATGAGGGTTCGAGACCAATTCAAACCCCTATGGATGCGAAGGGAAGGGTTGGGAAGGGGTTGCGTATGAATAAATACGAGTGGGGGCGTCACGGGATTCACTAACCGGTGGTAAAGCGAGCCCAGGGAAAATACGGCAGCCGCTCGATTTGTAGTTAAAAGGGCAATCGGTATGCAGGAGGCGAGACCATGAGAGGATGCCTATGCCGGGGACACGTAGACCGTGCGCGCGGCCTGTCGCCGAGTCTCTCGAATCAATCAAATACGAATTGTCCGCGCTCCGTCTCTCCTCCGTCTCTCCTCCTCCTCCTCCACCTCCACCTCCTCCTCCACCACCTCCTCCTTCTCTAGATTTTCATTCCCCCGCCACTGGAGACTCCTTGCATCCGTCCACCCCCGAGGACATTATCTACTTCCATCACGAGCTAATGCTCTTTTGACCTTTTCGAACCATGAGCGAGCATCAGGAGCTCTCTCTCTCTCTCTCTCTCTCTCTCTCTCTCTCAGGGCTCCGGATGCTCTAGGCCATTAATGCACCATCCCCGGAATCGGTCAAAGAAATTAATGCGCCGCGCAAATTTTCCATAAATACCCTTGGCAACGCGTGCTTCCGATAGAGTCCTCCCCCCCCCCACCCATCCGTTATTCATAACCGGGCAACGCTCCTGCGTTATTTATTTAAAAATATTTCATTGACCGTCACCCTCCCCCGCCCAAGGGCCCGAGCCGCCCCAATAACCTACGGCCAATGGCCTGCACGTCGATCTATTAAAATTCATTGAAACGTCGCGTCATTACAGCTGACGTTCGACGCACACGCGCGCGCGCGCGCTCCGTTTGTATTTTTATCCCCGATTCCCAGCTCGTGCGCCGCCCGGGCTTTTCTTCCCCTCGCACACATCCATACCCAGCGTACGTTGTATTATTGTGCGACCGAGCACGTGGCTGAGAATCCAGACAAACTTTCGAATAATACGCAACGCGCAGTGAATGTAGCCAAGGGCGGGACCCTTGACTCCCCCCCAACCTCCCTCAACCCCCAACCCCCAACCCCCAACCCTCCGTCCCTTAACGACCCCGGCCCTTAGAACGAAGTTTCAAAAGGCTGGAGGATTCGTCCACTCGAGTCGTATCGGGGATATCGGGGATATCGGGGATATCATTGGTGACGGACGCGAATCGACGCCGAGCGAGCTTCCGCAACCCCAATAACCCGAAGAAACACGACATTAGTTTCTTGCTTCGTTTCCGCAGGCCTAGGAGCTGAATAAGCGCCGAGCCCGAAGGATGAAGGTGGAGGGGGGCGGAGTGGCGACCAGCAGCGCCATTCTCCACAAGATCAAGGTCAAGGAGGAGGCCAAGGAATGCTGCCCGAGCGTCCTGCAGCAGCCGGCCCCGTCGCCGCCGAGAGGGTCGGCTTCCTCGCCGGCCCGGACGACCCCGGGCCTCGCGATCGGCGCCATCGCTACGATAACGATCGGGAGCGGTTGCGGTGAGATCGCAGCCGCCGTAGCCAAGCAGGGTGCGGAGCCCTTTCCCGTTGACCTCGACCTCAAGAGCAGGGCCAAGGCTCAGGGTAAGTTGTACAGTTCCAGGGCAGGAGGAGTAGTAGTAGGAGGAGGAGTAGGAGGAGGGGTTCGGGGCTCCGTCCCTCGATCGCCATTACTTACTCTCCCTCTCTCTCCCACTCTCTCTCTCACTCTCACTCTCTCTCACTCTCATTCACCGCTATGAATTCATGGACCCGTAGCACACACACACACCCCCCCGCCGCCAGCCCCTCTGGCCACGGCCAACTTATAATATGTCTTGGCCGGTCTGATTTATTCGGCCACTTGTCGCATTAATCATCGATTCGGATGTCCGTGAAATACCGTCCTGCCGTCCCTTTAAAAGTTCGCTAGGGTACCTCCCGAATATATCATACTTCGTAATATCGATTTTCAAGAGTCACGGAACTTTCATTTAAAAAACGCAAGTATAAAAGCTGTCGGGCCGAGGAGCCGCCGCCTATTCCTCTTTATTGCCCGTTACTCTTGTCGTCGTCGTCGTCGTCGTCGTCGTCGTATCGTTACTACAAGGAGAGAAGGAAGGAGCCGGAGCTGGTGGAGGGAATTAATTGAAGGTCGTTGCGAATTAAAAGCTCGGCCGGACGTTCCCGAGTCGCGGCGTAGAGACGGCCGAGGTGTATGTCGGTGGCAAACCATGACCCGCGAAAACCATGACAAATGGCCGGTAGAAATAAGTTTTAGTGGGAACGAAGAGAGAGAGAGGGAGAGAGAGGGAGAGAGAAGCAGCTGGTAAGCGATTTAAATCCGAATTAAAAGGTAAAGTCGGGACGTCTGTGAGGAGGCGCGAAAGCGTCGCCGGGGCGAGAGGAAAAAAGCCGGTGCCGAGGACGTATCCCGCAGCCCTGATTCGCAGCTAAACAAAGGGTGGTGGCTCGGTAGGCGCATCGCTCTCGCGAGGGTTTGGCCTCTGCTCCCGATGAGGGCGCCCGCATTATCTGTACTCCCGCCCCACCCTCCGCCCCGGCTGTGTCACTTGTCGCCAGGGGCTTACCGGCATCCGAAGGTCAGGACGACCCGCAGCGGAGCCAGTCGTCCCCGATGATGCAATGGCCGAGGATAAAAAAAAAAAAATAATCGCACAGGCACGGGTTTCGCGTGTTATTTGTTATTCCTCGGCGGGGTGGGGTGGGGTGCGGGGGGTTGACGTACCTCACGGAAGCTTCGATATTATTATTAATTTCCGTTTACCACCTGTATTCACCTGAACGCAATTAATTGCTTCGGAAGCGCCTAAAAACTCTCTAATAAAACTCTCGTTTATTTCAAACGACGGATCATTATTTGGTTATTGGGCGATTATGCGGCTGGGCGGGGTATATACGGGGATCAGTACATCCCCCGCAGAGCAGCACTCGTCTCGCAAATCCATTGGAAATTCGTGGATTAGCGGGCCGTCGTATGAATCATCGGACATCGTACGTATTGGAAAAAGTAGTTATTTGTATTATTTAACGGCTCGATCGAGAAGCTCTCGATAACGGAGTTGGCGAGTGATCGACGAGCTACGATAGGAGGGGGGGGGGGGGGCCGACCACTACTCCCTATCGAGGTGTCAAAGTCCATGGAAAATTTAATGCCAATTACAAGGAGGTTATTGGGGTTATTGGGGTTATTGGGCTCGCTATTGGGGTTATTGGGGTTATCGACGTGGCCGTGGGAATCGCGAGACCGTATGAAATGAAAATCCGGGGCTCTAAATCATCGGGAAGAGTTTACGATGTTAGGAAAAATTGGGGAAAGGAATGAAAATCCTGGAGCGTGGCCAAGAGCACATCCCCCCGGCGCATTATACGTACATAATCTACTTGGCGCCGTCCTACCGACCTACGTACCATGTAACAACCAATACAGCAACCAACAGCTTAGCGGACCCCATCTGCGCCTGCATACGTATATACACTCTCTGGATTTTCCAATGGATCGAGAAAGAAGCTCGGGGTTGGCGTCCAAGCACCAGGACGGGACGTAGAATTGGAAATTTATGGCGACCTCGCTCGATTAACGGACCGTAAATTCATAATATATTCCGATTGTTGTTTAAAAAAAAAAATGTTTACTATTAGCGGTCGAGCGACTTTTGACTAAAGCTGCAAGCGGGAGCGTTATTTTGGGGTTTGGGATGATGACGTGTATGGCATTTGGATTCGATATCGAGCTTTATCGCAAGCTTTCCGAGCTTTTCGAATCGCGCCTCTCTCGCTAAAGGTTAACGGGTAAAACTTCTTAATGCGGGTGGGGGGAGGGGGTAGGGGAGCGGCGAACGAGTCGCGAGCCTCGTCAATTATGATAATAAAGTAAAGTATGAATTATTATTGATTGTCGACGGGTGCATCGGCGTCACCGTCACCGTCACCGTCACCGTCACCGTAACCGTCATAGTCGTCAATCGTGGTATAGAGGATACGACATTATACTACGAGGGAGATAAGCATAACAGAGGAAGAGTAAAGGCCTCTGAACATTAACGTTTGGCGAGTCATGGTGAAGCCGACAACGGCATGTACGAGCACATGTACACGAAATAAAACAAAGCATTGTTGTTTGGATGGTACGTGTCCCTCTGTTGGCTCGCGCGTACCTGTAAACGACAACGGCCTCTCAACAATAATTTCATTATTACATCCACCCACATTCGCATAAATATCCGTTTAGAGGATTTTTCTTTCTTCTTCTTCTTCTTCTTCTTCTTCTTCTTTTATATCCTGCTTCTTTATCTAGCCAATAATAATATATTAGTGTATTAGCAGCACCCTTACCCTCGCCCCTCGCCCCTCGCCCCACTCTCGCCACACGCCCCACTCTCGCGTTACAATCGTCTAGAGTGCTTTTCGAAATGCAAATATCATCGATTTTCGGGCGTAGACGAGGAAAACTAAGAATGAGGAATCAACGATCACGGCCTCTTTTATTTACATAATCTCGGGATTTGCCGATCAGGGAGTTTTTTTTTGTTTTTTGTTTTCTGTAACACCTTGGCCATACCTTGCGAG
Source organism: Ceratosolen fusciceps (assembly GCA_018883505.1). NCBI lineage: Eukaryota > Metazoa > Arthropoda > Insecta > Hymenoptera > Agaonidae > Ceratosolen > Ceratosolen fusciceps. The sequence goes on from RCIC01000010.1 coordinate 6,490,228, forward strand.
AGTGCAAGGGCACACGTGCACGCATCCTCGACACGTTTCTCTTGCATTATACTTTATCCCGTCCATCCATATCTCTCTCTCTCTCTCTCTCCCTCTCACTCTCTACATCTCACACACACGCACGCACGCACGCACGCACGCACGCTCTCTTGCCGTGTGTCTCTTCCCTTGCTATCCATCCCCCGCCCCAGTCGACGGTTCGCTTGAGCGGCCCTTTCGAAAGGCATTTACAAATTCCCCCGCCATCGCGCGGCCCTCGACGTCACTCTCTTCGTCTTTCTCGTTGGGGTGCGGGGACGATGTCGTTACTTCCCTCCTAGTGGCATCCTGTCCGGGAGCGAGCGCCTGGCGCGGACGCGATAAGACACGTCCGACACTTTCCGGGCACGGAGAGGCCCGCCCCGCCCCGCTCCCGCTCCCGCTCCCGCTCCCGCTCCGGCCACCACCCAGCTGATATCGCGGGAGTAGCAGACACCGGCGGCATCCTGCGACTCCCGCCCATGAAAGAACGGGATAGGATGAGAGGGGGAGAGAGAGAGAGAGAGAGAGAGAGAGAGAGAGAGAGAGACAGAGAAAATCTGCGTACCTCGAGGGGGAGGAACTCTAAATTTTACCCGAAAGCCCGCACGTCCCGCGCGATAATTACGCTCTGAAAATTTGGAAATCGTCCACGGCATGGACACGGCCGCACAATTCGCTCCCTTGCCTCCTTCTCGCCCACCCCTGCCCATGACCATCATCCCTTATCCGCCATTTCGTCCTGGCACTACTTGAGCAATCGCTTCCTTCTGGAGCCGCGCGCACGTGTGCATCCGTGGATTATTAGTCAGCTCCGTCCCCCGAACCTCTGCCACCCCCCCCCGCCCCACCCATCCGTCCGTAACGATTGGGACACCTCGATAAAGTAGCTCGGATAAAGTATAAAGCGATGAAAAATCATAATCCCGTGAGGCGAGGCGAGCCGCCTACATCTGCCGCCGCCTACCTTCGACTCCTCGCTCGAGTGGTTTTCATTCCGGGCCGCGGGCAGCAGGCCGGATCCCGTATTGAATTACTGTCGGACCAGTCGGACTGGCCCCGGTCGCGCCTCGCACTCTTCAAATTTTTAATTTCTCCCTCCCTCTCTCCGCCAGTACAATGGAAACGACCTCGCCGTCAAGCTACCCGTGGGTCAGAGAGCCGACGTGTCCCCCGCTTCTCCCCCAGCATCCCCCTTCTCGGCCTATCACCTCGACATCACCGGACGCCGCGGACACGGATCTCCTCCGTTCGTAATCTACTTACCCGTCACTTCGTTGCCACCTCTCCCCCCCCCCTCACCGCGTCCGTCCCCAATATAACCACACGATCAGTGGCCATCGTTAATTAACTAATACAAGAAATAGAACGAGACCAAAAGCCAAAACGAAAGAAAAAAAACAAAAAGACAATAGAAAATGAACGAAGAAGGAAGCCGGGCTCCGAATAAAAAGTTGAGCTATTTTTCTACGATAGACGGACGGACGGACGGACGAGAGAATGTTTTTCAGGGAATGGGAAAACTCGGCTTTTTTTTTTTTTTAATAAGCTCCGATCGTCTCTCTCTCTCTCGAAAGGTGGTAAGTTCGTAATTGGGAGGGGGAGGTTAGAATGAGCCAGGTCTCGTATGGACGAGGTCGGCATTGGACACGGAGACGATTGGACCGGCCTCGTAAGATCGTAAAGTCTTTATTTAGGCCGCTTCAGTTGAGAATGGGGATGGTCGAGAGGATGGGGGCGCGGACACGAGGGCCGAGGGCAAAGAGCGCGGGAAGGGAGTAGCGCGCCCGGAGCTTTTCTCTTTGAATAAATTGTCAGTAAATAAATTGGCGGACGCTAACTTTTCCGCCGGCGGATTTGAACAAACAGCCGCGGCATACCCCGACTGGCTCGGATTCTGATTCTGATTCGGATTCGGATTCGGATTCGGATTCGGATTCGGATTCGGATTCGGATTCTACCGTTTTCGGGAAGGGACGAGATTCCTCTCGTACCGCTAACTTTTCAATTTAAACTTTCCGTTTATTAAAATCATCCGCTGCTAGGGCTGGGCGCGGCTCTCGGTGCATCTGCCCGTCTCTCTCTCTCTCTCTCTCTCTCTCTCTCTCTCTCTGTCTCTCGGTGGTCGGCGAGGCCCGTCCTCCGATAGGAGAAACATCTTTCGGACGAGAGATTGACTCGGATTCGGCGGGGATTCGGCGGGGAAGCGGGATTGATTTAGAGAGGGCGGCGGCGGTGGGAAAGCCGCGGCATGGAGACGCGGCGGGCGAGCGCCGAAGGAGAGCAGCTCTCGCAGAGGCCGCTCTCGTAGTGCCCCGGTGGCGCTGGCGGGAAGGAGGTGACGGCCCTGCGACGGGCATCGGGAGCGGGAGCGGGAGCGGGAGCGGGAGCGGGAGGGAGGTGGGGTAGTAGGAATTGCGATCAAAGCCATCTGTTGCATTGTCCCGGCAATTAGGAGGCGACAGCTGAGTCCCGGCGTACTTACTTCTTTCAGGGGTTCTCAACCGTCACGGAAATAAGACGAGGGCCCGAGCTTTTGCGGCTCGGGGAGAAAAATTCCTCGCCTCTAGTCTCGTCACGGCTACGATGCATAACAACTCATCATTCCCCCACCCCATCCCCCCCCATAACCCCAATAACCATCGTCATATTTAAAGTCCCAACGACTCTCTCGGTCCGCATCTACCAACGAACCAACGAACCAACGAAACTTTAACCTTTTAAACCGGCAAAAAGGAGTCCACCGGCATGAGAGGGTCCACCACCGCTTCCGCACCGGTTACGCAAAGCTCTTAATGGCTCTTGATGACTTTACCTACCGAGGCTTTCCGCGTCTAACGCGATACTCCCGCCGCCCGGCTAATTACTTACGGATAACCTACGGATAACCTACGGATAACCTACGGATAAACGAGGCTTGCAACGGCCGGGGCTTCCATCGAGGCCAATAAAATTAATTAATTAAGCCGGCAATTTATCAACAATAAAATATAAATCTCTTAAATTTTACGTCCGGGATTAAATTCAATCAGCGTGCTTGCACCTCTTCGTGGCAATTCTTTACATACAAAAGCAGAAAATAATCAATCGGCCATTCCACAATGGAGAATCGTTATTGTATTTAAAGTAATTCTGACTCTTGTCAATAAATGCGTAAATACAATGGTATTCGCCATGCTTGGAAATCTCAATCTCGAAATTGGCCGTCCTTGTGATAGACGTAGTCCATCTGTCACACACCATCTGTCACAAATACACGGGCCTCGGCACACATGAACGCTCGCTTACTCGCTCGCGCCTCCAGCTTTTATATACAGTAAACTATTAACATATTTGCCTCGCGCTACTACGTAGCCATATTTTTAATATCCTAATGCTCGTAATATTTCATTTAATTAAAACTATATTTTACGGAGTCGCTCGCCCATTCATTCCGTCTCTGCTCGTTACACATACGTGCACATACATACACGCGTACGTAGACGTTTGGAGTCGCAAAAAAAAAAAAAGAAAAAAAAAATCTATTAACGCAATACGCGTCGGCTGTTGTATAAGAAATAAATATCTGTTGGTCGCCACGGGGATACATAATTACGTAATACTCTCACGGATAATTTATACGAGAGGCTCGCCATATGAATTTCCTATCGCGCAACTCGTAATTACGAATAGAATTAAATTCATGGCGTCGGGGCATCGCTGATCTTGCCCAACGCTAGAACTCTCTCGGCCGACCGTACAACGCCGACGTAAATAACAATACGGCCAATTAAAGAAAACGCTCCAAGTGCAATTATTTATTTATTGTTGTTATTGTATGTGTTGTTGTTGTTGTTGTTGTTGTTATTGTATGCGTACGGATCTCATGGGGAAGGAAGCGAGTGGAGCGCGGAGCGATGGAACGTGGCGGCGGGGAGGGTGTTAGAAGAGGAAGAAGAAGCGGGGCGGGGCGCGGGGCGGGGAGGGAGCAGCGAGGTCCCATAAAACGGTTGAGAGCCATTCCAGCCAAGGAAGAAGGTAAGGTCTGATCGTCGAATGGAAGGAGTGCGAGGATAGGATTTAGAGAGTCGGCCCCGGGTAAGTCGTGAAGAGGTCGGCGCAGGTGGCGGTGCGGGGGATCAGAAGTCCGAGTGGTTCGGTCTTATCAGCGTTGGCTGATAGCCGGTCGCGCGCATATATAAGCCCGGGGATGAGCTCGAGGTTCGTTTTGAGGGAAGTAACAGCTGCTACGGGGATAAGCTCCCCGCCGGGCGACTTCCGTCACCTTACCCGGATACGGCCGAGCTTTCTTACGCCGCCGAAAAGCCACCCTCCGCCTCCGGACATTCGACCATCGATTCTCTCTCTCTCCCCCCCTACCCTACTCTCCTTCCTCCTTCCCGCGCCGTTTCCCCCTTAGCGCTCCGTCCGTCCGCCCGTCCCTTCGCTCGTACCCCTGGCGGTCGGAGGGCTCCGCCGAGCTTCCAAAGCTTTTGTGACAACGACCCGATCCCACGTCCCGATTAAAATAATCCGCCCTCGCCGCCCCCCCCCGTCCTCTGACAAAGGCGCACTACCGCCACTCGTTTGTCCGTTCTCGCGCTAATTAAACGATGGCCGTCCGGCTACGAGCTTTTCAACCCTCGGCGCCGCACTACTTGTCTTCCAGAATTTATTAACCTGCAAGGATTGTCTCCGCGATGGCCACCCTGGCGCAACCCGAGTCCTTCCTACGCGTCAGCTGTTGCGAATTTCAATTAGCCGACGGCGCGCCTCGACCGCCGTCTTAACAACCATTGACGTTATACATCCACCCACGTATACGCGTACGTGTATATATATGCGGTGCAAGTAGTATATAGACGATACGCTGGCTTCGCGTGGCTGCTTTTACACGCATACGATAAGAAGGTTATTGGGGTTATGGGGAAGCGAAGGGGCATGGCTGGCGTTTGGCTGGTAAAAATTCGTCTCCGGCGCGCGGTTAGATGATAAAAATAAAAGTACGGACGTAAACGGGAGCGGAGAGTGCGAACTCCTCGTGGCTCTCCCGAGTCGACCTTAAGACGCGCAGCTGCGCTCGACGCCTCGTCCGATTGCGCATTTCCACCGTCTTCTCTCTCTCTCTCGGGAGGCGGGGGGATGACCGTGTCCGTGAGGAAGGCGAAGATAAGCTCGGCGATGCTCCTCCTGGCACAATTTCCCGAACGGGGAGCATTGACGTGACCCCTCACGTACCCCCGCACACCCTCCTCCCACCCACCAACCACTCGAGACTGCTGCTGCTGCTGTTCCGACGCGCGATAGTTCCCTTATGATCCCCACCCCGACCCCGCATACCCTTAGCTGGGCCTCTTTAATCCGAGCGACGGTCGGGGACGTCCGCGCGATAATTACCCGCTTTTCAGAAAACTCCTTACTCCGCTATGGCTTTTGTTTCACAACTCCGATCAACCTTCTCCGTTTAATATCATCGCACCCTCCACGCGCCCGACCTCTCCCCCTCCCCCTCCCCCGATTATTATTAGGAGGGGCGCCTTACGATCCGCGGCATTGGTCGGTCAGTCCCCAATATAACCTTAGCTACGGATCGACAATGTCGGGGACGAGGGGGCCGTTCATTAAAAGTCCTCGTTACTCGGAATTGTGCGGGGTGGGAGGTAGGGGGGTGAAATTAATTTTTTAAAGGTGCCTTGGCGGACTCTTCCGTATCGGGAGAGCTTGACGCGCGCAAATAAGGCTCGCGGCGACGGGCAAAGTTTAGGTACAGGTAATTACCTGCTAGTATCAGATGCCTGTCACACGAGCCTTCCATCCCTCCCCCTCCTCCTCCTCCTCCTCCTCCACCCACGGTTAATCTGCCGACGTTACTCTATCGCCGCCCCTATCCCTCGGCCCGCTCTCTACAATTTCTGCTCGACGCACGCACTCGTCGTTCCATCTCTCCTCTGAGCTCTCGGGGGCTTTCGCAAACTCTTGTGCATACCTTTACCGAGTGCAGCCCCATCCCGCGCAGCTCACCTCTTTGACCCTGTACCTATTATTTCAATCTGCTTTGAGCCTTTGTGCCCCGGCGATGCTTGCCACTCAAAATTGTCACTCGCAGCTGTTTTTATTTCTAAAACCCTCTCCTGCCATTCGCATTGTTTTCTTACCTCTCCTCCCTCCCCTCCCTCCCTCTCGCTCTCTCTCTCTCTCTCTCTTTTGATCTCTCGTTCTCTTCGTCTCACCCGCCGCTGAATCAAGAGCACGAGAACCAGTTCTAAACTACGTCCGAAATACGATTTCCAACATACGCCACGAATTTTTTAAGCTCAAAAGTCAATAACCATCATATATTATTTACCTAATATTTATAATTACTCGATTCGATATTTACTATTATATATATATATATATATATACATATTATGATTAATGATCAGTGCCCCCCTCGCGAGTTTTTCCGACCCTCGTCGTCATTAACTTTCATTACATTTTTATCGCTCCGCGTCGGCCTCGTGATCGATACTTTTTTTCGCCCCGACTTACATCGACGCTTCTGACACGTTACAAGAAAGAAAAGAAATGAAAAGACTACCGGCGATCCTTCTTAAGAAATCGTACGAACGTCATTAAAGGGGTTGTTGCTTCTTACAAACTAGCAACTAGTAATTTTGCTTATCCGAGGCGAGCCGCCGCTCCATTATTCCTCTACTACAATTGCGTGCGCATGCGTAAGTGGCTGCTGGAGCAGCCGATTATGCCAAATGCTATCAAAAACTCGAGCCTCAATCAATCCGCTAAATAATTAATAGCCTCGATTGGAGACAGAGAGAGAGAGAGAGAGAGAGAGTGGGTGGGGTGTGCGTGTGCGTGTGCGTGTGTAGTCGTAACGGTTATTACAAAGGGATATTCAGAGCCCGACCTTTATGCGCTTTATGTACGCACTATACCAAACTTTACGCACGTGTGCCGGTAAAGTTATTGAAATTATAGCTGTCCGTCGGTATGGGTAAGAGCGTGTATCGGGTAATATCACGAGTAGCTTTATAAAAGACCCGCCGCGTAAACTCGTCTACGTCAAAGCTCCGAATTCATCCGTCAGTCCAGAGGATGGCTGATCACGTGACGCGGCATCACTACTGGGTCAAGCATTTCGACGCGCATTAGAGCTCGCTCTCTAATCGAGACATCCAAGTCTGCGTCTGTCCCACAGCCCCAATCGTCGTCTTTGTAATGTCAATAGTTGCCAATAGTAGTCGTAGTAGTCGTAGTAGTAGTGGTAGTAGTGGTGGTAGAAGCGGCAGCATCGACGACGACGACCCTTCCGCCCCTCAAAATCCGAGTCCTACAAGCTCCGTTAAATTCATGCCAATTGATGAGGTAACGTTTACACCGACGACTCCCTTCCCATCCCTTCCCATCACCTCGTCCCAACTTCCCTGTCGACGCCGACCGCGCCATTCCTCGCCACCCCGTCCTCTAGAAAGAACTAACTCTGGCTCGGTATCCCCTGTAATCAGTGACTACTACGTTGTTCTTTAGGCCAACCGAGAGCAATTTCACCGCCGCATTTTCACGCTTACGGGCTTTTCGTGCTCAAAGCCGTTTACCCTCCCCGCCTCCGCACCGCCGCGCTTAAATGTCTCGCAAACCTTTACCCTGACTCTTTCGTTAGTCCCCGATAACCTACGCGAGCCTATAAAAAGTACTATGCCCCCCTCGAATCCTCTAAAAATAAACGGAGAGTGAGACGTAGGGGTAGAGAGGTAGAGAGTGAGATAGACGGAGGGAGGGAGGGAGGGGCACGGCGATAAATCATAAACGATGAACGTACTGAATGTTCTCGGTGATGAGAGGGGCGTGAGATGGGGGGGCGGGAAGACGGGGGGAGCCGATAGCATGTTCCGGCGATAATAAGGAACGCGGGAAGGGTAAGGAAGAAGAGTTTTCCGGATAGAGAAAGCACGTGTTGCGCTTTAGAGAAAATGCTCGAATCCATTGGTGGTGGTTGTGGTGGTGGTGGTGGTGGTGGTGGTGGTGTTGCGTCGGAAAAATACGACCAGAGTATCGTTACGCGAGCTAGTGGCCGCCGAGCGCCTCTACCTCTCTCCTTCGAGAGCAACGATTTATCTTCGTACCCGCACTTCCTTAACGCATACAAGATGAGAAGGGGCGGGCGGGCGGGCGGCGGCGGCATTAAATGATCGAGATGAAAGGAGAGCCGGGTGAAATAAGCAGCGAGGAAGCAACGAGGAAGCAACGAGGAAGCAGCGAGGAAGCAGCACTGCTGGAATTACTAGGGGAGGCTAGGCTAGCTCCTGCTGCACCAGAGGCAACGGACAAAGGTTAACGGCCAAGGTTATTTAATAAAAGGCCTCGTACGTATTGTTCCCAGCGGAGACATTTTGTTTAACGAGCAGGAGGGTCTCTTTTTTTTTTACAAATTAAAACCCTCTCCGAGTTAATTATCAATTAGCTGGTATAGTCAGGAAGGACGCGTAACAACGACGAGGCTGCGATCGATCATCGATCGTGGTCGGTTACTCCTGCGGCCTGAGTTCCTCCAGCGGCTGAGGGGTGACGGGTGGGTTTTTTTTTTTTTTTGAAAAATCAGCCTCCGCGCACAAAGGAGTTTCCAATCTCCGGGAAAACCACGTGTGACGAGCGCACGGAGGCTGATCAAAGTTGGCCGGGAAAGTGGAAAGAAAGGAAAGGAACGTTCCTACTCGCCTACCCTCAATAACCACTGCCCCCCGTCCCCCCTCGCCAAACAAACGCGCGCGCGCGCGCGCTCTATTGTGATACTGCAGGTGGCTAAAGTCCTGCTGCTCCGATCCGGGCAACGGATTTCTTTGGCATGCCCGGTCGAGCAAAAATTCATTATATCAGGAGGGCACAAAGAGCGCATGCAACTGAAGTGACTCGAGAGTAAGGATGCGGAGGAGGGGCGGAGGGGTGGGTGGGTGGGTGGGTGGGTGGGAGACACGTGACTCGATCCGGATTCTGGTAGGAAAAAGCTCCGGTAACTTGGTATCGCCGGGGTGACGGGTGACGGGCAAGGGGGCGAGGGGGCAGGGTCGGGGTGGGTTGGGGGGGGGATAGCGGATCGATCGCCGAAGGCATTTATGGTATCGTCATACGCTGGAATGCATATTACCAAGACTCCCATAGCCGCGGCTTCCATTATAAACCGCTCGTACTGCACTGGCTCTACCCAACCGACCGACCGACCCCTCCGCCGACCCTCCTCTTGGACCACCGCTCGCCACCACTCACCGCCACTCACCGCGACTCACCGCGACTCACCACCACTCACCACCACTCACCGCTCACCACCACCGCTCACCACCACCGCTCACCACCACCACCACCACCACGTGACTGGGCCGTCGTCGTTATCAGCGTGTCTACGCCAGCCCTTCATTGTTTCCCTAGCAGGTACACGGGAGTCCCCTTCGCACACAACCCCATCCACGTCCTTTTCAGAGCCTCCTGCGCGATAATGTACATAATGCCCGGGCGCAGGGAGGACAAAAAAGGAGAAAGCACGTCGCTTGGAAAAAGGAGCTCTTTGTCTTGGCTGTCAGGTCCTTTTTGCTTCCCGGCCAATAATTGTATTTCTTTGAAAATTTAAATTAACCCGTGTTCCAGATACACTCTGGCTCCCAAGACTCTCTCCACCCCTCTCCTCCTCTCCCCCTAACCCCACCGTGCCGCTCGCCCAGAGCTGTCTCGGACACTCGCGCTAATCGAACGTAACGCTACGACTTCCGATGGGACCCTCCATCCACGTCTACTAAAACTACTTTTCATCCGTAACGCGTCCTACACCTCGCCCCTCTCCCCCCCCTCCAATAACCGTCCGCTCACTGCCATTATCGTCGTCGTCGTCGTAGTCGCCGTCGTCGTAGTCGTCGTCGTCGTAGTCGCCGTCGTCGAGCTTACAGGAGGAGAGCCCCGGCGGCTGTATTTTTATGCCCATCTATTTCGCAATCCCCGGCCGACGAACGCGAACGTTTATCATTCGTCGACGTATATCCAAACAGCCCCCCCCCCCCACCGCCGCTCCACACTCTTTCCACCGTCACGGCTTGGCCATCCCTCCCAGCGACCCACTCGCATGTGCGCCCGCCAGCATTCCGGCCATTTTCTACCCGCTGCTTTAGCTGACAGTTGGCAAAATCAAAATAGCGCTTATCTCGGGAAGCGCGGCGCCATCACAGCGCACCGAATTATCTCGTTTGAGTTCACCCATTTGACAGAAATGCCGTCGGCGAGTTTTAAAACGATAGTCGCCGCATTACGATTAATTAACGCCGGCCGGTCGTACCTTACTCGTACCCCTATTTAAAACAACGCGTCTCTCTACACGCCTGTAGCCTAAGTCAAAAACTAGTCAAATAGTCGAGAATAGAAGACGATGATAATGGGATTATCGCTGTACTATGAAGCGTATTTCGCCCCGACATACCCGGACCCGTACGGACGACGACGACGACGACGACGACGACGACGACGACCACCACCACCCGCTAAGCAGGTGGCTATCAACGTAAAACAATCCATACGCTTTTAATAATAAATCCCTGTATTATTACGCTTTACCGATCCCCGGGCCCGATCCTTAAGTCCCCGCTAGAGGCCACTAGAGGTTTGCTTTTTATAACCTTGTTATTATCAACTGGTTTATTGGGGTTTATTGCGTAATGCCGATGCCGATGCCGATGCCGATGCCGATGGTAAGATAACGCGGGGCTCACCGGCTACCTTCACCTACCTCCAATAAATACGCACATTAATAATTATTCTGCATTAAGCGCGCATTGTCAAGCACTAATACCATGATTCCCCGAATGAAAGAAAAATTATTATTCCAAGCCCGTTTGGCCGTTAATTATTCGGATAATTATTAGCGAAACGCAGCCAAGTGGCGTTTGATGTTTATTTAGCGTATCACGCATTATGAGCGTCCGTTTGTTCCCCCGGCTTTTTAACAAACGGCATTTGTAAAAGCAACCGAGCCTGCTTAATCCTTGATTAATTCATGTAATTTTTGTTAAAACAAAAGGCGAAACACGCACTGTTTCACGCCAATTACCTAAAGCCTAGATCTTATTCGATAATTCGTTTGCGTTCCGCGGGACAATGGATGACAGGTTTTTATTTGGCCTTTAAAAGGCCGAGGTTGAAAGTTCCAAACGATTCCCATGATCCGTAATAATAGGACTGACGACTTACCTTTTGTTTAGGGGGCGCCCGGGAGCCAAGCGGTCCGGACAGTCGGTGCTCGTCCTCGCCGTCACCGTCCTCGTCGCCGGGGCCCCAGCGGCAGAATCGGGCCCACCAACACCACCACCACCACCACCATCAGCATCAGCATCAGCATCAGCATCACCAGCATCATCAGCAGCATCAACAGCATCAGCAGCAGCAACAGCAGCAGCAGCAGCAGCAGCAGCCGGCCCGGGCGGCCTCGAGCTCGTCGTCGGGTCGCTCGGGTGACAGCGATGACCAGGCTCCATTGCAGCCGGTGAAGAGCGAGGCTCCGGAGGAACGTCCGCGAGACAAGTCGAACGCTTCGGGTGGTGGCCGTCGCCTCGCCGGCATCCTTGCAGCCCACACCAGGCTCAAACGACTCCTCGGCACCCTAGTGCACTTTGCCATGGACATATCGACCGACACCGGGGAGGCGGTACGGGCCCTGGTCATCGGCCTCCTGGTGCGTTACCGTCCTTACTTTTATTCGTAATCGATTGGCGTTGCCTGCAAGCGAACCACGTACGCGCTTCACTGTAAAATCAAAGATCAATTCAAAGATTATCGTATTATCATAAGGCCCCCCATTTACTTTGATTTTTCTTATAAATGCCCGACGACAGGTTATTAAATCCTGACATGTAATCGTAATCATAAAAAGTCATTTGTATTAATTGGAATGCTCAAGTACTCTATCCTTGTACTCTAAATGTACCCTAAATACTCAATTGTCTTTCATTGCCTGCTCACACATACTCTCACTCGGAATGAATTTACATTTCGTATAATTAATTTATATTTAAAAAAAATACACGGAATCAGTCGTTAACCACAAGCTTTCTCGTATGGAGCACTTGTCTATATATATATATACATTACGAAGACGGGATTAGCCTCCCCCCCCCCCCACTCAAGCACGCAGTCCGAGCCAATAGCTAATGCATTACGAGGATTTTGTTAAGAAAGCGCAGTTACTCTTGGGTAAAGCGAATATCGTAGACGAGGCCGAGTGTCGGGGCATAAATCATAAAGAGGCAGGCCCCTTTCGTTACGTACGCCACGGACTCTAAAGCCTTTTTCATCTCCACTCTAGAGCGGATCCATGTCCGCGGAGGAGTTCCACTCGGCGCTGCAAGAGGCGACCAACTTCCCTCTGCGCGGCTTCGTCCTCCCGTACCTGAAGCACACTCTGCCGCCCTTGCAGCGGGACCTGAGCGCCGCCGCCAGGGCCGATAACCAAGTGAGTACAACACGCTTTGTCGGCGCTTTATTTCTATCTCGCTTAATCAATATATATACATATAAACAGAGAGGGAGAGTGAGAGAGAGAGAGAGAGCGAGACAAAAGCACATTAAATCGCTCGGATTATTATTACCGAGCAAATAATAAATAACATCGGGGCCGAATAAAAAAAAAAAGGCTTTGCTATCAAGAGCAAACCGTTAATATGAACTAATTGTGCGATTAACTCTATAAAACAATGTGCAACGATACGTTTGTTACTTCGTTCCTTTGTATTTTCGCTCCGTTTGCCATTGGGCGAGCGGAAGCAAATATCCCTTGGGGATCTGACCGTTGTAATTAACGAGATGCGTACCTGAACGATATAAAAACAAATTGGCGACCGTGCGAAGATTCGACTTTGAACCTTGGAAGGTCGAGCCTGAGGAGGGAGAAAGAAATATGGAGAGAGAGAGAGAGAGTAAGAAAGAAGTAAAATTGTATGCCGACGTACGTACGTACGTACGTAAGTAAGTAAGTAGTCATTACTGGGTTGACTGGGCTAATAAAAAAAAAAAAAAAAAAAAAACAACAGGGCGACCCGAGCCATTGCCGTCGTTGCCATTGCTCTAACCCCTTGATTTATTATAAATTAATGGCTTACTTTGCATCAAGGGCAGCGCATTGGAAAAGAAGAAGCAATTGTAATTACCACCAACGTTTATTGATCGTTGCAGTAGCGGTAGCGAGAGCAGCAGCAGCAGCAGCAGCAGCAGCAGCAACAACGCCAGCAGGTCGTTTAGCTATTTATAAATACGTGAAAACGCTTCTTATTCTTAATGTTACGAAATTAAAAGGGGGAAAATCAATGAAAGGCAATGTTTACCAGCGATTCCACGTAAATATTGAAAAGCGTCGTGAGCCGTTGTTTGCTCGCTCATAATCTCGATATTTCAAATGACCTTTGTAAGCGTCGACACGGTATCGATGATATAAATCGACAAAACAGACGCGAGTCAAATGAGCGGGAAAACTACTGCTTTAATTTTCCAGTTTATAAAGTTAACCTATAAATAGAATGGAACCGAACGAGTCAATAAAGCCCTGAACGGGCATTCCAACGCATTTGTCCCGCTCCTTTGTGATCGAAACATCCCAATGGTGGTGATTCTTCTCACGCACAATGACTTTGCATTTTAAATAAACTAACCTAGAACTAATTTTCCACTTTGAATAACAAACACTATCTAAAACATTATTTCCATAGCTCGACAAACAAATTTCGTATTATATTTAGATAATTTTTGCTTCCCTCGTGTTTGTTCATATGCTTGATTGGTAATAATGCTAATTAGCATTATTCTAATTCGTTATATAAAGAGACTATATCAAGATCCCGAAAGATCCAAAGAAAATTCTTCTAATCCCATAAACGTATCTGCAATTACATTGTTAAATATAACAACAACGACAACGACAAAGACAAAGACACGGGCTCGTGACAGGTTGGACAGATTGATTGATTTTGGAAATGCCTTATCCTAATAAAGGATATAATAAGAGGAGGTAAAAAAATTTCTAAGTGAAAAATAATGAATCGAGTGTCGTTTACGCGTCGAACGTACGAGTAATGACTAATCGCTCGTTTCCACGCTCACGGCAGTTGGGAAATCTTCGATTTTTCCGAGCAGGGCCGCGTCTTGACGCATTCGCACTCGAACGATGTCGAACGTATAATGAATGAATGAAGGAGCGAGAGTGTAGTAGCGGCCCGTGTGGTCGGTCAGCGGGATTATTTATTGACCAACAATGACGGTCAGCCGGATTTACGCTCTGTCGCATCGTCACTCTCTCCCGTCACAATTGCCTCGCGGCGAATGAAAAAAAAAAAAAAAAAAAGAAAAGAAAAGAAAAGAAAAGAAAAGAAAGAAAGAAAAAAGAAAGAAAAAAAAGAAAAGAAGAACCCTGTTCTGCTCCTCGTAATAGAGGTAATATGTCCTCCCGAGCCATTACCGTCGAATGGCCATCTGAAAAATACGAGCTAGAAGCTCTAGTCACTGCAAACATAGGTTATTACGTTTTATTGGCATTGTAAATGTTTACTACTTAACAATTAATTAATAAAGGAAATTTACACAATGCCCGCGAGCCTCCTGCCGGCCGAATGTTAATGTAAATGTCCCAAGTGCGTGGATGTATGGAGCCGAGGTGCGTACGTACGTACGTACGTACGTAGTAACGGTACGTAATGGCAGATATTTCTCCACTTGGTAACGTCGATGCTTTAGGGCCGTTCGAGGCTCTTCCACCTGTAATTCATCGTAATAAAATACAAAATAGCAATACGTTTAATATGTTTCGAAAAAAAAAAAAAAAAAAAAAAAAAAGAAAAAGAAGAAGAAAAGAAGAAGAAAACAACAATAATAATAATAATGATGATGATGAAAAGACGAGGTCCAAAGACGGGGTAGTACGTAAAAACGTCTCGCAGCTGCCGGTGAAGCTCCCCCCTACCACTCTCTCGCTATACAATGTTGTCTACTCCTCGAGAATCTCTCTCTCTCTCTCTCTCTCTAAGAGGTATCGGTTTCGTAACGATTGCCGGCTCGTCCGATCAAACAAACGTAATTACGAATTAACGTTAAATTCTGTCCCGGGCTCGTTGTAATAACGTTATTTGCAATGAAGGCGGACAGCCGACGACGAGCAGCCTATTCCCCAATAACCTAACCGCGTCCTGAACCAATCCATCGACCTATCGAGACGCACCGACACCGACACCGACACCAACGGCCAGCCGCCACCCGCCGGCCGCACGCGCACACGGACAGACAGACAGAGAGAGAGAGAGAGAGAGAGAGAGAGAGAGAGAGAGAGAGCCACGGCCGGAGCCACAGATAGACAGATGTTATTGTTATTTCACCAGCTCGAATCGCGAGTGCAGTGTTTTAATAGCTGCCAGGCACAGTGGAAACGGAAAGTGGGCCCGTGCCGAGAGGTGGAAACGGCCGAAACGGAAAAGAAACGAAAACCTGTTCAAACTACGATAAACTTCTTGTTAAACCGAGAAGCGTACCTGGTGATCGCGCGTACTTCGTTTGTAAACGGGAAACGACGAGCCCTGCGTCGCCCTGCGAAAACTCGAGGAAGGAGGAGAAAGAGAAAAAAAAAATACTAAGCCTACGGGGACGATTATTAGTTTTCCGAGGGGAAGAGGGTAGTACGCTCCGGGGCCAGAGGACGATATAAATTGGCTTTTCCCTGGCCCAACTTTCGGGGATCTTTCAGGGGATCTTTCAGGGGATCTTTAGGGGATCTTTAAAAAGATTAAACGTCGGTGGATTTACACGAAACATCCGGGAGGGAGTGAGGGCCAGGATGGCAGAGGGGCGCATGAATCTCGGCTCGATCGGAGCGTATCACTTATCGGGGTTGCGGCTGTAAAGAAATTACGTAGCGGCATCGGTCGTCACGGAGGGTAGCGGGAGGGGCGCGAACGACCTCCGGGTTGGAAAACCCAACGCCGGCAAAATAATTCGATGCCGCGTCGGGGTGGCCGGAGGCCGAACGAGACCACCCAGACCGCTGTTCCAGCGGTGCCCCTGTGTTTACTCCTCCTCCTCCTCCTCCTCCTCCTCCTACCCTACACTACACTACACTATTCCCCGGCCACCGCTGGACTCGCACACCCCTCCCCGTCCCAGCAGCTCCGTTATCATAAATCTGCATTTATAAGCCCCCGGGAGGTGAGATCCGGTGTAGGTAGGTTAAGGGCCGACGGTGTGGGTCTCGATACGGGCACTGCGCGGGGCAAGAGGGTCCTGGGGGAAGGAGGGAGTACACGCTCGCCGCTCGGTGCTCGCTCGTTAATCGCAGCGTGCGGGTCTCTCTGTACGTGCCCGCGCGTAAATAGCCCCCGCCGGTTTACCCACTACCCTTATTTTCTGGGGCTTCGATGAAGCGCGAATGCCGGCGATGTGCAGACCCCCCCACCCCCCACCCCCTCACCACCACCCCCCGATCCACCAGCCGTCCGCCGCCCGGTCGCGTCGCGTCTTTTACGTTTTATGCACGTCGGCGGGCGTGGGCTGGCTTACGTTATACCCGTTACCCCCGTCCCCGTCCCCGTCCCCCCTAGTAACGAAGTACCGGCCGATTGGCCACTTATGCGAGCAGTGATAACAGTATTAGTCGGCTTTTACGCGATAATCACCTGTCGCCGCGCGATACTTTTTCCCCGAGCTAATATTTGCATATTTAAATGCCCGTGCAATCGTTGGACAATTACGCCCGAACCCGTCCCCGGCCCCTTCCCTTCCTCCTATGCGGACCAACCACAACAACGACAACGACAACAACAACAACGACAACAACAACGACAACAACAACGACATCAACAGCAGCAACAACGACAGCAACAAGAACAAGAACAAGAACAAGAACAAAAACCAATAAAAATAATAATTATAGTTTAGGGTAATAATCCTCGGCGGGGGGTAGGTAATTAGGAAGGGGCATTGCGGAATCTGGGAGTGAATAATTATGGTTGCACGGCTTGAGAAAATGACAATTTCCGGGACTGGGGTGCATCGGCAGCACCTGGTCGGCTCGCGTCGGCTAAAAGATTCGCGGAGTATCTCGGTCAATATTTGCGAACGCCGGGACGTAGAAGAAATAAAAAAAGAAAAGAAAAGAAAAGTTAAAAAAAAAAATAAAAAAATCAGCGGAAAGGGCCACTTTGCTAATCCAGCGTGAGCCTTTTTCCTTAAGCGTTGCCTGCTAAGAAAAGCAGAAAAGAGGAAAAATAACGTTTGAGTGGGAGGGAGGCCGAGGGTCCGGGGACGGGGGATAAAATCAAAAGAGCAGTGGAAAAGTGGAACGGAAGAAAGGGGCGCAGCAGGGCGTAGAGGGGTCGATGAGGGTGGCGAAGAGGGAGCGAGCGAGCGAGCGAGAATGAGCGGGGGGCGGAGGGCGCATGGGATGGAGGGCGCGGAGGGCGTGGAGGTGGTGGAGGTGGTGGAGGTGGAGGAGGAGAAAAAAAATAATATCAGCTCGCTCTAGGAAACGACTAGGAAAGCTGGCGCTTTTTCCACTTAAATCCTCGGTATATAGCGCAGAGGACGGTCGGGATGGGGGGGGGGGGGAAGGGCTCGCAGCTGTTGCCTGGTAGTGGCGGCAGCAGCGAAAGGAGAGCCGTGAGTAGGGCCAAGCCGGCGAATCGCAAATTAATGGCAAGCATTTACATTTTCCATCGCCGAGAGCCAGGGCTCTCGAGTCGGGACGACCTGACGACTCGCGGCTTAAGCGACTCGCCCATCTTGCCCGATGAATCTCTCTATCTCTATCTCTATCTCGCTATCTCTATCTATCTCTATCTATCTCTATATATATATATATCCGTCTTTCCTGTGGGGCGTCCGTTTATTCCACCGGCGAGGTCGTGTCAAAGCCGAGGAACGAGCCGATGGACGGGCTCGCCTGCAGGAAATCCACTCACTCGGAAGATTATTCGTATTACCCGGGCACCTTCTTGAGTAGCGATCGCGCGGACCTCGTCGGCACATCTAATTAAAGGACTGGCTCGATAACACTTGACGCCCACTACCTGACAAAGGGCCGGGCTTTAACGTCCCCCCCACCACCACCACCACCCAATAAACCCAATAACCCCCCAACCCCCCCAACGAGTGTACCATAAATTGTCGAGCAGAATTTATCTATATCCAAAATGCGGGACTGCCAGCAATCAGCAGTCAAGGCTTCCATTATGCACCCCCTCCCCCGTCCTCCCCGTCCTCCTCCGACCTCACCCCTACCCGGCGCCAAGAGAATGTCGCGGACACGGAGTCACCACCACCGCCACCACCACCACCAGCAGCGGTAGCAGCGGTAGCAGCAGCGGTAGCAGCAGTACCAGCAGCAGCAAGTCCTCGAGCGTTCTCAATCCTGCAAATGCCAGGCGACGAGCACTCCTCGTACTTATCTCTGCCCTCTCCCATATATCTTCCTCCTCATTTTTCCACGTCCTCCCTTTTCCTCCCTGACGTTTCGTAATTAAAGGCACTTCGAAAAACGCGCATATAAAGAAAGATAGGGAAAGGGTAAAAGAAAAAAAAAAAAAAGAAACAAAAAACAAAGCGTTTTTTCCCTCCCCCCCCATCCCGACGTTTTCTCCGTCACACCTGCGTCTTCCCCAATACATTTTACTTGATAAATAGCCCATTGATTACGTATTCCTTGCCACTGCTTTACAAGCCCCTTCCATATCTATATTTACACGCAGGCTTATTTACGGCCGGGCTTGCGCGCGTGTATGTAGAATATATATAAAAATCCCTCAATAGCGAGCGTCAACTGCGCTTGAAAAATCTAATGATGTATGGATACGTGGCGGGAAGCACGCGCACACGTACTTACCGGCTACAAAGGTCCGCGTCTCTATGAGCTGGACCGCTGACAAGAATAAGGGATTACGTCGCACGGGGTACCGCGCTGAATTATGCCCTTGACCGCAAGGAAAGAAAAGAAAAGAAGAGAAAAGAGAAGAAAGAAAAAATTAAAACCCCCCCCCCCACCACCACCACCGCCATACGATGCCTATAAAAAATCTGGGAAAGGGGCTCATAAAACTTACGGAGCCGGAGAGCTAACTTTATTTTCATTCTATAATTCCACTGGACCCGTGTCGCCACTCCACCCGAAACCGCGCTTAATTTACACTTGGGGTTATTGGGATATCCTTGTTGCTTCACAAGTGCTCGGGGATTACAAATCTTTTCTGCTTACGATTGCCGAAACCTCAAATCCGACAGATATCTATGTTAATATTGGATACGGGGATCGGTGAGTGGGGGAGATAGAGAGAGAGTGAGAGAGAGAGAGAGAGAGAGAGTGAGAGTGAGAATAGGGTGAGGGGGGAGGAGAGGAGGAGAGGAGTCCGGAAAACGTTTTCCCATGTAAGACCGACGAAAATAATCGTCGTCCCGGCTTACGATACACGGCCCGCCCCCGCGGCGGATTAAATTAACATAGAGTCTGGGGGGGGGGCGGTGGGACATTAGAATTAACGAGTTGAATTAATGAATTGCTTTGAGCTAATGAAGAATAACGAGGCCGGTTAATATCGAAAAGATGTTTAGAGGGAGGGAGGGCTCAATTAGATTATTGAACGCCAATGGTCATCGGGAAAGCGCTGCAATAAAATAACGCTTAGGAAAATTGCTAAAGTTACGGGAACGCGGCCGTGTGCAAGGGGTCGAGGGGTTGTGTAAGGGGGGAGGAGGTGGAGGGAGTGGGGGGTGGCGAAAGCTCCATTAGCCGTAATCGTTGGCATTTCGCGAGGATCGGCAACTGCGTCCGGGCGGTAAGTTGCATCGGCCCGTGGCTCCTGGAGGGGCTGAATCGATTAACCTTGCGACATTAATTATACGAGAGCGAAGGAGGGCTGGGGGGTGGGGAGCGAGAGGTGTGTGTGGGGGGAGGGCGGAGAGGACGGGGCGCGAACGGTCCTTCCGATATTGAATTAGAAGCGATAAATCGCGCTCTGGCAGCCCGGGGGCCGCATTAAGAAAGGAACAGGGTGACCCCCCTACCCCTACCCCCCTCCAGCTACCACCACCACCGCCGCCGCCGCCGCCGCTCCATGGGTAACAGTGGCAGCAGCGGTAGCGGGAGTACTACCACCGTCGCTACCACCCCCCTCCCCTTCGTCATCAGAGAAACGGACGCGGGGCTCGAGGACGATTGTAAGAAGGTGCGGGGCTCGGGCTCGGGCTCGGGCTCGGGTCGCTGCCACTGCCGACGGTTCACTCGCCGAGTAAAGAAGAAGGTGGCGGGCAAGGGGGTGGGCGGGAGGCTCGGGAGGCTAGCGAAAGCTGCCAAAAGCGATAAAGTAACTGCAGCCAGCGAATATTAAAAACGAAACTGATTGGCCTTCCCCGTGCAACTGCTGGGCGACATCGCCGTACTCTCGCCTCTGCTCCCCCCCCCCTCGCCTCGGCTCCCCCGCCCCCTCCCCCGCCTCGCGTCTCCTTAGCGCCGACTTTTTTTTTTTTTTTTTTTTTTTTTTTTTTATGAAAATTTCCCGTCTCTTCATTACGCGCCCGAGGACTCGCCTCGTAGTCCCCCTTCCCCGACCGACCCCAATAACCCGCCCAGCCCTCCGTCACCTACATCCCGCTACTCCTTTACCTTCTATCCGGCGTTCGAAATACTCAATTACGCCGACTGAACTGGAGAAAAAGTACCAGCAGAGGGTCGCCGGTCGTCTTCTCCAGGAAATCTCGACAACCTTCCGGATTACGTTAATATACGATAAACGAGCGATTCCGCGGCGCACGGAGATTTCGAAAACTCCTCGGCATAAATAGGAAACGTGGGCCGAGGGGGGGGGGCAGGGACGTTTTTGGCGGGGAGGAAAAATGACACGTCGAGCGTGGGTGGCTAAATTTGAATAACGTGTAAACAAAAAGGAAGAGGGAGAACGGAGAATTCGAGATGACGTCTCGGTTCAGCACGATGGCTTACGTAATTTCAACGCGTGGCCGCGGATAAATACATGGCAATTGGGTGTATTGGATTAACGGCCGTCGCCGAGGGCTTATTGGGATTAAAGAAAATCGCTACGCGGCTGTGATCCATGTATACGCAACGGCCAAGATAAATCGTTGAGACGAACGTGCGATTGCGTTGCGCGAGTGCTCCGAGGAGTCTGCCAAGGCTGCTGCGTCCGTATCTCCTCCTCCTCCTCCTCCCCCTCAACCCTCCTCCTCCTACTCCTACTCCCCCTCAACCCCCATCCCTCCACCACCCCCCCTCCCGGAAACCCGTGGATCCGTAAGCGGATGCGTGAGCGGATCGTGAAGTAAACAAAACGAGCTTAACGCTACTGATCCCGGCGGCCGAGTTGGCTCCTCTGCCCCCCCGTCCGCGTGCGTGGGAGGCGAACCAGCGGCTTTTGGGGAAAACCTGCGCAGTCCACGTGGAGGACGTGGAGGACGTGGAGGAGGCTGACGAAGGAATTAATGCAAAATGTTATTTGTTGTCGGGTTTGACAGACTTGCGGTCAGTACCTGCGCTCGAACGAGTCCGTGGTACTGGAGGCGGTGGGCCTCGCCGGCCCCAACACCGAATCCGTCGGCGAGATCTTTGGCGAGCAGATGGTCCCGGGCCAGCACTACGGGCCCCTCAGACCCGGAGCCAATGCCAGGGCCGTGGCACTCCACGCCGGGGCGCCGAGCGTCGCCGCGCACTTTGGATACGCCCGGGCCACCAAGAGGAGGGCCTCCGAGGCACTGTAAGTACAACAACAACAACAAAAAAAAAACTTTCCTCCAGCTAAGTATTTATCATTCTACTGGGACTTACCTAC
Source organism: Ceratosolen fusciceps (assembly GCA_018883505.1). Classification (NCBI taxonomy): domain Eukaryota; kingdom Metazoa; phylum Arthropoda; class Insecta; order Hymenoptera; family Agaonidae; genus Ceratosolen; species Ceratosolen fusciceps. The sequence continues at coordinate 6,512,058 of RCIC01000010.1, forward strand.
CTCGGGGGGGGGATAGAGGTTACAGCGGTTGTAATATCGATATCCCGTTAATTAGTAGCTGTTAACGTAATTTGTAAGCATCCTTAGGAGCTCCACGCGAAAAGCTTTTCTTTATTAAAATATGAATTTATTGCGCGTAGCAATTAATTACTCGTTGCAACTAATGCGAGAGTTAGATCAGCAACGATCGTCCTTCGTGAATTCGCTCTATTTATAAATCTCGGGAACAACGGCTTTTTCGTCCTTAGGCAGGGATGGTTTTTTAATATATAAATAAATATATATATATATATATATTTCTATTGGCGGACATATTAATAATTGTGCGGAAAACGGATTACGTGCTCTCTCTCTCTCTCTCTCTCTCTCTCTCTCCCGCCCCCCTCCTCCCATCTTCGCGTGCGTGCGTGCGTGCGTGCGTCCGTCCGTTCGTCCGAAAAAACACGGGATCTCGTCTCGGGTCTATATATCGCGTCTCTGCTATAATCACGTTTAAAGAAATAATCGCCCTGCCCCCCCACCCCCGCTTCCCGCCCCATTGGAATTTCGTTTTGCTCAAGTTGAGGAAATGGAGTATTAAAGCAAAGTATTAAAATCAGAATACAGATCGTTTCAATTAACGAAGCTCCCGCGTCCCCTCGCCTATCAATACGAGAGCTTAATACTCAACGACAATAATAACAATAAATAACAATAACAATAGTAATAATAATAATGACGATGGTGGTGGTGATGGCGGTGGTGGTCATGGTGGGGTGATGATGGTGGTGATGATGATGACGGCGGCGGCGGTGGCGGCGGCGGCGGCGGCGAGTAACCCTCGCGCGTTCAATATTAAAGGGCTGAGTTTTTATTTCCATACTCGCGAGCAGATATTCTATGCAAAATCAGGCAGAAGTGAGGTTAGGTTGTCGTGCGATGTGCGCGACGCATCCAAAAGTTTTATTATCCCTGCCTCCTGGGAATATTTACACGAAAAGGCGCACGAACCGCCCAACTTCACGCGGCCATTCTCTTATTTGTCAAAAGAAAAGAAAAAAGAAAGAAAAAAGAAAGAAAAGAAAAAAAAAAAAAAAAAAAACGAAACCGAAATCGCTCGCTCGCGTTCGACGTTCGCGGTTCCCGAGCTAATGAGTGACCGAGAATGAGCGACATCGGCATCTACTCGAACCTCAATTCACGGATAAATATAAATTGGGGGGGGGGAAGTTTTCCAAGCGCCAGTACGCCAGTATTTATTATACATTATTTTCCCAACATTTTTTACACGACTTATCAATAATGCAGGGCTTCCGCGGGAGTTTGGCATTCATGAACTCGGTAATACGAAGGTAGTATTTTTTCTTTTCCTTTTTTTAGTTCAAATCAATATGGCATTGTTGTTTCACGTATACACGATAATACGTACACGTGGGAGCATGAAGTTTCATGAATTTTAACGAGACTCGCTCTCGTCGATGGCTTCGCTCGATTTGTAATAACAATATACCCGGCGCGGCTTTATTCTCGTATATATTCTCTCCTACGTTGCGAATATAATATCCGTCTCGCGCATCCGATTTCGGGCCATGAATTTTTATAAGAAGGTCTCAGGTCTACGATTCTGTACAGCGACTCTTAATTGGCTCCGGAGATTATTTATTCCTCGATGCGTAAGGGAATGCGAGCAAACGAATCCCTTGGGAAGATAATCTGACGCGCGCGATTATTACCAACGCATCAACTGTTCGCTAATAATGGCATTTCTAATAATACGCGTTTTATAATAAAGGGCTGTTTTTGTTTGTTTGGTTGGTTTGGTTGGTTTGGTTGGTTGGTTGGTTTGGTTGGTCGTTACCGCAAAGAGCTCGAACGCGGCTTTCGCGTGTGTCGAGTCGGTGCCTGGGATAGAGCTGCACCTCCGCACGCGGCATCGATCCTCTAATCTGATCCCCGTTGATCGAGCGGCACGTTCGCAGCCGAGCGGGAAAAGTAAATGGGATGATCAAGTGTAAGCAAAGTGGTTACAATCTCGGGCTTAAAAATGTATGTAGCCGAGTGTTGTGGATGATCGATGAGCAGAGGAGATCCTGGAAAATCTTGGCCGACTGCCACCTGTCTCACTCGCTCCCTCCCGCTCTACCCCCCCCCCTCTCTCTCTTCCCTCGGACTTTATCGCACCCCATTATTCCGTGGCTCTGGAGCCGCTCGCTCCCGTTGTTTTCCCGGCGACGGATCGTACCTTTGTCCCCCAAAGAATAAGAGCAATTTGCAACGATCTTCCAATGAGATTAGATGTATTCGGATCTACCGACTAACCGGTGATCGTTTATCCTTTATTTTCCACCTTATCGCCGTCAATTAATCTTCTCTCGATAACCTTATATTAAATTGCTTGAAAATCCACGAATCCGTATCAATACTACTAGTTATATATATACATATATATATATATATAAATGTACGCTCGCGCGATTTTTAAAAAGGATTCTTATGGACTAATTAATAATAGGGCATTAGGCGTTCAAGGACTTTAACGTAAGTCTTTCGAATAAATTACAAGTAAAGCGCGAATGATTTGTCGGCAATTATTACAGGAAGCCTCGAGTGAAATATTTTCCATAATTTAATATCGATAATGGGGTTGATAAGTGAATATAAGCTCATTTTGATGATTGAATAAATAGCGCTGGCTAAGCACTTACTCATTTAAGATAGAAAGTCAGCTGCCACGTCTCTCCGCTCCCCCCCCACCCCACCCCACCATCTCCTTCCCTAACTTTTTAATGAACCAATCTCCCGGATCCGCACCCTAATCGCCGTCCCGGGACGGGGGAGCCTCTCTCGGCCGTGGCTTGCGGCTCCAGCGGCAGTTATCCGAGTTCGGGGGCTCCATTAGGAGAGGCCAGACCGGATGTTTTATCAGCAGCGAGGACTTTTGATTCCCAGGGAAACTTTATCGCCGCGCTGCGCATCGCTTTTATAAATTTTTAAACGTCCCGTATGCCCGGTTCCCACCCCACCCACTCACCCGCCCACGCTCTGCATTACGGCTAAACGGCGCTGATATTAACGTCGGCCTTTAGGAAAAAGAATTTTTAAATCGTTGCGCGAAATAGCTTTCCATCCCTCCTTCCCCCCTCCGCCCCCCCATCGAGATCCCTCTAATCGTACGTATGGTATGCGAATGTGAGCGGAGTAGCGTCAAAACGAAAGCTTCCTCCGAGCGAGTCAAGCCCCATTGGACGCAATTAGTTAGGATTCACCGTTTCGCCCCGGAAGAACGAGAATCTGACAAGCGATTCTGAGCCAATAATTTCAAATTAAGAAGAAACGCGGCGTAGGTAGCGCGTGGGCGGCGAAAGGGCTCGCGAGCGAGCCCGGATTTATGGGGGCGGGAGGGCGAGGGCGAGGGCGAGGGCGAGAGGGAGTTGGGGGTTGGGGGTTGGGGAAGGGCGCGTGGAGCCTTCAGATAAAATATTTAAACAACGGAGAGACGTGCCGAGGGATGGATTTCGTCGGAGAGGAGGCTAAATGCCAAAAGTACCATCCCAAGATCCCGTTAAACGAGCTTCCCGAGATTTCTTCGCTCCCCGACCAAAACTGTCCGCAGTATATATATTTGTTGTCAATGTTTGCAATCCACCTATCGCGAGATTTACTAATCTGGCCTATTGGTGAATAAAATATAGGATACGGACTGTTTTGAATGGAAATCTGGAGGTGAAAGATAACGTTTTTACTGCATTCGAATAAAAACAAAAAAAAAATGGGGGCTAAATATAATAGTCGAAAGTCTATTTTTTTTTTATTTTTTTTTTTATTATATATATATATATATATATATAAAAGCTTGGACTGTATTTATCAATAACTTTGAAATAATTACTGATTTTAATTTTGAGTAGTTTTCGATAAATACGGGAGGCCCACGTTTTCCCTTTCTTTCGTGAAAATTGCATTAAAGTAAAACCATTGCATTTTGTTAGAATAACAACCGACGTATAAGACTCGTAAATAAATTGGGGTTATTGGGGTTAAAGGGGTTAAAGGGGTTAAAGCGCAAATGTAAAATTGTATAATTGTATAAAACCTTGGAGAAACTCAAGGTCCGACGTGAAAGACCTTCTATTTTACAAGCTCAACGTGTGCTTACGAATATTAAGAAAGAAAAAAAAAAGAAAAAAGAAAAAAGAAGAATAAAGAAAGAAAAAGTTAACTAATGTGTAAAAGTATTTCATAATTACATGGTAGGATAACTATAGTATAACGAAAGAAAAGATCGCGATCCGTGCGCGTCGATCAGTGGAATAAAAAAAAAAATATCCACTTATCCGATTTTGCTGAATATGTGAGACAAAAACGAAACAACAAAGAAAAGAAGAGAAAAGAAAAGAAAAGAAAAGAAAAGGAAAGAGAAAAAGATAGAGGAAATGCAACACGATGCTTGGAATTAGGAATTCAACATTTGGCTCGCAGGATACACGGGCGGCAAATGCAGCCTGTCGAGCTAGGATATAAGAGAGAGAGAGAGCGGGAGAGCGGGAGAGGGGGGAAGGACATTAAAGGACGTTTTAAGAAAAGAAAGCGCATAGGTGGATGAGGGTGAGGTTTCGTAAGCCGTCGGGAAGCAAAGCATGGCATAGCGTAAGTCTGATCTCTGCGTCGTAAGCCCATATTGGCGTCATCTGAAATTGGCTTGATAAATAGTGGGGACTGCTGGGCTTGAAGTGCAGGGAGCGTTAGTAAATAAAATTGACTCGCGGGGCTGGATAAAGCTAAAGTCACTCCCACGGGTAAATCGAAGATCGCGACGCAGAGGGTTTAATGGAGGCCGATGAGTAGGTAGGAGTCGGCAACGAGTGCACGATGCAGCTGCGGGGCCACGTCGAGCTTACCCTCGGAACATGTATTATTATTATTATTATAATAAGAGCAATAATAATAATAAGAGCAATAATAATAATTAATAATAAGAGCAATAATAATAATGATAATGATAATAATAATAATGATAATGATAATAATGATAATAATGATGATGATAATAATAATAATAATACGGCGAGCGGAACGAGGCGATGAGGCGAAGGCGACAAATGCGCTCCGCCCCAGATCCCAACGAAAGCTCGAAAGAGAGACGGAAAGAGGGTGAGAGTGGCGGGGAAGGTGGGCGGCGGGGGGTTGAGGGGGATGGTGAATCGTAAAGCCAGAAGCATGAGCTAAGCGCGGCGGGAGGGTGGTCAGCGGGGTTGGGACGAGGAGCACGAGGAGGTAAAGGAGGCGGTGGCGGCGGTATAGTAGAAGGGCGGGAGGGTATGGGAGGGAGAGAGAGTGAGTGAGAGAGAGAGAGAGAGAGAGGAGGGGGGGGATGACTGTAGAGCCGTGCCTGGCTTTGCCACATCCAATCGCCTAACCGCGCCGCGCCTCTCCCGCATCCTCTCGATATGTCTGCCGCTGACGTTTCCATATATCACCGAGCAGCGCCGCTCACCTTACCCTCCGCCGCCTCCTCCCAGCCCTGTCCCCTCCCCGTCCCGTAGCCCCCCTCCCCTACCCTCGCCCCTCGCCTCACCACGGTAAAGCCGCCAGCAGGCTCCCGGCGCCTGGTCTCTCGCCGCTCTTCCCCGCGCCAGCCAACGCCGCCGCTACCCCCCCCTCCCGGCCGCCATCCTCCACCGGGACCCCGGTCGACGCCGTCACTTCCTCGCTCGCACTCTCCTCGGCGCGAAAGAGCTTGCGCCAGAAGGCTCGAGTGCCTATCGACACGGCGCCGCTAATCTGCCACCCACACGCCTCGGTGGCCTAGATGAGCTCGGCGGAAATATTTTTTCCGAGGCCGCGCACCTGCTGCTCCCTACCTCCCTCACCCTCACCCTCACCCTCATCCTCACCCTCACCCTCACCCACACCCTCACCATCACCCCATGTATAGGCCTGATAGGCCATGCCCGATCCCGCTAAAACTCGCCTCCTCCATCCCTCCCTCCTACCCCCCCCACCACCACCACCGCCCACCGCCTGCTGGGAATTGCTAATCAATCGGCCCGTACGATTTCTTCCGTACGGAGCTTTTTACCCGGGCTCGCTCACGTACTCGCTCACGTACTCGCTCACGTACTCGCTCACTTAGTAATAATCCTTACGACCCGAGGACTAACAACCGTGGGCGCTCGGCTCCGCGCACGACTACGTTCCATGAGAACTCCCCGACGATCCCTCGGTCGCTCGTCCACGCGGCGATCGCCACCATGACCTCCAAAACGCCAATTGCCAATTAATATTAATGAGCATGGAAAATCCATTAGCTCCTCATCCCCAATGGACGTGTCAATCATTACGCTTGGACGTACTGGGGATTGTGTGCGTGCGTGCGTGCGTGAGTGCGTGAGTGCGCGCGCTACCCTTAAAGCTCGTGACTAATAATTGGAACTGTTACGTCATTTGAGTAAGCTGAATCCTTTAACGTCCCGTACTATATATATATAGATGATTGGCTTGCGTCCTCTACCTATGTATATACGTACACGTATACGTGCGTACGTGTATATATATATATGGATGGGTGGACCGTATCGGACCGCGGCAGCCACGAGGAGCTCAGCTCGAGGGCATGCCGAGATCTTCGGTACGTAACTCGGTTTATCGGGCTCCTACCGAGATATAATAAAGCCGAGGGGGAGGGGGGGGGGGGTGCTCGGCCCTTTAGCCACTGCTCGTCCCGAAGGATACGACGTCGAGCAAAGTACGTAGCCCTTCGCTACGAGCGCCCGCCCATACGTAAGTGTAATCCGCAATCCATTTTTTTACTACGTGCCGCATCGGGATTACTTTCTCCCTCTTGTGACAATACCGCCCGACTGACGACGAATCCTCGCTGCTCCTAACGAATCCCTCTCCTCCTACTACTAACGGCGTCCGCGGCCACATGCTTTGGCGTAACCGCGCGCTACCGTCCTCCCACGTCCCGTCTCTCTAACCTCACCACCCTCGCAACCCGCCCGTCGACTCTAGTAGCGTCTGCCGTCGTGTAAGCGTCAAACGTCGAGTGGCTCCGGTTTATTCGTAAAAGCCGTTACGCGCTTGTGAAATATCACAAGGAGGACCTTTCACAATAATCGTAGAATGAAATCGAATCGAAGACGACAAAGGGACAAACTGGATGGCCAATGATAACTCTGGCACTTAAATTACAACGATTGTTAAAAAAATGTCGACGGCATTATCACAATATCACAATCGCTTTCAATCGCCCGCTACATCGAATTAAGTAAGCGTTAAAAAGCCTTGAGTGGAGGAAAACAAATACTTACGCGCCGTTGATGCTTTTAGGGGAGAAATTGCCGTAGTAAGATTTTAAGATTTAGAGGGGAGGGGTTTCGGGGTGACGAGGGCGCCGAGCCGACTCTCGGACGACATCAGGCCCCGATTGCCGATGGGCCCCCAATGATCTATAAGAATCCGTCATCGGGGAGGAATGTCGTCATTGTTTGGGGAATTTAATGCTCAACATAAATGAGCGAATGCTTCGGTCGGCCATTAATATGGCACGGAAGCCACGGATCGCTCCTTCTATTGTCACACAAGGGCACATTCTCTATGCATATACCACAAGCGCCATTGTGTGAAGCCGCTTAACAATGGACAGATGAAGAGTAATGTACTCTGTCCCGGTCACGACTATTTATCTCGATCCCAGAATACAGGAAGCACCTACGCGCCTCTAACTACCCTAATGATCCTGTCATTTTACCTGTCACATCAAAAACTGCGCTTCTCCTCTAAATTCCCCCCTCTCCTCCTCCTCTCTCTCTCTCGCTCTCTTTTCTTCTTTAAACCATTGTTCTCATCGACTCCGCCAGGACTATTAGCGATAATTATTAGCGACTCTGGAAAGAAATAAGAGAATGAGTAATCACGTATGAGTATTTAAGGGGCTCGCGAGTCCCCCGCCCCCCGCCTCCGCCCCCTCTCACGACGACGTAACCCGCACAACTATTAGCTTCGATAGTAGTAAGCAAGGGAGCGAATTAAAGAGTTGGATGACGCATGCGGGCGCAGGTACTACGAGAACGGGGTCGCATTCGAGGAAGGTGTGCCCTACGGGAAGCGGTCGACGAGCCTCTGGGCTGCCCACCAGCAGCACCACCCCCCTCATCACCAGCACCTGTCGCATCACCACCACCATCTGCACCACCAGCAGCAGCAACAGCAACAGCAGCAACAGCACCAACAGCACCAGCAGCAACAACAGCAGCAGCAGCAGCATCAACAACATCAACATCAGCAGCAGCAGCATCATCATCATCATCATCATCAACAGCAGCAGCCGCAGCATCCCACGGAACTCTCTTACTGCTGGTACGCTCACCCCCCGATGATACCGGCCCATCATTCCCATGGACCGAACAACGGTGCCCCGGCCCTGCAGACAGGCTACGGGACCCTGGTCCAGCCGAGCTCGGCCCATCTCGGACATCAGCCGACGAGCATCGGCCATGCTGGAGCTGCCGGTGAGCTCGACGCGCACAAAGCAACCTTTATTTTAACCCCAATAACCCCAATAACCCCAATAACCCCAATAACCCCCGCCCCCCATCCACCGTGAACCCTTGACATTAAGCACTCGCCGAGTACTCACGGTTAGTTTGCGCGTCGTCAGCCTCCGGTGGACCGGTAACGCAAAACGGCTCCGGCAGCCTCGAGGACGAGTGGCGCAACATCCACGTGATGCTCAACTGCATCCTGGGCATGGTCGAGAAGACTAAGCGCGCGCTCGCGATCCTCCAGAGGCGCGGGTGCTCGAGCCCGGCGTCGGGTGCCATCCAGGCGCCGGTCGCCCTATCCAACGGGGCCCAGTCCACCACCCAGGCCCAACAGCAGCAGCAGCAGCAGCAGCAGCAACAACAACAACAGCGGCAACAACAGCAAGATCAGCAGCAGCAGCAGCAGCAGCAGCAGGTGGAGGTCGCGGCCGCGGATAGGGACGGGACCTTCAAGAGACTCTCCGGGGAAATCGTCGCCCAGACGATCAGGGCGACCGAGGACCGGGTCGCCGAGGTCAAGAGAAAAGCCGGTTAGTACACACGAGTCTTTCATCATTAATGTTGAGTAAGTAGCGGTACTCGCTGATACAGGATACTTTAAAGCCCTGCCACGGACAAAGTATCGCTTTTAGTGGGGCCATTAAAGCGAGATAATAAATGAGGTTAGGTTCGTGCCGGAATCGTGAATTCTTGAGGGATCCGCGAGCCCGACAATTATCAATATCCCGGGGACATTGAGGTGCTTTAATAGCCCGGTCTGCGAATCGTCCGCATCCCCATGGAGAAGGTCATCCATTGGCCGTACGGCCCTTCACTTTTACAAGCTTTGCGCGACTCAACGGTTAGCCTCTTTAATTGCCGGTTATTATCAATTGCAGTTACGGACTCGGTGGTAGCGGCACGGTCCCTACCCCCGGTTCTTCCATCTCCCCGCCCCACCCACCGCCACCACGACCTCGTCCTTGCCGCGTATGGCCAAATGGGGCTCAGGCCCGAACAAATAATAAACAAATTCGATGCTCGGCGCTCCACTCCACTCCACTCCACTCTCCACTCTCCACTCTCCACTCTCCACTCTCCACTCCACTCCACTCTCCGCTATTCGCTTACTCGGGAATAAGCAGCGTCCGCGTGAATTTTGAGGCAGGAGAAGCAGAAGGAAAACAACGCCCCGGCAATTTAAATAGAATTCAAATAAACCTCCGTCGACTTAACTAGTTAAACAAACGTCAATGCAAAACCAAAAGCAAAGCCTCCCCGCCCCACCCCCGTGTTTCATTAATATTCCCGGCTTCCCGTACGTAAATATTAGGAAGAAAAGAAAAGAAAAGAAAAGAAAAGAAAAGAGGTTATTGGGTAAAGGTGGCTCGGGCCGAGTCCTCGGGAGATGTAAGAGAGGCAGACAGACGTTTGTTATACTAACTCGTCGACTCGACGCTCGCGCAGAGGAAGCCGTGCTGGAGGTGAAGAGGGCCGCGGTAGCTGAGGTGCAGCGCGCTGTAGCCGTCGCGGTCGCCGAGTCCCGGGCGAGCGAACGACTCCGAAGTCAGCGCTACCTCGACAGCCTCCCGATGAGTCAACAGCAGCAGCAGCAGCAGCAGCAGCAACAACAACAACAACAAGAACAACGGGGCAGACCGAGTCCATTCCTGGCGCGCGCCTCCACGACGACGGCGACCTCGACCTGCGGCGACGATCTCGACAAGGACGGCCACCTCCAAGCCGGTGGTAGTATCGTAAGCGTGAGTCTATTGCTTTTCCTCTCGATTGACACGAATTATCTCCGGCCCGATAAATGCACATGTACGACGAGTTGATACAGCTACGTAGTACACCGAATCGAGTCGAATGGGAGGAGCAGTCGTTGAATGTAATGAACGTTTGCGCAGAGCTGCTGGAATTGCGGGAGGACGGCCCTGGAGACCTGCGGGGGCTGCGGGATCGCGCGCTACTGCGGCTCCTTCTGCCAGCACCGTGACTGGGAGGCGGGGGGTCACCACGCGACCTGCAGCAACAACCTGCCGTCCCAGCAGCAACAGCAACAGCAACAGCAACAGCAACAACAACAGCAGAAGCAGCAGCAGCGGGAGCAGCAGCAGCGGGATCAGGAGCGCCCGAGGTCGGCGAGCCAGAGTCCGCCGAGAACGAGCAGCGCCGCGAGCGACCAGGAACCGACGGCCACCGTCCGTACGTCCACGACGGCTACGGCCGCCGCCGCCGCCGCCGCCGCCGCTAAATAGCCGCTGAATGTCTAGCTCGTAGACGGCCGAGGCCGAGGTGGCCGGAAAAGTCCTCCGGGAGATGCGCGACGAGGCAGCTAGCTGGCCCTTCAAATTTTCCCGATCTCACCTCATTCGTCGCGCATCTCCCGACCCTCGTCGTCGTCACCCCCTCCCCCCGCCCCACAGCACGACAATTGCGACGCATCCTTTCGTCATTATTGTCACTCGACCGGGACGAATAGGGACTGCGAGCCGAAGGGCCACGGGCTCCACCCGCCTCGTCCAGCTGTCAATTATAAATGTCTAATAATTGTCAACTATTTACTACATTTGTATGCGTAATAATTGTATGTACGTGTGCCGAGATAGATACTTGCAAGGGTTAACCGAGCGAAAGAGGAGCCATTTCTACGGGACGTTTCTCCGATGTATCGCGACACGGGCACACGCACACGGGCACACGGGCACACGCACAAAAAATTCTCTACGCGTTGCATAGTCAATTAGTTGCACTTACAAAGCCCGATCCATAAAAATTTCTAATAAGAAAGGAAATTCTTCACGATGTATCCTCGAGTCAGGCTGAGCACCGGTTTCCAATGACAAGGTCACGTGACAGCGAGGCAATTTACGAGACGAACGATTGAAACCCCCCCCCCCCCAATAACCTGATCCTGATTCTATAAAACAAATTTTTTTTTCACGAATTGGTGCTAATAATACGCTCTATCGTCATCATCATCGTCATCGTCGTCATCGTCATTATTTACGTACTTGTAATTACGTAATGGCGTTTGAGAGTACGGGGCTTTCTAGTAACGACTTCTACAAAAGTATCCGTTGCGTCGACTTACTTTTTTGCCCGACTCGCTCAATCGTATCTAAAAACGTCCGAATGGTTTCCTTTCCTCGGCGTTTTCCTGGATCGAATGGATTTCCCGGAGTAATAAATAGAATTTCAAGGGGAAAAGAAAAAGAAAATGAAAGGAGGGTGGTGGGGGGGTGGGGTGGACTGTACATACCTTTCGAGCTATGGTTTTGTCTCATCTTCCTTTTTTTATTTCCTTCCTCCTTTGGCTTTTATGGGATTATTGGGTTATTGGGGTTATTGGGGTTATTTAAAAGGTTATTGGGTAATCAAATCAATCGGGCTCGGAAAAGGTGTAAATAAGATAAAGGTATCGCAGAAATCTTGTACATTGTAGGAAAGTTATTATTGATAAGGACGCTAATTACGCGTTTGGTCATAAAATAATAATATAAGCCCGTCGTGAACGTCGATTTATCAATTCTGTGCTAGTCAATTTCTAGATTTAGAGATTATTATTATTATTATTATTATTATTATTATTATTATTATTATTGGGATAATGTCCATCGTCCACCCGTACGTACAAGGTCTTCTTTTGTCTCTTGTCATTATTAAAGCGTACGTTAACGAAGGCATAAATAATTGCAATAATACATACGTTACATATATATATATATATATATATATAAATATAAATTATAAATTATAAATTATTATCCATCCACGAGCTTTGGGATTTGAATTTTTAAAATTCCAAATTAAAAAAAAAAAAAACTAATTATACTAATTTTAACGATTTGTCTTTGTTTTAAATATTCGGCCGCTGAATGTTCATTTCAAGCAAACGAATAACTTATAAGCAAAGGTTATATTTATATTGTTAAGGTAATGGCCTAATAGTTTAAGCGAAGGTTACTCACTCCCGGAAAACTAGAACTTTCAAACGTCTAATTGGAAAATTACTTATTCTAATTTAAATAAAACATTTACTTGCCGGGGGCTGCAGCGTCTTTATTGCCGAGCTAAAACCATACACCGCTTATAAATAATTATAAATAATAATAAATAATATTCAAAATGCCCGTATTTCTGCAACATTTGAGTTTGTTTGTTTGGAGAGGCAGCAGGGAGGGTGGGAGGGAGGGAGGGGTGCCAGGGCCTCGAAATCGCAGTCGAATAATTTAACTTGCTTGTATAACGCACTGTGATTAATAACGATAATGAGTAATTGAATAAAAGTAATTGTCTCGAGCGGATGGTATCCTGCGATGAAAATGATATGATCGCACGCGTGTATTTTTGAAAAGCAAATGCAACGATATTGACGAATGAATAAGTTAACTTTCCTCACGCGTTAGGCTTTACGTTTTATTTTTCTTCCCTACTCACTCTCTGTCTCCCTCTCTTTTAAGAAAAAAAGTTGCCAAATATACGCACGAAAAACAAAAAAAAAAAAAATAAATAAAAATATATGTATATGTACATGTATATACCTCTCAGTAATTTATAAATTATTAAACTTTTGCACCAAAAACTAGTATAACTACACGGCCGAGTGTAATGCGTAACCCAATAACGTAGATTTATCTAAGATAAAAATTGTTAGCAGAGGATTTAGCGGAATTAAAGCACATAGTTATGTCTAGTCAACGAGGTACATTCGTTAATACAAATCTTTTGAAAGATCACGTTCGCTCAAATTTCTGTTCTTCGTACCGTAAGAGTTTATTGTAACTTGCGTTATATCTACCGAGAGTTTTCTGTTCAAAGATTCTACAACGATTTCTAATCCTAATTCTAATTCTAATTCTAATTCTAATTCTACACCTAACGAAATGAAACAATGTATTTACAGAGCTGTACACGTACGTGTATATCATTATACGTATTTGATTCGAAAAGAAGTCGACGCCCATTTCTCTTTTTATAAACAAGAAACAAAAAACAAAAAAAAAAAAATCGTGATTATTAAATTATTATTTTTTTTTTTTTTTTTATACATTTCCATGATCGTCTCTTTGTGTCCGACACACCGACTTTGGCAGTTTCCGATACACATAAATGATATACAACACGTTCGAGTAAGCAAACGAAGTAAAAGTAAAAGAAGAAATAAAGAAAAAAAATGGCGTTGGGCGTTTAATGGACTTGGAATCGTTAAAGGCTGTAATAGTTTCTGGATATTGAGAAGAAAAAAAGAGAGAAAAAAAAAATAATAACAAAGCACAGCGGCGACATGTAATGATAGTTTTACATTGACTATTATTTGAATAAAGAGAAGCTCGTCGTGAATATACATTCGTTGCCCATTGATTGGGAGTAGTTATTTCTTATTATTAATTATGTCGGCGAAAAGGGCTTTGGCCCTCTCGAGTTTGCCTTGGGACTCGGACCATTCCTTCTTGTTCCTGGCGAAGAGTGGTACGTTCAGCTTGGCCGAGATGACGCGGCCGGCGTTGGTCGAGCGAAGTGACTCGCCGATCTCGACGAGCTCCTCCATGACGACGTGCTGCTGGCTCTGCTTAGCCCATCCCCAGACCTTGTCCAGGCATCTCGAGCCGTGGGTGCTCCGGGCGAGCTTGGCCCAGGTGCCCTGCAGGTTCCTCGCGAGCTTGTCCCGGCTCTTCTCACCGATGTACTCGCTCTCCATAAAAGCGTCCATGATCCGACTGCCCCTCGGGTCGTCCAGCATCTCCGCCAGGTCCTCCGCACTCATGCCCAGCAGCGAGTTCACCAGCTTTATCGGCTTGTTGAAGTTCAGCATCGCCTGGACCGTTAAGCTTCCGTGCAAGTTTATCGGTACCCTCCTTCTCGTCTCGGCCTTACTTCTCAGACTCTCGTACTCCTCGTAGGTCTTTAGGGTCGCGACCAAGGGGACGATGTGCGTCTGCCGGTCGTTCGCCTCGCAATCGAAGAGCGTGGACATTGTGTTTACGAAGGGTCCCTGCTTCGCGTGCAGTCTCGAGCATGCCTTGGCCAGGCTGGCCAACACACCGGTGTGCCCTTTCTCAAGGATCTCCTTCAAGTGCTCCGAGACCTCGTCGAATATCTTCTCCATCGTCTCTTTCATGTGGCAGTGCTCGAATAACCTCTGAACGCTGAAATTAGCACCTTTCATTAATGACAATTTACGCAAATGGTTTTCGAAGAATCTCTCGTAGAGTCGAGTGTAATCCTTTGGCTCTGAAACAGATATGCCTGCTTCTAACAATCTCATCGAGCACTCCGAATGAAAAACGTCCGACAATTTATTATCCTCGTTGGGGGTGAAACAATCGTTGCATATTCTTTTGATAATGAGACTGTTTAAGTCAGAGTCTATGTCTTTTAGAGAATACAAAACGGACTGCAGTAAACCAGAAGTCAAATCGTTGTGACTGAATTCTTGAAACTGCGGTAATTTATGGAGTCTTCTGCACGTAGAAACGAGTAAGTCAGAATATTCTCCAATCACTTTTCTTCTGACATGGAGGTTGGGATACATTTTTTTTTTATTATTATCACTTTCGCTGCAATCGATAAGGCCTCCCAAACACTCGATAGCAGTTCTAACGACATGGTTGGCATACGTGTCCCAAACAAACTCCTCAAAGTTATTGATTACGTATTTACATAACTTCAAAGTAATTTCATTATACTTTTTAATTTCTGAATCCTCAACCTTTACCGTATCCTCCTCTTTTACAATGCCCTCTATTTTAACGCCATCGGCAGCAACATTTGCTTCTGCTTTGTTTCCTCTATCTGCGCAAACGCATATGAGCTTCTGTAGAACATGTGACGCAAATCTGTCGCTGCAAAAAGGCCTTAAGACTTCGTTAAAGGACTCCGTGAATCTGACTATTGTATCGAAACTAGCATATTTAATTAAAGTGTCGAGAACTCTAGAGGCAACCTGAAACGTAAATGCAATAAGGCACGTTATGAATGGTATTTGTATGAATTTTAGCAAATAACATGAATTGCAAAATGTACAATACCTGATTCTTTGCAAATTCGATTTCTTTGCCGACAGATTGGTTAAAGACATTGTCCACAAAAACCTGTTTATCGCTCATGGTCGGAAACTCTGTTCGAATGATCTCTAAAAGCCGAAGCATGTATTGATAAGTTTCCGTGTCGAGCTCACCCTCGTAATTTCGGCGTCTGGCAAACTTCTTTGCCATTTGTGCGGCTGATCTTTTCTTTTTGCGCTTCAAGTTTTTATTAGGATTTTCACTGGCAGCCTCCATAATTAACAAATAATTGATATCAGTAAAGATAATTCAAAAGCTTCGAATGTCGTACATTCGAACGTGTAAACATTCTTCGGCAACATAACCTAAAAACAAAAAATTCACCTAGACGAACCTTAGCCATTTAAGCACGTGTTTTTGCATAGGACTGTTTTATCGACTGGAATATGCCGACGGACGAATGGCGTATAATATTTATGATAAAAAGTACATTCCAATGAGAATAAATTTAATGAAGAAATTTCAAATTTTTTATTTATGTATTAATAAGCTTATATATATATACAAATTTTACTTAATTATTTCAAGCTAAGGAACGAGATCTTGTTATAATTATTGTAAGCCCCTAATATGATACATTGTTAAATTAATAAGCATATGATAATTAAAAATCAAGTATATAAAATAGTTACGTAATTTGCTTTTAACATAATTTTATACGCTAATGTAATAAATAATTTCGTAGATAAACTTACATGCGAAACGTGGATTTTTATGTAAATCATTATATCAAATTTTTTTTTTTTTTTCCCCTTATATAAATATATATATATATATATAAATCACTTAAATTGTTTTCTTATAAATATTAAAATTACTTTTGAAGATGATAATTTTCCAAAAATAAATCACAAAGTTAATTTCCAAAAGTCCAATAGTAGAAGGATTAATCACAGAAATGAAAAAACCAAGTTATTTATTTCGTTTAGCATTCCAAATTGTAAATGGTTAATTTCTCATCGGGCTCCCAATGTACAATTATTATGTATCACCTCTATCGAGCGACATTGTGCTCGATTCTGAAACTCTATTTACTTATAGGAAACTCACAATTACCCCTAATTGTAATGTATATTTCATGTTTATTACAAAAAGGCAGAAGAACTCTCTTCTAAAGGACAATCTTCTTAAAAATATTTTTATTATAAAAACTTATTTATATTATTAATAATATTTATATTTATCATAGCAGCACGCTGTAAGCAATATATTTTAATAAAATAACCGGTTTTGCCATATCAAAAACTGATTACAGAGGAAAAAATGTTTCTTTTTTTTTAAATGAAAAAGTTCTTATAAAATCAACTGCGATGGTATGTATTGCCGATTAAAAAATACGTATTAAAATATTTTAGGATAATTACGTCACTGTCGCAAGTTTTATATTCATTTTATGGTTATTAAAAGTATAGCCAGATCGTGGAAATTTACAATTACTTCATAGAAATTAAATATTAAAAGGCGTACGTAGCATTTGTACGTTGCGTGCGTGATGAGATCATTATTGCAATAGATCGATAATCATTTCCATTTTCGTAAATAGATAAGTAAAATATATATCTCTAGTTGTTAAAATAGATCTCGGGATACTTTAAGAAAATTGTCCTTCTAAAAGCGCTTCTTTGGAACTCACTAGCCATCACAATATCTCGCACGATCAGAGTGAAAATAGGAAAACAATTTTTCTTAAAACTTACGCTCCCACTCTCTCTCTCTCTCTCTCTCGCTCTCTTTACGTATACACACACGCACATGTGTATATATATATATATATTTATATATATATATGTATATATAATCGTAGAAGCTGAGTTTTCAATCAACTAGGACCTTCCGCTCTTTTCACTATCACGAATAATATTTATAAATCACGAAACCTTCAGTCTGCTAAAGTATATAATGTAAAAAAAAAAAAAAATCTAATGTTATTTAACTGCCAGGACGGTACAACAGGCAGATTTAAGAAATCGTTATAATTAAAAGCATACGTGAAATTAAGCACACTTGATAAAATTTCGTTCTCTTGATTCGAAGGGTCAGGATGGATAGATAGAGGATATCTATCTATGACACATTCCACAAGCTTGACGTCGGTTTTTCGTATTATGAAACGCTAAGCGCGTAGATTGACAATCTCTTTTATACATTTCTCAATTACAAAGCGTGGAATCTGCTGGCGGTGCACCAGATCTGTACAGCGGTGATTTTATACAAAAAGTAAATGCCGAATCTCTACGCTGTCTGTTATTACTAGTTAATTAAATAAAATTATACATTCGAGGTCTGTGTTATCATATGTTAACAAGTCAGGATCTGTATACTGCTTCGCATGAATAAACGCAATGGACAATCAACAGGAAGATAATTAAAATTAAAATTGCATAAAACTAGGGTCGTCTATGAAAATGCTTATCGGGATAAGATGGGGAAATCTCGGTTCCTTGGGATCCTCGGATCCTTAGGTATGCCGGGGCCAAGTGCACGCGAACGCATGTCCGGAGCACTCGATCGATCTATAATACGAGCTATTATTATTCCAAGGTCAAATAGTGGCCGTTGCACGTGGCCGTAATCTGATTGGTAATCAGTGGTGATCGGTGGCAGAGCGAACAAAAACACGGACTACCGATAAAACCGTCCCGACATATTAAAAAGCAAGCAAACATTAGTCCGTTCGGTGAATGATGATGGGGAAGGGGCGTCGTCGTCGTCGTCGTCGTTGTTGTTGTTGTTGTTGTTGTTGCCGCAATTTATTGGAAATAACGTTGGGGATAAGGTCCGGTAAATCCCGGTAAATCTCCGCGAGATAAATGATCGAGGGTTAACACGTTCCCGTACATCTCCGGGATGCGAATATCCTCGAGCTGACCTGAAGGACAGCGAGTGCGATATATCCGAAAGAACAACGGACAACATTCGGGTGGTCCTCTCAGGCGAGTTGCCCGGTCGGGGAGGGCTGCACCGACGGTACCGCTCGAGTCAGTAAATCGTTACGTAAGGGCAGCGCTCGAAGGAGTGCCGGCGTCGACGGGGAAGTAGGAGGGAATAAGATGCTGGTGATCAGACGGCGCCGTATTCTTCGCTCGAGGGAGACTCGTCGCTCGGTGACAGCTGGGAGCTCCTCGCGGATTTCGACGACCTGTGCCGATGTTGCTGCTGCTGCTGCTGCTGCTGTTGCTGATGGTGCTGATGGTGCTGCTGTTGCTGATGGTGCTGATGGTGCTGGTGCTGGTGGTGGGACATTGTCGACAGGGGTCGTCGAGGAGGCGGCGGCGGCTGGGTCGAGCCGCTGTAGGAGGTGTCGTCGCCCTCTTCGCTGCTCGGCGACGGGGAGGGCGCGCGGTCCTCCTGCTCCTGCAGGAGCTGCCGGAACTCCTGGATCGACTCGTTCAGTGACCAGAGTTGAGACAGTAGAGATAGATCCAACTGACGGAGCCCAAACTACAAAACACGTGGATTATTTATTTATAATTAATTTATAATGGACCACGAGGACTCTGGCTAGATTACGTTTAATAAATATTTCTATTCGGCGAAAGGGGTGAAGCGATAAAGAACAATTAAACGTATTATTTACGTTAGTTTGAAACGGATGCTGCTCGGAAGCAAGGATACCGGACTCCGGGTAACGAGATTACTCCAGGCTGGTATCCCTGCATCCGTGAATCCAAGGCCAGAGGATTTAACATTTTTTCGATAATATCTCGTAAAATTATCCGTCGATCGTTACTTCGAGATATCGATACCGAGACTAAGTAACGTCCCCCGGTGCCAGCAGTGATCGCAGCTTCGTTATCCCGTTATCGCTGCGTATAGACTGCGATCGGAGCTCCAAGAACCTTTCAAATCAATGTCAAATTCTAAGCCTTATTACAGACTCCGGGCTAACTTGACGGGCTTGAGTGATCCCAGCGAGCCCAGACCGATTGTCCCAGACCCTCCGCCTTTTCCAAGATCATATCGGAGTCGGTTGACGCAGATGCTTAACAGTCCACGGCTCCTGGACAACGTTATTAAACGATGCGCGGAATACGGCCTTGGTGGACGTCTATGTGTCATCGACTTTTATCGATAATTCCGAGGAGCGTTTCGGTACGTAGGTACGGCTCACCAGGTAGGATCACCAGGTAGGATCACCAGGTAAGATTCACCGAATAAAAGAGTAAAGGTCTACCGCTTCACTTGGGCTTCGTCTATGCCGATCGTTTGGCAATAAATGCAGCTGCGCTCTCCCCATCCCACCCTTACCACCATCCCCTCTCCCCCCGCCATCCCACGGGTATGGAAAAATAAAGCAGAGCGAAGGAAAGAGTCGAATTGGCGAGGATTAACTGTCCCCTAATTAAATTGTGGTAATTGAAACGTAAAATTAAAAGGCTCGAGGAATTTTCTCTTGAAGCTCGTTATCGATCCAAGAAGAAGATAAATATTTCCCCGTGCGATCGTTATACGGCTTTTCGGTACTCCTATAAAACTTTCCAACCTAAGCTATTAATTAATCGACGCTTAAAGCCGCTTCCGCGAATGGGTAAATAGTAAATTGCATATTTCCCCCATACAAGTAGCCGTGTTATTAGTCAGTTAGGACTGCTGGATCCTAAGTCACGATCGATGGATACGTGATTTTGCAGAATGACGGCCGCGATCAAGAGGAGATTCGACCGTTACTAGGCTTCTACGCATTTCCACCGACTCGATTCACACGCTATTCAACGAGTACGATCGACGACGACGACGACGACGATGATGACGATGATGACGATGATGATGATGGCTAAGATCGGCATTGGATGCTTACGTGCGGTAATGCAGCTGGTGCACGAGTATCGGCCGCGTGCCCAAGGATTAGGCGCTGGAGAAACGATAGATCGAATGCTAATTTAACCTTTATTATCGATCGAGCGGCTCTCTTTAATAGCCGATCGGCAGAGGAAGAGGAAGAAGAAGAAGAAGAAGAAGAAGAAGTATGGCGAACTGGAAGCTGGGCTCTTAATAAAATTACGTGTCCCCGTCCTCGTCCTCGTCCTCGCCGGCGGGAGTCTGCCCTCGTGGGAAAGGATGCGCGCCAAAGGGATTTAATCGAGGTCGGATAGGGAAGCGCGGACCTCCTCGAATCACGCGTAAAGTAAAGCGGCGCCGAGCCGAACAAAGCCCCTGGATAAGAGGATCGGTGATGGGGCGGGGTGGGGGATCTTAATAAGGGGGGAGGGGAAACTTAATGACGGCGAGGTCGGGGAGCTTCGCCACGGGATCTCCTCCACGGAGCTCTTCCACGGAGCTCGAGAAAATTGAGCGCTCACGGCCCTTCTTCATCGGCCCGCTCTCCCTCCTCGTCGTCGCCCGATGCCCCGACTTTACAATTATGCCCGGCCGACTCTCTTCCTGCCTACAAAGTCCTGGAAATCCAAGGTGGGAGCCAGCCGCTTTTCAATATATTATTAGATTAAGTGAGAGAGGAGTCAATTCTATCGGGCACGGTATCATTATGCGCAGATTAAATAACCGAGCAGGTTATTTTGAATAATAAATCCGCGATTGACTGGTCGCGATATCGAGGATCCTTTATCGGGGGGGGGGGGAGGGGGGACGACGACGACATCTAGAGGGACTTTAACGAACGACAAGACTAACGAGCTTTAATAAATAACTCGTGCGAGATGCCCGCGTACACGTTATACGCGTGTTTAACATCAGTCGCCAATGGTCGTCAATGGTCGTCAATGGTCGTGAATATAGTGAAAATAGTGTAATGGGCCCCGCGAGGCAGCGGCGACGGCAAACAAAAAAAAAAAAAAAAAAAAACGCGTTACTTGTTATAAAAACCAAAGTGTTTACGCATAACGTAAATAAAATGTCTTGCGAGATAAAATGGGATGGATGGAAGTCAACAAAAACAAGAGAGAGAAAAAGGAGGGAAAGGGGAAGAGATAAGAGGATTTAATGGCCGTGATGGTGCAAACAAATATCGACTGGTTAAATAGAAAATATTCAGAGTTTAATGGTCGTCGCGAGCGGACTCGAGCTCGTCCTTACAGTTGCTTTAAATATTCATAAGAAAAATAATTAACTACAAGGTTGGAAAAGCTTAAGCGTCGAAACTTCTAGAGGACGAAACGACTCTAATGCCTATGATATTGCCGATAGTGCGCGCGCGCGCGCAATTAAAATATCATAATACTGCCTCGGGAATTTCCATAATTTCCAATCCGTCACTGGCTCAGCTGCATGAAAAATATCATCATCATCATCGTCGTCGTCGTCGTCGTAGTCGTCGTCGTAGTCGTAGTCGTCGTCGTCGTTATTATTTTCCCTTGTCTCCCCCCCCCCCCACCCTCCGTCTCACGCTCACTATCTCAATCTCTCACTCTGCCGCTTTATTAAATCTATTAAGGATGCTAATGCAGAGGTGGATGTACGGAGGCCGGGAGTACTCGAACGGCTTATTCAAAGACTCCTCTTCTCGGGTTGAAGTTGTCGAGGAAAGAAAATGTAGCCGAGCGTTATGCATTACGCGGAGAAACGAGGGAATCGGCAAGACAGGAAGAGGCAAGAAATAAAAGGGCAATAAAGAAGAAAATGAAAAATGGGGGCGGAGGAGGAGGGGGGGAGGAGAAAAAACGAATGCGGAGGCGAGATAGAAAGGGATCGGGGATGGGGATCGGGGATGGGGATGGCGATGGCGATGGGGTTGGCGGGAGGAGGGAGGTGGTGGAAGGGAAGGGGGAGAGAGGCGGATAAGGGAACGGACAGAGAAAGGAAGAGTAAGAGAGGGGAGGGAAGACGGGGAAGGTGAAATGGTGAAGAGAGAGGGGGAGGGGGACGGAAGAACAAAGGGAAAGAAAAAACGAAAGAGAGGGGAAGGGGAGAAAAGAAGCGAAAAGACGAGAAGAAGGAGAAGAGGAGGGCAGAAAAGAGGCGATAAGGGAGGGGAAAAAACGAATGCGGAGGGGGGGAAGAAGGGGGGGGGGAGAGGAGGGCGAGAAAGGGATGGGGGGTGAGGGGGGGATGGGGGTGGCGGGAGGAGAGGGGTGGAAGGTGGAAGAGGGCGGATAAGGGAACGGACAGAAATAGGCGGGATAAAAACTTGTAAAGATTGAGTCAAAAAACAAAGTAGACAAACAAGGGGGGGGCCGGAGGGATTGATGCTGCTGTTAGCGGAGAAGGAGGAGGAGGAGGAGGAGGAGGAGGTATGGCAGAGGTAGGGGAGAGTAACACGAACTGACATATAACGATAGCGGGATCGCTCGAGCCTAAGAAATAGATAAGGAGGACGCGGAAAGCGAACCAAGAAGGATGGATGCAAGCAAGGGACGAGCGCGTCTCTCTCTCTCTCCTCTCTCTCTGTCTCTGTGACGTGGAAAAAAATCCAAATATCCGACTAGATAAGAGAAAAACAAAGGAGAGCGAGAAATTTATAGAAACCGCTCGTTCCCTCCTTGTCACTATATATCCATCCGCCTGACCACGCGATAGGATCGAACAGGGCGATACTCGCGAGGCCGATAAGACGCTCCACAAGAGTTTGAATAGAATGAAAGAGAGAGAGAGAGAGAGAGAAAGAGAGAAAGAAAGAAAGAAATGCCGCTTATTTATAAAGATGCGCGGTCGACTGGCGAACCGACTTCGCGTTTGGCAAACAGCAAAACGAACGAATCCATGGATAATAACCCCAATAACCATCCATTCGTCTTTACGTTTCAGTCTCGGTATAAAATGTCAGGCTGCAAAAAGGTCCCGCTCGCCCTCGTAATCGGAAGCAATCGATGCCGAGGCGTAATTATCATTTTTAATAGAGGCTCGAAGCCCGCCCATTGGCTGCCCTCATTCTTTACGCTGCGTTTTCCTGAATAATCGCCGGCGCTTGGCAAATAAATAATAAATACGCGCTTTCCCGCATTAATATTTTACGGGTCGGGATTAGTCTCTTGAAAAATGTACGGGGTTATTGGGGGGAAGGGATGGGATGTGGAGAGGTGGCGGGGTGGAGGAGGAGAGGCGTAAGCCGGTAGGGAAAACTAGTTATGAGAAGAAGAGGGCAATTATTATTATAAGGTTAACGAGCTCGTGTACGAGAGTCGGTGATAATTGCGTAGTGTGTGTTGTGCCCTCTTCCAGGATTTAGAAATTCAAACAGGAGGAGGATGTTGATGCCTGATGCCTCCGGGAGGGGGGAGGGGGGAAGGGCAACAACGGAAACAAAGAGAGCAAAGGTGAGAGAGAGAGAGAGAGATCGGCATCGCAAAGGGTCATGCCTGAGAGAGTGCAGCGTGGGAGCGGCTAATCTCTGTCGCCCCATGCCATCCCCTTCCCCCCTCATACTGCCGCCGTAGAATCCGAGTTGGCAGCTTTCAATCTTCAGCCGGGAATCGGACCTTCTCGGCAACACGGGCCCCCTCTCGATACAGCTCGGCGTCGGTTTCCATCACGTTACGAGCTGCCTTCGAGGATTCCTCCTCCTCCTCCTCCTCCTCCTCGCGCGCCGTCGCCCTTTCGCTCTCGGTGCCAACGTCCCTCGACGGCTGCCGACGATGCCCCTCTCCGTCTCACCGCCGTCCTATCCCGCACTGACTCCCCCTTTCCCCCGTTCCCTTCCGGGCCATCACCTCACTCGTCGCTCCTTCGTCCTCGCTCGAGGGCCCAAGGTGTTATTATTGCGATTATACCCCGATATCGGGATGGGGGGTTTCCCCCCTCCCCTCGTTCGGTACCGCTCGCGAGGAGCAGCAGCAGCAGCAGCGGCAGCAGCGCCTCCCTATCTCCGCCGGATGTCGATGACGGCTGCGAAAGAGCCGCCTGGATGTAATGAAGGCGGGTGGGGAGGAAGAGGAAAGGATGAGCAGCAGTCGGAGGGGGGGGGGGGAAGCCGCGGCCCTCAGGCGGCTGCATGTGGTGGGGGGGAGCTGAGGAAGCGGACCGAGGAACGCTGAAGAGTCTCTACTTACGGCCTCGTCGTCTCCATCAGCATCTTCCTCTATCTTCATCTACGTCTTCTTCTTGGAGGCCGTACTTGTTGCCACAATTTGTTTTTAGGAGATCGGCGAATCCTGTCCCCCTTCCCCCCCCCTGTCCAGCAACGGCGCTCGTGACTGCGCTGCTTCGTTTGTGCCCCCCACCCCACCCCTCGCCGGAGCTCTGCCGCTCATCGGCTTACGCGATCCGCAATCGAGGGGATAAATCACGGAATAAGCCGGAGCCATTCATGTCCGCGAGCGTCTAAACTCTGCACGATTTTCGCACCCGACTTTCACGCTCCCGTTCATCCTTTACTCTCCATCCATCCATCCATCCACCCACCAACCCACCCCCGCCACCTCTCCCCCATCCCCGCCGCCCCCTGCGCCATTAGCGTTAATTTTATCTTTAATAACGGCGCGATTCCTAAGCGATTCCGGCTACGCTCGACCGTTTCCGGCCGATTAATCCCTCCCCCACCCCACCTCACTCCCATCCCCTCGCCACCTTCCTCGCCGTGGCCCGGTATGCGCGGGCCACGCGCGACCGAAACCGTCTGTACGGCGGATGATTAATAACGATCGGGGCGTGTTTCCCTCTTGATCTCGACCCTGGATTGAAAATAGGCTGCGCTCCGAGCGGCCGCATTAATTTTATTATATTTCGTTATTATCCTCGCGGCTCATAAATCCCGTGGTATTTACAGGTCCAATGTTGTAAGCAACTAACCCGAGACGCCTCTACGCGTCTACTGCGACGCGCGTATACGTGTGCCTACCTATGCCAACCTAATAAATTCAGGGGCTGCATATCTTTGCATGAATCTTTATAAAATCTGCATAATGGATTTGGAAAAATGCGGCGAGGTGTTGGGGTTATTGGCGGGGCTATTGGGGGGGAGGGGGCGACTAGGAGGCATCGGCCACTGACGTTCAATACATTACTCGTCCTCGTAAATAATTGTCAACGATTTACTCGTTCCATACAGTCAGTCGTATATACTTTTGGCGGAGGAGCGGGAGGGAGGTAGGAAGGTAGGGTAGGTAGGGAGGTAGGGAGGTAGGGAGGGTGGTAGGGAGGTAGGGAGGCTTTTACGATTCGCAGCGGTGAATAACAAATGGCCAAGACTGGGGCACTTGCCCTCCCCCTGCCCCGACCCCTTTCGAATCCTGCGTGCTCGAAGCACTCGAGGCAGGTAAAGCGCGCCGTACCTGCCTCACTCCACTATAAGCCAATGTCATACTTTACCGTGACCTTGTAATAGCCAATAATAATAATAATACACGCTGATTATAAGGATTCGAGGTTCCGTACGTGTGTGGCTCGTTCGGTTTTATTTAACGAGCCAGCTCACCCGCGAGTACAATATATCCAGAGTACCAGTTAACTAACGAGATTAACGTCGAGCGACATCCATTCGGTACTTTTACGCACTAACGCGTCCGTCCGCCCCCTACCCCCGACCCCCAACTCTCTGTATCCTTGCACGTTTGCGCGTTTACATTATTTACGCCCGACAATTACCTTAAAAATCAGCGGATTATCATAAAGGCAACGGACGGGCGTCAAGCCCTCGTTACCGATAATGGCAACAGCAATAATAATAACAACAACTACAACGACAACGACAACAATAATATAAATAGCTTAGGAATACATAAATAAATAAATAAATAAATAAATAAATAAATGCAACGAGCTCGTCCCTGCCTGTGCTAATTTAACGCAACGGCCGAGTTTAATAATAAATTTACGTATTTTTACAGAGAATTTTATAGAAAGCCTTGCAATTTATTTATCAGGCTTTCGATTTAATAACCCCAGTACCTTATAAATTATCGATTTTTCAACAGCAATTTTTCTCTATTTATGCGCTTTATTTGTAACTGCCAATAACAGAAGTAAATGCGGCTGCTGGCTTATAACGTAATAAGGCCAACTCTTACCCCCCCCCAATCACCTCCTCCCCCTCCCCGACGATACGTTAATTGAAATATCATTTTGCTCGCGAGCAAAAAATTAGATGTGGAAGAGGATCGATCGTTGATCGAGAGAGTCGCTCGCAGTCCCATTTGGGGGGCTACCGATTGGCTGCTGACTAGTTCCGGCGAGCGCGACATTCCATGTATTTCATCGGATATATTATTGGAGAGTAACGATGGACGGGCCGATTAAGGGTAACCCGAGACCGATTCCACGCACTTGCTCTCGAGTTTAGCTAGGACGCGTTCGGCTTTGTCATTAATTGGCGATAACTACGGCGCGGCTCTTGATTCGACTCGCGACTCGCGTTTTTCCCCCGAGGACCGACAACCGAGGACCGAGGCCTTGGAGAGATCCCTTCCCCTCCGCCACTGCCGCCCCGTATCCTCCTCGCCCCTCCCCATCCACGATCATCGACGTTCTCTTCGACTAGCCGGCGACCACATCCTCGCCCGAGCACGACGTAACGGCTCAGCTCAGTAACGCGAGCCCAGGGAGAGGAGGATACGAGGCGGATAAAGATCGAGGAGCCAACCACGCGGAAGGGAGCAGCCCGCCCGCCCCCGAGGCGCGAATCTGCGGAGGAGTCGCTCGCTCGATCTCTAGGCCGGCTCCTTCCTTGGTCGTCGTACTCCTCCTACGTTGCCGGGCCCGAGAGCTTTTCGCGCGAGCACCGCACCGCACCGCACTTTCGAGGAAACTATTAGCCTCCTACTCCTCCTCGTCCTCCTCCTCCTCGTCCTCCTCCTCCTTCAGCTTCTCCTACTTCCCCCCATGACGCCGCCGAGCATTCGAAAACATTCTCGGATACCGCGCGTTACTTATTTTAATGGCTCCAGAGCCGCGCGTAATTAGAAACTCGTACCGATCCCCCCTCCCCCCCCCCCCCACCTCCCCTCACCTCCCATCACCCCCGACCACCCCCCTCTCTCTCTCCTCGTAACCACATCGTCCCACGATCGCTCGGAAGCGCGCGAAGATTCTCTATGCAAATTCACCGTCTGTCCAGCACTCTCTCGTAACCACCCCCGCACTGGCCCCTCCATTAGATTATTCGATTTATGAGCCATCGACTAGTGCCCCATAATCGCCGACTCGACTCTGCCAACAACATCTTTCAGCCAGTTCATCGATGACACTTTCTACGGCACCCGTTCCCTCAAACAACCAATTTACCTATTCCACCATTACATGCCCGTACATTTACAATTGATTGTGCATGAATATTTCTAACGGTTCGCGAACGACGAATATTATAACGAGATCCAGCATATCGTGGCACCCACCCCCTAATCCATTGGCCACGCTAAATCTAAATACAATTACAATCCCTCCTCGTCTGCGGATGTAAGCGCATTAACAACAGTTGTCGACTACTTTCAATTACCGTACTTACAAAAATTCATAAGTAAAGAAGCGAATGACGTAACGGTGACAAGAGAAGAGAGAAAAAAGTAATTAGAACGTATAGTAATATAAATCGATACGATATTGCGATATCGGTAAGCGTAATAAAAACTTTTACGATCGTCCGGAAAAATTCTTTTATTTTATTAACTATTCCCATTTGCTTTTACAAACAATTTACGCGCACTTAACTTTACAATCCAAGATCTTGTAAATCTTTTTTAAATTTATTAAAAGAAAGCGAGCGGCATTAACTTTAAGATTTAGTGCAATAAAAATAACAGACAAACGCTCGTTGGCTTATTATAAAAGCGGACAATCAACGATGCTTGTATTCTGGAATTTTAGTTAACCTTTTTTTCTCTTCGGGCGTCGATGGTTTTTCTTCTTCTCTCTCTCTCTCTCTCTCTCTCTCTCTCTCCCTCTCTAATCTATCCGACTCGTTTTAATAGAAATTTTATTAAGTCGAGGAATGCTTTATTAGCATGACAAAGAAACTTAAGCGAATTCTTAATTAAGCGAAAGAAATTTTACGAGATCATTTTTATGATTGGCGTTATGCTGATTTCTATGGATTTAACAAACGGCCCGCAACAAGTGAGGCATAATTGAATATTGAAAAGCTGTTAGTTAGGACTCGCGAGTGAAAACGAAAACTCTCCTGAATTAGTTAAAATATAATCATCGAGCGCATACGAAGTCCAAGGTGTGGAAGACCGACCGTTTCCTTTGAACATGATTTATTTAATACAAATCATCGGAAAGCATCGAGTCCACATAACAACAACAACAACAACAACATATATATATATTACGTATCCTATAAAATAAAAATCTTTAAATATGTAGATATAGAGTTGTGGATAAAGGCGAGTGTAGGTTATTGGGGTTATGAAAAGCCATTGGCTGCTGCGTTAACGCGCTTTTATTGTTTCCGAGCTCGTCCGTGTCGTCCGAGCCCGATCGATCTATTATACCGAAGATCTAGAAAAAGCACGGTCAGCAGCAGCAGCAGCAGCAGCAGCAACGTAAAGCCAATAGTCAGACTCGATTATCCTCGATATCGTCAAATCACTGCCCATTATCAAGCGCAACACGGTATCATTCGAAGCGATTGAGCTCTCCGGGGCTGCGCGTCCAACGAGCGATATTACTTACGAACGCTCCGCACGGCTAATAATTATCTCCCACCCCCCCTCCCCTTGGCCCGCACGTTTACAGGTGAGCAATAATTTTGAATGAATACTCGTTCGGGTGGACGAGGGGCTGCACGTCCGCGGGGGCTCGTCCGTCGCCGATGAATCAGATTTTCAAAAGTAAACTAAGCGAGAGGATTAAAGAAAGGTGTAAGAGAGAGAGAGAGAGAGAGAGAGAGAGAGAGGAAAGCTCTCGCTGAGTCAGCGGCCTTTACGTATTAGTTATATTTAGACAGGCAGGAAAGTAAGATGAGAAAAATGAGATTTCGAGAAAGAAGGATGGATGAGGCTTTGCAGCAGGGCCGTAGCGAGTAAAGTCTGTCCTCGACTGTGGGCGACTGCCGACTGGACACTCGAGCAGGATAATTAGAAATTGTCGTGCACGATGATCACGGGATCGAGATCTAACGGTCGGCGGACTAACGCCATTTAATAAAGGCCTCGTGCCGCATAAATGAATTCGTCCGCGGATCTATTATTGGCCTGTCGATCAATCGGGCCTCTGTTTGCTCGAATGATAATTACTCGGACTTGGGCTGGAAAGCCGAACGGATACGAGCACCGTCTGCCCCCCCGCCGCCGCCGCTCGGACCTTCTGCCGATCGACCCGGCCATCAGCCGTAGGAGGAGAGTTCGTTCGGCGCCTCGTCCCGTGATCCAAAGAGATCTAGCCGCACTCGGCTCTTTCAAATAAATACCCAAAGATGTTGCTTACCGCTGCTTTTCAATTCTCCTCTCGTCCCCACCCCCCTGCCCCCCAATCACTCTCCTCTCTCTCTCACTCACTCACTCACTCACTCTCTGACAAGACGTCCGAGAGCATAGAAAGTGTTTCTGATACGACGACGAAAGGACGACTCCGTGGAAGCGGCGTGTAATAATCATAGTTTTCACGTACACTTGTAACCTCGTTCGAGGCTTTTTCTCTTGAAAACTTATTGAACTGAATATTTACTCTCTGAATATCTACGCTCGGCTTCCCTTCTTTCCGATTTATATATATATACATATATATAGACATTGAATAAATTATAAAGCGTAAATTGTAATAGGCCGACTATCCCCCCTCGGCCCCCCCTATAAATTCCTCCCATAAATTTCGATTAATATAATACGGCCAGGATAAAATTATACAACTCCGCCAGCGCCGCTCCCACTTTTCATCTAGCATTTCATCTTTCTATTTTTGTCTTTACGATTTCAGGATAAAAAAAAAAAAAAAAAAAAGAAAAAAAAGAAAAGAAAAATAAAAGACCCTGTCGTACTTATTAATTTAGTACTGGAAACGAAAGTACGGAGCGAGCAGGTGCATATCTCCGATTTTCTCTTTAAAAATAACGGCCTCTCCGAACGCTCCGTCCGTTTTCATATTGTACTTCCGATATTGATATTTATTCAAAAAAAAAAAAAAACGAAATCACTCGTGGCGGTTGAATTGTTTTGTTTTTTTTTTTTGTTGTTGTAATAATTAAAGTAACGAGCGGTCGTTTAGCGCTTAAGAAGAGGCAATGGACGGGCGGGCCGGTTAAGCGAACAACGACGGCTGCGGCGGCGGCGGCGGCGGAGGCTGCGCGATATAGCAATTGGCGAGCAAGCAGAAGAACGAAGGATTAAAAGCGCGGCGGCAGCATTAAATTAAATTAAAAATAAAACAAAAAAAACAAAAAAAAAAAGGCCAAATTCGATTTTCACAACTCGGAGGGCTGGCTGATTGATAGAAAAAAAAAAAAAAAAAAAAAGTAGTAAAAAAGGTGAAAAAGAGAGAAGAGGGGGAGGAGGAGGGGGGGAGGAGGAGGAGGAGGAAAGTACGGGCGGAGGGAACGTAATAAGAGGCCGAGAGTCGCGTGCTTATTCCAAGCGAGTAATTCCATTTGCCTTTGGGAGCGAGCGACTAGATTTTAAGACTTTCACCTCGCGCGTCAAAAGAAAAAAGAAAAAAAAGAAGAAGAAAAAAAAAGCGGCGGCGGCGGCGGCGGCGAAAATTATAAACCGTTTCGTTTCTATGATGATTTTTATTAAACGGCGGAATACGGATGGACGACGTGCCCGTTACCAAATCTCGCTATTGTCCCGAGACTGATATTTTCGAGCGAGTAAATGGCGTTTTGTTTCTGTTTTGTTTTTCTTTTTTTTTTGTTTTTCTTTTTTGTTGTTTTTCCTCGAGTGAGTTTAAAGAATCGGCGATTGTAATCGGCGTGTAGGTGAAAGTAGGCTAGATGGATAGAGTAATTGCAAATGTATTTTGTAAGCTGCGGCGCATCGGCGGCGTATATCTCTCGGCTAATTTCCCGAGCTAATGGACATTATATTCGTTTGAAAGCCCGGCTGCGCTGATTGGCTGACCGGACCGGACCGGACCGGACCGGACCAAGTTCACCTCGACTTCGCGCCTAGTACCCCTCCTCCCGCGCCCCTCTTCCAACGCGCGTATACGCGCTACGGGGACTTTGAATAATAATAAATATAATAATGTTTAAAAATAATTTATAAAGGTAATTGCTAAAGAGTCATTTGGAAATTAGCTTCGCGCCGATGATTACGCAACGATTAATGAGCCGAGCATGGCTTTTCCGCTCTTTAATGATATGCTTAATTGCCACATTTTCCACACTCCCCTGCCTTCTCCTCCTCCTCCTCCTCATCCTCCGTCACCTTATTAAAAATCCAAGCTTCAAAGCGATTACATTGAGCGAAATTTCGTATAGATCATACTATATATATATATATATGTATATATTTATACGCTTCTTTCGCGATCTACGAGGCGTGAGATCGCACGGGCTTCGGCCTACCTTCTCATTACCAGCCCTGCTATCTACTACGTACTAAGTAGTAGGGTGGGGGTACAGGAATTATATAATCCCCATTTCAATAATCGTCGGCGCAGTAGTAGATGAATTAAGGTCGAGCTCGGGGTTATTGGGGCCGAACTGAGGAACCCCGTCAGCCGGCGCCGGGCACGCACAGGGGGAAGATCGAGAGGGCCAATAAAAACATCGGACGGTAATAGGAAGAGGAAGCGATACAAAAAAGAAGAAAAAAAAAAAAAAAAATCGTCTAGGAAGAGGCCTCGGCGGTATGTCGCTGCTCGAGCTCGATTACATAAGCCATAAGAGCGTCCTTGTCGGTCAGCACGGCTGGGTTAGTTGGAATGGGCCTCGACTAACGCGCGGGGGGGGGGGAAACAACGCGGGGATACAATACAAGCCGTACAACAATACCGCCGACAGGCATATACAACGATAGATAATAATAACTCACCATTTCTCGCCTGAGTATCGCCAGCTGAGTGTCGAGGGTCGTGAGCTGTCGGCCCTGGGGCGAGGGCCTCGAGCCCTGGCTCGATAGGGACGTCGTCGAGGAGGCCGTCTTGGGGGCACGCTGCGACCTGCTGGTCGACCTCGCGGGCGGGGGCGGCGGAGGCTCGCCGACGAGTCCCGCGCCGTTCAAGTTGAAGCCGCTGAGGCTGCGTGGCAGGGGCGGCAGACCCTGGAGCGACGACATCGCTATCCTCTCTAGGATGCTGCAAGTTCCGCGGAAAGCAAAGCGAAGAGTCAGTCAGACGGGCGGGCAGAGACACTGGCTCCTGGTGGTAGGGAGCAGCGGGAGGGAGGGAGGGGTAGGGGGGGCTTGCAGCTCGAGATGCGTATTCTTCGTCCGAGTCGTGCACGGACTCTGGAGCTATTAATACACATTCCTGGCCGAATTGGCCAACCGGAGAAATCAGTTCGCGGGCAAAGGCAATTACGTGAGTGATTGGCAAGAGGATCGCGCGTTCTGGAAAACGTCGCTCCCCGACACAAAGCTCGAGCTGCCATTGTTCGTTTAAGCGGAAGGATCCAAATCTACTTAATCCTCGGGATTCAGAAATCCTTAGATCTGCATTAAATCGTTCGAAAGCTTCCGATCCCCCTTATTTATTTAATCATTAATCATTAATTATTAAATTACATCAACCGTCGTCGTCGTCGTCGTCGTCGTCGTCGTCGTCGTTATTATTGTTATTATTGTTGTTATCGTTATTACAACGCGTTATTGAAAATATTGTATTCAATAGTTCAGGTAATGTTTAAACTATGAGCTCGCGAAGGCGGATTACGAGGTCTTGGGGAAATAAATGATTTACGATTACTTTGAACGTAAGATATTTTTTACGGCGTGCAGTGCTTTCTTCGAAAACTATTAATCGGTAGTTAGATAAAAGAAGTATTTCCATTGCTTGGTTGGGCCTAATAGATCGAGGTTCGCTCGTAAAATCCGCATATACTGATAACGCTCATGCACACACTCGCACATGTTTATCCTTCAACGCATCAACGGACGCGATCGCTTTTTACAAATGGAAAAAAAAAAAAAAAAAAAAACAAACAAAAAATGTATGACTTCTTCCTATGAGAATGATTTATAAACACGTTACGTAATGCTTCGAAGTATAAATAGATTAATGTCTAGTCGCATTGACTAAGCTAAGCCGAAAAGAAGTTATAGAAGCTATTTTACGCGATTTCACGTATATTGGAACTTATATAATTATATAATTATAAGCGAACGTGGAACTTTCCACGTACGGAAATACAAATATTTTCATATTTTCCTGAAAAAAAAAAAAAAAAAAAAAAAAAAAAAAAAAAAAAAAATAAGTAAAGGAATACTTAAAGAATCGGTGACTTGTTCATCAAACAAAAAAAAAAACAAAAACAAAATAAATAAATAAATGGACGAATGAATGAATGAATGAACGAATGAACGAATGAACGAATAAATAAAAAAATAAAATAAAAAGTAATAACAAGACGGTTAATACGTATTAAAGCGAGGTATGAATGGTAATTTGATCAGAAAGGAAATTTTTAACGCTCAAAGACCATTATTCGTGTTCTTGTATTTTTGTATTCGGTCAGAGTGGCTTTCCTTCCAGATAAGATTGCATGTGCGTATGGTAAGCGCTCGATATTTTTCGATAAATCCAATCGGCTAACGCTCGCCAGATATCGATTGCATTATGTCATAAGCACGCCAAGACGAGAATATAAATGATCGATGGCAATTAATTATCTCAGGGAATTAATAATATATACACACTCTATTCCCAACCCCCCCTCCCTCCCTAGACGACAACAACAACGACAACGACAACTACAACGACAACGACAACGACAACGACAACGACAACGACAACGACAACGTACAACAACGTACAACGTACAACGACAACAACGTACAACGACAACGTACAAGGAGAGCGTAAAAAAAGGCACGTAGAGCAAAAAGGGTCGCGTATCGGCGTCGGAGCGCATTAACGGGATAAACAAAGCGCGTTTGGGTAGGTTGTTTGGCCAAGTAGCCGGAAAGCAGATAGATATCTCGGGATTTAGTTTATTTTCGAAATTACGAATTCATCGAGTCCGCCGAGACGTTTGTTTGCAGGCACACTCTCCGTCCGCGGAAACGATGGCAGATCTAGATTTTTTGCTCGACGTAGATAGATCTCGGAAAAGGGGGCCGGGCCGGGCCGGCCGTCCGGGACCACCTTTCCCCTGCCCCGATGTAAATGTAAATAATGTAATTGGCCGTTAAATGAAAAGTAATCCACTCGAGCGGGGAAAATTTTGAAAACCTTTACGGCCGCTAATTATAATCCAGAAAAAATTTCGAATGTGCCTCTCCGGCCGGTTTCTAAATACGAGAACCGCATATATCCCTCGATCGACAACGACGACAACAACGACAAGGACAAAATAACAGGGATAACGACAATGTAATGGCCGCCGGCCGGTGGTCGTTGGGTATTTTTCGTAAGCTCCCCCGGTCGGCCTCTAATCCAACGAAATCTACGACAAATAATAACCCCAATAACCTAACGACTTTGATTGAATATGTGAAATATGAAAAAAAAAAAAAAAAAAGGTAATTTCACGCGGGCGAGAGAGATTTTCCGGCTCCGAGCCAATCTGATTATTCGCTGGCAAACGCGCCGAGTGCGCGGCTCACCCGAACCACCGCGAAATTTAGAAATTACGCGCGCGACGGTAAATAATAAACAATAAAAAGATTATGTATTAGGAAACGTAAAAAAATTATAATAACGATAATAATAATAATAATTGACGGGGTAAGAATCGGCGGTGAGAAAATCGATAAATTAAAACGTTAGGATGACGTTCCATACGCGCCTTGGCGTATGTGAATTCCTGTAAATTTACCTAAACAATATGGGTGAGTAATGCGCGTTGGCTGTAAGATCCGATAAGGAAAATCCGCGAAAGGACATTGAAAACGTAATGTCGATATGGTAAGCGCTCGGGTCTGATGGTGCGCTATATATTTTATACCTGGACGGCTTTTTGGAAAACGAAGCCAGGGAAAAAGGGAAAAAAAAAAAAAAAATTGAATTCAACGCCCACACACGCACAGGCGATACTCTATTGGATTGGATTTGTTTCCTTATCGTTTTCGGTTTTATTTTATTATTTTTTTCTTTCTCCTTTCTTCTTCTTCTTCTTCTTCTTCTTCTTCGAATCTATCGAGGGCACATGATTCAGTATACCGTAAGTGAGCTCGAGGCATAAGTCCAACACGTGCAAATTATGCAATACAATGACGAGGAGCAGAGGCGGCGAGAGATGCGAGAGAAAAGGAAAATGTCTGCGGAAGCGCAAGTTGGTCTTAAAAGTTTTGCTTAAAGCACGTAAACAAAAACAAAGAAAAAAGAAAAAAGAAAAACAGGGCACACGGGTTTCGAAGAATCTGTTAAATCTCAGGTACGGGATGATAAAAGCGGGATGATAGAGTAGAGTACGTAATCGTGCGGAGGATGGATGCTTTACCGCTCGTACTTTCAGCCGCGTTCCCTTTTCTTTTGCATTTTCTTTAAAGACAGGATAAACGAAAGGAAAACGACGAGATCGAAGGAAAGAAATTCGACCCTAATTCTAACGAGATATAAAAGTCGCGCCGCTACTTTAAAGACTTGCCAATCCAAGGCGTCACACCACGACATTCCCCGGTATATTATTATATTATTATTATTATTTTATTTATACTTTACTACGATAGCGGTTTTTTTGTTTCACTTGTTGTTGTTGTTGTTGTTGTTGTTTTTTTTTATTTTATTTTATTTTATTTACAGGTTAATGTTCTTTGGTCGTCGGCCGGTTGTCAGTGCGACTCTAATACATAAAATAAGACTGGTGTCAAGCAGCCTCAATACTCCTATTAATTTTACGTATTCACCAACGAGTACCTCTACTTTTTTTCGTTTTTCGTTTTTCGTTTTTATTTTTGCTTATAAAGAGGGCTGCGCCTCTTAACGACTCTATCGACTAACGCGATAGACGGATACGACCCCAAGTTACGAAGCGACTGCCTCGTCGCTTCCCCCCGGTATCAAAGCAACAACAACAACAACAACAACAACAACAACAACAAAACAAAAAAAGTAAATAAATAAATAAATGAAGGGACTAACTGTAGGGGCCGCGTTGCGCAACACGTGGACGCTCGGACACACGAAAAACGGAGATAATTGGACCGCTTATTCCGTTTCAATGCCGTACGTAGACTAAGACTGGGCGCCAAACCCCAATAACCCCATCATCCCCATAGGCTCGTAACAGTCAATTGCCGCTAGCACCCTGTCCCAAGTGTCCTTGGAATCATCCCGTGGAAAAAAAGAGGGGCGGAATGGGGAAGGGGGAGCCCTGTCCGTCTAATAATGGCTTATTAGAATAACAAGGGGGCGGGGGGCGGGGGTCGTATTGGGTCGATGCGAGGGATTCGTATTATTATATCGTATTCCGTGCCGAGAGCTCGGTGGGAGTTTCCCACGGGAGATAATAAAGAAAAGGGGGGGAGTCGCTGTCATTTACCTCCCCCTCCACGGCCCTGCACACGTGGCGTTGGCGCTCGCTTTTAATAGCTCTCGGGCGAAAGTCCCCCCTCCCCCGCCCCCTTACGGAACCATCCTTCAGCGACGTCCAAGAGCTACGGGGCAGCAGCGCCTCCTCGAGGTACAAAGACCGAGGACCGAGCCCTAGGAGCGCGCCACCTCGGTACCTTCCCCACCACCGCGACCCCGCCCGCCAGCGAGCCGACCGCCGCGGCTCTGTCCCCGTACCTGGAAAAATCGAGGTCACCGAACTCCAGGTGGTTCTCCACTTCCCCCTCCATCGTCAGCTCGGCCTCTTCTTCCTTCTCCTCGGGGCCGGGCTCCGTCGATTCACGCTGCTGCGACAACTCCTGGCGCGCGCACCCGCCGTTCACGAGGAGCGACTCCTCACCGGGCAGGGTTATCTTCGTCGAGGAGTACCTGACCCCGGCCTCCAGCCAGTCCTGTCTCTGTATGTTGTCGCGCTCCTCCTGGCTGGTGGCCGTACGCGCGCTCTCCGCTTGCTGTTCCTCTATCACCACTACGGTCGTGCACACCCCGGACGTGACACCGCCCTTGTCCATCCCGTTCGACGGGATGCATTCCCTGGGCTCGAGCACCGGCTGCTCCTCCGTCGATTTTTTCCTCGGCTTTTCCGCCACCGCTTCTTTCTTTTTATTATCCGCTCCGCTGTTTCCGTCGTTCCCCCTGTTTCCGCTGTTCCCGTCGTTCCCGTCGCTCCCGTCGCTCCCGTCGCTCCCGTTGACCCCGTTGTCCTCGGCAACGTAGCTACCGTCAACGATATCGCTGTTCTCCTTGCGCTCGACGACGACGACGTCCTTCTCCCCCCCGTCCTTCTCGTCATCCTTATCTGCGTCATCGTCGTCATCCTTGAACGTGACGCTGTGGGACTTCTTTCTTTTGCACTCGTTACTGGCGTCCGAGGTCGCGCCCCCCTTGACCTCGGCTAGTGGCCGCAGCGACGGCGGCGGCGGCGGCGGCGTCTGCTGCTGCTGCTGCTGCTGCTGCTGCTGCGGCAGCCCGTTCCGCTCGTCCCGCTCTCGCTCCCGCTCCCGCTCCCGCTCCTCCTTACGATCGGGTAACTTCGTCGCCGAGCTCGGGCTTCTGGGCTTCCTCGGAGTCTGCTCTTCGTCCTCCTTCCTCCGTCCGCATGCCGGCGCTACCTCCTCGACCGAGGTGTCCCTGCGCGACTCCGCGATCCCGTTGCTCGTCTTCCCGACGACCTGGCCGATCCGGCTCAGATCCCGGGGCGCGGGTCTTCGTCTCTCCTCGGCCGGCTTCGCCGGCCTAATCAGGTGCGCCGAGTCGTAGACGATGGTTCGCCCTCCCCCTGCACTCTGCTGCTGCTGCTGCTGTAGCTGCTGCTGCTGCTGCTGCTGCTGTTGGTGCTGGTGCTGGTGCTGGTGGTGGTGGTGGTGTTGCTGTTCCTCTAGTCGCCAGGGTCGCTGGTTCGGGGGAGGGGGCGCCTGTCGGGTCGGACAGGGCGGCCTCGGGGACTTCTTGAGGGCCTCGGCGACGACCTGGCGACTGGGCCGGGGCGGCACCGGGGGCGGATGCGCCCGCTGCGGAGCCGCCAACTGCATGTTCTCTCTGACGAGTAAGACACTGACCCCGTACTCCCGTTTCCCGGGCCCGATCGATCGGCCCGCGACCTTCCGAGCGCGGTCGGCTCTTCACCTCCTGGGCTCTCGGAGCTCGACCGGGGAAAAACCCGGTGCCTCGGCTTATTCCTCCGCCTCTAACCAATCGCCGACTCGCCGGTGAAAGTTCTCTATCGCATGCACATACACATCTACCTATCTATATGTCTATCTATATCTATATATATATGTACGTATATATGCACGTATATATGTATTCTTATGGTAGATGGCAGCGATAGGGCGGCGATCGATCGGCTCGATCACTTTATTCGACTCGGTCTCGGCTCAGACGTATCCTCTTCACTTTTATTTGTTGCAGTGTCGATTGCCCGGGGCAGCAGCGTATTTAGCGGAGGCCCGAGTCCCCTGATGGATTAGGTCGTCGAAGATTGTGAGCGGGGGTGGGGGGGAGGAGAGATGAGCGAGGCAGCGGCGATGGCCCGTAGTAGCAGGTTCCCCCAGCGATCCAAGGGAAGAAAACAATTCGTATCCCGGGACTCGGGGAGCGTTTTTTCATTGCCGCTCCCGGCGAGCTCCCGCGGGACGACTCTTATTCCTCCCCGGTTTTCCAACCTGAGCTCCGGCGTTGCGCAATATTGGCGCGCGCAGACCCCCCCTCGCCCCTTGATCACTCCTAATAATGAAACCGCTCGATCGGCGGCACAGGCAAGGAGAAGGGATAGAGGCCTTGGCGATCCGTCGATCACCGACACGAGAACCGATAGATTATTATTATTATTATTGTTGTTGTTGTTATTATTATTATTAAAACTTTCACTCTTCCGTCACTTTACGCGGATTGTTATTAATAGTAAGCGGTAGCGTCGTTGCCGCCCTGAGGCTGAGGAGTCCCGACCTACGGCTCGAGCTTCTACCGATCGTAGAAACGATAGGCTGTCGAGCGTCGGGCTCCTGGTGCGCCCAAACAAAAGAACGTGGATTTCGGATCGACCTTCTTTCTCTTCCGAGTAATTTAGATGAAGTCCGGGGATAGGCGTCGAGGCTTCGTCGGGTCAGGGTGTGCGCAGAATTCGGAGGTCGCCGATTTAGATCGATTGGCAAGAAATGGGAGTGGGTCCTCGGAGCTCATATATATACATATACATATATATATACATATATATGTTACGTCTCACCGAGCTGCTCTCTTCTTTCTCTCTTAGACGGGCTGCCAGCGAATGCTAATGAGCTAGGAGCATTTATATTGTTGGTTTTCGAGGTCGAGCCGTTACTGGATTTCGTGAATACCTGCTCTCTCGCCGAGGATAGCTGAAGCTGAAGCTGAAGCTGAAGCTGAAGCAAGCAGCAGCAACAACAACAACCTCGTCGCTTCCGTTTCCACCCACTTTCCTCCTCCTTTCAAGTCTCAAGAACAAGCTCAGACGTGGGTATAAAGAGCGACACGGACAGAGAGAGAGAGATAAAGAGAGAGAGAGAGAGAGAAGAACAGAGAAGCAGAGGTAGCGCGAGCGAATTTTCGGTACACTACTCGCTTCTCTTCTTTTACGAGGCTATTATTTTCGCATTCGCCCAAGGATCCTCTCTCGAGAGTACTCGGCAAGAGATAGAGAGAGAGAGAGAGAGAGAGAGAGTGATGCACCAGCTAAGCGAGGCGGCCTCGCAAAATATAACTCTTCGCCTTATTCGCTCGGCACGATCCGGCTCGCAGGTCGGGAGACACCCGTAAATCTTCCCTAAGACGCCAAGGACGAGAATGGCTTCCACCTGGGAATGGCTCCCGGGTTTGTTTACGTCCGGCCCGGGGTCCTTCGCCACCGAGCGCTGGTCCCTCACTGGCTTCGGCACAAGGACGACGACACACGGTTTGTCCGGGCTACCCGCCCCTCCCCTCTCCGGGGGAGTGTCCTCCGGGCTCCGATGCTACTGCGCACTTGGTCGTCAACCCCGATGACCAGCCATCCGCCTTAAGCAGAGGTTAACTTAACCAGCTACGGCTGATCCTCTTCGCGCTCGTGTTCTTATCACCGACACTCACGTGGCTGTACGCCGACGGGCCCGTCCACCGACACTTCCTGACCGAAATCCCCGCGGGGCTCGGTGCACCTCAGCGGCTTATCGCGCTTACGTAGTCAGCTCGGAATTTACCGATAGCGCGCTCGAGGCCGTCCTCGGTCTCGGACTCGTCCGGGTGCCCGCGCTGAGCTCGCGACTCCTCGGGCGCACCGAGGCCCGACTCCCGCTCGAGTCGACCTCCCGCAGTCCACGTGCGCCCATCTTCGTCGCCTCCCGGGCAAACGATCGCCAACCAGCGCTCGGCCTTGGTGCTCGACGATCCCCGGGAGTCGTGGCGAACGACGCTGCTGCTCCTACGTATTGAAAAAGGAAAAGGGGGAGCAGCGGGCCCGAGGTCGACGGGCCGTCCTGGTGACCCGTAGACAAAGACGCTGGGAGGCTGGTCGCGGTAGGCCGAGAGCGGCGCTGCGCTCGGGTGTCGCTCAGCGGGGCGAGCGACTCGGACTAAGTAAGACTAAGCTCGCCCTCTCGCTCCTGCGGGCCGCGATCCTCCGTGAGAGGCGAGGGACCACGTGACGCCGGGACTCCGTGCCTCGGACAGGTCGTGGCGGCGGTTCGCCTCCTTACAAACTCCCCTCCCCCGTTGCTCGGCGGCTTCGTGGGTGTAGTCGGCGCGCCGAGGGGAAGACGCGCGCGCCTCCCTGCCTGCCTCCCTGCCTCCCTGCCTGCCTCCCTGCCTCCCTACCTACCTACCTACCTACCTACCTACCTACCTACCTACCTGCCTGCCTGCCTGCCTGCCTGCCTGCCTTAGCCGGGGCCCGAAGAGAGTCGCCCGACGAGTTGAGAGAGACGGAGAGACGAAGAGACGCAGAGCGCGACCGCCGCTCGCTCGTGGAAGCCGCGGCTACGGGAGAAGGGAGGCCGCCGGGTGGTAGGGAGGGAAGAGAAGGGGGATCAAGCGGGGCCAGGAGAGACCGCGGCGGTGTACCTGCGCGGCTCGCCGTGGGGGCAGGAGTTGTTCCGCGGCAGGTAATCGACGTCGCTTCCCCGCGCGGACGTCGAACGCCACCGCGCCGATCCTGGCCGAGGGATTTTCCATTTCACTCGCCTCTGCCCCGCCCCGCCCTTCATCCATCCCCACTCTTTCGCGCAATTTTACAGCCGGGAAAATATGGCGCTCCGCTCGCGACGCTCCACGACGCTTCCACGACGCTTCCACGACGCTTCCTCGACTCTTGCCGAGCCTCGTCCTTCCTAACGAGGAACTGACACTGACGGCTACTCCGCTCGCCAAGGATATTTTTACCCGATCTCTCGCTCGCTTCTGGATACACGGCTAATTGAATTAGCAAATGCGTTGACCGGAGGTAGCAAGACTCAAGCGCCGACGTAACCTCTCTTTTCCTCGTCTTTCTTTCGTTCTCCCTTTTTCTTTAGCTTGCTTAACCCCGACCCCACCCCGCCCCCACCTCCACCCGATAACCGTCCCATCCCAGCCCGTCCCAGCCCGCTCCCCCATTAACGGAGCCGCTACTCAATCATATCCTGCCGCTAGACTTTTAAACTGGCGCAACTCTGGATTACGTCGTACAATTATTATACGTTGTTGTAATAATGCTCGCCTCCATTATATTCAATGCCCCCCCACCACCCCACCCCCGACGGCAGCGGAGTTTCTTCACGACGCCGGTCCCCTCCGTCATTGCGCATAATTACTTATCGAACGGTTGGGTTGCAAAAAAAAAAAGAAATAATAAAAAAAAAGGCTTCTCGGCCATATTCTGACCTTATCGAGGGAGGTTATAAACAACGACTTTGCCGTTGTTGGATTTCGTCCTCAACACCCCCCTCCCGCCACCCCATGTCGTCGGCGTTGTCGGCTCGCGCTACCTAATGACGATCGAGGATTCATTCCGAGTGCGTTGCTCGCCGGGCGGAGGTCGCCTATGCGTATGCGTATGCGCGCGCGCGCGCGCGTG
The DNA here is from genome assembly GCA_018883505.1 of Ceratosolen fusciceps. Taxonomy (NCBI): domain Eukaryota; kingdom Metazoa; phylum Arthropoda; class Insecta; order Hymenoptera; family Agaonidae; genus Ceratosolen; species Ceratosolen fusciceps. Next base: position 6,554,657 of record RCIC01000010.1, read on the forward strand.
TGTTTGCGTGCGTGTGTGTGAATCAAAAGGAGCCGAGTCGGCGGCCTGCTCCCCGACGCTTAAGAACGGAACGGGTATTCGAGAATGCAAGAGAAGAACGAAGAAGTCGGGTAAATGGCTGCTAATAGCCAGGGCATTAGAAAGGAACTAAATAATAGATGAGCGAGAAGCTTTTTTTTTAATGTTGGCACAAGAAACTAATGAATGGATGGAAATGTTCGGTGGAGTGGAGTTGCGGGGTGGGGGGAGAGCACATAGAAGCACAGCCAATAACGATAAGAGAGTAAATTAATTTTAAATCAAAGTAGCAGAAGAAGAAGAAGAAGAAGAAGAAGAAGAAGAAGAAGAAGAAGAAGAAGAAGCAAAATACCTTCGGGGCGCGTTGCTTTTAAAAATAAATAACATGTCAGGACATCGATGCTCGCGTACTTTCTAATGGATCTGCTGACAAAATCACCTCCATCTAATCTAAGGATTTTTACAACGACATCGTTGTTCCCTGCAATAACAATAATATTTTCACGCTTTAATCCGTGAGATTCCGTCTCTCTCTCTCTCTCTCTATCTATCTCTATCTCTGTCTACGACGACGACAATAATAGATATCGTAATGGAAAGGTATATATATATATATATAGAAGGCCGCCTCGGTATAATCAAAGACAATTAAATATTTCAAGAAAATGATTTTCAAACGATTTATCGGCCTCCCTCTTCTTCTTCTTCTTCTTCTTATTATTATTATTATTATTTGTTGTCCTTTCGCATCCTAGGCGCCGCGACCTTCCAAACAGCCCAATATAAAGGAGATATAAACAATCGATCGAATGCATCGAATCGTAAAAAGTATCGTGTCGACGATACTTAAACCCTTTAATTAATGAACGAACCAAAGAATCTCTATGTCGAATGGATCGGAATATCGTAGCGGGATTAATAATCCCGCGTAATACGTACGTGTACGTATATGTAAATATTTATTTGCCCGGAGCCCTGGGCGCTCCCGTTCTATCCGCTATTGTGAAAGCACGAGGTAAACGTAACAGTAGTGCAAGAAGTTCGTTCTTTCAATTATTTTTTTTTTTTTTTTTTTTTTTTTTTTTTTTTTTTTTTTTTTTATACGCAGACCTGCCGTCGCCTATCATTCGATTAGTCGAGGGCGCGTAAGGCCACGCCGAGCCGAGCCGAGCCGAGCCGAGCCCAGCCCAGCCCAGCCCTTCGTCATCTATAAAGTCAATTTAGATCTTTATTTCGGCCTGGAGCGTTAAAAAAATACGTTCGGCAAAGACACGTCGAAGCCCGAAACAATGAGTAATTGAAGCACTCGCGCGGCATTATTATAAATTATCGCGCAATGTAAATACACGCACTTTCAAACACTGTTCCTATTCTTGTCCTTTACCTATTATTATCGTTATTATCGTTATTATCGTTATTATTTATTATTATTCTTTCCCCCCCCCACCCCATTCTGTTTTCTTAATTTCTTAAACACGTACGATTGCCAGTTGTAAATGGATATTCTTACTTATTATGAAAGAGTAAAATAACAACAATAATAATGATAACAACAACAATAATGATAACAATAATGAATGAATCGAAAGAGGTTTGAGAATCGGTGACGGCTGCGCGTAAAAGCCGAGCGAAAATTGCGTTATTTATAGATTACGCAGCTCGTAGTAAACTATTTCCGTTCTGGGATTAATAATTACTTTTACTTGCGAGATACAGTATCCAGCGAGTTTTATCCCACATTGTGCGTTCTCGAGTACACGTTTTTTTTTTTTTTTATTCTTTTTCTTTTCTTTCTTCCCACATTCTAATCAAGGTAGTATATATTATCGTTGGCATATTAAGCTCCCCCCCTCGCTCCTTGCCTCGATATATTTTATTAATTATTAATTTTGATTTTTTTTTTTAATTGCCCGCGTAGGGTAATGCATTAATGTATTGATCACGGACAATGATAAATATTTGAATGGAAGCAAAACGAGGCATAACTGTGTACACCATTAACTAATTATACTGCATTGCATTGTGCAATTTGTTATTCGTATCCTCTATTAACTATTGAATGTCTTTCAAAATAATACGAGGCCATTATTTATTATTATTGTTGGCTTATTTACTTTATTAAACTGCCCATCTAGAATTTTAATATTGAATGGCCAATTATGGCCGCCGGTCATTTAACAAAATTATAAACGCCATTCTCTAACATTTTAATATTAATAATAAAAGGAAATTGTTATCCTTATCGAGGTCGTCAGTGGCGGGCGGCCTCTTTTTCTTTTCTTTTCTTTTCTTTTCTTTTTCTTTTTCTTTTTCATTCAAATTCAAGGAAAGCTTGAAAAATAGATCCAGTCGAAAAGTCGGATCACGTCTAATCTGGACGAATGGTCAGGCTCTCTCAGCGCACGCACACTTTAAATCGATTAAGTAGTAGTTATTACGTGCCGTTAAGCACTGCCAGTCACTGCTCACGAATTGTATTGATTGTAAAAAAGATTTTTTTTATTTCACCAGCCGTCAGTGGCGCGGGCCACTGACAATAAATAAAAGTCCATATATTGCCCGGCAACGCTTGCTTCCCGTAAATATTACGCTTATTCCATTCAATCGCATTTAATTCGCGGACGATGCTTCCCGGCTAATTTTAACAAGCTGTTATTATTATTATAATTAGCCTCGGTATTTTGTCTTCCCAATAGCTTCGTAACAAGTTAGCTGTAAACTAACAATATAACAAAATAACAAAATAGCAAAAAACAAAACAAAACCTTTAGAATATACGTAAAGTATCCGCGAGCGATACATTGTAACGAATTCTATGTAACGTTCGAATCGTATTGGGAGTTTCGCGCTGGAAAAGCCGATGAAAATTTCCCCGGCTAAAGGAATGTCGCGAAGTAAATGTTCCCGCGTAAGAGAGCTCCGGCTGTTGGTGGCAATACGGAACGAACGATTCCCCAAAAACAAAACGAAACTATAGGGATGGAAAAAGACGTTTCTATTCTATTCGGCGGAATGCCCATATACCGCATAGTTTTACGGGATATCCCAGGCAATTAGCAATTGTCGCGAAGCATGGAGTTTTACAAGAACGTTTCCCACAACGCTCACTGGCACTTTGGCTCTGGTCGATGTAAAAATTAATGGGAAAGAGGTGCGCGGAGTTGCATTAAAGTCGCTCCGGGACCGTTTCTACCCGTTTCACCTCGTTTCACCCCCGACCCACACGAAACTCCCGTGGCTCATTCGCGCACACGTCATTTCTCGAGGCGACCCGATGAATAAGCGAACACAAGGCCCGACGGGAGTACCGAGACATCCCCTTAAACGTACGTCCGACTCCCCGTGCAGGTAAAACGATCACTTGCCCCCGTCGGGTAAGTCCCGCGATAACCCCCGATACGGGATTATTAAATTAGACCTTTATTGGCTGAGCCGCGTGAATTGCTCTCGCGACTATACTCGTGCTCGCAAAATATTATTAAAAAGAAAAAAAAAACAGAAGAGAAAGAATAAGAAGAAGAAGAAGAAGAAGAAGAAAAGGAAATATATAACGTGCGAGGAGATGAAAGAGTCGGCGTTGAGGGACGGGGAGGCGTTAATTAGAATGAATTTTAATTTTCGTGAGAAGTTTCTTAAATTCGCACGGCTTCCCCCTCTGGTTTACCGCGTACATGTAGATGTAGAGAGAGAGAGAGAGAGAGAGAGAGAGAGGATAGCATCTCCTAGAGGAGGAGTAAGGCAGCCAGCCGGCCCCTTCCGCTTGTCACCGAATGAGCGTACGATGAAACAAAAGAGCACTTGACGCGAGGATGAGCGGGATGAGCTCCGTTGCAACTGGCAACTGGCAACTGGCAACTGGCAACTGGCAACTGCCGTTAACAGACAAAGCCCTTTGCCGTAATTAATTTGCCGACGAGCCGTGAAAGCCGTTAAGGGAATTGATTGTTTATAAGGGAATCGTGACTCGGTTCGGCCACACATGCCGGGCCTCTTCTCTTTGTCGATTGACGCGATGAACACACACACGCACACGCTCGCTCGCTCGCTCGCTCTCTAACACACAGCCGCTCGCCGTCCCCTTGCCGAGACAGTGGGCATATCAAACACGTCCCGGGGCCAGAGCATTTGTGCCCCGTGGCGCCGAGATCACGATCGATCGCGTTCACACGATTGTCCCGAGATTTCCGTATACCCGTGCACGCTGGGCGCCATCCAATGGGCCGCGACGCCAGAAACCCATTCCTCGACAATGGGGAAATCTACCGGGTACGCGCAGCCAGCCTCTTAAACTCTGTCAACGTCAGCCTCTCTTAGCCTCCCGTCGATCTCACTACCGACTGACGTGACTTTGCGCAATTACAAACCCAAGCTTTTTCCTCATTGCCTAACGACTACGACCACGACGACGAATCCGTCATGCGTCCGTCTTTTTTTCGGATACGAGCGCACCTTTTATAACGAATTTATATAGGATCGAGCTATCCCTCGCCCACTCCCCCCCACCACCACCACCGCCACCGCCACCGCGACGTCCAATAATTACCAGCTATGGACGCAATAGCTGCCGAATTAATTTTACCTGCTGCGTACACTCGGTCTCGGACAGCTAATGCCCGAGCCATGTCGTATTTCCAATGTCCTTCTTCTTCATCGGACGAGACAAGACTAGCGAACTCGGTTTTTCGCAATTTCAACTAATTCAAACTTTAAATAATTCGTATCGGCCGCTCGGTGAACTTTTTTAGCATTAAGAGCTTTGCGATTGCCGTTCCCAAATTCGACAATGCGCAATGTGCACGAAGGGGTTTTCGCGTTAGGCCGCGTTAGAGAGTCGTAAAGGGAGAATAAATAAATGAACGCGTTTGATCGTCGTCGTTAATGTGGCTTTTACGCGCGACGAGGCCAGCCTAAGGTACGCGCTAAACTCATTACTATGCGGGCATTCGGTTAAATTTCATTATCATAAAAAATATTATTATTACACATTGCGCGGCTATTGTGCGGTTAAATAAATTCTGGCCTCCACTTTTAACTTACAAGGGGCTGGGCTTTTCACGCTTTCGCAGCGTCATTTTCTTCATATAAACGACCGCGTGCTTGGAAAAACCTTTACGTGTCCGAATTCTCCACGTAAAAATTCTCCACGTAATTGAGTGCCATAACGAACAGCATGGGTATTCACATAATCCTATGACGTAAATTTGGCTCTTTGTTAAATTTTATATTAACATTCGAATGCAATACTTAAACGCTTAAAACAACGTACAAGACGTACGACGTATCCACGTCATGCATGTACGTATGTACGTATGTATACATTACCCATCTTCGATGATTACGTTATTGTAAAGATATTTTACGAACTGCCAATGAATAGTACACGAAAACAAATACTCTTGACAGTTTTTAATAATCATTAAGTTAATAATGCTCGGCAGATAATTTAATTTCGCTTAATTAATTAATTATAATGGACGAGTGCGGGTGTGGAATACAACGAAAGCGACGTAGAAATGAGTAGGAATAATTCTGTTAACAAAGTGACAGAGAACGAATCGGCAACTATTATTCTTTTTCTTTTTGTTCTTCTTCGCCGTTGTTTATTAAACAACGGATAAGTGATGGAAAAAAAAAGAAAAAAAAAGAAAGAAAAAAAAAAATTAATCGATGAGGGAATTAATGAACTTGCAATTTACTGTAAGTGAAGGAGATTTTGTTGAAAGGCATGTTTTAATGAAAATGAGACCGGAGATGAAAACCACGATTCACAATTTACATTGGCTGCTTAATGTAGCAAAAGCATGTCACGGATGAAGATAAGTAGAAACTAGTTGAAAACGTACTTTTATATATATATATATATAGAGAGAGAGAGAGAGAGAGAGAGAGAGAGATTTGAAAATACAAAAAATTTACCGTTTACGTCTAACGGCTCGAAATGCAAACCGAAGCTGCATCGACTGCTTTCATTTGATGTAATTTAAATATCATGTCTCTTGGGAATATTAATGCGAGCGAGCAAAGTTTACGTATCCGAGCATCATCGGTTATGATTTGTTGTTAAGTTTTCTGAGCTGCACATTCGACGAGGGCAGCGTGGGCAATTGGATTTAATGAAACGATGCTCTCGGCCACAAATTTCGGTATTCCTGCGTCTTTCTCAAGAGAAAAAAAGAAAAAAGAACATAGAAGAAGAAGAAGAAGAAAAAATAAAATAAAATAAAATAAAATGCGTAATAGATGGAAATGAAGGTTTCTTTGTGTCTGCGGACAAAGAGCGGGGAAGAGCTCGTGGGCATTACTATAATAACCTCTGGCTCGTTACGCTCCACACACCCCTCCCCCTCCACCGACCCATCGCCCATCCCCAATAACACCCATTCCCCCGCTGCCCTTGTCACGCTCCGAAACTAGACCACCGATCGTGTTGTCTCGCTACAAAGGCCGGGGAAGAAGTGGGGGTCCCATCGATTCCCTAAACAAAACAAAACAAAACAAAACAAAACAAAACAAAACAAAAAAAAAAGAAAGAAAGAAAAAAAAAGGGAGGGGGCCCCCGGTGAACCTTCTTCCCCTCCCCGCCGCCGTCGTTCCTTTACGCTTTCACGAGTGCAGGGCAATTATCCCAAGTGGCGTCGTAGTAGGAAGTATTAGCAGTAACAGGCCGAATCCATCGGATGGCATCGAGATTTCATTCACGGTCAAAGCAAATTGTCCATCGATCCCTTACCCCCCGCCTCTCCCTAACCGCAGTCGCGACGACTCATTGCGCAATACCAAGCGGCAGCAGTCCTAGTCCTAGTCGTAGTCGTAGTCGTAGTCGTAGTCGTAGGCGCAGTCACAATGGTGGTAGTAAGTCGTATGTAGTTGTGGGATAGAACGAGGGGACAATGAGGGGACGGAGAGCGCGGCTGCTCCGTTCCTCTCGCTCGACCGACTGCGCCTTTCCTTCGAGGCGCTCGTTCACTCGCTCGCTCACCTGCCAATTTCGAGCAGACGTCGGCCGCGCGCCAGAGTTCACCGAGTGAATGTACCATACGTGCTGGGCTGCAAATCGTGCCGATCGGGGACGCCTGAACGTCTGAACGCCTTCGCCCGGCTCTCTTCGCCTTGCCTTCCCTCCCTCCATCCCTCCCCCACCCACCACGTCACCGCCTAACCTAATATCGCAGGCCGAAAGGTCTCTGGCTCCTCGGCGCCACTACCCGGACCACCACCACCACCTCCGCCACCTCCGCCGCCACCACCACCGAGGAAAACTAGCCAGCCAGCCAGCCAGCCAGTCCCCGCGAGCAGCCGCCCGCCTCGTGCCGATTTTCAGCGATCCTTTATCCTTTATCCGCTCGGCCCGATCTTTCACCTCGACCTAACGCAACAGCAGCAGCAGCAGCAGCAGCAGCAGCAGCCTCGGCCGACTCGTGAGAAAGGCCTACCATGCCTGTTACCCGATGACTCAATCGGACCGCGGCCGGACTCCCGACCACCTCTCGACGCCCACACAATAAGGAAAACAAAAACAAAGCCAAGCAAAGAGGAGAGAGAGAGAGAAAAAAAAAAGTAAAATAAAAATAAAGTATTGAAAAGTAAGGGAAAAGAGCCGCCGAGGCTCTATTTTTCAATAGATCGGCAGGAATCACGGATCGTTTTACATGATCGGTGGACGGACGGACGGACGGACGGACGGACGGATGGACGGTGGAGAGGCGGGAATAGAGGATCGCCCCGCTCCGAGGTCTAAAGGAAATTAAAAAGGAACAAGCTCAAGGACGTCGTCGTCCATTGAGACTCGTTAAAAGTAAAGACAAGAGAGCAAAGACAGAGCGCGGCGTAGGAAATCGCCGGTAAGCGGCGTCATCGGGACAACGGACGCGTCTCAAGCGCTCAATTAATTGTCGTTGGTAAGGAAAACAAAAACTACCTAGTCGCTAATTGCTTCCTCGGAAGAGCAAAAACAACAACAACAACAACGACAAAGAAATACAACAACGAAAAAAAACAAATAAATAAATAAATAAATAAATAAACGTCGGGCGTCTCGGGAGCAAAGCGATTCTGCTTCGTTAGTCATCATATCATAGTAATCGTTATCTTACGCGAACTATTATTGTCGTACGTTAAATTGCAGTTGAAGCGTGCGTATCGCTTCCGAGGCGATAGTAAGGTGTCCGCCCTCTTTCGAGGCCGAAACCGCGTAACGCACACCACCCAATAACCCTCTCCCCCTATAGTAGCTCAGAGGTGTTAATTTGAACGTTATCGTCCGAAGGGGACGATAGGGGGGAAGGGGAGAGAGAGAGAGAGAGAGGTATAGAAGCTTTTCTCGTCCATCGGTTTTCGTGGATCGCGGTGCCGCAACATCACGACAACGATAATCACAATGATTATAATGACAGAGGGGGGGAGGGGCGAGGCACGCGTTGCGTGGCATGGTCTGGTGCCAGCGTTGTGAAAGGGGGGGGGCAGAGGGAGGGGATCGAGAGATCGGGTGCATCGGCATTGACAATTGCCCCGGAGGAATTATCGAGCGCTCGTTGCTCCCTTTGTTCGAGCGAGACGATAAATTGCCTCGTGGCCGCCCCCGCCGCGCCCAACCGGACACAATTTCCAAAGGTCGGGCGACGCGCGTCCCTATTTACGAGATAATGGTCCGGGGGGAAGTACGGAGGTGGGAGTACGGAGGGGACTGGATAGCGCGCGAGTCCTTCCTTCCCGATGAATTAGCATTCGCTGCGCTCGGTTCTTTTAGCGACCGCGGCAAATGTTTTATCAACGCCCGGCGGTAATAAACGGGTACGCGAGACCCCCAGAGACATATACGAGCGATACTTAGACGCGCTGAAAAAAATTTATGCGAAAAGTTATGCTTCCTGTGAAACCTTAAACCTCGCCGGCCGCGCGCGCTGCTTTCTGCCCTCCTCCTCCTCCTCCTCCTCCTCCTCCTCCTCCTCCTCGCCGAATGATTATTACTGCCGCCGAGTCTCCCGCTCTCGGTTGACGTGCAATTAAAAAAAAAAAAAAAATAAAAAAAATAAATAATAGTAATAGTAATAATAAAAGAAGCTCTTTCTATGCAAAGACGTGCCTTCTCGGTCGACCGTCTACCCCGCCCTACCCACCACCGGCACCACCGCCACCACCACCACCACCACCGGCACCACCCCGCCACTGAGTCAGACGACAGCCACGGGGTCCCGGCCGACTGGAGCGGATCTCACGCTCTTGACAACAACGGCGGGGCGGCCCCGTCGGCGACAAAGAAATCGAGCCCAAGACTATCCCTTGCTCGCGGTGCAGTTATTCCAAATAATCGTCACATCCCCTTCCCCCTCGCGAGGCCCTTACGCATTGGGTCGCAGTCAGTCGACCGGGCGCTACTCTCCTCCCATTCGCCCATTCACCCATTCGCCCCGATCATTTTGCCGCTCCTCCGTTTCCCCGTCAACAATAGCCAAGTGTAAAAAATCCCATTAACGTTTTCCGGCTTCCCCCCACCCCCTCCCTGACGCATATTAACGATTCGTATTAACGATTATCCGATGGATTATCGTCTGGGGCCATAATCCCCCGAGCGGACACGGATCGAACGCGTACAATTGAACGTAAAAAATTGCCCGGACGATTTACCTGGACATCGTCCGCCGACGCGTTTCTTACCGATGAATTTACTTGGGTTCGGCTAAGGCTCCGCGGTTGGGAAAAACGCCGCCACGGTTCATAATAAATGCCACGCCACGCCACGGTATATGGTAACGCTAAAGCATAGCTTGTAAAACGTTTGCTTTCTAACGAAAACGGAAGAAGAAGAAAAAAAAAAAAGAAAAAAAGAATAAAAATAAAAACTGCTCGATCGACGAATTCAAAATTCTTGCTAAACCTCCACAGCCTCCGGCCTGCCCTGCCCTGCCCTGCCCGTGCTCCCACATTAGACCCATTAAGACAACCGCGTAAGCGAGGCGAGCCCACACCACCGAACCACGTTGGCAAAGGAGAAAAGGAGAGGGTGGGGGAAAAAAAGGAGAGGAGGAAAAAATAACTTGTGCAATGCCTCGCTTATACAATAATTATCCAATGCACATTAATAAGTTAAGATTTGAAAGTGGCCCTACCTCGTTCTCGTGTATGCAATTCAAATTGTCTGTTACGGTGCATTAGTTATGGCGCTCGGCTTACGGTGTAGTAGCCCAAAGTTGTTGGAAATGAGAAACTCAAAGGATATCGAAAATCCCTGCATTCTACAGCGCACACACACACACACACACACTAGTCGCTCGATCTATCGATCGTAGGAAAAGCATGGAAAATCAAAACTTTACCGGGCTTTTTCAACGCCTCCTCCCCCCCTCTCGCCCCTTCCACTTACGAATCTTGAATGTTAGGACAAGTAATTTAAGAGAAAAAAAAAAGAAGTACGTATGGGCAAGGCGATTTAAGGGGTGAGTGCGTGGATCCGAAAACCCAAAGAAAGAATCGGTAGACTATCGCTATCGCAGGGGAAAGGAACGAAGGAAATGAACGTACGAAATTCTCTACGACACTAGAATTGGGAAAATCAGTCAGTCAGTCAGTCAGTCAGTACTTTTCTTCTTTTTCATATATATATATATATATATATTTTCTACGTGCCAGCGACGATATATTGAACTCTCGCGTAGTAATGAAGGCGCAGGCGGCGGGCAGACACTCTTTTTCTCGAATCCACTATTACAATAAACAATGACTGTACTCGACACAGCGGTAATGTACAACAACAGTCCTTTTAAAAAGACGTGCGCCGATTTTTCCGCTCGAAAGGAAGCATTACACGCTCCTGGCGTCTCGGCCTGGGGATTTTCATTAGCCGCCAGCCGCTATCGCAATGGTAATAACAAACAACCACAATTCTTTGGAGTGACAACGAGCATTTTATTCGACTTATCTGCACACATAACTCTAATATTGATACTCACAACAACAGAGTTATTTACAAATCAACGGGGTTTATCCATTATCATATTATCCATGCATTTATTTAAATAAATATACACAGTTATTTTAATCGCATATTCCGGTTATATAATGAAATATTACAATTACTATAATTAACGGGTAATACTTGTACGGAAATTAAATACAGAGCATTCGAAATAATACACTTAACTGCACAACCTGTATTATAGCTTATGTAAGAAATATAAATGTACGCCACGTGTATGTACGTATATATATATATATTTGAATGTTTATTGGTAGATCCGAAGAAGGAGCACAAAAAAAACCATTTCCATTGTAAATTACTGAGGGAAAGGACACGGGACGTTTTCCGCGCAAATTACGTTGTATTATTTGAATTCGTATTGGCGCGGTATTGGCGCGGTATTGGCGCACATGTCGGCGGCACGCGCTCGCTGCCCTCTTGGCCCTTCACGGAAACAGGATAGATCGGTTTTTGTTCGTTAGTCGGGAGATCGAGCGCAATCATAACGTCTTAGGGCACTTGCACTGGCCAAGTAAGATTATTATAAAAAAACGCGGCGGGAGATTGGCGGCGCTAATCAACGAAACGGAATGGCTCGGTCCAAGTTCAAAAGAGTTTTAGAGAGGGGGAAGGGGATTAATTGGGTATTAAGAGGGATCGTCGGTACGCGGGCGCGCGTAATTTACACGGGAAAAAAATAAGAAATCCTTATCGAGTCCTCCCGTGCTCTTCACATACAATCACCGTCGTTATTCGGATTCGGGGATTCGGGGATTCGGGGATTCCGCTCTCTTCTTATTTTTATTTATTTATACATGTATACACGTGCGCGTGCGCGTGCGCGTGTAATTGAAACAGTTGGATAGAAAAATACGGATTGTGCGGTGTAATATTTATTTAAAAAAAAATGCCTCCTCGAGAATCGATTCTCGCTCTTAATATTATTAAGTATATAATATAAATTCCGTCGTTCCAATTGGATAAACAAAATAATAGGGGCGAAGAGGGGATGTGACTTTTACCGCGGCGACTTTCAATCGATAAATAATTCAACAAATATATATATATATATATATATCGAGAGATGTATAGAATTCCGTAGCGGTAATTACTATTGACTTGGTAATTCAAGGTCAGCGAGCAGTCCTTACGCGGTCAATTTAAATTGTTTAAAGCTCGGTCAGTTAAAGAAATTTCAAACGTCACATCGAAATACCGGTTGTTTTTTTTTTGCAATACAACGGCTGACGGGACCGAAGCGGCTCGCGCTCAGTCAGGAATAGTTGACAGGAATGGAATAATTGACCTTTCCGGATAAAAGTCCTCGTGGATAAGTTTTCTCCTATTCGTAATACTATTCGTAAGAGGTTAAACGTATAGGGATAATAGAAGAAGAAGAAGAAGAAGAAGAAGAAGAAGAAGAAGAAAGAAACGAAAAGAGAACAAGGGTCGCATACATAAGAGTTTCGAGGATATTTGTGGCAAAAGAGGTAGTGGTAGTGGTAGTAGTGGTAGTAGTAGTGGTAGCCCCAGCTACGTTGAAAAACGAGGTTACTCGATAAACGCAAGTGCATAATAAAGATGGAACGACGCGAATACCAGATTGCCAGTGAAAAAAGAAAAAAAGAAAGAAAGAAAGAAAAAAAGTAAAGAGTAGGTGACATTATTCGCGAGGGAACAATCAGGTGAAGTGGTAAAGTGGTACATAATTGGTACGACAATCGCCCTCGTCTCTCGTGCACTAGATGGGATTGGGGATCGCCCGTGGCAACTTTTATACAAAAGCTAACGAAGCGACATCCTTAGGAGCCGTAAGCCGGTTATAACCCAGCAGCAGGTCTCTGAAATCTGGACGACGCTCGAGCGAACGAGCCGCGCTCGTTTGTCCGGGGCGCACGCGCACATAATGAAACACGTGCGCCCATCCGATCGATCCCGGTCGCGATCCGCGCCACTTACCGCTCCGCCCTGATGTCACCGACGTCACCCTCACCCTCGCCGCTCTTACTGCTGCTGATGATGCCAATGATGCTGTCGCTGTCGCTGATGCTGTCGCTGATGCTGATGCTGATGCTGATGCTGATGGTGATGGTGATGGTGATGGTGCTGATGCTGATGGTGATGGTGATGGTGATGGTGCTACTGCCGACTATGGGCTCGAGGCGGGTTGTCAGGCGGGCCCTGAGGCTACTCCTTGAACTTCCACTCCTGGCGACACATGGGGCACAGGAGACTCGTCTGCTGGGAGTTGAGCCACTTCATGATGCAGTGGATGTGGAAGCAATGAGAGCACTGGCCCCAGACTGCACACAACAGTTCACGGCCATTATTAGCCAAGCCAAGCCGATTTTTTTTTCTTTTCTTTCTTTTCTTATTTTTTTTTTTTTTGTTTTGTTTTGGTTTTGGTTTTGGTTTTGGTTTTCTCCCGTTCGTCCTTCCCGTTAACGGGGCCGGGGGCAGCCTCCTTCACGGACGGTACGTACGGAGCACGAGGCGCCTCCTCGGTCGACTCGGTGCACGGCTTATGCCCCGAGGCCAAAACAAATCCGGCCGCCGCCAATCGATAACTGCCCCCATGGCCGACAATCGCGCCCCTCGGCCACGATAGCGCAGGCGCGAGCCGGCCTCCTACCGTTCGCCCCCGCCACCGCCGCCACCGCCGCGAGTCGTCGCGTCGTCAGGGATGCCGAGATACTAAGGGACCGGGACCGGGACCGGGACTGGGATCGCGGCCGCTCGCTCATTTATCCCGCCTGCCAATGTTCGCAGTTTTCTAAGGTGATTTAAGACATCCGCCGAGACTCTCTCTCTCTCCCTCTAATTGGCCGACAGACTCTGCCGCGCCTTGAGAGAATCCTCCCTACGTCAGTCGACAGGCACATCGTTATTCCTATAATTTATCATCCTTATATAATCTAATCCTTTTGCGCTTATCGACGTGAGAGTCCGGGGAATGTAAAAAAAAAAGAAAGAAAAAAAAGAAGAAAAAAAGAGTCGGTACTGGGCGGGACTCACCCCCCTCCCCTCCACCACCCTCCGTTTCCTTGAATATCTTTATCGGCGAATGTCATTAACAACGGCTCGTCGCTCCGATTATCGCTCCCGAGCTCGTTCCACTAATCCATCCGAGAACAAATATACTTTTACTTCGAATTCACTCGCACTCACACTCACACACACACACACACACTTACACACCGCACCTTTTAGCCAGCGGATTAATTAATGAAGCTCTCGACGCATTAACAATGCGATCACTACAATTATACTCAATTCGCGTTATTCTAACGAATATTCTATTGACAGTAGCTTTCTAAGTCTACGGCGAGTGTCATAAAGTGCAGATTGTGCAGATTGTGCAGATTGTGCAGATTGTGCAGAGAACGGAAAACGGAAAGCTCAAGCTTCACGTAAATCAATGCCCGCTATATTCCATTGAGTTTTCACGCATTCCCGACACTGCAAGCAAAAGCCAAGAAAAGCTGGACGGCTTCCAAGAAAATACAAATATAAAAAAAAATTACTTTCCTCGCTCGTCAACGTTCAGTCGATAGAAAAAAAAAAAACAACAAAACAAATCTATAGATCGACGCTGGCGATCCTCCTAATTTATCCTATTGAGCTTAAATGCTTAAATCTTGCACTCTTGTGAAATGTAAAAAAGGCAAATTTCAAAAGGTCTTGACGAATATGCCCCCCCCCCCCATCCTATTTTTTTTATTAGGACAATTATTATGTATTTGTTGGATGAACTGGCCGCGTAACTGCCGCGAGTTAATACAAGTCAGCTTGAACTTGACTTATCCGGCATTACGATTTTTGCAAAAAATTATTCGTCACTCTTGGGTTTCGTATAGTGGGGGGGGGGGAGAGAAAGAACGACCAAAGTACATTGACTGCGTGTAATTGCGTGAAATGACTAAAATAAAGTCCCGACGGGCTTCTCCTCGTGAGCAACCGATTTTCACTTTGATACTATTAATTAATAACCCCCTCCCTCCCTCCCCACCCTACCCACCTATCCCCAACGTCGTCATAGGATAGAACAGGTTTCGTTTAGCAGACCATGAATTTACAAGCAAAAGCGATCCTCTCGCGCACTTTGTGCCGAAAAAAAAAACGTAGGGGCAGGTGGGGGTAGGGGGAGGAAGGTAAAATGCAAAAGAAAAATAAGAAGAAAGAAAAAAGAAACGGAAGGTAGGGGAAGGGCCGCGTGGCTCTTATTAATGCGATAAATAATTATAAGCGCGTAAATTAGATGATAGGGGGGGGGCGAAGGGAAAGTAGGGGTTATTGGGGAGAAACGAAGGGCCGATTAATGGTACTTTACGTAAAGAGCTAATAACGACTGAATTGAAATTTACGGCCGGTGTACTTTCACGGCGTACTTTCGTGGTAAATATTTAATTAGTGGGATGGCTCGGCAGTTAATTGAATGGCTGGAGGGGGGAGAGGGGCGCGGTTATTAGGGCTGGTCGATAAATATGGACGGATCGTAGGGAGTAGGGCTCGCGGCCCGTCAATGTAATACGGTTACATTCATGATGGGATTGACCCGAACGGGGGTGGTGGTGGTGGTGGTGGTGGTGGTGGCGAGCATCTGCTTGACTCGCTTACGTATCGACCAAGGCGCAATAAGAGAGAGAGACACTTAGCTCATACCTAATGGACAGTCGTCGCCGGGTATTTTGCAGTCCGGGCAACTGGCGTCGAACGGCATCCGGCAAATGCCGCAGTTGTCGTCGTTCGCGATCCAACGCCAGGTGGCGACGCCTCTCCAACCTGTGGGGTAAACAAATGTACAAATTTACTTGACCAACTAAGCCAATTACCCCCTCGGCTATCGCAAAGCCCATTAAAGCCCAATTGCCACTCGTTCTTTATTTCGAGACTTTTTTTTTTATCTTATTGACAACGCTCTACAAAATCCCAACTGATGTATTTGAATTTTCATTTCTTTTTCTATTTTTTCTCTCTCTCTCTCTCTCTCTCTCTGTATTTATCACCGACTTCGATTACTCGCACAAGTCGTTCGTATAATCACGATCCCGGGTTTCTTGTTTTAATAATCGCCAAGGACTAACCAACCACTGCCAAAATGTCCTTCCTTCCAATGCAACTCCGCTTTTATATAACCGCCGATTCTAACCTACAAATACGGCCGACCCTCCGTATATACGCGATTCCGAATGAAAATTTAGCGGAAAGCCCGTGGCAATGGCTTTTCAAGGCCAAGCTTAACATTGCCGACGGATTTTCTTGGACATCATTAAAAGAGCGGATTGCGTTTCGCGAACAATAAAAAAAAAATAATACGTTATGTCGAACATAACCAAGAAATTGCGAAGGACCGGGATTCCGGGAACATTAACGATATCCCATGATTTCTCGGCATCGAGTACGTCAAATCCACTCCACTCCACCCCCTCCCGCCCCCTCACAGCCAATACCTCTACCCACCGCCGTTAAATTTTCAGGGATTTACATTAAATGTTGACGGTCGGTCGGTCGGTCGGTCGATTGGTTAATGAGTATGGAGGTAAAAAAAAAAAAAAAACTTTAACCAAAACTCACTGTTTATGGTAACTTTCATTTCTTTCGGGTAAATCCTCTCTGCCGAAATGAATGACGTTCGCTCGCTCCAACGGGTAAAGGATAATGCAATACCGGAACGACAATAATACAATGTCTCACTCCTTCCAATTAAGCCATAATGCACATTCTTGAAGCCCCGAGCGCGAGAGAGCGCGTACGAGTGGGAGCGAGAGAGAGAGCGAGAGAGAGAGAGAGACAGCGGCTCGAATGCGCAGTTCGGGTATGAATCGCTATTTGCTATAATGATGCGCGGTTAGATTTAAAAGAAAAAAACGTACGGCCTTATGTCCCGAGGACAGGGAGCTTAATCCCCTTGGCAGTCAATAATTAATTCAAAAAACAAAACAAAAAAAAAACATAAAGGAACGAATGGTAATTAATGGCGTCGCGGGTTCCTCATTGCGATCTCTTATAAAATTCCTTACAAATTATTTCACGATAAAATTCCATTCTCATTCTTTTGTAAAAAAAAAAAAAAAAAAACCCGCTTCGCTGCAATTCCCTTCGCCCATCATAATTACCATGTTCCACGATGACACATCTTGTTTAGACAGGATGTCAGGGAGCCACACAACCAAAGGTCCTGTATTATTTTAACTAGGGTCTCAGTAATTCCTATCCTCTTTAATCCACACCCAGAATAAGGAACTCGTTTTTTTCTTTTATATATATATATATAATTAGTAGTGAGGGCGTCTTTTTTTCTTTTATTTTAAATAGATATTAGGGTAGGAAAATAGTATCTCGGGCGTGAGCTCTAATGTAAATTAATATCTGTTAATAACGTAGTAAGGATTGAGCGAGCCGTTTAGGTAATACGTCCAATAAAAAAACAAAACTATACATAATTAAAATAGTAATTATATACATGGCGTGAGACGTATTTTTTTTTTCTATTTATACCAACGTAACACGAGCTTTGCGAAAGACATTGTAACTGAAATATTTACAGGGATTGTGCCTCTTTAAGAAAATTTACGGGCTAAAATCTATAAACTTTGGACATACGGCAAATAATAACGTATGCAGATCTCCGGAGCTTTTCATGCCGTTCAGAAGAACGTTTCCTTCAATTTTGCTGCGTAAAAAAACGGTTCGTCGTCGCCCACTCTCCCCCCCCCAACTCGGGCAAGAAAGCTTAGTAAGACTACGCGCGACGTGAACTTGATAAAATTTATGCCATCCCCGGAGAGAAATCTTTTCCATTTTTCAAGCGAGTCTGGGATTTTTTTTTTTTTTTTTTTTTGTCACATATATATATGTGCGCGCAATAAAATGTAGAAAGATCGTTATGTCGTTATCGAGGTGATTTATAATTTAAAATAATTTTCAATAGTTTCAATGAGGCCATAGATTTCATAAGATTCGTGAGAATTAGAATAGGATTCGTTAGTCTCGTCTCCGAGATTAGTATTTCTGGGCTTTAGAAATGGTTATTGGGGTCGAGCGCGACGATGAAGATAAAATGCAGTTTAAGGTGTGTTTGGTAGATATGACCGGGGTATCGTATTCATTAAGGGAATACATGCAAGGGAGCGTGGGGAAGGGAATATCGGCCACTCGGTTTACACTCGAGATAGAAAAGCAAGGTTCTGTAAAAGCCCCGTCCCGGTTGAACGGAGTTTATTTGAGACGAGTTACCCAACGTCGTTGTCGCGCGACTTCGAATTTAAAAAAGCTCCCTCCTCCTCGTCACCTTTCTTTCTTTCTTTCTTTCGTTCTTTCGTTTTTGTGTTATTTTATGTTATTTCGTTTTAGTTTTTAATTTGTCAATAACCTCCTACGGTCGAGTGCAAGAGTATCCTCCGATACCATTTGGAATCGAAGAACGAGTCGATCGATCCATTGTCGTCTATCTCCAGGGTTTTATTTAAATTGGCCATTTTCGCGAGGAGGGGGGGGGCGGAGGAGGCGATAGGCGCCGCCAGCACTGTTACGAGATGAAGGGAAGGGCGGAGCGAATAACCGAGGCTTATATTGTACCCCATACAAACACAGATGCTTCCTTCAAAGGCAATTGAAAAAGCAGTGGGAGTTTAAAGTGGCCAGAGAGCATAATGCAGTGGTGGGGTAGAGGATGGGGGGGGGGGCATATAAATGTCCGAATCAGCCCCTCTTAGCCCTACGAGTTTAGGGCTTATTTATTGGGGTTCCGGGGGAATCGGACTATTCGCCACCCTATAAAAAGGCAATTACTTTACAAGAAAGCAGATTATGAATAAATTTCTTTTAATGGATGGGCAATTACGAAATTAGTAATGGAAAACATGTTAAAGTATCCCATTATTACAAACTCCCCTTCAAGTAATTATCATTCAAGAGCTCACGCCGAGTAAACAGAACGTGTATACGCGTAAACGCTTCGCATACGCAATGTAGATTTACTTCTTACAATTAACAATTTCGAGTTTATCCACTTACGGGCTGCTGTACAAGATGAATTACGAGCGACTCGGATCATTTACTCATCAGAAGCGGCTCTTAAGCTTCGTTTCGTATACTTGCCGCCAACTTCGTATCATTTGCGAAATACCATCGGCAGAACAATATCAATAACAATTACAATGACAATAATAACAAAACGAAAAATGAAGAAGAAAATCTGCTAATTTCGTAGTAATTTTCTAATGACTCGATGCGTGATACCGACTTAACGAATTCCAGCCTAAGTTGATAATTTTCCATTCGGTGCAATGAATACTTCTTTCTTACCACTACCGTCTCATAAAGTCGTGTCTATTAGCTTGTTGCACCTTCCGCTCCATAATTATTAAAAATAAAATTGTTCGTCACGATACGTCCGCTGGATCACATAATCCACCCTCGACACCCCCCCACCGCCCTTACCCCGTCGACTTGACGTTAAGTTAAGCACACCTTAATGATCTATATAGACGAACGACGGCATTCCGTTATCGGGGTTGTTTTATCGAATCCAAGCCCCCCCCACCCCACCCCCTCACCATCATACCTTTTCTATAATTATATTTATTCGAGTCCCGAGTAATATTGGGCCCCGCGCGAGAGCTTTTTATCGAGTTTTATTGAATCCAAGTCTCCCCCTCCCCCCTCCCTGCCCCGACCGCCGCACATACGTGTCATTAAAACCGTACGCACGTGCGCACGCTGGGATCTCTCGCTTATGCCACAATATTAAAAACAATTAGCCTAATGCCCACCAATCATTATCATCATTATCATCATTATCATCATTATCATTATTATCAATGAAACGAGTCATATTAGCGAGGCTGGCGTAATTCGTTAAATTCATTATTGATTACTGATTAATTTTGAATAGCGCGCGGTATGGATCATTCCTGCCTTAAGGATCGATATCTTCTCACCCCCCGCCCCACCCCACCCCGTCGCTCCGACACACAATTCGCCGCACATTATTCTAACACGGATTCGAAACTTTGCACGACCTCGGAGTCTTTTCTTTTTTTTTAACGTCCCCCCCCCCCCCGTACCCCTTGATACCTCGAACAATCACGATGAATACGTAATCGCGGCTCCGCTTTTTTTTTTTTTTTTTTTTTTTGCAAGAGGAGTCGCGGCCAATATAATTCAAGCAAGAGACCTCATCTACGTTTTGACGGATTGTTATTTATAGAGTAGAGTTGTTGTGGCTCGTGATTCTTACCCACGTAAGAACGATTATGAGGGTTTTGAAGGGGATCAAGGGAGGTAGAGAACGTGTAACGTAATGAAACGTAATGAAACGTAATAAAACGTAATAGAAAATAAAAAAAAAGAAGAAGAGGGTTGCACAAAGTTGCATTTGAATGATCTATGTATGATCTAACGAGTCTTTCTTTCTTTCTTGGGGATTGAGAACAAAGACTCGATTATTGTTCTATTTACCGATGCATGATTAATTAATTAATTAATTAATTAATTAATACAATTTGCAATATAAAATAAAATTTAGCTGCTCTAATAAGCCTGGATTTGTTATGAAACAAAACAACATTGCAATTTCGTGCTCTAAGAACGCGCGACACATGCAAATCATAAATATTAAATCATAAATAAAATAATGTAATATAGAATTTTATTCGAAATTTCTCCGACTGTAGCGCGAGCGGAACATTGTAAAAACACAACATACGTTGTTTGTAAAAAACGTACTGAGGAGAAATCTCTGTTCATGAAAAACTGGACCAGGCCAAAAACGCGGCCTTTTCCCCTCTCGATCAAACGACTAAATCGCTATGTTAGAGCATGGCACATAAAATATAAAATATTTATAAATGCATAAATAAAACCGCAGTCTACTTTCTTTCCCCGTTCAAAGTGTGCGTAAATAATCACATTAAACTTTTATTGATGCTCTCTTATAGCAGATAATGTATGTATACGTGGGCGTAAAGTAAATGTAGCATAAAATATATGACGAATAAAATACATGAGATTATATATTATCATTTTTTTGTTTTGTTGTTTTTTTTTTTTTTTTTGGTAAATTGATAAATATTCGAAAGTAAATAGAAACAAAATTTCGTTTAACGGAATTCGCGTTATCACTGTAAAAGATTTTCTTCTACGCAATATTAACGAATCAACAGATTCTGAGAATAATAATAAAATACTCCCCCTCCCTCTCACCCTCTCTCTCAACCTCTCGCACACCTAATTTCTCTTTATATATGTATAAGTCAATCAAAATTGGCTTATAATTTTAGCGAACGTCGGGAATTAATTATTTCCTTATCGATGCGCATTATTCCTTTTTTTTCCCTCCAGTTTCCCAATTCTCCGATTCAGCTCTCGGTCCCACATAAATATCCCAAGTAAATAACTCCCCCCTCCCCCCCCCCGCCAAATTATCGGTATACGGCAAATCAATGACATCAACAATAACAATAACAACAAAAGGAGGGAATCTGAGCGGCAGAGGATTTTTTACAGTGAGACTCTTTACCAATGATAATTTGGGACATTCTGTATTATAAAAAATATTTTTTTCTTATTAGGCGAGATAATGTACGAACTTGTATTTAAAAAGAAGTCGTTAAATTCAAGCACTTATTCCATACGTTCGAATACAACTCCGCTTTTATATAACCGCCGATTCTAACCTACAAATACGGCCGACCCTCCGTATATACGCGATTCCGAATGAAAATTTAGCGGAAAGCCCGTGGCAATGGCTTTTCAAGGCCAAGCTTAACATTGCCGACGGATTTTCTTGGACATCATTAAAAGAGCGGATTGCGTTTCGCGAACAATAAAAAAAAAATAATACGTTATGTCGAACATAACCAAGAAATTGCGAAGGACCGGGATTCCGGGAACATTAACGATATCCCATGATTTCTCGGCATCGAGTACGTCAAATCCACTCCACTCCACCCCCTCCCGCCCCCTCACAGCCAATACCTCTACCCACCGCCGTTAAATTTTCAGGGATTTACATTAAATGTTGACGGTCGGTCGGTCGGTCGGTCGATTGGTTAATGAGTATGGAGGTAAAAAAAAAAAAAAACTTTAACCAAAACTCACTGTTTATGGTAACTTTCATTTCTTTCGGGTAAATCCTCTCTGCCGAAATGAATGACGTTCGCTCGCTCCAACGGGTAAAGGATAATTCAATACCGGAACGACAATAATACAATGTCTCACTCCTTCCAATTAAGCCATAATGCACATTCTTGAAGCCCCGAGCGCGAGAGAGCGCGTACGAGTGGGAGCGAGAGAGAGAGAGAGAGAGCGAGAGAGAGACAGCGGCTCGAATGCGCAGTTCGGGTATGAATCGCTATTTGCTATAATGATGCGCGGTTAGATTTAAAAGAAAAAAACGTACGGCCTTATGTCCCGAGGACAGGGAGCTTAATCCCCTTGGCAGTCAATTAGGCCACAAGTACGGCGAACGTTACACCCTTATCGTTCGTTCCTATAATTTATTATATTAGTAAAAAAAAAAAAAAGCTTAAATGTCCAGTGAAGAAACAAGGAACGAAAATGTGCATTTAAGTATGTGCGTAAGTATTATTGTATTATCTGAAATCAGTAGGATGCGTTGTATCCTGTTGTATGCAGATAAATATAGGAAAAAGTAATATACCAACGCGTGCGTAAAGTCATAAATTAACGATCGTTCTATAAATCGAAAATTTTTACAATTCATTAGATTAAATATTGGAATAAAAAAAAGTATTACTTTTTTGCATCTCGTAAACGCTACTCCGAATGATACTAAAACTTTTAATAATCACTTGCTGTCGAAATTCTAATGTGATAAACTGAAAATGTTCGTTTAATTTTATTTACTTATCGGGAGTACTTAATTCTACTGTATACGGCCTCCCACTTGTACGTTTTGTCGTGTATCGGAGTTATTAAAAACGAAAGAAAACGACCGTCGCCGCGGGGAAGGGCGGCGGGGCGGGGCAGGCGGGGAGGCGGGTGGCGAGGGCGGAGGGGGGTAGGGGGGGAGCGTTGGCGCGTAGTCGTCGGCGGCGAGGGAATAAATCGCTGGGAGCGTAATGCAAATGTTACTTTGTCCTCCGGCTTGAAATTATTTTTAATGTCCGATATTTATTGAACCTTTTAAACGTCCGCGGGCTTTTTATTTTTTTTTTTTAATGCCTTTGTCTTTATGTCTTTGGAGTTGGTTGTTTTTAAGGCGCGGACCGAGCCGCTCGAATACGTAATAAAATTTTAAAAACTCTCTTGCCGTCGGGTCGCCGGATTGATAATAAAAAGAAATAAAAAATAACATAAATAAAAAAAAAAAAAAAAAGTTAAAAAAAAAGAGAGAGAGAGAGAGAGAGAAAAACGAGAAAATTGTAAAAAAAAAGGCAAAAAAGGGTGGTTGGTCAGGTTACGATTGTGCTTTTGATCTTTTGAAACAATGTTAAGCTCTTATTATTTAACGATAATTCACGTCGTACGTGAAATTCATAAAGTCGATGATTGCCTTGCATGAAAAAAGAAATGACAGAAAAAAAAAGGAAAAAAAAAAAAGAAAGAAAGAATAAAGTATAGGAAAATAAAGCCTGCGCGAGTCAATTATATTGAACTCCTCGATATACTTGTACTTAATTTGGCACGAGTCAGTAAACGGCGAATCGTAAAATACGTATCGGCGCAGGCGGGTTGGTGGGTGGGGGTGGGGGTGGGGGTCGGAAGTTGCGGCGATGGACGGCGTCAGGACGGGGGGCGGCGGCGAGCGGGGGGATTCAATAAAATAATCCTCGGTACAAAAATGTCATTAAAATACAATTCGGTAAAAGATTATATTGGGAGGGAGAGAGAGGGAGATAATAAAAGGGGAAATAATGATGGCGTGCGAATTGATAATAATTTGTAAAGAATCGTCGGCGATCGGTGCGTTAAGAAATATTTATGCATAAAATATGCGCGTCGTAATACCGACGATCTGTCGTATAAACAAATGCGGCATTGAGATTATTATTGTAAGGAGGAGAGAGAATCGTCGGAGGCGCTATTGATAAGTCAAGGATGCATAAAACCCGCAAGTTTTATCCGAAAGTACTTTTGTCTTTCTTTGTGATTGTAATGCACTTACTGTAGCGTAGAATTTACTACAGGAGTTCTTACGTATGCAGTATACGCGCTGCGCCTCCTGTAGTTTCACTTGACGGACGACGCCTTTAAGCGTGTTTTCATAAGCCATTATAACAAGGACATCAATTTTCGATGCGATTTCACCGAGCTACTCGCTCTGTTGTTGCCCCCCCTACCCTACCCTACTCTACCTCCCCCCGCCAACCGACCGACCAACCAACCACCCCGCCGTCCTTTATTCGTCTCCCCTGCCCCACCCGCTCTACTATCCGGTCATCACAATGACTATTGTACGACCTGGAGGATATTATTATTTAGTCATCCGGATCCCGGTCCTGCCCGTCCTCCCCGTCCACCCCCCCCCTTCCACGAGTAATATTATTATTTCGGCCTTCGTGTAATCGAATGCCCCGGCAAATAAAATGCACATTTTTAATGGGAGCAGTAATAATAAGTAGCTCGGCTGGATATCTTGATTTTAACTTGTTATAAATGGCCGGAGGTTTTTCGGCCTGCCCGCACAACTAAAGGGGACAGAATATATTCACGCCACCCCATGAATGCTTTAGCTTTTCAGCGGATTTCCCCGGGACTTTGTTCAAGGTACAAGCATTACTCCCACTCCGAAAACAATCGAACGCCGTATCATGTATAGCAGGAAGTTCTCTGTCTGTCTCTCTCTCTCTCTCTCTCTCTCTCTCTCTCAGTCTCTCACTCTCTTTCCCCCCTTTAGAGAGCGATCGAGCGCGCGCGCGCGCGCGCGCGCCCCCGCGCTCTCGCCCCTTCCCCACCACTCGCGTTCTCGCTCGCTCATCTCTCGGTCACTCATCCGACATCTGTTTCTCTTTGTCTCTGTCTCTCGCTCTTCCTCTCTATCTCCCACTCTCTCTCGCGCACACACACACACGCTCTCTCTCTCTCTCTCTCTCTCTCTCTCTCTGTCTTATAACGTAAATCAATAATCCACTCTCTCTCATAAATGCAAACAAACAAAAAACGCCAGTTGTCGCGACCAGCGCCAGCCACCTTTCCTCTCCGTCGCTGTCTCCATCAAAAAGTCTCCGCATAGCGGCCGAGAGATAGAGAGAGAGAGAGAGAGAGAGAACGGAAAAGAAGAGGGAAAAAAAAAGAGAAAAAAGAGAAAAAAGAAAAAAAGAAACGATTCCATTACAGCGGCGACCGTGTGGCGTTAGCAGGGGGATAGTGGAAATGCCAGAGAGCCGGAAAGAGCGGCATCGTCGTCGTCGTCGTCGTCGTCGTCGTCGTCGTCGTCGTATATAGAAGCGTCGGAATACGCGCGTATTACCTACATTCTTGAAAAAAAGGCAAAAAAAAAAAAAAAAAAATAAGAAGAAGAAGAAGAAGAAGAAGAAGGAGAAGGAGATGAAGAAGTAGCAAAGGGACGAGGAGTAGAGAGACACGTGCGAGTGAGCCGGGCGAGCGAGGTAGCGAGGTAGCGAGGTAGCGAGGTAGCGAGGTAGCGAGGTAGCGAGGGAGTACGGGCGGGTAAGGGTGGGAGGGAGGGAGTCGAGCGGGAGGTCGGAGGGAGGGAGGGAGAGGCGTAGTAGTACTCGGGCAGCTGCACATCGCGCGCTACTCCGAGTCTCGCGAAAAATCTTCCCGTCGCTCAGCGGCGAAGCATTTTCATGCCCATGGGAGAAAGCGAGAGATAGAGAGAGAGAGAGAGAGAGAGTGGGAGGGAGAGGGAGGGAGAGACCCTTTTACGCTCATCATTTCTTCTTTTGCCAACTCTTGCTTCACGTCCTTCACAGCACGTCGGATTACTCCATTTTATAAAATATCGATTCGAGTGAGCCGGGCGCGCGCTAATTCCGTATCGCCCGAGTCCTGCGACTATTATTACATCCGTCCAACCCCCACCCCCACCCCCACCCCCACCGTAATCTATCATTTATAATAATCGATTGGAATTAAGGACGACTAATAATGACGATGATGATGATCAAGATGATGATAATGATGATAATAATAACAACAACAACAATTATAATAGTAATAATAGTAGTGGTAACAATAACCCCAATAACAATAACAACAACAATAATAACAACAATAATAAGTAGAGGCTGCGGGTCGGTGTATTGCACGAGCAGGAGTATAGCGTCGAGGATGGTCGGGGATGGTCGGGGATGGTCGGAGGCTCCCGTTAGGTGGACACGGAGCCGCTTAAGATGGCATTTCGATTGTATAATTTTTCGCGAGTACATTGTGCAGCCGAAGGGGCTTGGGGTACCTGAGCGGAGCGGAGGGGCGGGGAGGTAGAGCCGGGCGAAGCAGATGCGAGGCAACAAAGAATGACCAGTGAAATCGAAGCTCTCCTCTCCTCTCCTCTCTCCCCGCCGTACCGTCCTTCTCTCGTCTCGTCTCGTCTCGTCTCGTCTCGTCTCGTCTCGTTCTACGTGCCCCCGGGGGTCACTCTTACTCTCAACGGGGTCCGATATTACGTTCTAATAAAAATCCTAATTAATATCGGAGCCGAGCTATGACATCATTCCGGCCAATGCGTACCGGATACGCCTGCACATCGCAGGACGAATAAAGTATATAATGTAATGACCTCTTTTGGGCGCGCTCGATCTCCTTTCTTATTTTCGACTACTTGTTCCTCGAGCCGCTTACCCACGTCGTCGTCTGCGTCGTCTGCGTCGTCGTCTGCGTCGTTATCACTACGTCTACGACGAACAACGGGTCGGGGGTGGGGGTGGGGTTGGAGGTAAGGGACCAGGGCCCAGTTAGTTTTGGAGTTAGAGGACAGGTGGAGGAAACGGAGCGGCCGCTCACAGTTGGCGGCAATAAATCTCGATAAATAATAATAATAACGAACGAAGGGGTTTTTTAGTGGAGCGCGAAGAGCCACCCGCGTGTGTGGAAACGGGTTATTGAAAGGCCTCGGCGGCGGCGGCGGCGGCGGCCGATTTAATAATAACGATCGCTTTAATCTAAAAGGATCATTAGATTACGGCTCTCTCCCCCCCCCACCCCAAATAAACCCACCCACCCCGCTTCGACAACAATCAATAACCCCAATAACAATCTATTATTACATCATAGATAGATGGGTGGATAGATAGATAGATGGATAGATGGATAGATGGACGGATAGATAGACGGTGATGATGGTTATTGGGGCTATTGGGGTGGGAGAGGGAGCCGGGGACTCGGAGCCAGAGGCAGGAGCGCGTGGGCCATGGAATAGGGCGGGAAAAACGCAAGAGCACAAGCAATAGATGAATAATAAAGGCCGAGAAATAGTAAAGCTAGTGTTGTCGAGGTGCGGAACCAGCTGTTGCCGAGCCACGCGGCGGCATCAATAAGCTAGGATCCCATTGGCATCGTGACAGCGGGCACCGGCAACGGGCACCGGCAACGGGGACCGGCAGCGGGGACGTCCGGGTTCGGACGTACGGGCAGCGGGCAGGGGGCAGGGAGGGAGCGGGAGGGAGCGAAGCGCGGTCGGGAGTAGAGTAGATGGCGGAAGCGTAGGCGAGGGTCTCGGTTAAGGTACGCCGGAGGGTGGCGCAAAAGGGCCAGCGGTACGTTGGCGAAGGTGGAGGCGCCGAGGAGTCAGGAGGAGGAGGAGTAAGGAGGAGGAGGGAGGGAGGGGAGGCGGGAAGGCAGAGAATCGTGGCGGGAACCGCGAGGAACGGAGATCGCGGGCCCAAGAGCTACGTGGCCGCCGCGCAGTTAAACTTGGCGCTGAGGTCGTCGCCGATCATCGCCGAGGCCGCGCTTACGGGGGGACTCTCTCGCCGATCGACACGCGCCCGCTCCGGGGCCGCCCTTTATCGTCCGCTCGCACTCTCTCCGTCTCTGTCTGTCACGCTGCCCATGCGCCCCGGGCCGCCGCTGCCACCGCCACCGTCACAGCCGCCACAGCCGCCGCCGCCGCCCGGAGCTCCGGCTCCCATTGGCCCGAGTGGGCGCGCACCGGTCCGAGGGAGCGAGCCCGAGCCCGAGCCCGTCCCGTACCACGAGAGTGGGACCGAGACGGAGCGCGACCGGGAGCCGAATGGCGGTGTCGGCGGCGGCTGTGGCTGTGGCTGTCGTCGTTGTAGCGCGCGCGCGTGTGTGTGCGTGCGCACGGAGTCGGACGGAGCGAGAGCGGGAGAGCGCGGCGAGCTTGGCTATATGGGGAAGGGCGGGTAGGGGCGAGGGTAGGGGAGAGGGAGTACTGCGGCCTACTGGAAAAAGAGGTGGTGGGATCGCACCGCGCGCAGTCATGTACGTTATGTGATATAGTGGCGCGCGGCGAGCCGCCGAGCGACGGGCACCGAGAGTCTCCTCTCCACGCGCGCGTGTTGTGATATATGCGATTATTAAGTGCGCGACGGGTATCGAGAGTGCCGAGGCCGTCGGGAGTACCCGGAGCAGCCCAGTAACGACGAGCGGACCCGTGTACAGATGACGGAGGTAGAGGAGGGAGGTAGATGAAGGAGGCCCGTCACCCGGAGCTATTGTTCTCGAATGTCCTCGATAGGAGGAAGGGCGACGAGCAGCGAGGACGGGACGAGGACGGGAGGAGCGCGGGCGAGCCTGGAGATGCCCGACTAGGCCGAGAGTAAAGGCGCATCCGAGTAAGTTCTGGACAAGTTGCTGCCACTCGGCCGCGAGATTCTGACCGAGAGACGGAGATGGTGATGGAGATGGAGATGGAGATGGAGATGGATAGATAGATAGATAGATAGATAGATGGATGGATGGATGGAGGCTCCGACGGAGATATATACAATGTGCGCGCGCTCGCTCGCGCGAGTACGAGACCCCAGAGAGAGAGAGAGAGAGAGTGAGAGAGAGAGAGAGAGAGAGTGAGCGAATGAGCGAGGCCGGAGAACGATAAGGTGGGCGGCGGGAGGGAGGTAGGTAAGAGAAAAGAAGGCCCTCCGTCGAGGCCGGCGTCGAGGCATCTTAACGAGAAACGCCGAGCCGCGACGACCTTCAGAGCAGCCGCGCGAAAATAAGAAAAGGTGGGGGGGGGCAAGGGGGAGGATTGGTCGACCGCGAGGCCAAGGTAACTTTCCGCTGCTCTGCTTTTTTAATGTCCAAATAATATTCTCGGTTTATCTCGCCATCTCCCTCGCTCTCCGTTCCCGCTCTCGCTGTTGTTGATGCTGCTTCTGCTTCTGCTGCTTCTGCTGCTTCTGCTGCTGCTGCTGCTGCTGCTGCTGTTGTCGCTGTCGCTGTCCCTGTCCGTACCTCTGCCTCTCTTAGTCTCTCTACTCCCCGTGTCATATCACCGCAGCTCTCTCTCTCTCTCTCTCTCGGTCTCTCTCGGTCTCTTTATCACGGAGACTTGCGCTACATGTACTCGATCGCTGTGGTCGCCGTGGTCGCCGTCGTCGTTGTCGTCGTTAGCGGCGGCGGCGGCGGCGGCGGCCGCGGTGGCGGCGGTAGAGGTGGTGGTGGTGGTGGTGGCTGTAGAGGTGGTGGTGGTGGTGGTGGAGGCGACGGCGGCCCTTGGCGCGCGCACATAACTATACTCACTTGGCGGTTTGGCTTTTCGAAAAGTCGAGAAGGGTTCCAAGTCTCGACGCCCTTGCTGTCGCGCTTCCTCCTCCACCTCATCCACCTCCACCTCCACCTCCTCCTCCTCCTCCGCCACCTCCTCTGACTCCGACTCCGACTCCGACTCCTCAACCTCGAGACCCGCACCTCTAAGGAACTCGTCAGTCCCATCGCAGTGGACTTTCAACCGCCTTCCTATCATTATCATTATCATTATCGTTATCGTTATTGTTTATTATTGTTGTTGTTGTTGTTGTTATTATTGTTTCGACGAGGCGGCTAAATTGTCGGCATGACTCCTGCACCAGGGACTATTATTACTTGTCAGCAGTCTACGTCATTGCCGC
This sequence comes from Ceratosolen fusciceps, assembly GCA_018883505.1. Lineage (NCBI taxonomy): Eukaryota > Metazoa > Arthropoda > Insecta > Hymenoptera > Agaonidae > Ceratosolen > Ceratosolen fusciceps. The sequence continues at coordinate 6,584,630 of RCIC01000010.1, forward strand.
CTAAACAAACCTCCCTTCCGGATTTCCATGACCCACCTCTGCTCCGCGCCTTACCTGTCCCCCCCCGTCCCTTGGCAAACTATTTTCGCACTATGTAATCGATACGATAGGTACGTATTAAGAGTGTGACGTATGGACCGCTACCGTCCCGGCTGATCTCTCCGCGACTCCCCGATGACCGCCCCCTCACCCTCCACGATTCGCATCACCCTAGCCTACCCTAGCCTACCCTAGCCTACCCTAGCCTACCCTAGCCTACCCTAGCCTACATTACCATCTAAATTTCCCTACTGCCTACTGAATCTATCTCTAAATTTATTCGAGCCCTTGCTCCATTACCTTTACTCCACTGCTTTACTTCGCCACGGCAAAACTATTTTTATGTTCAACCAGATTATGTAATGATATTAATTTACACCTCAGCTGACTCGCTATATATTATTTCTTATTGCTCCTCTCTTATTACTACTTTCCCATAAGCTTTCCCCCAAAGGATTCGGCTCCAGTCCCAAAGTCATTGCAGGACTTTGATATACCTCCGTTGATCTTAATTCCTCAATACTGGCAAATCTGTTTATATTTATGATTTTCTCTTCGCCTCAACCTTTGACCCCCTATCGTCAATCAGTCTATTTATTTCCTCTGCTTCTGCTTGGATCTTACGATTACTTGATCGCGACTACTTTTTTATACAGATCGTGCACTTTGACTAATGAAATGAAAAACCATTTTGTGTTCCAGAGCACTCTGGAGGGTGCGGATTCAGTTCTGCCTGTCTCAGCTAATCCAACATTATGGTTGGTTTTCTTGAAGAGGACAAGGGACTCTTTCCCATTCAAAGCATTTCTTCCATTGTACAAATCTTCCAAAACCAACTGGAAAATAGCGCCGAACCCGATCTTGCTCTGCTTTCGATTCTCGTCGGAGCCGTGGAAAACTCTTTGACGTGCAATCGAAGTTTTGGGCTAGACGAGGCGGCTGCTTACGACGAGCCAAAACTTCCACCCGTGGAGTATCATATGACCGAGGCCATGTACACAAAGTTCAACTCCATTGTCAAAAGTGCTGTTGACCTCACGGTGTACAATACTAAATACGCAACAAGGGAATTGGTGAAACGTGTGTCCGATGTTATTTGGAATTCTTTAACAAGAAGTTACTATAAGGACCGTGCGCACTTACAAAGCTTATACACGTATTTGACATCTAATAAGCTGGATTGCTTCGGCGTTGCCTTTGCGGTAGTTGCTGGCTGTCAAGTCTTAGGCTTCAACGACGTCCACCTCGCAATGTCCGAAGATCACGCCTGGGTTGTTTTTGGAGAAAACGGGGAGGAGACAGCAGAAGTGACTTGGCACGGTAGGGGCTAATTTTTTTATTGTCAGCACTATTGGCATTTTAATAGAAAGTTGCCAACAAATGCATAAGCAGGAATAGTCTCAGCTTTGTAATAATTAAACTTTATTTGACAAACGTCTGTTATTGGGGTTATTACCTTTAGTTAATTATCCATGCCCCGTTGCATTTGCCTATAAGGGCGACGAGCTAATAATTTAATGAATGTCGTGCACAGGTAAGGGTAACGAGGACAAACGTGGCCAGCCCGTCGACTCTGGAATAGCTTCGAGGTCCTGGTTGTACGTAAATGGACAGGCGGTTGTATGCAACAGAGCCATGGAAGTGGCGACGATAGTCTCTGCTATAAACCCCAGCTTTAGTGCGACCGCGGATGCCGTTGAGGTCGCCTTGCTACAGCAGGAACTGCTCTGGTTACTCTATGATTTGGGGCATCTAATGAAGTATCCTATGGCACTTGGTAACCTCGGGGAGCTGGAGGAAGCAGCGCCAACTCCAGGGAGAGCCCCGGCAATCAATCTCTTCCAGGTAAGAAAGACGGTCGAGAAATATGGTTGTAAGTATATAATTTAACCTACGCAGTGCATGTAATACATGTAATTTTGTCATGTAGGAAGCTGTTCAGTCGGCGAGGAAGTATTACGACGACGCCCACGTCTATCCTTACACGTACCAAGGGGGATACCTTTACCGGCACGGTTTGCACGCGAACGCTCTTGCCTCGTGGGCCGACGCTGCCGATGCTTTAAGAAAGTGAGTGTATCCCAATACATCCCAATACATCCCAATACATCCCAATACATCCCAATAGAACCGTATGGGTATTGGTACTCGGCGAGGCGGTTATTGGGATGGTTAATGCTCATTTACTAAAGGTATACTTGCCCGGGGACAGATACGACTACTCGAGGGACGACGGAGAGATCTACAAGGAACTGCTGGAAATCGCCAACGAGCTGATACCGCACACGGTGAGGGCGGACGAGCATCTGCTGAGGCAGCCCCGGTGCTTCGCTTACCTTTTGAGGTTTTACGACGGCATCTGCCAATGGGAGGAGGGGGCCAACACCCCGGTATTGCATATCGGCTGGGCGAGGCCGCTCGTCAACACCATCTCGAAATTCGACGCGAACATTCGGGCCCAAGTGATGATCGACTGCTACGAGGACGAGGCCAAGCAGCTCCTCGAGGGCAGCTCCGACGAGACCTTGAACAACAACAACAACAACAACAACAATTACTACAAGACAAAGGTTCACTACGAACGTTCAGTCGAGTCTGCGTGACTTAACGTGACTCGGTGACTCGGTGACTCGGTGACTCGGTGACTCCCGGACACCTTGATTTGATGCCTATTAAGGCGAGCGATTTAAATAAAGGCAGCTTTTAAAAGTACAAGCTCGCTTGACAGTACGTAAACACGGCGAACTAGGACATTGCATGAATAATTGATGAAACGGCCATTACGGCGCGTGATAAAATTACGCGCCCATTAGGCATAATATATATACATTAGCCAGCCGCGTACGTGTTGCGTTTGGTCGTCGCGGTTACTACTGGCGCGTCTCCTTTTTCCTAAGAGTTCTCAGTCCTCCTCTGAGCCGGTGAAGTCACGAGTAGTCTCACGAGGATTGACGAGGGTAGCCGGTCAAATTACTTAAATTACGGTCTAACGGTATTGAATTTTCCTGGAGCAGGAGAGATGCAGCACGACACGCGAGCTCATAAAGAGCCTCGAATCGAAAGTACCTGAGAACCCGGAGCCGATGCACCCGGGCATCCAAGCACTGGCGGCCGCCTGCGGGGAGAAGATCCTCAACAGGGATTACCTGATCCAGGGTGACGGGGAGCCGTTCGTGGCACCGGCGGACGGGACGATGCTCGAGCTGCCCATGTCTACGTCATCCGTATGCGGGGGGATCTCGACGCCCTCGACGTCGCAGGACAGCCTCGACGACGGCCTGAGCGAAATCGACCTCGAGCTGGACTCGGACGAGAGCGAGAGTCCCCGTATAAGGCTCTACAGTCAGAAAATGAAGGGCCTGAAGGACCTGCTGCTCGCGGAGAAGCTAAACACCCACGCGGTCTCGCTGCAGCTGACCGCACAGAGCCAGGTGCAGATCGGTAAGAAGACGAGGGGCGGCGAGGAGGTCGTCAGCACCATCGGACAGCGGCCGAAGCGCTCGAGGAGGGAATAAGGGAGGACGATGACCGGCAGCGGAGCCCGGGCTCGTGGCCTCCTCGTCTCGTCCCGTAGCCGGCGATCTGCCCGGGTAAAGGGGGAATAATAACCTCGAGGAGAAGGCTTGCTTTTAAAATCGGACCGACTACGGTCCGGCTTAATTATTATTATACATCCACACATCCACACACACGCACGCACACATACAGACAGACACACCCCTCGACCCGACAACCCCGCGCATTCCCTTTCATCGCTATTACATTACAATGAGGGGAGCGCGTCTGACGCTTCAGGCAGTATTAATTTTAGTATATACATAATATATATATATATATATATTGTGTGTGTTGGGCAGAGAGGTGAAGGATGAGTACTTGAGAGTACGAGCGGCGAAGCTCCCTCCTCCACCTCGTCCTCTCATGATAGATATGCGTTGGTCGTAAGGACACTTCCTCACCGACAGAGCAGCCAACCCTTCAATCACACCCTTAAGCATCACATTTGTTTATTACGACGCCGTTAAGCGGTTGCCGACCCCTTCATCCCCGACTTATTTTGAAAGCATGTCCTCTGACCGTGTTATTGTGTAACGGATTCTCCCTGTTGAGCGAGGGCTCGGCGAGAACGTCATGCGGATATTGACTATGAAACGATGATAATGGGCCGTGCCGAGTGGGCACGGCGTCTCTCTCTTATCGCTTATCGTGGAACGCGCATTTCCAGAGAACGTGTGGTGACCGCGCGACAAGAAACATTTGTAGAAGAGTACAAAATAATACGAAAAGAAAAGAATTTTTTATTTTATATTGTAGTCAAACGTTGCGGGCATTCGTGCTTTTACTTTTATACTTTTATTTTGACAAATTTTCTCTCTATCTCTCTCTCTATCTATCTATCTATCTCTATCTATCTATGTCTATCACTTCAGAAGAACACTGTGTGCAGGTCGCAGGTTTCAGTAAAATATTTTGAATTCTGAATTCAAATGCAGCGAAGAAGAAAGGCCTTTATTAAGTTATTTATTACCTTCTCTCTCTCTCTCTCTCTCTCTCTCTCTCTCTCTCTCTCTCTCTCTCTTATTATTATTTATATGCACAACAATTTCCCAGGGTCGATTTTATTTCTTATATTCTTTATATCTTTTACAACGGTTGTTTACGCACTCTTGTATAATATTACGAAAATAATATATTTCCCGCTCTCGAACTGTCAAGGATTCATTGGCAACTTGTATAATTTGTATTATATTGCGAAAGTATTTATTTTTTATTGGCGCACGTTAAATTAGTATCGGTTTAAAATTAAAAATAAGCAAGTCGAGGGAAATATCTTAATGTACATTTTGAAGATTTTTCTTCGTCTTCGTTTACGAAATTATTGACAAAGGAAAGGAAGCAACGTGTTAAGCAAATTGTAAAAAAAAAACAAAAGAAAAGCGAAGGAAAGAGTGAAATTCACATGTATAAAACGATGGGACAAAGTGAAATGAAATTACACGGCAAGAGCGTATAAGCTTAACTTATTTAAATTTACGATATTTACGATATAAAACAAAACAAAACAAAAGAAAAAAAAGAAAAAGAAAAACTCGATGCATATTATTCAAAGCGAAAATACGCATGAACCCTCGTGGATATACGAAAGAAAAAAAAAAAAAAAAAAAACTCCTTTCTCTATTTTATTATCTTTACTATAAAGAAAATATTCCAAAAAAGTAAACCTTTTTACTTGGATCTTCTTAATCCAATTAATTATTGAATTGACTGAGACTCTCGTGTTCGTACATTTATTTATTTTTCGGCTTTAATGCAAATAAGTACTTTTTACTTCATACACACACACACGCACGCGTTTCCAAACATTACACGCACCCCCTCGCTCGCCCGCCCCTTCCCACACACGTACACCGCGCAGGCACGCACGCAGACACGCAGGCACGCACGCACGTATTACGTATACGTATGTAATAGGCGTGTGGTTGTCTAGATAAAGTTGTTGGGGATTTTAAATTCTTAACGTCAACGTAACGTCAAATTGTCTCTCGCAAATTGTCTCGTGCCAGCGACCACGTCAGCTCGCGTCACCACGATTTTAAATCAGTTTACGTTTAGATCATTATCAATCATTGGCTCCGGGCCGAAACAACTTTGCGGAGGAGACAACAAAACAAACGTAAACAAATGTTTTTTAATTTTTTTTTTTTTTTTATTAAACTCGAGTGAATTGTCGATCATCGGATCATCGAGTCTAAGCATGTAAACGGCATAAGTAATCGTAATTACTTGTAAGAATCGCTACAACGGTCGACTGCAGGATTCTATTTTAACTTTGCTCAACGGATATCTGCGTGATTTCATTCTCATGTACGAGAAATCGTGAGCGCACGTGATCTGATTCGAAAGCATTCTAAGCACTTTTAAAGCATCGTTTGCCACGATACGTCCGCTGGATCACATAATCCACCCTCGACACCACCCACAGCCCCAACCGCCCCCCCACCGCCCTTACCCCGTCGACTTGACGTTAAGTTAAGCACACCTTAATGATCTATATAGACGAACGACGGCATTCCGTTATCGGGGTTGTTTTATCGAATCCAAGCCCCCCACCCCACCCCCTCACCATCATACCTTTTCTATAATTATATTTATTCGAGTCCCGAGTAATATTGGGCCCCGCGCGAGAGCTTTTTATCGAGTTTTATTGAATCCAAGTCTCCCCCTCCCCCCTCCCTGCCCCGACCGCCGCACATACGTGTCATTAAAACCGTACGCACGTGCGCACGCTGGGATCTCTCGCTTATGCCACAATATTAAAAACAATTAGCCTAATGCCCACCAATCATTATCATCATTATCATCATTATCATCATTATCATTATTATCAATGAAACGAGTCATATTAGCGAGGCTGGCGTAATTCGTTAAATTCATTATTGATTACTGATTAATTTTGGATAGCGCGCGGTATGGATCATTCCTGCCTTAAGGATCGATATCTTCTCACCCCCCGCCCCACCCCACCCCGTCGCTCCGACACACAATTCGCCGCACATTATTCTAACACGGATTCGAAACTTTGCACGACCTCGGAGTCTTTTCTTTTTTTTTAACGTCCCCCCCCCCCGTACCCCTTGATACCTCGAACAATCACGATGAATACGTAATCGCGGCTCCGCTTTTTTTTTTTTTTTTTTTTTTTTGCAAGAGGAGTCGCGGCCAATATAATTCAAGCAAGAGACCTCATCTACGTTTTGACGGATTGTTATTTATAGAGTAGAGTTGTTGCGGCTCGTGATTCTTACCCACGTAAGAACGATTATGAGGGTTTTGAAGGGGATCAAGGGAGGTAGAGAACGTGTAACGTAATGAAACGTAATGAAACGTAATAAAACGTAATAAAACGTAATAGAAAAAGAAGAAGAGGGTTGCACAAAGTTGCATTTGAATGATCTATGTATGATCTAACGAGTCTTTCTTTCTTTCTTGGGGATTGAGAACAAAGACTCGATTATTGTTCTATTTACCGATGCACGATTAATTAATTAATTAATTAATTAATTAATACAATTTGCAATAAATTACTGCAGCGGTAAATTTAATTGTAACCGTGAATTTGTTATAAGGATTTCATGTGCAATTGTCTTGCAAACGTTAACTGTTCATATTATTCGTAATTTTCAATGCGCATTACGACGCAATTCAATTTCAAACCTTTAAAATCAGCGTGAAAAGCAAAGAAAGAAGACGTTGAACATAAGCGAGGACATTTTGACGAACGGTGTTATTCTTTTGTAAATACAGAATACGGAGGGTTAATAATAGGAAATCGAACCGCTCGCAGACGGTTTCAAATAATGATAACGATTCAGATCGAACGTTGCGCAGAAAAATCTTTGGAAGTGATGCGGGAACTCGATTAATTATATCGGCCATGATCGGATTAAAAAAAAAAAAAAAAAAAAAAAAAAAAAACCAGACGAAATAAAGGGCGCTATGATGCTGTGATGCTGAATATGCTACGCGCGCTTCTTAGTACGTAGCATATACAATATATAATTCGGTATAATATTGATCGATATTGATAATAGTAGTTGTGTAGTAACGGATTGATAAGGGAGGCGACGCGCTCGGCGATTAGGGGCTTACGTATTACGTATTATGTACGTGAATGCGGGCAGCTCGACGTGCTTATCGGGCCGGCTGCCCACTAACGAAACCTACATAAAGAGTATTTTAAAAGGCATTGATTCCACTGTCGCGTTAAATATTTATAATTATTCCTTAGAGATTCGCGAACGTAATAGTAGAAACGTAATCGGCGAGGTATCATCCGCCCGCCTTATTAAATTCACGAGGCGCGCAGGCACGTATTTAGGATATTTATTGGAAAATTATTATTATATTTTCCAATGTAGGAAGAGAGGGGTCGGGTGTTTTGATTTTCTTAAAAATTCTTAAATTGACGTAGGGGATGAATGTTTTGGGTTAGCCGATAATTTTAGTCGTCCTGCGTACGTTCGATGCGCTTGAAATTAAAATGATCAATCGAGTTTTAAAAATAATCTTGTCATGTTTGGCCAAATTGTATTTAAATAATTGCATAAGTTTATGCCAAAAGTAAATTGATAACGTAACATTATAATGTAAATTTTAATTAGTCGCTTAGGGTATTGCGACCTTTTATTACGCATAAATTAACCCCCCCTCCCCCTCCCCCCACGGCTTTCTCGGAGGATTTCGTACTTTTTCGTAATGTAAGGACTCGGGCAAAACCTGTCGAAAGCCATAAAATACCTATTCTACTTGATGAAGGCTAATGTTTAGAAGCACACGAAACTTAATTTGCCTTTGAGGCTGGCTTGTTTGTACATTTCATCAACGATATTAACGATATACATAGAGAACAAATATGAATTGTGATTAACTGTTGCTCATAAGTAGTACTTTTCCGTACTTTTCCGTACTTTCCGTACATTTCCGTACTTTTCAGGCATTCTTATTCCTTCTTATCGACAATTTATATATGGATGTGTAGGAATTTAGGCTATATTCTTGCTGAGATCTATATAGACCACCCACGCGCACTCTCGCGGACAAGTATAATAATATACGTAGACGTAAAGTAAATTTAGCATAAAATATATGAGATTATATATTATCATTTTTTTGTTTTTTTTTTTTTTTTTTGGTAAATTGATAAATATTCGAAAGTAAATAGAAACAAAATTTCGTTTAACGGAATTCGCGTTATCACTGTAAAAGATTTTCTTCTACGCAATATTAACGAATCAACAGATTCTGAGAATAATAATAAAATACTCCCCCTCCCTCTCACTCCCTCTCACCCTCTCTCAACCTCTCGCGCACCTAATTTCTCTTTATATATGTATAAGTCAATCAAAATTGGCTTATAATTTTAGCGAACGTCGGGAATTAATTATTTCCTTATCGATGCGCATTATTCCTTTTTTTTCCCTCCAGTTTCCCAATTCTCCGATTCAGCTCTCGGTCCCACATAAATATCCCAAGTAAATAACTCCCCCCTCCCCCTCCCCCGCCAAATTATCGGAATCCGGCAAATCAATGACATCAACAATAACAATAACAACAACAATAACAATAATAACAACAAAAGGAGGGAATCTGAGCGGCAGAGGATTTTTTACAGTGAGACTCTTTACCAATGATAATTTGGGACATTCTGTATTATAAAAAATATTTTTTTCTTATTAGGCGAGATAATGTACGAACTTGTATTTAAAAAGAAGTCGTTAAATTCAAGCACTTAAACGGTTTCACGCAGTGCGTGACGTAGTCATTTGATGTTTCGAAAGATACTATAGGATTACAAATTAAAGGAAAGAAAAAACAAAAAACAAAAAAAAAAAAGAAGAATAGAATGGGAGAAAAAAACTAGTTGAGCATAGTTATTCTTACAGATTATTATATTGCGGTTCGTTACATATAATGGAAATTTAACGGAATGAAGAGCAACTATTTTATAGATAATCAAGAGTTGACCACTTGAAAAATTGTCTAAGAAAAGGAGAGAGAGAGAGAGAGAGAGAGAGAGAGAAAAAGAAAAAAAAAAAAAAAAAAAAAAAAATAATAATAATAAAGAAAGAAAAAATTCATGTACAGAATTTCTTTAAATTAAAAAAATATATATTTATTACATCCCTAATCTCTAAGCCTCGCACAAGACGTGTAATCGTTTACAGCATTAGATTCCTTTGTAAAATTACACGAGTGGAAAATCATTCGAAGCCATTATTACTTTATTATTACTATTATCATTACTATTATCATTACTATTATTGCTACTACTACTACTACTACTACTACTACTACTACTACTACTACTACTACTACTATTCGGATTAAGTTAATTTCATCGCGTTTCGGAAAATGTCTCACCCCCGCCGCCCCCCGCCCCTACCCTCAACCCTCAACCCCCCATAAACCCCGGCACCTTTTCTTTTCGTTTCTGTCCGTCTCATGCCTCACATTACGCATAGGAATGCATACGATTGCAAAGGAGCGCAAACAATAACAATAACAATATTAAGGGAATAAAGTAAGGAAAGTTAGGCGCTCCAAGTTATGGGTAAGATTGTCGACTCTAGGATTATCAAGACATTGGTAAACCGCTTTGGTAATTGAAATAAATGAAATGGGCAGGCCTTGAAGGGTGCTTTTCGTTTTTGTGCTTCGAACATTATAATTTTCGATATCCCGTACGGGTCCCGCGGGTGTTCCGGTCGTCCCGACTCGTCCCGACTCGTCCCGATTCGTCGATAAGCACGTGATTTAGCGATATCGTCGCCTATGTTCGCGTATAAGAACCTCCTTCTTCTTCACTACCATTGTCTTGCCATAATTATCGTCATCGACGGGAAACGGGATGATGCACGAAACGACACAAACCCCAATAACCGATAAAAACAAAAAATAGGGATATAAAACAAGAAAAAAGGGAATTCGTAATTACGATGCTTATCTCACGACTGTACACGTATATACACCCTCCCTACGGAAGCTCACAACTTCACACAACTTTTATTCTCCATTAACTTTAGTCACGACTCCAGACACATCACAAATAAATAATAGATTTATTTTTAAAAAAACATAAAAAACAAAAAAAAATAAACAAAAAACAAAAAAAAAACACGAGAATTATTCTAACCGAGTAATATATAATAGTATCTGATGAGGTAATGAGGTAACTTACCCACTTATTTATTCATCATCCTCTGTAATTTCTTGTAGATTTCTGTAATTATTTATATTACTAAATTAGCTAGCTCAGACATAACTATTTAAGAACTCCATATATACATAAACATATACATATACATATACATATATATATATATTCATTTCGTTTATTTATTATTATTATTATTATAATTTTTTTTTTTCAAACGGCGAATTGCGAATTGCGAATGTAATATTTGATTTAAAGGTTACAAAAAAAAAAAAAAAAACATTAATTAACTTATTAATTAGTCGATAAAATTATTGTATTTATTGTAATTTGTAAAAACGGCATTCTGATAGTTCAAAATTAGTAATAACGAGATCAAATCTTAATTTATATTTACAAAAAAATTGTTTTGCTTTTTCTTTATATCATTTTTTGTTTAGTTTTAAAATGTTAAAATTACTCTGGAAATTTTATGGCTTTTAAGAGAATGTGGCTGGCGGCAGGGGCGATGCAATGGCGTATCCTTCCGGCCTCGGACCAATACGAAAAACGGCGCTTGTAATCAATCGATCTGAATATTATTAACCCAAAGACTGTTCGCCGCGGCTCTCCTCCATTGACTTTACTTCAAAAAGTATTGGCATTGGTTTACGTTATCATTACAAAGCAAGTACCCACCGTATAGCCGGGATACATTGCATCCCCCCCCCCACCATCTTTCCCATTCTCTGAATTTAATTTATTAAGAAAAAAAAATAAAATAAAAAAATAAAATAAATAAATAAATAAAAATTTATTTACAAAGAACATCGATTACGAATATTTTACTTTTTTTCACGTTAAAAGATATTTTTACACGTAGCCGTGCCCACAAACACTCAATACCTACACGGCCAGACCTACACAGACAAACGCAGCAGGCACGCGCGCACTCGCGCACATGCATGATCGACACATCCGACTCGAACGGGGAAAAAGGCATTAGATAAACACACACACACACACACACACACAGACAGACGCATACATATATGAATAAAGTTTTTAGTGCATAAGTTTCGGTATTTTGATTTAACAGTGGCGCGCTTCGCGTGGCAATTATAACAGGGGCTTTAGTATATAGTGAGTGAAATAAAAACGGATTATTGTAGAAAAATCAGTATTTTTATAATGTCGTTCTCGTTTAGGTGAAGTATCTAGCGTCTGTCGCGTAGATCTCAACTTTCGGTTCTCTATCAGTGAGGACGCTGTAATTAATGTTTAAATAAACAAAAAAATAAAAAATATTATATACACAGGAATATATAAATATATAAATATATAAATATAAATATAAATATAAATATAGGTATAGATACATAGATACATAGATATATAGATATATAGATACATAGATATTATATAGTTATGTAGAGATATAGATATATAGAGATATAGAGATATAGAGATATAGAGATATAGATGTAAATGATTAAGGAAGTAAGGAGGAACCAAGTGAAGCTGGAAGAAGCGACTGGTAATATTTATTTTTACAAGCAGCAATTAAATTATTTGACCGTCATCAAAGTTGTCATTAAATGATATGTTTGTACGTTTGTATGGTTGACGCGACTCGACAAAGGATACTACAAAGCATTACGTGTACAATACGAAACCTCATCGTTCCTATAATATGAAAATGCACAGAAGCAGAGCAACTAAGAGCAGCATCAGCAGCATCAGCATCAGTAGCAGTAGCAGCAGCAGCAGCTGGGCTTCGAATTCCACTTGGTTCCGATAAACTGGGCATCTCGCTATATGTAAACTCGAAAAAAGGAAGAAAAAAACCCCTGTAATAGTAAATTTTAAACGAAGATAAATATACTCGCCATCATAATTAATCCAGACTCGTTGTATCTTCTTGCTCTCGTTCTCTTTATCGCGTAGATCGCGTAGATCGCTTAGATCGTCATCGTATTAAAGGGATTGAAGGGGACAAGAGAGAGCCCCTTGGCAATTGCATTGATCTAGGATCGATCGTCGATTCGAGCGCAGAGAGGCGAAGCGATTCAATAGATCCCCAACTGTTCGCACTATCGAAACGCGGCTTTCGAGCGAACCATCTTTACTTTACTCGCAAGGTTAAGTAAGTACCACTTGTACCAGTGCTAGACAGATTTTATACCCGACGGACTCCAATGGGAACCTGACCGGCTCGCGGGAGCTTTCCTTCGTATCTCACACTAGCGTACCCCATACGCATGACACTCACGATACATCTACATTTCCTTGGCATATAATTACTATTTTTCATGACTATTATTACGAGCATCGTAACTATTATTTAAACGAACCTTTGCTACCGATCTCGCTACCACCACCACCACCACCACCACCACCACCACCACCACCATCACCACTACTTCAATCACTACTGCTGTTGTCATTATCATTGTCATTATTATTATTATTATTATTATCGTCGTCGTCGTCGTCGTCGTCGTCATCGCCATCGTTATCCTTATCGTTATCATTATACAACATTACCTTCGTTTGTAATACAATTATTGTAGACTAATAATAGATGCAGTTGTAAGAGGTGTCGTAGTGAGTGCTTGGGGTCGAAACCTACGCCCACTTGTCGAATCGCGGATATTGGGAAGGGAAAAAGGATATGAATAAGGATAGGGAAGAGGAAAGGGGGGAAGCTTCCCGTAAGATCGCGGGTAATGGCATTACCCGCTGCTGATGCTGATGCTGATGCTCATTCATGCTCATGCTGATGCTGCGACGTCAGCCGTCTTGATCCTCCTCACACGTCTCCCAGGACACGAAGCAATCCCTCACGTATACGCGCGGCTCCAAGACTGAACCGATTCGTCATCATATCCAAAGAGTAGTAGTTGGGGACATTTTTTGGAAAGGGAAGGGGGGAAACAAAAGGGCCCGAAGTCGCCTCGTTGGCGCCAGAATTTTATATAAAAAAAAAAAAAAAAAACATCATCGAATTACTTATCATAGACAACTAGTAAATGCATTTGCCTTTAACTCGTAATTTTTCTCAATTTTTCTCATCAGGCTTATATGAATTGTTCAAATGAAAATCCTTCAAATTTCTAATGAAATACTGGGAATGGGGAAAACAAACGAAAAAACGAATACAACAAAAAAAAACAAAAAAAAAAAATCTGTAAAGAGACTAAGGAAAATGAAGGACGTGTGCGTGTAACGTCACGTTGGCCGTATGACACCCGGATGTCTAGGGCGTATGCGCTCGTATGTATATATATATATAGAAAAAAAAAGAAAAAAAGAAAAAACTGTGACGAGTTATGAAATGGTCTCTTCGAGCTCCTGTGAAAATCGGCTTAGATAATCGAAGGCCAGGAACGAAAGGACGGATAATTTAGAAGGACGCGTAAGAAACACGACACCGACACGTCTACCACCACTACTACTACTACTACCACCACTACTACTACTACTACTACACGACTAAGTTACACAACGGCGCGTCACTCATGTATACACAATGCATAAACCGACAAATAACTATATTTATTTCATTATATTATTAGGTATGCGAGTACTTGTTAATTGTACTTAAATAGCGGAGGCGAATAATAATAATAAGAATAATTGTATAGAGTTGAAAGAAAGTTTATATGTCACCGAGAAGATATGTTTCGTATCGTATCGTATCGTTTCGTTTCGTTTCGTTTATAATATATAGTGACCAAATTTTAATTTAACGATTAACCAAAATTATCTCTCTCTCTCTCTCAAACTCTCTCTCTTTCTCGTTTGTTGTTGTTGTTGTTTTTTTTTTTTATTTTTTTTTTTTATATTTAATTGTAAGATACGAAAAAATAAAAGGGAAAATTAATAATGTCTTAGGGGGGGGCGCGGGGCTGCGAACGCGCAAGTCCTCAGTTTCGTATGTTAAATGAAAATTCAGTCACTATCGATTATTTGTAAAAAATAAAAGAAATATAAAAACAAAAAGAGAAGAAGAAGAAGAAGAAGAACGAAAAAAAAAGAATGGATAAAAGATTTTTTATATTGTCGAGCGGAGAAATGCTGGAAAAGCGATTTTATTTCCGTCCCTTCATATGTTCGCGAGTCGCGTTTATTATTATATTTAATTATCAGCAACTGAACTCATTTTCATTGTATCTAGTCTGCATTCCACTTAATCATTATTTATTTATTTTAACATTTACTACTACTACTACCGCTGCTACTACTACTACTATTGCTACTACCGCTACTATTGCTATTGCTTTGTTATGTGTAATGTTGTAAGAACTTTTGTCATGGAAAATTGCGCGGAGCCATTTTCGTTGATTGCCGGTGACGCGAATAGTTAGGGAAACTCGCGTGTGCGGATAGACGAGTGGGGTGGGGATGCATGCCCTGACCGGCGCATCCTCGGGAAGTGATCGGACCGTCGGCCCCGTGCGCACGACAGCTGCCGACAGAACAAGAAGAAGAAGAAGAAGAAGAAGAAGAAGAGGAAAATGGGAGAAGTGGACCGACTCGGGGAAACGCTTTTAACGCGTAGCCGGTGTTTTTCCCCCCTCGACTTTTCCCGTCGTTACGCCTCGGCGAGCCGCATGGCCAAGCATTTTCAAGTAGGACGGCATTCTTGGAGCGCGATCACCTTGGACCGTCTCCGGCAGTTCCCGGAGACCCGCGGCATCAACACCGACGTCCGCGGCCGGGCACTCGATACACCTCCCCGCCCTCTCTCCCTCTCTCTATCTCTCTCTCTCCTGGCCCCGACCTAATTAATTAACCGCGGGCCGAATCGGTCGCACCTGCAACCCCGGCAGCAGCCGTCCATACCCAACAACCCCCTTTCCTCGTACTACGTAGATCCCAAGTAGATGCCAATGCAATGACAACGAGAGTGGCTTTTAACGCAAAGCTCGTGGCTCATTCGAAGAAAACGGGAAGAATGGGGACACGGAAAACATTCGTCACCCCCTAGATAATACGTTTTCAATGACATTTTCTAATGTATAAATATATTTATACAATTTATCTACGCCAATCGACTTTATCATTATTTTCGTTCCATCTAGTCTGCGATCCATTTCTATTTCTTCTACTCTTTTTTCTTCTTCTTCTCTATTTTCTTCTTTCGTACGAAAGCAAAAAAAAAAAAAAAAAATAAATAAAAAAACTTTTATACATATATACATATATATATATATATATGTGTGTGTGTAGATAATGTTGCGTATCGTACAATGAAAAAGAGTTCACGTTTGATATGTATAAATTGGAAGGAAAATTGGAAAAGCCGGCGAGTATGAATATAAAAACTGTGCGGACCCACTTGTAATTATTATTATTATTATTATTATTATTATTATCAAAGCAAGCGTGTCACTTTAATCAGAACCTCGTATTCGTGTGCTTATTTAATAATCGATGACGGTGAAAATGATTATGAAAGCGTGTGGGAGAAAGAGGGTGTAGAATAAAAAAAAAAAAGGATCGAGAGATTTTTCACGGGAGATATTTCGATGAAAAGTGGACGTATTTTAGTTTGTAAAGTAACGAAACGAGATACGGTTAAGGCAGAATATATATATATATCCTACCTCCCTCCCTACCTCCCACCCACCAACCCTTACCACCACCAGCAACCACCAGCACCACCAGCAACCACCAGCGCTTTTATCCAGGTTCCCCGGTCGCTTCCCCCAATACGGGATGCAAAAAGATAGAAAAGAGCCATCGTTCGACGAGAGACAGAAGACGGAGAGAAAACGTTCGGGCGCGTTTCCGTTTATAGGAATAAGAAGCTGAGTTTGAATAATAAGCTCGAGTAGAGTGTAAACGCAGTTATATTGTTGACTGACAGAACAGTGATTTGTAAAGACATAGAAATGTCTTGTTTTTTTTGTGGATTATATAATAAACTATTTTATGCTACCTCTTGTCGATTAAATCTCTCTCTCGCCCCCCACATACACCCCCACACATACACCCGTCCATCCACCCCCGTCCATCGCTTATATAGGATTGTATGGCAGGGGAGAGGACGTACACCAACGTTCCCTGACCCTCGGAGATGTCAACCCAGACGTGGTCAACTGGGCCAGAAGCACTTTGTAGCAGCGGTCACCGCTTGGGTCATTGATGTGCGTGCCTGCCGATGCATATTTATGCACTTCGTCAGCCTACCGGGATGGAAGAACTTATTTATAATACAACGCCAAGGTCATCGTCACTCGCCCATAAACAAATCCCCCTCTCTCTCTCTCTCTCTCCTTTATTATATATTTTGCAATAAATAAAATATACCAGACTGCGGACGTTGTTGTCAATGACGTTTGAACCCGGGCTTGTCAAAACGGTCCTCTGCAACGGGGCCCGCTACAGCATCAAGGAGCATACATCGTCGTCAAGGAGTCGTTTCTTTATTCTTGTCGGACTCGGTAATGAGGAGGGCAGGTTCGGGCGGGAAATATCATACGCATGGATTCAATGGCCGTTAGTTTGCGAGGATTGTGCTGCCGGAAAGGTGACAACTGGATTACGGCCCAATGACGATCAAAGACATTATTACATTTGTAAATTCATTTTATTGGAGCGTCGTACAATATCTTTATCGCTATAACGCACTTATTATTATATAAAACGTATAATAAATTATAGAGCCGTTACATAATGTAGTAATGCTTAAAAAGTACAAGTAATATTTGGTCATTTTTGCTTCTTCTGGAATAACGTATTTATGCAGCACGTGTGTAGCATATATACAGACACGTATACATATATACATATACATATATATGTATATATGTATATATTTCGTATAATGTTACGTACCGGGTCGGGACGCCGCTTTTTATAAAATACGCACGCGTAGGGAGGTTATTGGGGTTGACTTGACCGGTGAACGGGTTAGGATGGGGAAGGGGGCTTTGGGAATCTGGCAAGATGCGATTTCCGGTACGGGGGAATGTACGGGGGAAGAGGAAGTGAAGCGCCGGCGAATTAGGGCCCGAAGAAGCTCGCGGACAAGTTTGGTTGGGTCCGGCAATAGGTAGTTCGTTTGGACAGGGGTGGTGGGGGTGGGGGAGGGCGATGATTCATTGTGATCCGAGTCAAGCCACCCGATCTGGTATGTAACACAATAGCTATGCCTAATGAAATATAGCTAACGATTAGTTTTTGTCACTCTTTGTTACAAGAACGCTCACCCCCCCCCCTCCACACCCCAATAACCCCTTAAATCCACTCCTTTCGGTATAGAAAAGGCATCACTCACCGATGGTAACACTATATCAAAAGCTTATATATCTTACGTCTTAGCTTGATCGCTTGCATTGGGAACTCGGCGATGAACGACATCACTGGCTCGTAAAGAACTCGTCATCTTAAAACCATCCAAGCTTACTACTACTTTGACATTCGTTTATTATTCCCATTGCTTCTGCTACTATTAATTATCATTTATTAATTATTAATTATTATAACTTACAATAACTTATAGATTAATTATTATTCTTATTATTATTCTTATTCTTATTATTCTTATTATTATTATTATTTAATTATTGATTATTGGGTTTATTGGTTATTATGATGATTACCTTAATGAGAATGAAAGGAGGGCGAAATTGTGTGCTGAGAATCACTTGCGATTTTACGTAATGCCGATGTCAGTGGATGAAGAGCAAGCAACTGGTAACGAGGGTGGATTAATATTAACCACGTCGAGCTTCCTTTCGTCCTCGTGCTCTTTTTCACAGGCCCACAAAGCCTTATACAAAGTCACATTTCTTTCGTCGTTGGCATTGACGGGACGGCCACGACAACGCGCGTACATAGAATAACGATAGTAGCTTACGTACTACGTTTATGAACGTAAGGAATGTTATATGTTTATTGTTGGCTATTGTAATGCAAAATGGAGAAAGTATCGGGAGCACTTGGATCGGTGGTGTCGCACTTTCTAATGAACCTCCTGACAAGCGAATATCTCGTATTGGTACTAGTCACTACGGGTTTTTCGTATCCTAGGCGGTATTAGCTTACGAACATATTCGAGCTGAGATCATGTTTCGGTCGCCGATCTCTACGTGATAAAATCATTATGTCGATCGACGGTTTTCGCAAACGTTGCTAAAAGTACAAGATTTATTAAAGCCACGCGAATGCGTGGCGACAGGATCGATTGGCGACAATCTAGGCTTTACGTTAAAGGACCCTCGCTTCGTGGCTCGACAACTCGACGGGACGCGAGCCCTTTCGAACCCTTTAATTAACAATCCTGGCTCTGTCGCAGTACCTCTCGCGTTAAACAGGTCGAAGAGATTGATTGCGCATACGATAACGATAAACGAAGGAAATGATATTAATACTGCATTTTATACAAGCGAGAGAGGATCAATTTTCAAACAAGACTTTTCTCCTTACACGGATACGAACGATAGGGATTATATGCAGGGATGCAGGGATGCAGGGAGCGAGACCTATTTCACAAGGGCATGGAAGAGATTTAAAATAATCCCAATTAAATACAGAAAAAAAAAAAAAAAAAAAAAAATCTAGTTACAATATTAGCGCCGCGGGGTAGGTAGTGGTAGGGAGCGAGAGAAGCGAAAAACAATTAGAGGGAAGGAAAGAGAAAAAGAAATGCGCAAGTTTACATGATTCTCGTGGTGTATAGCAAGGAGGAGCAAGTTCGATTACAAAAAATACTATATAATTGTCTATGCGAATAACCATGGTGCAGGGCCATTGTTAGTAGTTACAAGTTGGTATTCGATGGGCGCGCTCTCTCTCTCTCTCCTTCCCTATCTCCCTCTCCATCTATCTATCTATCTATCTGCGTTTGCCTGTTGTATGTATGGCTTGGAGCTCGGGCTTATATTAGCGTATAACGCAGGTAAGGGAGCTAATGGTAGTAGATCATGAACCACTCGGTGAAGCGCTTGATGTGCTGGCTGGCCGCGTGATTTTCGTCCTGCAATCGACGATTCTCGTCCCTGAGCCGTCGTACCTCGTCCTCCAATGAGAGTCTGCGTCGAGTTTCGCGCGCCACGCGCATCTCGAGACTCGACAGGTGACTCTGCAGGTCCGTTACCGAGTTCCTGCGACATAATACAAGCGTTCATCTTTTAAATCTCGATCGACTCACACAAGAATAATCCTCTCTCCCCAACCCCGATCGCTATTATTTGCCATTATTATTATTATCGTCGTCGTCGTCGTTGTCGTTGTCGTTGTCGTTGTCGTTGTTATTATTATTATTATGATAATTGTAACGGGAATGAGAAGAAGAGGGGAAGAAACTTACGGGATCGTCTTTAGTCCTTCGATAAGTCTATCGTCCGACCAATCCTGATTATGCTTCGACGTTCTATTATTAGACTCGTCCTGGTGATTCGTTATCCAAGAGTCGGCCTCTACGTCCGCCGGGCTCTTTATAACGTCTTTATTACTCGAGTTATTTGGAGACTTGGCCATTTGCTGGGGTGTTTTCGTGACTCGCGGCGAGAGTCTGCAAGATTTTCAATTATTAGAAACAATAATCGGAGATCGCTCTTACTTAATTTTTATTTTCATTTTATTCTTGCTTTTTTTTTTTTTTTTTTTTTTTTTTTTTTTTTTTTTTTTTTTTTTTTTTTTTTTTTTTTTTTTTTTTTTTTTTTTTTTTTACAATTTTTCATACCGATTAGTTGTTAATCTAGTTTTAATCATTAATCACGACTTCTGCTTTCGTGGCTCGATCGTTTGAGTCTGATTTGTGCCATTCGAATGATCCGTTATGTCGTTTAATAGCGGGCAAGCAAACAAAAACGGAATCTGGCTTTTACGTTAAAGTCATCCTTAACGTTTGGATTTTATGGCTTCCGATCTGCCCTTATGCTGAGCGACGGAGTCTGAGAGGGACTGAGAGGGAGAGAGAGACGGGAGAGAGAGAGAGAGAGAGAGAGAGAGAGAGAGTGACAGAGCTAGTGTGATTAAAACGGAGCGGGAGGGGGTGGGGGCGGGAGGAGGAGGAGGAGGAGGAGGAGGGAATCGTGGAACTTTTTGCCAATCGGGATATTGACGATCAAAATGAGACCAATAAAATGCATATTTATTACACGTGCTTCCCTTTTTTCAGTAAACTTTATTTAAAAATACAAGCATCAAGTTGTACAACTGATTTTGCAAAAATTCCGAACATGAAGCTTAAATAAAAACTGTTACTCCCTGAAACCAGTGGCGCCATCTTGTAGAAAAATTCTCATACAGAGGGCCTATCTCGACCAGTTGTAATAAGAAAAAAAATAATAATAAAAAAATAAAACAAAACGAAATATATACATATAACTATGTGTTTATGTGTGAGTGTGTGCGCCTGCATATATGTATATATATATATAAAAAATTAAAAATAATGATAAAAGAAGACATTAAAATGTCTTTGATATGCCGTGGATTGTTTGGAAAAACTCAGAATTCAACTAAAGGGAGAATGTTAATTTAAAAAACACCGACGTTAATTAAATTAAATTAAATAGTATTAAAGCCTATTTTAGCAACTTTTTATCCTGTAATAGCTTCTGTCGTATTCGTAAACTTAAAATTAGCAAAGGTAAACACGCTTCATTTAGTTTTAAAGTTAAAAAAAAAAAAATACAATAATAATAATAATAATAATATTGATAATATTAATATTTTAGCCAATCATTTCATTATCAATACGTAGAATAGAATAATAGCGTCAAACTAAAGTTTACACAAGTAATTAGATATTTAAAAAAAAAAAAAAAAATATGCAAAAATTAAAAAGCGAATTTTACGAAAAGTATAATAAGATAATCCCGATGATTTCTAATGTTCGTAAAATTATTTACTTTCAAAATTTCATATATAATGCAACTGCAATTAATAATTAAATAAGACGTAATTACTTATTTCTTTATTTATTTCTTTATTTATTTATTTTTTTATTTTTTTCGTAAGCTGTGTCGATGAATAATGTCCAAAGTATTGAATCCAAAGCTCTTTATGAATGGATTACGCCTTTTAATGTAATGATAAGCTTTTACGTAACCACAGCATCATTTCACACCAGAATGAGAATAAAACAAAAATAATATGTATCGTCCGTGTGCAGCAAACAAGCATACTATTATTATAAATATACGAAATATAAACATTTGAATTGTTTGGTGTAAATTGTACAGGTAATAATGATAAGAGAAAAATAGATTGGTGTCCAGCGCCGATTGTTTTATAAATTCTACCCGCAAATCAGAAGTTTAATCAATATCAATGCGTACTCTCAAGCTGCGTATAAATATTTTCTAAGTCAGAGACAATGTTCTTGGCGACAGCCAATCAGCACTACACGTGGACACGAATTTTATATTAATAATAATAATAGTAGTGGTGGTTGTGGTGGTGGTGGTGGTGGTGGTGGTAGTGGTGGTGGTGGTAGTGGTAGGTGGTAGTGGTAGCAGTGGTGGTAGTGGTAGTAATTAGAATAATAGTAATAATAGTAATGATAATAGTAATAAGAGTTAAACGGAAAGCTTGTGCAGATAAAGCCCGATGCTTTAAGGAGCTTTTAATAATCTCTTAATTATAATGTTATAATTTCAGGATGAGCAGCGTACAAAATCAGCTCAGTCCTCCTAGCAAATCGATTCGAGTAATTGTAGTAGTGTTTACAAAGCTAGCTCCGTACAAATGGAGTATACGCTTGTGCGTGTGTGTCCGTTTGCGTGTTTGTGTGGTGGCGGGCTCGGAAAGGAGAGAAATTAAAATAAAATAAGAAAAATAAGAAAAATAAAAAAATAAAAAATTTAATGTATTAACGATGAAAATAGAAAAGGATTCTATGCGATGGGTGGGTGATTCAGTCTGTCGAGAGTCTGATGTGTCCAATTGAGTCTAATCAATGACAACGACACTATTTGCGAGAGAAGGCGTTATAATATATATATATATAAGAGCGATAATCGGGCAATCGAGTGTCGAACGGGTCGATCGATGATCGTTCGTAATGAAATTTGAATTGTTGAAGTCTTATCTGTGCTTCATAAATTATTTACCTTTCTTCTTTCGTCATTTTGTTTTCACTAGGCGCTGGACTCGACGCAGTGCTGGCATTCGATATTACGGTTGCTGGCCTTGCCATTGTCAAGATAACCTCGGAGCCAGGATTCCCGTTTTCCTGGGCGCCGTTCGCCAATACGCTCAATGTGGAAGCGCTATTTCCACAAAGGTTTTCGCGCGATCTACACCTGTTCTGAATCTCTAGTAAATTATTGTTCAATTTATTCGAGTTTTGCTTGTTCTTTAGATTCTGATTGCTTATTATGGGGTGCCCGTCGCCGGTTATGTAATCCGGATTGATCAGCTTCATGAGGTCTTCTTGCAAGGTGCTCGAGGTCAAGTTTGCCGAGTTCCTGTGGGAGTTCCGCGCTCCGGACTTCGGCCTCGGGCTGTGATTGCGCGAGCCCGTGCTCGAGGGCGTCAAGTTCCCGGCGTTCCGGTGCTTGTTCGCTCTCCTCAGCCTATAAATATATAATACATACGTATACGTATATTGACTACTTTTTCTGTCCGAGCGGCCATCCCGTCGGATAACAACAAAAGGACTGCCGAGCGAGCGAGCGAGCGCCTTACCTGGGCGAGACGTTGCCCGATCCATTCGATAGTTCGTCCTCGCTCGGTAAGGTGGACATGTCGGTGGCGTTGCCGTCGGAAATCCTGACCTCCGGCGGCAGACTCGACGTAAAATCCTTGGGCCTGTACTCGATGCTGACCTTGTGGGGCACCGGCCTCTCGGACATTGTCGTTTTGAGGCACGTCACTTTCTCGCCGACCTTGAACTCCTGGAGTTGCTGTGCCTCGTGGCTGTCCTTCCGCTCGTTATTCATTTCCATATGCTGCTGCTGTTGCTGCTGATGCTGCTGATGCTGATGCTGCTGCTGTTGATGCTGTTGTTGCTGCTGCTGCTGATGCTGTTGATGCTGTTGTTGCTGCTGATGATGATGATGATGAAACTGCTGCTGTAGCAGTTCCGTCTCGTATTTGCTTCTTCGTCTCTCGTAGATTTCCTCGTTTTTTGGCTTACTCTCCTCGTAGACGTCGTAGGACTTTGAGCTCCGCTCCGCCTTGCTCTCGTTCTGGCCTATCGACAACTGCTCGAAGTCGCTGTAGCGCACGAGGTTGTTGTTGCTCCCGGATTTCGGGATACTGTAGTTGGCATTTTGTACGAGGGGAAGCGAATTCGAGACGGATAATTTCTGGTGGCCTGTCAGACAAAATACAAAAAAAAAGAAAATAACGATAAATAAATCACAAGACGATATAACGAAAGGGTGTTCGGTGAGTGAGTTAAAAGCGAGTTGAGGTCAGTGTACCTTCGTTTTTGTGGAGCTCCCGCTGGGAAGCGTAAATGTTCTCCTGCTTAGTCTCGTACTTTTCCTTCTGCAGCTTGACGTAGCTGGTCGGCACGTGGTCCTGACTGCGGTGGACATTCTCGAGCCTCTGGTAATTATCGTGCCTAATGCTCTCCTGTATGGCCCTGGGCGATACGTAATTGCTCTCCTTGAGCTCGTGGTTATGCAGGTTATTGTGATGCCTTATGTTGTCGTAGTTCTTGCTGGTCGCGTAGTGCGACTCCTTCTCCTTTTTCGGCGTGCAGGAGCTGGGCTTCCCCGGCGTCCCTCCCACTTGGTAATTTTGCCTGGCCGGCAGCGGCGGGGGCGTGCCGGTCTCCCGCCGGCTCGTCGTATCCTGCTCCTGGGAGTCGACGAGCTCGTACCTACGGAATCATCGATACCGGGTTCGCTCTGATGAATCTATGCTTGGTTAATGTGCGCTCGGGCCGAGTACTCGATAGTAAAGCAACAAAGAGACTCGAAAAGAGTTAAGGCAATGCCACCTTCGCAGTAATGACGCATCGTTCTTATAAAATCATTCGAGCAGTAAAGGCAAAGTAGAAAACGGAAAGAGAAGTAGAGTAGAGTAGAGTAGAGTAGAGTAGAATAGCGTACAGAGAGAGAGAGAGAGAGAGACGTAATGAACCGAAAATCATCGTATGGAGCGCCTCGGTGGCGTCGTTCAACGATAAGCGGTTTCTTAAGCAATGGTCACAATGCGCACAACACTCACCATCGGTCGTCAGTGCTACTGTGTCCGCTGCTGCTGCTCGTCATGGTACCTTCTATGGGAAACCGCGGATCGTTGAACGATCTCGAGCTTGAGCCCGTTCCATATCCGGAACTGTTACTGGACCGCGGAGGACTAAAAGAGCGATCGTACCTCCTTTGATGTGGCATGGCGGTCTGCTGTCCCGGTGTATTATCTGGGTTCGTAACGTTTTCGTAGTCCCCCTCGTAGTTAGTCGACAAGTACTGACAATTCTGGAGCGTACAGCCGCTGCGGAGCAATTGTATTATGAGTGTTTATTGTTTCGTGGTTATCGGTAGTGATGATGATGGCGGGTGGTAGGCAGGAGGGAGGTAAGAGGGAGGACTCGGACTCGACTCACCGTCTGGGAGTGCCGTCGTTCGCCGGAGGAATGACGGTGATCGTGACTTGGGCGCTCGTCTTGAGGAGGTCGACCATCTGGTCGTGGCTGAGAGTCGAGACCGCGACCTTGCATATTTCGACGAGCCTCGAGCCCTGCCTGAGCCCGGCCTGCCACGAGGAGCCCATACTCTCGACCTGCGTCACCACGCCATCCGGCTGGACGTGGAAGCCCAGCTGTCCCAGGGCGTTCCTTTTGAGGGAGAGCTCCGAGGCAGGCGCGCCCTGGGTAACGGCGCGCAGTCTCGCTACGATCTCCATCAACTCGTCCCGGTCGCCGTAATCGCCTCGCACGTGGATGGTTATGCACTCGCCCTGGTGGTGGTAGAGCCGTAGGCTAAAGAATCCAAAGCACACCGTGATTAGTTGTTATCGAGAGCGGAGACTCGGAGCGCAGTTGTGTATAAAATCTTATCGGAGAATGTCACCTGTTGGTCTGCGCGTGCCACCCTAAGACGCTTATGCAGGGCGTGACGAAGACGATCTGCCGCGAGTGCTCCTCGATGAGGACTATCGTGTCGATGCTTATGCCGAGATAACAGTCGGTATTCTGATTGCTGTCCTCGAGGATGACCTGCCAGCAGATGGCCCCGCGCTGGGAGGCGTCACAGGATAAACGCGGACGGGCCGTCGTCTTCTTCTTGCTGCTGAAGGACAGCATCGCTGCACCGGGAATACAAATAGGCGATAAATACATACACAATTATTATAATTCGCATATCTAATCTAATCGTGATGATCCTGCCACTCCTTTCCTCTTTATCTCTCCTTACCTTACGCCGTAGCGTTTTATTTCACTCCCCCCACCCCCACCCCCCATATGCTCGCTTATACGGGAAATTCATTATAGTATGCTCGCAAACTGATTTTATTACTTTCTACATGTATTACAAAGTTAAGCAATAAAGGAGGAGCTCGAGTATCGTAAATAAGAGGAGCTCGAAGAGATACGTATCGAAACACTCTCTTCTATTTAACGGAATCGATGCGCAAGCCATCCGCGTGATTTACGTACAAGGCCGAGGAAAGCGCAAAGAAACAATTTCCTCACAATTTCCTCGGATCGTATAAATACTTCGTATAAAAGTACAAGCGAGGTAGTCAATGTTTCGTGAATGAGGATCTATGGGGTATTATTGGGGTTATTTATTAATCCTTAAGGAGAATTTAAGCGTTTAATTGGCGTTGGAGTTTGTGATGGCAAGCGTCCCAAAGAAGGCCGGGGACGGTATTAAATGACTGCACATTAAGGATAAAGTTTCACGGGGATTTAGCGCTCGCGAGGAAGGTCCACGTCACAATCTTCCAGGAGATGGTCACTCTTACTGCCATAAATTATCCAATTATTAAAAGCACGAGTTGTGATGTAATGGGGGGGTGGGTAGGGTAGGGTAGGGTAGGGTAGGAGGGGGTGGAGGGTGATTGCGTGGAGGGAGTCTGAAGGATACGGAAAGACGGAAACTTACAGAATTTCTGTCCGGTCTCGACGAAGGTCGTCGAGGAGTAGTTATTGGCGAGATCCTTGAGGTACTCCTGCCGGGTGCGCGTGGCCATCGTCGCGAACTTCTCCGAGCGATGAGCCGCGTTCTCCGCGTTAATGACCTTGGCCAGTATGAAGTCCGCAAAGTGCTTGCCCTTGGGGAAGGTGGCGCCCGCGGGCACGGGGGGCCCGAACACCGGGACCTCCTTACTCCTGGACACGGAGACGCTGTACTGGGTGTTGTCCGTGCAGGGATTTATCGCCCGGACGATTATGAAGACGTGCTGGAACTGCGAGCGTATCCTCCGCGGGCTGAAGGGCAGCGCCCCGGGCTCCTAATTAAAAATCATTGAGTCAATGTCGGACATTCTCATGATAAAATCTCCACGGCTTCGTAGGTCACCATGAAATGGGCCCGTAAGTACGATTTACTTAGCACGCGGCTTTAATAATGGGCCGCGAGGATGGCGCTCGTGGGCATCAGTACCTGGAAGACAATGGTGACAATGTCGTTGCCGATGTGCCGCTTCCTAAGCAGTTGCTGGCGATTGTTGGGCGTGAAGGGTAGCATCGTCGAGACGTGGAAGGTGACCTCGGCGCCCCTGTGAGTGGCCGCGACCGCGTGAGTGCCCGTGGAGTCGGTCCTCGTGTCGAGTCCGGCCTTGTAGCCCTCGAATCCTCGTAATCGTATTCTTTGGCCTGGCCAAGGCGGGGAGGGGGGGTGGCGAAAAAAAAAAAAAAGAAAAAAAGAAGGAAGCTGCTTAATAATCCAGTGCAAGGGCAATTTGACGAATCTCCGTCGGTCTGCAATACTTACCAATCGAATCTAAGAATTCGAGAAAAGCCGGTCCGGCGTGCTGGTTATTGTACATCTCTTCTTCGGTACGCTGGCTGGCTCTGCAGTAGAGTACGCCGACCTTGTACCTACGAGGATGTCGGGATCGTTAGTAAGGGGAGGCGGGTCACGAGTCGCTGGCGAAAGGATGGCTCTGTGGTCCGGGTGCGGTGGTAAGTTACCTGTTAGAGAGGCCCTGCTCGTCGAGCCTGGCGAGCGCCTCCTCGGCTGCAGGCGTCCCGAGTCTCAAGCAGTTCATCTGGACCTCGGGGGCGACGAGCTCGAGTATTTCCCTGGTGGGTATGCGGGCCTGCTGCGGCCTGGCGCCGACGAGCGCCTCCTCCGGCACGGAGCCCCGCAGGGTCAGCAGCTCCGACGTCCTGACGACGATTCTGAACTGCTGGCCCTCCCTACGGATGCTTATTGCCACGGGACCGAGCTGCTCGTCCATGCCGAACCAGTTCTGGTGCTCGCGGCCCAGGAAGTAGCGACGATAGTAGTGGGCGCCCTCGTCGATGCTCTCGATCGGCAGGGGCCGCTTCTGCAGGGGGCAGGTATGCTTCCAGAGGCTCTCCCCGGTCCCGGGCTCGAGGACGCTCACGCCGTAAGCCAGCCCAGGACGGTGGAGCCCGTTGCCCTGGGTGCGACGGGTCAGTCCGACCTCCCTCTCCCCCTCGTCCCCGGTCTCGTTACGGAAGAACGGGCAGGACTCGAGGAGCTCGTTACCTGCTCTCGCACAACACCAAAATTAACCAATTAATTCCCTCTCGCGCTCCCTCCACTTTCACTCCTCACTCCCCCGGCATCGTATTACGAATCGGACGTTAATGACAGTCCACTCGAATCCGCGTAAGCACCGAAATCTACGCCAGCCTTATCGCTTCGATTTCCTTTCAATGCAATGCACGCGATGCCTCGATTGGAAAACTTATCGCAGATACATAGAAACGATCTATCTACTTAAGATCCGTTAAGTGCACAATAAATTGCGAATCCGCTTGAGGCGCTTAAGAGATTTATAATTTAGATAACGAATAATAACGAATTAATGACATTTCACGATTTCACGTAGAAAGCGAAAGAGATGGAATGTCCCATTTTCATGGGAGGAGTGTGGGCTAAAAAGCTAAAAAAAACGAACGCGTTGGAAAATCCTTTGCGCGACCCGACCACCGCATTCATTTAGAGAGATTTGCAGATTTTAAAAGCAACGAGTGCGAGGCTCGATTTCGCGCTACAAAAATTTATGCTAATTCATTCATGTTCGACGGCTCGTCGTATACATTGCCAAGCGTTTATTTCCAGTAATTAATAACCCCAATAACCTCGATTAATAAATACATAAATACCGATATATAACCGATGTTTTACCCCTTACTTACTGCTGCATTTCATATTTTACGCAAATTCTCGCAAAAATTTTACGCGTACTTCGTTATAAATGCCTCTTTACATAATCTACACCTAGAGATAAACAATGTGAAAGACTCATTTTCCTCTCGATTCATTAACGTTATAATCTTATCGACTCACGTACGCTTTCTAAATCATGTAAAATTTCTCTCAATGCTTAATTAAACGGCAAACGTTAAGCCGATCCTTTACCAATGGAAATATAACAGAATTACTACGAGGGGTGGGGTGGGGGGAACAACGGAAGTGGTAGTCGTGAGTAGGGAGACTGACCTTTGCCGTCACCAGCGTCTTCCTCGGGCGCCTCGTCGGGGGTCGAGGCCCTGAAGGCACTGGCCGCGGAAGCTCCTGTGGCGGTGTTCCTCCTCCTGGCCAAGAGGATGCCCCGGAGCTTGGCCGCGTAGCCGAGGTTCGCCGTGAGGGACTGGCAGTCGTAGTGGGCGAAGGCGCGCCTCCTGTGCCGCTCCTCGACGTCGGCCGAGACCACGGGACTCGTGCAGGGCTGCTGATCCTCGAGGGCGGTCGCGGCAGCCGCGGCCGCAGCAGCGGCTGCCGCGGCGGCGTTGGATACGGCACCCTGACCCCGAGTCGGTTTGCTGCTGCCCCATAGCCGGTTGAGCTTGAGCCGGAGCTTGGGACTGGAGCCGCTCGGGCCACAGACCTCGTCTACGTCCGGCGAGTGCAATCCCTCTTGCTGATTGCTCTGCTGTTGTTGCTGCTGCTGTTGTTGCTGTTGCTGTTGTTGCTGTTGTTGTTGCTGTTGCTGCTGATGCTGCTGTTGCTGTTGCTGTTGCTGTTGCTGCTGTTGCTGCTGATGATGGTGGTGATGCTGATGCTGATGCTGATGCTGCAGTTGGTGGTGTTGATGCTGCAGCTGCTGGTGATGGTGGGACTGACGCCTCGACATCAGCTCCGAGGCCATGGGGCTGCGCATCGCGGCCTCACCCGGGCGGAAGTCCTGGAGCATCGCCAGCAGGTTGTCGTTCATCGATACCGACTGCGCCACCACATCGATGCTCCCTGATCACGGAATAACGTCGGCTTCATTAATACAGCTTCTTCGATTCTACGACGAAGGATCTACGACGATCTATTATCGACCTATCTACGCTATTCGTCACCCACGTCACAGTACTACGCTAATTCTACGCTAATGACATCTACGACAGTAATCAAGTCAATAGCAGACACAATTAATATCTTGATGCATTATGTGTACGATGTGCCGATATAGCGTCACGACACGGACTCTTTCAATATACATACGACATAAAATCTAATGATATTTTTTTAGCTTTTAATCATTTCGTCTTGATGGCTTACTAATTATTGCTCTAATAATAGTAAAATATGATAACCAAATACTCTAAGGAATTTAGCAATTAACGGGCAATTAATTAATACATTAAAAAGCCAATTAACGTTCAAGTGTACGGGGCAACGTCTACTCTCAAAGTAACTTTAATTTAATATTTTTTTGTAAACATTCGGTCGCTGACTCATCTTACCGAATTCCTCTTCTTTGGACGTCGTTAGCGAGATAATGTTTGAAAAAGAAAGATTTCAAGTCAATCTCAATGTACGGAATAAAAATAACAATATTGTTCTACAGAATGGACAATCGATTTAGGTGGGGGGGGGATGTCAAGTAGGAAGGGCAATTACGTGTCAATTGGGGTTGTTAATTACAAAGGATAACAATGTCAGTTGGTAATGTGCGGAAAAACAATACGGAATTGTAAGGGTCAGGAGCTCGGGGCGCGACCTGGTGCGTCCGCTTGAAGGGGGAAGGCGCCGAGGAGAGAAGCGAACAACAAATCCTCCTTACGAAGCGTTAAATAAAGTAACGTCGAGTCTCTGAGGTTCAGAATGCGAGTAAGGCAATATACCGTATAAAGAAAATGAAGGTGAACAAAGTGAAAATAGTAATTAAGCGACGTAAATGGATAGGCGCGTGTGGGTAACAGATCTACTACAATTGAAGTCCAGTCATTGAAAAAGACGCGGAGTGGGCGAGGAGGGGGGAAGGAGCCATGTGGATTGCTGACCCAGCTCCTAGAGCTCAAGGACGGGGCCCGAAAGACCGAAAGACGGATACAATAAGCTTTACCATGGGTACTTACCATGGGAACCGTACTCCCGGCGGAGCGGCGTCTCCGGGACACGAGAGTTCGGATCCGGACTGTGGGGCAGCTCGAGGCTCGAGTTGGAGCGGTGGAGGGCCAGACTCCGGGCGACGCGGCTCCCGGGTCCTACGGCCCCGCCGCTCACGCCCCCTCCAGCTCCTCCCCCGCTACCACCGTTCGATGGTAGGCTCGCGATCATCTCGTCATCCTAAAAAAAAAAAAAAATAGCATCTTTAATTAGTAAAGCATAGGGCTGCGGACGGAGAAGGGGTTCCTTATCCATCAAAATGGTGCGCCCCAGTCGCAAAAAATAGCTTAATTATATACGTTCAGCGGTCACGTAATCATCCCACGGTCGACGTGTCGTGAGAGAGAGAGAGAGAGAGAGAGAGAGGAAATTAGGTGGGACCGCAGTCAACGGTCTCGAGCGCGTTGTCCCTTGAACGAAGGAATTTTTTGACTTGCCCCGTACCCTCGCGCGCCCGCTTACGGCTTTTGGCAACCCTTGCCCGATCCCGAGACATCGGGACGCCGCGCTCGACTTTACAGCCAGTGCAACGTCTCGGCCGATCGGGCATTATAAACTTTTGCCAACGACAATTTACGGGCGTTTCAACGATGACGCGATGGGCGGCTCCTACGGCGGGCACTCGTACCACGGCCATGGAACGCAGCGCCACTAAAGAGCTTCTCTATGCAGGGGGAGATAAAGCTCGTCAAGCTCGCGTCCATCGTCGAGCTTTTAAAATCCAGACATTGCATGCCTAGATAGTCATACGGCCATTAGCATGTATATCTTACGAGTACTCGTAAGTAGCACTTATCGCACAGCTTAGGGACCTTACAATGAACATCTTTGTACAACGTTGCACGACAACGTTGCACGACATTCATTCTGCTAATGAAAAATCATACGATTACATTTAACTATTTTTATTTTGGCCTGAATATTTCCGTTCGGGACTGGGATAAAGTAGAAACTGACATTATCGGGGAGATAGGATTTAAATTAAATGTCGCATTCGGCGTATTTACATGATGAGCCTTTTGAAATTCAAAGTCTTCCACGACTTAGAGGATTGATATATATGTATATATATACGTTCGCGTGCATATCAAATGTCTCAAGATTATTTGTAAAAGAAAAAAGGATATTTTTTTCACAGAGGTGGAGAAAAAAATACGTGCGTAGGTGGTTTTAAGAATGTCGGCTGCTCATCTCGCAAGAATAGAAGAGGAGATAAGGAGGGGCGTGAAAGTGAAAGGTGAAACCGAATTATGTATTGGTGCGTATGTGTATGCTGTCGGCGTAATAAATATTCATTTCGACTGGGAGGAGGGGGACGGCGCCGTGGACGAGGTGACTCCGCGGAGGGTCATTTTCGCGGGAGAGCATTAGAAAGAGAAAAAAAGTGTCAAGGATGGCGGAAATTCAAGTGCCGGGAATAAGTAACGAAGCGAGGGAGTACTCGCCCGCATCATCTGGAGTCTGCGGATGTAAGTGGATTTAATTAAACCGGCCGGCCACCTCCTTCCACCCACGGCCCACGAAGTAATCAGACTGCTCCCTCTGTCACCGGTACGTGCGCCCGTGCGTGTGCCATTGCATAGGCGTCGAGGACCGGGGGGAGTCGGGGTAACGGAACGAATGGCAGGTGCGTGCGCGTCCAGTTGGCCGGTGATCGGCGAAAATTACTTTCCTCTCTCTCTCTCTCTCTCTGTCTCGGACGTCCCTTTCTTTCCGCGTAATTGCGAATGGCTTTTCATTAGGAGGGTCGAGGTGCCGACGAGAGGTTCGACATCCGCAGCCGCGCCCATTGCATCCGCAGCAGCCGCGCGGCTTTAAAGCCGTAGGCGAAGCGAGCTCCGGAATGCCAGGCGGGAGCGGCTTTCGTCGACGTAGGGGCTGGTCGTAGCGCAGTGAGGTGATATGTAGATAGAGAGACAGACAGAGAGAGAGAAGGGGGAGGGGGGATGTAAGGGTCCAAGAAGGGAAATCGCGGGCAGCCGTTGCGTCATCGGTGAATTTAAAGGGGCTGCGGGGTTGGGCGCCTCGTAGCTCGCGGTGCTGCTACGCGACGCCAACTCCCGGTACGCATTATTGTCCATTACGTCGACCATCGCCGCCACCGACGCTGCTACGAAATCGTTATTAATCATGCGCGCCTCGCATGTCCCGGCTAATGATAAGCTTTCCAGAAGGGAAGCCGAGCCTTTTATAAATATCGCCGCTTAGGCGGGAGCGAACGAGCAACTTTGTCGCGCGTTACTTACTTTCTTTATTCGCTATCTCGTCCTCTTCCACCACCACCACCACCACCACCGCCACCGCCATCACCCCCACCACCAACACCAACACCACCAACACCCCCCCGCCACTCGCCGGCATAATTATTAGCCCGTAATTCTGCACTGCGTGCTTATGCGCTCGGTTTAGCTCTATGGAATCACTGAGACCGGAAGCCCTAGATCAAGTGAAGGGGGGGGGGGAGGGGGACGACGCACGCGTAATTGGGATTCGCTCATTGGACTCGGTTTTCTTCGGAGCTCGAGATACAAAGGACCGCGGCGAAGAACGGGGTTATTGGCAGCCGAAGCAAAATTTTTAAGTACGTGGCACACGGGTCGAGCGACAATAGGTCAATGGGTTCGCGTCGCGGGCAGCCCCCCCCCTCCCACGAGACGGTCGTTTAATAAAGCTCAGAGTCGGTGCGCTCGCCGTACGTAAAAGCGTGTCTTTGGCCCAAGTAATGGCCAAGGGAGCCGAGGCATTTGCAACGTCACTGGACCGAAAATAAGTAATTGGAAAGAAAGAAGGGCAAAAAAAAAATGCGGGAGCGACTCGCGGTCGGGAGCTCGATGCTTTGAGCAGCGACGACCCCGGGGCCTCGTCGTCCGGAGGCCACGTGAATTCCCGGCAGAGAATCCCCGTATACGGCATATACCGGCCGTCGGGGGTGGGGTTGGAGCCGCAGGAATTCCGGAGAGCCGAATAAAAATAGCCCGCGGGAACCGAACGACCGGCGGCAATACGATAAACGCGGCTATTATTACCCTGGAATCAATTAATGCATGGCTTGCGGGGTAGGAGTAGTTACGAGCGAGGTGGGATAGGATGGGGTTATTGGGGGGGTAAGGGTGGCTGGTCCGTCGTCATCTCCCCGTAGCCGTTCCTGGCGCCGTCTGGCCTCGCTTCGGAGATCACGTTAATTAACTCGGGCCTCGATTAAGCCGGGGCCAGCTGCCGACGGCGAACGAGTCCTAGTGAGCGAGGCCCTTCCCAATAACCCCCAATAACCCCCAATAACCCCCAATAACCCCAATAACCCCTTCCCCGACGACTACCACGAGGCGCATACGTAGCGAAGCTCCCGCGAGGCGCAGGAGCTCCCGGTACACTGGAACACCCACCTTTCGCCACCTCTTTTCAATTCTATCGGGATCTACGGAGCCCCGATAATTATAATAAGCTTACGGTGGAAAACGATGCGCGCAATGTCGCCACTTCGCTTTACCCGCTGCTTACAAGACTTTTCCTATTATTCCCCTTTCTCCCGGCAGCCGTCGTTACATAAATTCCACTCGCAAGCATTCTCTATGACGCATTGCGCTCTAAGACGCACGCGAATTACCGGCTACGTTCATTGCCATACGTAATACCGATTTCCGGGGCATAATTTTTTTGTAACGAATTTTTATTATATAAAATAACATAAAATAACATAAAATATAATAATAACTTAAGAGGAAACTCGTGCAACGTTAAATTGTTACTGTATGAGAAATAAAAAAAAAAATAGATTGTAGATTGAGGTGTTTGATGATCGCTCGTAGAAAAGGGATTAGTTTCGTGAGACCGTGAGACGTCGTAAGATGATCTATCCGTCGTTAACGAGACGAGATAGAAAGAATGAGAGAGAGAGAGAGAGAGAGAGATTTTGGAGAATATGACAGGTGAGGGGGCGAAAGGTTATTGGGGTTAGGACGGCTTTGCAAATGAGCTCGAGAGGAAGGTTTGCCGTGCAACGAAAGATCGGAAATGATTGGCCGTATCTCGTATCCGGGCAGATCTTGAGCCGTTGAGTCAGCGGACGCGAGACCGGATACGAGAGCGAATTCCCGGATTAAAGGACCGACGTGACGTCGCCAGCTCTCCTCCGCAAGTGCCGGGATTTCGGGGTCACGTGCGTAAAGGGCGAAACGCCACGTGCTCCCGTGCCCGAGAAGTGGCTCTCATTCTCTCCGAGCTCTCCACCCCCCCTGCCCCGTACCCCGTACCCCGTACCCCGTACCACAATAACCACGTATACACGATACCGGGAATAATTCTGGCGACGAGGTCCAGGGAGCGCCTATAATTTATGGCCCGGATCTCCGAGGAATTTATACGGGGAGAAACGCTTAACGGCCCCCGCGCCACCCCGCCCCGCTGGCCAACAGCGACCAACTCGAGGCCAAAAGTATCGTCGACCCTTTTTAAACTCCGGCCTCCGGACTCCGCCAACGTCACCCAAGCCGCATCGATCCGGGGATTAATTAAGCGAGCTTGGGGCTCTTATTGACGCCGAGCACCTCGCGAACTCTCGGGCAACGCGCGCTCGACCCTCGCCTCCTCCTACTCCTCCTACTCCTCCTCCTCCTCTTCGTCATCCTCCTATTCATTCGATTACAAGTATGTAAGTACGGAGCGAAACCTTAACGGGGCTTCGTACCACCTCCTCCGCCCCCGCACGGCCCGGTAAAACTTTACCGGACTAGTCGCTTAATGGCATTAGGCCGATACGTAGATATCCCTTCTCTCCCTCCCTCCGCCATCCTCCGCCCCTCCCCGCCCCGCACGCCCCGCTCGCGGCTCCACGACTGCCGGCGACTCGCGTCGGGGATGCAAATTAGGAGCGACGGCGATGGCCTTCCCTGTCCCCCGCCCCGCGCCCCACCATCGACGCTCGGTGACGGGACTCGTGTGACTCAGAAGCGCGGAATGCGACGCGAGCGGCCACTCGGTCCTCGATTCCCGCGAACTTCCTCCTCACGTGACTTGTCGTCTCCTTGGCTCGGGGCCCTGGATTCGCGCCGCTCCTCAACGCCGCGCGCGCGCGCGCGCGCGCACCGCTCTTTATTCCCCGGCATCGGGCCCGACTCTCCTCCGACGAGATCCTTCCGACGCCGACCGAACGTTCTCTTCTCGTCTCTCTCTTCCCCTCCCACTTCATCCTTCCCTCTCTCACTCTCCTCTGGCGTTTGTCATCGCGTTAAGGCCGTTTACGGACGCTCGAACGTCCTCATCTCTACTCCCCTGCCCACTCTGCCACTGCTCCCCACCCCCGGAACCCAACCGACCTCAAGGATCGCAGCCTCGCGCTCCTCTGACTCTCCTCCCCGTCGCTTCTTCATCTTCGTCCTCTGCTTTCGGCTTTTTATTTCGAGCGCGGTCATGCATTATTTATCGGCGACGTCGCCCCACACGTGGCGCTGCATACTTATTTCATAATTATGCTAAGCTTAGCGCGCGAGGAGGTGGCGTTGCCGGGCCGCGTGTACTCTCCTCCATCGCCATTCTTTAAAATTAATCATTTTCGGCCCCTAAACCCCCCCCCCCCCACACCCGTCGCTCTCCTAATTCGTTTATCCGCTCTTCGCTCCGAAACCCATACGCCGCTTATCGATTTAAACGACGAATACAATTATCTCGTTGATAGATATACTCTATCTAGGCACCCTCGTTCGCTCCCTCCGCCACTTCATAGAACACATCAATTTCCATCGTGATGACCCACGCAGAAGTCCAGCGACAAATACAATGACATTCGACGGATGTAATTAAAATCTACCCGCGGCAATTATCTAATCGCAAAAGTCGCTTAGTCGATGCGTCTCTCCTTAACGTCCCATCCCGCCTACGGCTTTATTTTCAATGATCTTATCCTACGGAAGGTGTGTTCCTTTACAACGTAATACGTACGTACGTACGTACGAGAGAGAGAGAGAGAGAGAGAGCTCCGCTTCACGACTTTGGTGTACAATGCGAAAATTACGAGGCATTTAAACGGCGATAAATCGTTTTCTACAAATGCCACAAATATAATATTACTTCGATAGTAAGGAAGGAAGGAAGGAAGGAAGGAAGGAAGGAAGGAAGGGAAAAGAGGGACAGAGGAAAAGGAAAGAAACAATAGACCGGCCTCGTATTTGCAAAAGACGTAAAATTATTTACGCCTAGCGAGTGTAGAAAACGACAAGCTTTTCCAAAGCATGGCTTGACCGTAGAAATTAATTTTACAGAAGGATCGCTGCTTTCCCAGACATCATTGTCGTTATATAAAAGGAAATCCGTTGAAGGCGTAGAGGCTCGTCGGTGCTCGGTAAAAATAAAAAAAAAAAAAAAAAAAAAAGAAAAGAAAAGAAAAGAAAAGAAAAGAAGGGGCACTTGCCCGACCGGAGCTATAACTGCAAGGAAACGCGGCATCTGGACATTGCCTTGAAGTATCGAGGAGACGTCGCACGCAATATTTACACCGGGGGCCCGATAGCTCAGGAATACATCTGGTCGCGTCTATCTGCCGTCGCCGCTCTCTCGGTTACCCTGGAGAACGTGTCCGGCGCTCCTGGCCGTACATCCGAGAGACACGCGTCTCTCAATATTTATTTATTTTCTCCGCGTATGTTATTACGCCGACAATAAATAAACGTCCCTGCGTGAGGCTCCCTCTCTCTCTCTCTCTCTCGCTGCCCCCACCGCCCCCCCCCCCCTCCGCGCCACTCGGCCCACCGTCAGTTCGTCCGTCCGTCCGTCCGTCCCCGCCATAATTCAATTAGCGGTGTCGAGTTGCGATCACGAGGTCGGTGAAAAAGCCTCGAGGAGTCGGGGCGGCGCATATCCGAGGGCAGATTTCTCTCGCAGTCCTACCAATATGACGGGGGCTTTGATATTAGCCAAGAACCGGTAGGTGCTCATTGGCATTGTAAATGCAGATTTCCGACGGGAGCGCAAGGCCTAGCAACAGATGGCCAGTGTTTTCGAGCCGAGCAGCGAGCACAAAGGGTCCATCCACAGTTGCATTCGCACCATTTCATTAGGAGTCCGGTACTTTATATTAATTAGTATATTAATTCGAGCCTCCTTACACCACAAGAATATCTTCCGGCTTAGATATAACTCCCGTCCTATTAAAAATTGCCCTGCCCCTAAAATATCCTTCCCCCCCCCCAATCAATTGCCTCGCTCGTCTAATTCCGACGAGATGCAGTTCTTAATAGTCGTCGTACGGCTGGATGAGCGAGGTCGCGGCGGAAGAGGAGGGAGGACACCGTCGTGGGGCGGACGACCGAGAGGAGAGTCTGGCCCGAATACGCGGTCGGGAATGGGGACGGAGGGTAAGGAGAGAGGAGGCCGCGATCGTGCCTCGCCGAGCGGCCTACGCTCCGGAGAAAGGGAGAAAGAAAAGAGAGCGAGGAGGGCTAGAGAGCGAGGAGGGCCGGATAGGGAGGGAGGAAGAGGTCGAGAGCCTGAAATCCGGTCCTCGCGCTTGACCGGAAGTCAGACGTGCCCGCCCCAAAAAAAAGCAAAAGGGTTTCATTGGCGTGGCGAGGCGGCTGCCGGCGGCGAGACGTAGGTAGAGGAAGGAGAAGAGGGAAGGGGCCTCGGGGAACAGCAACGAGCACACGTCGACGAGTCGAGGAGCGGCTACGGCTCCTTGGACTCCTTAGGTGATATCCTGTCGTTGTTGACTTAATCCCAAGGTACGGCTTTTTATATAGCAATTGCCTTTGCACTCGGGTCCGCCTGCTCCTTTTGCGGGAAGATCCGGCTCCTAGTCAAGCATCGCCGATCTTCAATATTGAGGGATAATTGATTTATTTATAAGCAGCCTCCTTTCCGAGCAGCCAACGCACGCGTACTTGCCGGCGGCGGCGGTGGCGGCGGCGAGAGAGAGAGAGAGAGAGAGAGAGAGAGCGAGACAAAGAGGGTAAAGGGAGAACCTTTACCCTCCTTTTTATCCGATCGCCGGATAATTATCGGCTTACATTGAAACGGGGTGGGGGGGTGGGAGGGGGTACCGAGGTACCGATACCAGCTCGCCTAATGCTCTTATTTCTTACAAATCAAATACAACTAGATCGATTACGAAGAAGAGTCTTTTTCTTCCCAAGTTTCCAGAATGAATTTTTCTCAGCAGCCCCTAGCCCAGTAAAAGTGCCCGATTTCGTTATAACTGATATTTCTCTTGAATATCGGCGCTTGGGTTGCTTCCAACCACGTTCTTACAATTCCCATCATACCTCGGAGCAATCTCACTCAACGGGGATGAGCTTTAATTACCTGGCAACATTACGTGTAATTGGCGAATTACATCAAAAGCAAAATAAAAAATAAAAAAAAAAAAAAATAGTAATCATAATAAATTAGTTTTATATCCTACTCTGACTACGCGCGCTAATGGTTATTGGGGTTAGTGGGTGGGGTAGGGGGGAGGTAGTTATAAATTGTTCGATAACGAGCAGCTCCTACGGATCCGCGTAATAAAGGAATAAAAAAAAAAAAGACAATAAAATCTATGTGGGTCCGGTGTAAAAGACAATGTCATTCGTTTGTTACTATTGACTTTAGAATTAATGTCAGAAATTATAATGTACTTGAGCTGTAAATCAGTTTTCCGAGTCAATAAGCGAAAGGCGCCATAGGCAAAATTGTATGTATTATCGAGGACAACAAGGGTAACAAGGGTAACAATGTTCCGTAAGATAAATGAGCATGAGGCAAGAGGAGATAGGTTTTTATTAATTATTGATTCGACGATAAGTGAAGGGAAGAGAGACGCCGTGGGAATGGAAAAATCAGGGGGTTGTTACGGCGGCTTTTCTCCGACACGTTTCTCCGACGAGACAAGTAAAGTTTCCTATTCTACCGATGAAGCTCGCGGTTCATTTGCCGTATAACTAACGATGTAATAACTTTCTAGCGGACGTTCGTTACTGAAAAAAAAATAACATACCTTTAACAAACGTTACTCTGAAGGCATTGCTCGAAAAATTCCCCTTATTCAAAGCTTCCCATTGTAATTATAACGGCGAAGGGGGGGGCGGAGGGGACAGACAGCGAATTAATACACTCCTAATGAGAGATCTCCCTCGCGTGTGTTTTATATACAAATTACGATAGATTACGATAGATCGATCATTTGAGTGAGTTCACTCGCAATTAAGAGATACGTTTGAATTAATGCGGCTAAAAATAATGCATTTCTTTATACGTATTGATTTCATTATCGGCCGAGTCTGCCGCAATCAAATGAGACTTTGATAAATTATTTACAATACGGCAAAGTTAAAGAAAAGTTCTTACGACGACAGCGCGTACGTTATTCTAATAAAAGACGCTCATTTCTATCCCCAATAATAACAATAACAACAACAACAACAACAACAGCAACAACAGCAACAACAATAGTAATAATAATACTTGGTAATAATAAGAGAGGACTGGCGGATTTTCCTTGAATGGGCGAATATCGGATAATTAAGTTACTGCTCGGGGTTTATTTGCGAAGCGAAATCACGGGCCACTGAAACGCAAAAAGAGAATTTCTCTTTTACGTAAGACCAGAGGCTCGCTCGGCTAAGAACCTTTAACGTAAATTGTAAATTGTGAATTGTAAATATAATCCTTGGTTAAGGGGGCGGGGTAAAAGGAGGTCGGGGCGATAACGGCTTATCATCGTAGATCAATCGCAACGCGATGGTTTTAATCGAAAGCTGAAAAAAAAAAAAATCATCGGAGCCCCGCTCGATCGGTAAGATTAAGCCCCGGCGGCGAAAGACTGAGTCACAAGTAAGCGCTGCGCCGCCCATCCCTTGCCCTACGATATCCCTTGTTTTTTTATTTATTTATGTATTTATTTATTTTTGTTACACTCGTTGGCTCGGCATGGACTTAAAAAAAAAAAAAAAGAAATCCTGGCCGTTCCCGTTGCCGAGCTTCTGACAACAACGCACGTCCATGGAATTCGCAATTGGCAGCAGCCTCGCTCTGGCCCACCTGCTCGAATAACTCATTATATTGCAAGGGGCCATCCGCGGCAATCAAAGCACCTCCCTTCCATTTTGTTCCCCGAGCCACGTACAAAGTCCCACGCGGTTGGCTCGGATTAGCGGACGACCGTAGCCTGAAATCTCTTTCATCCACGGCTATTCAGCAATTCAGAAAAAGCTCCTCGTCCTCGCAATTCCACCCCACCCCCTCCCCCCTCTCTAATCTCCGGAATATTATTAGTTCAATTTAATATATACGACCAACGCGTGCAGGTGGTAAAGGTATAGTCCCTGGGATACGTAAGCCTCGTCCTCGTAAGACGTAAGGAACTCCGGCTCCGGTAGCGTCACTTCATTCTTCAGCGGCGGAGCCTTTGCGCGATGCGCGTACGTACGTACGTACACGCATCGTCGAGTACTCGAGCGCGTCTCAAGGTTAAAAAAAAAAAAAAAAAAAAAAAAAAGAGCGAGCGAGAGCGAGGGGGGAGGGGAGGATACTCGACTAACGCCACACATGTTCACGGTGAACGGATTGTTCGGTCGCTTACGTCCTCGAGGGAGCGCGAGATGGTGTGCGAAAGCGTTGGGAAACTGGCCTATGCATTGTTTAATAATGCCTCACGTCCGACTGTTTAACAATAAATGCTTACTTCTTCACCTCTCCACTCCTCTCCACTCCTCTCCATCCAGCTCTAGCTTCAATAATAGTATAATATTATTAATAATAATACTATTAGTAATTAGCAGTGGTGGTGGCGGTGGTGGTGGAAAGAGCGATAATAATGGCAGCGAGAGATTTTCTTCCCCCCCCCCACGCTATGAAGAATGACGAGGAGTTAGAGGCCGAGTCCCCGGTTCCGTTGACGCGAGCTAAAGGAGGCAGGGAAGAGGGGACGGATACGTAGGTAAGGAAGGACACGTGCCGGCGGTGTCTAATTTAGCAAGATTTTCAATTAACGCTCGATCGAAACCCCAGTCACGGGGGAAGGGAGTACTCGATTAAGCCAATGAATGAATGGTCTGCTGAGAGTGAGAGAGAGTGAGAGAGAGAGAGAGAGAGAGACGATGGATAGATTGTTGAATGTCGCACGTGAGGGCGGGGAGAGGAGGTCTCACGTAGCGTCATGGACTAGTTATGTAAATAGAGGCGCATTCTTTGACGCGATTCGTGGGCAATTCGCGCTAGCGTGCGTCGCGAGCGCAATAACTGCCTCGCATGCCTGCCCGTCCCGTCCCGTCCCGCCCGCCCCGCCTGCCTACCTGCCTACCTGCTAGCCTACCTGCCTGCCTCTGCGGTGCACGGGGACAAAGGTGCGTAAGCGAGCGCGTGCGGCGGCGTCGAGGAGAGGCCGCCGCCGCCACCGCCGTTCATTTATTAATCCTACGAGTTGAGCGCAGTTGTGCGCGCACGCACCACTCGAAAAATCCACTCGAGCTCGCTCGGACTCGCGTTGCGACGAATCTCTCCGCTCGCTGCTCTTTAAACGGACATTATTCATCCCTGATGCACGACCTTCTGCGAATACTACGAAATGCGACGATTCGCGCCACCCGCGCACTCTCTCCCACCCCCACTACTATTACTACTATCGAGCCCTCGATTCAGCCCTCGATTCAGCGCTCGATTAAGCTCTCTATGCGCAATCATCCTCAAGCTCTTCGACTAGCGCCGCAGCAGCAGCAGCAGCAGCAGCAGCAGCGCTTCCACGGAATTTTACCGGCCCTGACGAAACGGCCTTGAACGTGCTTGCTCACCCACTCCTTTCCGGCGTTTCGCTCATTTTCAAGGCCACGTATTCGCCCGCGGCTTTTCCACGATGTATCGTTAGAGATTAGCCAATCAGGGCGGCCGATTGATTAGACGGGCCGTGGCGACGACACCGGCCTCACCGGCCGATTTAGGGAGGCAAGGAGAGAGTCCGAGCATTATTATTACGCCAGAGGGACGTGACAGTGTCGTTGAAATCGTAGTCGATCGGCGATACGTCATCGGCATCAGTCGCCGTCGCATACGCGACCGATGCAACAACAGTCGAGCGGTTTTTTCTTCTTTGTTTTCTTTTTTTATTTATCATTGATACGTTCGATTCGACAGATTAGCGTGGAAAAAGTCGTTCCTTTTACGAGAATTCCATGGGCTTTTCCACGCTTCATTTTACCTGAGATTCGTAATTGGCTGACTAGTCGCACGGACATCGTCGAGGCGATTCTCTGGTAATGCCAAAGCGAGGAGGAGGCTTTGGCTCGGGCCTCGTGGTTGGGCCCCCTCCGTCGCCCCCTCCATCGCCGGCCTTCGTCGCCGGCCGTCATTAACCGCCGAACCGTAGCTCGGGCGTCGT
This sequence comes from Ceratosolen fusciceps, assembly GCA_018883505.1. Classification (NCBI taxonomy): domain Eukaryota; kingdom Metazoa; phylum Arthropoda; class Insecta; order Hymenoptera; family Agaonidae; genus Ceratosolen; species Ceratosolen fusciceps. The sequence goes on from RCIC01000010.1 coordinate 6,628,146, forward strand.
CGACCGCGTCGCACCGGACAATGGGCTCGAGGGGGTCTCGTCTTATGTCTGTCCGCCTGGGCCGCGATACCCGGCAACACGTGACGATTACGCGCGATTGCGAAATCTGGCCGAGGCCCGGCTACAACGTCCACCCGAGACACAACGCGATCTCACACTCTCGACGTACTCGTTATCCGGAATAAGCAGTCTGCGCTCGGCGCCGCGAGAAATTCTCGACGACAGCGAAACGGGACACACGCATCGCCGACATTGCGCTCGCTCGACGCTCCGAGGGTGAGGAGAGGGTGAGGAGAGGGGGGCAGAAAGAGATGATAAAAAGGTGTGGGGGGAGAGGGTGGACCGCGGCGGTTCTGCCGCTTCTTGCGACGCCGCAAGAAGTTTCGTTCGTACTTTCGAGTTGCGTGGCGGGTCGGCCGTGGGATCGGGAGGGGGGGAGGGGACTCTAGTAGGAGCGATTGACCGTGTACGGGTTGAACGTTCTGCCGTATTTTTCAGAGCCGCATCCGTCTTACTCGTTCCATCTAATTGTTTTCCCCCTCGTATCTTGCCCTCCCCTCGCTTCTTTGACTGCGCGCGCGCGCATCCCCACCGCTTACGAGCCCAATACAACAAAGCCTTGGCCGTGCAACATTAAGCTGCCGAGATATTCTCTATGCGGTACAGGATACGCGAGTCCGTGGTGTATTCGGTGACTGTCGGCGCTCGGCCGACGACGAGTCTAAGTTATTTAACAAAGATCCGGTAACGGAGAGCGGCGTACGGTAACGTGGAGGAGGAGGAGGAGGAGGAGGAGGAGGAGGAGGAGGACAGACGGACAGCCTTTCTCGGCAAACATAAGCCCCCGCGATACCGAATCTATCTATCGGTCGAGCGAGAAAAAGTTCTCGACGATGATTAATCGCTCCCCCTCCCCCCATCAGCACACACACACGTTAACGTCGATGGCGTATAATCTGGTCGGACGGACCTTTTTCTCTCGCGATGCGAAGCTCTGTGAGGCGAACGTTTTCATTATTGGACTCGTTGCTGCGAGGGTTTGGGAAGTCCTTTTAAGGCACCGCGCGAGAGGGGGATAAAAATGAATCGTGACAGTCCCGAGTGCCGACGAGTGCCGACGAGTGCCGAATTAACCCGTACGAGCACGAAAGCTTTCACTCGGCCGAGCCGCGTGTCCGCAATCGTTACAACACGATTAAACGTTAACGTGGAGCAGCGCGACGCTGGCTTCGGAGCATGCCACTCACTCCCCCCAGGCTAATCCACCTCGGGGACTTTTATTCCGGTTCCATCGAAATTGCGCCTCCTTTATCATATCATCATTGAAATTCATTGGCTCTGCGCTTTATGCAGAGTTCTTGTAATACAAGTACGATGGATCGTCGGTCACCGGGTTATTGGGGGAATTCCAATGGGCACCATTGGCACGCCACTGCTTAACATTTATTTATTTATTTATTTATTTATTTACTTAATCATTGCCGCTCTTATCGTTGTTATTGAGGTAGTAAAAGAAGTATAGGGGATCGGAGAGGACAATCAGCAGGCAGCTATTGCTTTGCATTATAAATTAGAGAGGAATCGATAGTAGGCGACGTTACAATCCTAATTATCGCTAGAGGTTTAATGTCGGGGAAAAGGCGGACGCTAAGTGCTTGACGCTAAGTGTTTAAATCTAAGAACTTTTCCAATATCGCTGGATTTATTCAGCGCGACGGCGGACGCGACGCTCCATCGGCGCCAAAGGACATTATGCTCCTACGGAACGATTAAGCTGATCGGCTCTGGCGGGGAGTTGGCGGTGTATAGGGTGGGGGGGAGAGAAAGAGAGGCTCTAGCCTCAGTGTAGAGACACGTCTACATTAAGGTGGATTTACATATTGGAACACGCGTGCGCATAAAGAAGCGCAGGGGGGAGGGGAGGGGAGAGGAAGGAATGCATTTACGCGCACGAGCGAAAGAAAGAAAGAATGAAAGAAAGAAAGAAGATGAAACCAATGCGACCGTCAATACAACTGCTCCCCCAGCCCCCCCAGCTTTATTTATTATTCGAGACGTTAGGACGCGGGCATATTATTGTGCGTGCCCTGGTATGTATTGAACCGAGGCCGGAATATATAATTTTGCAGGAGTAAATAGCTAACGAGAGCACTTGTTAAGTAAGAGGATTTATAAAGCTGATACATGAATGGGTATGTAAATGGGATTAATTAGCGGCTGGCCGATAACGTTGGAAAGTTTGAGGTTTCACTTTCCTCGGCAGATTGCCCCTCCATCATTTTATCATAATTATTAGGAAAAAGAAAGCAAACGCGTAAGAGGCGAATTCGAAACGGAATCTTGAGAGAGTTGGGACTTTCAAAGTGAAATCGATCGCGCCAAGATCGCGGACGTGTAGATCGTTTCGGGCTTTTCCGTAAAAGTTAATAATTTCGTCGGCGCTCGTAAGCGCATTCGCGGGATTATTGTGCGTGAAAATTATTCGGACGCGTAGTTGGGCTCGCGGCTCGTGTCCGCGGCGCGGCTGCTCTTAGCGGTTTCCCTCTTACGCGATCTCTCGCGAGCTCGAGCCGTGCGCGACTTACCCGTTTTATCATCGCGCCTTTCACTTATCTCCCACATGACGTGCCACCTCATTTGTACATTTACGCGCACTCCACTCCTCCTTTAATCTGTACAGCTCGCTTCTTTATGCCGTTCCTAATACGATTCCGATACGTGCACAATATTATTCGATAGCTGCGGGGCCGGACCAGTTTGACCCGTGAACTTACGGGCGGGGGGAGGATATCGCCAGACACCGCCAGACATCGCCAGATGCTTATTGTATAAATGATAAATTCCTTCTACTGTTAAAATTAAGCTCGGAACGTCAGAGCAACGACATTCCCAGCTCATCGTAAGCGAATCCCTATTATACCGTTCATCCGTCTACCTACGTCCCCCGCGATTATTTATCGCATTAGACGCGCAGAGAATGGAAAGGGACAATGAGCCGCGTCTCCTTTTCCACTGCCGCGTGATAATAATTATATAGCTTCCTATAGTGCTACGTTATCGTCTAATGCCCGACGGCTTGTGCGCACGTACACATATATTATAAAGAAAGAAAGAAAGAAAGAAAGAAAGTAATGACGAGGATGATAGTAACAACAATAGTAGCAACAATACGGAATAATCTTATCGGCATTCGATGATTCGAGTCGAGCAGTCCGAGACTGGCTAAGCCACCAATATAACCAACTGCCTTTCGATATTAGATAATTCATCGCGTCGAAAAGTAAACAAAGCAGACGCAATCGATGACATTATTTATTTACGTATTTATTAATTTGGTTTCGCTGGCGATCGGAGGGAAGCATTTAGCCGAGGCAGCATTTAGCCTGTCTGAATAGTTGAGGTGGTGGTGGTGGTGGTGGTAGTGGTTTGGTGGCGGTGGTGGTGTTGGTAGTGGTGGTGGCGTAGCTGCATGTAACAGGGGACCGCGATGGCTACGAGGGAATAACGTCGAGGAGAATGTGCGGATGTCGCGAATGCTGTCATGTTGCGGGAGAAATCGTGACCGCTACCCTCCTCCTCCTCCTCCTCCTCCTCCTCCTCCTACCTCCTGCCTCCTACGTGCGCAACTAATTAAGCTTTCATACATCCATTTGTTTAGCTTGCATACCGAATGGACTACGCGCACTAGCCTAACAGCATTCCGAAGGATGGATCGTACTCGAGGGGGGATGGGGGGAGGGGGGAGGGCTCGACCGGCCGTACCCGACTCGTACAATTCCTAATCCAGACCCGAAATGTATGTGGCCCCGTGTTGGGCTGACACGCGCACCGAGTTACGTTCGATTTGACAGCTTGCCGAGCGAAGTGCGAGACTGTTCGCGTTAACGATGCTCTCGATGACACGGCCAAATGGCATTCGTTACGTCAGCAAACGCGGCTAACAAATGATATTCTACCTACTGCTACTCGTAACAAGTGGCATTTAATTAAGAAAGCCGTTGATTATGATGATGTGGACGATGATGATGATGACGACGACGACGACGACGACGACGACGACGATGATGACAATGACAATGACGATGACGATGACGATGACGATGAAGACGATGCGCGAACGGATTAAAAATTACTTAAAATCGTTAAATAAGGTCGACGGGCATCGAAAATCGTACAGCTCGCGCTTCCATACTGAGCGTAATTCGCAAGCAGTCTCGTAAGCAGTCTCGTAAGCAGTCTCGTAAGCGATCCCATGCCCACCATCTCGTCTCGAGCGGGTGGCTCTTAATAATTCAGGCACGAATAACGTAGCTCTGGGATACGGCCGGCAAACAATGAATAAACAAAGCCTGTTATTTAATCGCCTTGCAGTAAGGAGCCCTGGTAAATATGGGGGTGAGCGCGGGGAGGAGGAGAGATGGCATTCCGAGCGCATTTGTCGATCGCAGGGGGTGCAGGTGCGCGATCGAGGCTGGAGCTGAGATGCGGTCGGAGCTGCGGCTGGGACTGCGGCCGGAGAGCAGCGGGACCAGCCGACGAGGACTTCCGGCTTTCCGCCAAGGGCCGGGGGACGTCGAACTCGAGGGCGCGCCCTCGGACGCGAGCGCGGGGCATGCGTGCCGACGGGGCGATCCCGCGGAACTAATTATCGATTAAGACACGAGGCGGCCACCCGGGCGCGATAAGGGCCCCGTCGCGAGCCACGCGTTGATAATTATTTATCGGTTGCGTGTCCGCGACGTCTGTGTAGCTGGGACTACGTCGGATCTCAACAGTTGACGGACTGCCAGCTGGCGATGCTCAACTTTGGGCTCGGCTCCGATAATTTTATCCGATTCACCGGGACGCGCAATTTAATCTTTTGCATCATCTACTCGCCCCTACGTCTCCCTCCAGAGGTGGTGGTGGTGGTGGTGGTACGTTTCCTTTTTTCTACTTAATGTACTACTGCGATAGCGAAGTGAGCGCGAACATTGCATAGAGACGTGCCAGGTGGCCATTATAATCTGAAGAGATGGTTTATAATTAAACGGCGAAGGACACGGGCTGCAACGTAACTGCGCCGTTACAAATTGATACCATTTTACATTATAAAATGTAAAATAATTCGGGGGGGGGGACCGAAAGCCCGACTCCCGAGACTCGTCGAAACGAAGGCGTCGCAGCGAAGCTTCCTTTTTTTTACTCGGCATGACATGACCCCATCGGCGCGTGTCTTCTTCGCGTGGACACAAATAAGAATATAAAGAAAGGTAAAGAGGCATCCTCCTCGGAGATGGTGGTGAAGGTGGAGGTGGTGGGGGAGAATCGCGCAAATATTCTCACGGTATGAATGTAGACGTATCGTGAAATTGAATGTCATTGTCCAATTAGGAATGGGACGGCATTCTTTGTCGCCCGGGAAAGGCATTCCTTGGCGGGGTGGGGGGGGGATGGGCGCGGGTTTAACCACTACTTGTTAGTTAAACCAACGTACGGGCCAATGATATCATCGATCCTCCTTGGCAGGATCGAGAGTACCGTCGTCGCATTTTCACGCTCGCACGCGAATGCAAATTAATCCCTTCTGATGGATCTACTCTCGTAATTAGGATTCGGAAGGCGCGGGAAAAGCGTTATTGAAACGTAGAATAGAATGGCCCATTGTGAATTACGAGACCGGCTGCGCTCGCAATAATAAGTACCGACTCGGACGGAAGAAATTATTAGCGAGTGACGTAGGAAATGATCGAGCGCGAGTAACGTCAATCTTCCGCTTTGTCACGGGAGGCTTGTTTATAACGTAATAAATTCGCGAGTGTCCGGCGCTTCCTAACTAGCCTCTATTAAACGAAGCAACCACGCGACGGTGGTGGATGTGTGTGTGTGTGTGTGCGTGTGTGGGGAGAGGGGGGTTAGTGGAAAGGAAAGGCGCTCTTCGCTTCATCCGAGGGATTAAGGCGAGCAGGGGCCGAGTGGAGGCGCGTTGTTAGATCCTCGTCGTCGGCGAGCCAACTGGTTTACCGCGACTGCGGATCCACAGGTGCGCGCACCTCGACCGGAAGAGGCCTCCCAGCCCGTTTTCTCCCCGAATGGGCGGCGTCGGACTCGCTGACCTTGATGCAACGCCGCGGCTCTCTTCCTCGGTGATGAGGCGAAGCAGCTCTTCGTTTACGGTTGCTGCCCTCGTTCTCTCGACTCGGCTCGACTCGGCTCGACTCGGCTCGGCTCGGCTCGGCTCTTCTTCCCTCCCGACAGTCCCGTAGGAGTCCCGCGTCAGGGAGCGTCAGGGAGCGTGAGGGAGAGTCAGGGGAGTCAGGGACACGGTGGGATGACGACGGGGGTGGGCGCGCGGGGGCATGTTAAATTTTTGAATTAAGATTCCTCGCGAACGAGCGGATGAATGAGCGCCTGTGTTGTGGCTCGATCGCCCCTCGGAATAACGAAGCGACTGTGCGCGACGCTCGATGAGCTGCGCCTCTCCCCTCGACCCCCTCGACCCCCTCCCTCGCCAACCGCCATACGAGACGGCTTCAATCGAGATTCGATTGCCTCGATTTATCGAGACTTCATTCCGCCGCGTCCCCTTACGCGAGCGGATCTTAACGATTCTTTCCGAGGCACGCGATTTATCGGCATTCCTCGGCGTCCCGTTCTTTCGGTGAGAATCCCAATGGAGAAATGCACTCCCACTCCCACTCCCACTCCCACTCCCACTCCCACTCCCATACGCATCAACTTTTCAGCCTCGTTCTTCGCCGGCGCTCGGCCGTTAAAAACTCTTTGAAGCTTTGAAGAAACGCTTCGAGGCAACGTTCCGGGGTCATTTTTACAATACTCTCACGACTCTAACCGTGGCAAACACTTCACGTACAATAAGTAATATAATAAATCCAACGTTTACTCTACGTTTTAACCTGGGCCAATCACTCGAGCACAAGCCGCGCATTCGTATTGAAAAAAAAAACAACAATTTATCCGCGTGATTCCTCAGGGCAACCAAAGTCGAATTATCGAATGTCGATTAAGCGAAACACGGGACTACTCGGTTGTATTATGTGAAATTCGTCGGCGAAATAAGAAAGACGAGGCTTTTCCTCCAGCTCCTTCCTTCGTCGTCCTCCAGCACATGCCCGACACCCGTCACAGATATTGAACCGAAACAAGAAGGTTACGAGCCCCGGGAACAAAGTTGCGCCTCGGCCCTCCCGGGGGAAGCCGTGGGGTCGCCGGAGTTCGAGAAAATCCAGTGTCGAGCCCCGGGGCCGAAACTTCGGATCCCGCAGTCGATTATTTATACATCGAGACACGGAGGCGTTGTTACTCGACGAGGCCGTATGTCTGGCCGCGCACCAGCTGCCACTTCCCACCCGTAATATCCAGCCGCGTAATACCCCGTCGGTCGCGGGGTGCCCGAGGCTGCGCAAAAGCCGAGGGAAACGCTCCTCTCTTACCCTCATCTCGAAACCTCCCTCCTCCTCCTCCTCCACCACCACCACCGCCACACCATACCCCCGGCCTCTCCAGCCTGACCCCCCATCCACCCCCCCCGAAAGCCTAGTCAAAGTACACGTTGTGCATTAGCGCCTCCATGTAATGCCATTTTAATTAAGTTCTCGATCTCCCCCCCCCTATCCCCTAACCCCCGACGTATCCTTCTGCACGAGTGCCTCCGAGGGTCGGCCCGGCATCATCGGCTCCGTACCCTTGCTCGCTCGCGCCAGCGACCACCACTTCCGGCCATCATCAATTGCATTTCGATGCCAAGTCCAGCCCCGGCGCTCGCAGCCCAACTAATAATGCATGGGGAGCTTAAGTTGCATCGACGAGACTTCTTTCGTTCGTATTAATTTATTTATCCGACGACCGAGCCGGCGTCACGTGACCGGCACTAAACTATCCCGGCGGTATATAAAATTTGATTTTTACGCGGCGTTATATGCAGGTCGAATTAGAAAGCTGCTCGACATTCGCTTAGAAAATGCGCCTGTCTAACGGATCATGGATCACGTGAAGCGAGGATCGCCGTATGATGCGGGCCGATTCGTAAATCGCTATTCGATGAAAAGCTGCTAATTAGTGCGCAGCCAGGTGTAAGCGAATTAGCGTTTCAGTGATGGGAGGTACGTGCGCGCACGGAGAGGCTGCCAAGTGCTTTCCCGTGCCGGTCGAGTCCTAATGTCGCCGACAGCCATAAAGCCATTTGTAAAAAGTCCCACGGAAAAAGTGAAAGCTCCGAGGCGTTATCGGGCTTCCGACTGGGGCACTTATCCAGAAGCGGGAACCGACCGTCTACTAAAGCGATTAAAGGGTAAAGAGCCACCGCCCTGGGCCACCGATGCCTCCGGCTACTCGGCAAACGGGAACCGAAGCCTGTACGCCCAAGTACTCCCGGGGTAAATCGGAGAAATCCTAGCCCCGGGTCGTCGGCGAATTATTCGCACTCCGGAACCGGAGTGCGCGGATTGCCACCTGGTGCGAGCTCGGTCTCGCCTCCAACTGCTCGGCAACTCCCGCGTGGGAAGTTAAAACCTTACGGCTTTACGGTCGAATGCCCCATCGACGAAACTGCCGCCGCCGCCGGGGGGGGGGGGTGGCAGTGCACGACAAACACTTTCTCTCTCCTCTGTCAAAAGAAGCGCAAATTCACGAGATTTCACCGCTACGCTAATGGGATTAAGTCGCTTCTTTTTCTCTCTCTCTCTCTCTCTCTCTATTTAAATTATTCAATTTTCCGTTACGAGCAGGACTCCACCTGCTCCAGGTCATTAGCAATCGTTAGCAAACCGCTTCACGCCTCAACGAATGATATATCATCGACGATTAATCGACGATCATCATCTCCTAGGATGCTCTGCTGGATTTTACGGATTTTGCATTTAAATTGCCAATAAACGTTAATTCGCTAATGCTCGTCCGTGTTTACGTGAACACGGGCACACGCCGACACGGGCAGTATATACTAATGTAAATAGAAAGCGATTGGTGCACAAAGAGTGGATTGAATTAGACTAGTCATCCGATCGATACCGCGTCTAATAATAACAATAATATTCAATAATAGGAGCTCGAAAGTAATAGGAATATTGAATGTGAGGACGAGGCCGGCAACGGATACGCCACTAAACTCCTCGGGGCATTTGAAATTCCAAGGTCATGAGATCATGGGTTCCGTCGATGGATAATTGGTATTTGGAGAAGCTACGGTAGTTCCGGGGGACATTTCGAAACTCTTCCGAGGCGACTGGACTAACGAGGCACGGAATCGTCGAAGCCGGTAATAGCGATCCCGATAAGGACAGGCGAGGAAAGCTCGGCCGCCGCTCTGCTCCAAGAAAGCAAGTATATAAAAAGCATGTGTGGATCAGATGAGTGGAACGGGCGAGTGAGTGAGTGAGAGAGAGAGAGAGAGAGAGACGAAACTAATGTGAAGATTCCATCGGGGAAAGGGAAATTCCACGAGGCTTCCTTAATTACAGCACGACTGCTCTTGGTCGGATTACTTCCTCCGTCGACTTCTTAACGAATTTCTCTGAGCCGAGGGGCATCGACGCACTTAAGCGATCGTACGATCTCGAGGACAAGCGAAGAGGACAAGAGGAGATCGAGTCCAGGCCGTTTACAGCGAATACCATAATATTGTAAATTATATTGCCTGGCCATGATCGACGTAATAATCTTCAATTATTTATCATCGTACGAGAAGACAGTCTGCAATTGAAAATCCTTGATTATTACATCGCAACTATTTTATTGATTAATAATGTTAATGAACCCGCGACTTTCATACGCATTCAATAATCCGAGCTTACACAATTCTATTAGAACTATGTCGAGCTAATTAAAAAATACTACCATGCAGGAATTACATATATATATATATATAAATACTTGAGATTTCTTTAAAGAGACACGCACGCGCGCAAGGCAGTCTTGAATAATCAAACGGAATGTCGGCGATAAGGTTATTGGGTATATATTATGCATAGAGAAAAGAAAAAGCGATCGAGTCCGGGGTACTCGTACCCGATTAATACATCACCGACGACATTTTCTTAGCCATAAGCAGCTGTTGGAGCGCAGTCGAGAGCAACGGCTATCCTCGAGGATAGACATTTTTTTTTAACCCAAGCTGAACTTACCGAGTATTCACGTGCGAATAATACATGTAAGTCTACCGATATGCTCGCCTGGAGCAGGCATAAGGGTTAAGGGTTTTAAGAGCTTACCTACCCTCCTGCCCATGGCTGTACCATTAAAACTAACTCGTGCTTATCCCGCTCGGCTCTGTCGTATTTGTTCATTAGCCGGGGGCGCAACGCTCGATGATCCGGCCCTCGAAAGGCTATTAGCGATGCCGCACTGCGTCGAAAGAGCTCGGGATTATTATTCGGATTATTTTCCGCCAAAGTTTATTTTCACAACTACTTTCACGAGCGTCTTCGCAATTATTATTAAGATGACCAATCCCCCGCAGCAATCGCTCGGTCATTCTCTGCAATTAAGTACATAATGGATAATGCGTCTCTCTCTCTCTCTCTCTCTCACTCCAAATTCGTATGATTCGCGACGATCCGAAAGCCGATCGAGAGCGAATTCGCTCTGCCGCGGGACGTTGGCGTCAACGGCTAACTAGGTAACCGGGATGCTGTATTTTTACACGAAACTTTTTCTCTAATTGCTTTACTTTGAAGACGCGAGCCAACGTCGTCGTCCGCGTTATCGCATTGCCGAGACTCCCACTTACGTTCTCCACTGATTTCTACTATCAACAGCCCGCCTATTTAATATACAGATGCTCTATTAAGATGGCACTCGACAAGCCATGTTTGTCCAATTGTACAAATAATAATCAAATAATAATCAAATAATAATCATAATCATAATAAGAATACGAAGAGTAATCGGGTTTGGAAATTGGAGGCGGTGGCTCGGAGTAAAATTAAACGGCGCCCGTTCCAAAAGTCTAAATATCATCTAGAGGTGTTTATTTTGGAAAGGAGCGCGTCGATGTGAAATCTATCTCGAGTCTTTCGTCATTTGCGTCGCCGGGGCATCGAAAATAATTTTTCAACGCCCTTACGTTCGGTCTGCTTTATTCTTCTTCCCCGTTAAAATCGCAGAATTTATCGAGAAGGAGATCGCGAAGCCGAGGGGAAGGGGAGCCACGGCTTTCTAAGACATAATAATAAATACCGAGAAAGCTGAAATCGCTGAAATAAAATGTTCAGTAGGCAAAAGAAGTCGGGCCCTCGGGACTTTGTAGTCGGTAGTCCTGCGGGGGAAGCAGTAATCGGAAATTAACTCTGATTAATAAAATAGTAAAATAGATCGTCGGGATAATAGGCCGGGGATCGACGTTGCGCAATCGGCGATCGCTTAAAGATATCACGCACACGCACGCAGGCTCGGGATAAACGGTGCTAACGAGCATTCGGGCAATAATATTATGACGTTTGAGAAATCGCCGATCGGACTATCGGGACGATATTGGAAGAGTTCACGAGGCCATGGGAATGCCACCGCCGGATGCTAATCCGCATCCGAATATTTCGGATTTTACGATATATTTATAAATACGCGATCAACGGTGGCTCCAATAGCTCGACCGCAGAAATTATTAATATTTTCTTGACCAACCCACCTCCCTCCCCTCCGACGAAGGGACCCTGTTTACTGATAAACATGTACGGATATACGGATATATTCTATGCTCGATAGAGGCTTCTCACTTTCCTGCCGAGCTGTTAAAACCAGGTTAACGAAAGCTCCGTAGCCATCGATGCTCCTCCCGTAAAGCGTCCTTCGCTATATATTTTATAGCCCGGATGGGTAGGCAGCGGCGGCCGCCGCTCCAGGATTAGCTTTCCCTCGTACGGGAATTCGCGGAAGGAGTACGCGGCACAGCGTTAAGAGGGGACGAGGTGAGGGGGAGGCGTTTTTATAGCGCAGGTGAATGATGTACGCCTTTGGGAAAAGGCGAATTCCATTGTCGCGATAGAAGAGACGCATTTGATTTCCCACAATGCCGAGGAAAAGATAGAGATAGAGAGAGAGAGAGAGAGAGAGAGAGAGAGGGGCAGGCACGTGCGAAAACGTTCCCCGTTTAGGCGACGAGCTATGAATCCCTCTCGCGAAATACACTTTTAAAGCTGTCGACGCGTAAATTGTAAAGCGCGCCTTCGGCTTAGCGTTGGTGCTTTGCTCCCCTTTCGGAAATCCGGTGAATTATAATGGATGGATTTTCTTTTCTCCAGTTCGCATTAGTATTCTTTTTTTCTTCTTCTTCTTTTTTTTTTTTTCATTGTCTGGCTGTTGATTACGATGCCACCGGTTTAAAGACATTTTAGCGTGCAAATGTGTGCGAGCCGGCGAACGGAGCGAGGGAGTTTAAAGGGTGCGGGGGGGGGGTCGGTGGAGAGAGATCGGGAGCATGTGGCTACAATATGTTTCCCAATGTTTATGGAATAAACTTACGCGCAGTGAATTTATAATTGGCAATGGTGGACTGCGGATTTCTCAACAATCATTATATTTGTTACGGTACGTGATTAACACTTTGTTTTTAATATGTATATTCTTCAATTCATTTCACTGGAAAATCTTATCTAAATTGCTGAGAACTTTTAGATTTCTCAATAACGCCTCGCGTATTCTGCTTTTCCAAAGAAAACTCCAATCTTCATATTATATAATGAGCTCATTTACTAAATTACAGCCCCACTGGCCTTATACGGTGCGATCACATTATGTATTTTATTTTTATAAAAAGAAGAATAAAAAAAAAAAAATAATGTGCCGTACAATGTCTCTGTTCTAGTCCCCCGATTGTATCAGTTGACCAATTTTGCATTACTTTGCATTTTTATCGCTTCTAACGTATAGGCACATGTATGGCACACTATAATGTAACATTAACGATAATTCCAATGTTATTATTCTAAGAATTAGTCGATGCATGAAAATAGAAACAAATTTCCCATACTTATTTTACTTTCGGGTGAGAAAGGACAAAATCATTCTCTAACACGAGCCTTATGTAAATACTAAAACATTGTTTACTGAATAATTATGAGTTACTGTACTATCGGGTGTATATGCTCGAGCTGTTAGTATTAGAGGTGTCGTCGCATCGACGAGCAAAATAACCGAGTTTATCCAATATTATTAATAAACAAACTTTATTGGTATTCCATCCAGTGACTAGATAACTTAAAGAGCCGTGTTGTGTTGTCCTTATCTTTATTAACAGTCTCAAAAAAAAAAAAAAAAAAAAAATAAATAAATACAAAAATAAAAAAAAAAAATAAAAAATAAATGAATATAAGATAAACTGCCTACAGATAAGGAACAATGAACGTATTATGCTTTATTTTTTTTTTTTACCGAAAGTTCGAAATGTAATACTTTACTCAGGTATATAAAAATCTGTCAGTCCCACTTCGAATTGACTTAGTAGTTATGAAATAGTTGCAACGACTACACATACACCCACAGAGAGAGAGAGAGAGAGAGAGAGAGAGAGAGAGAGAGAGTCAAGAATCAAATAGAAAAAGGAATTAAACATTAACAGTTGATTAAATAACTATTTCTTAGCATCAGGTTTATTAAAAAAAAATAAAAACAAAATTCAATATGGAATTCCCGATAAGCGTGCACTTAATAAAGTAAATTTATTTAAATCCCGTAAAATGCGTAGACTGAGGTATATTCTGATAGAGAGAGGTGACATAATGAGGAAACGTCTTTAGGATAGAAACAAATTGAGGTTATCTTAATAGATAATAATTGGTTTGCAGATGTAAATAAAGAAATATACAACAACAGCAGCAAGCAGCAGCAGAAGCAGCAGCAGCAGCAGTTCTTTCGAAATGTCCGATTAACGTATTCCAGATGGGCATTGACCGCGCCTCGGGACAATTAGTCCCAAGAGCGTAATTAAAAGTCCCTGAAAAGTCCACGTGCGTGTGGAAAAGCACTGGACTGGTGAGCAGTTTTTTGTAAAAGGACGAGCCAGGACGATTTGTGTGTCAGTGGGCCGAGTGCGGTCTCGGTCGGCCAGGTCATTCCGGTTCCCGGATTCAGCCGGTGCGCCAATCGCCAGCTCGAACGGCGTGAAAATAGCCGGTCCTAGGCGAAAAAGGGGCACGGGGAAAGGGGGAGAAGAGAGCGACGATGACGACGGTGTGCACCTACTCCCAGACGAAACAGCAAGGGCTAAGGTCCCGGACGGGCGAGCTCTCCCCGGGTCTCGTATACGCTTCCTGCCTTGCAGGAGGAAGTAGCCGCTGGGAGGGGGAGGAGGGGGGAGGGGGCCCGAGTACCCCGATAAGAAAGTCGGGATCCCCGAGCAACGAGCTTCCGGCTTTAGTTTTGCCGAGCAATTTGAGTCACAAAACGTCACACGTTGAACCCTTTTCAACTTGTCCGGGCAAACTTGGCTTTGGGTTTTAATTCACGGTCGTACCGCCGGTGGGGGGGGGGCAAGAATGCACGAGGACATTATCGAGAGCATCGGAGTAATCGCCGAAATTTCGAGCTTCCGTCACGCCACGAAACGAAAAGAATGTAATTAAACCGCAGCCAGGGGTTTGTTGCCAATCGCACGCCCCCCTCCCCCCCATACGAGTTCGCCAAGCATTTTTATGTAAAAATAAAATAATCATGACGTCGAGCGAGTCTCTCTCTCTCTCTCTCTCTCTCTCTCTCTCTCTCTCGCGCTTGCCTGCATACGCGTAATAACGAATCAAGGATATAAAGGAGTAATTGCATAAGATCAGTTTACGTGACTAATTGAGCGGTCGGAGAGTAGTCGCATAGGTCGAAAGTAAATTGTTAGACATAACAAGTTGGAGTGGCGTACTACTAGTGCTCACATTCCATTAAAAATTTCGAGCTATTCGAATTCATCCAATGAATATGAGCAATTGTTTTAAATTGCCCTTTGTCGGCGTGTAAAAACGGCGCTCGCTGCCTTTAAGCCCCCGCGCCCCCCTCCCGCCCACCGCCAGTGTCCTCTCGAGCGCGCAGTCGCCGGCTCGTAATTCATCGATTAAAGGGCTTCGACATTCAATTAAATTCCAAAGCATTGCGTGAGATTATTATAAAACGTGGCATATCATTTTTCCAAGCGTATAATAATACTACTATTAATTAATTTGACGCTCCGCGGGGATGATTAACTCGTGTAAAAGAATCAACCTGATCGAGTATCTGCAGCGGTAATGTCAACGGTAATGTCAGCGGTAATGTCAGCGGTAGTTACAGAGCCTCGATTTAAAGCTCCGCTCCCGGTTCTGGGAAATAAATTTCATTCGAATTATGTCTTATTTGTTTAGTGCAGCGCTTTAAATCATTCGGCTAATTGAAGAGCACTGCTGCTGCTGCTGCTACCGCTGCTACCGCTGCTGCTGCATCGGCGATCGCTGTCCACCTCCTTCCTAGTAATTTGTCCGGGTAATCGTGTAATCTGTACCGAGGCTAAAGATTACCCGGGCTCGAGGCTGTCCTTTTCTAAATGCGCTTAGGCCAAGGGCTCGAGGATTCCTACGAAACTGCTTGGCTTCCTGACATTAATTCTACACCGTCCGCGACAACGTCCGCGACAACGTCCGCTCCAATGGCCGTCGCTACGCTTTTCATTATCCTAACACGTAAGACAATACCCCCGTAAGACTTACCGCTATTCAATTATAACGTCTATCCTCTAACGTCTTCGTGGTAATCGATCAAAAGCTCATGGCGAGCGACTTACCTGAAACGGACAAGAAAAAACATAAATCAATACATAAATTTCTACAAATAATACAATTATTATTATTGTTTTAACATACGGACGTCGATTGCAAGTGGAATTAAAGTCTTCGTAAGGGCATAGTTATTACGCGAGAGCTTAAATTATTATTGGATAATTTCTTTTTCGAGTCTATTTAAGGATAATATTCTGAAAACTGTCCGGAGGCGTAATCGCTGTGTATTACAGGCGCGTATCCGCGCATACGCGTCCGCGCGCACGCACACGTACACACGTATATACGTATGGATAAAAGGAATTTTAAAAAATAAATAAAAGGAGTGGGTAAAAGTGTGGGGAGGAAAGAGCGCGGGGGAAAAAGAGAGGATGAGGGCAAAGGGAGAAGAAAGAAGAAAGTCATGAGAGTGCGACAAATAAATTGGCGAGATGGAGGCGGTTTAATTAAAACGAGAACGGCAGATGACGGCGGGTGTGCGTGCGGATCTGGCGCAGCAGGACAATTAGTATATTTATTAATAAATTCGCATTCGTGGCTCACGGGAAGCGGGCGGCGTCATCCACGCCACGAGTCGCGCTATACGCAGGGAGAGAAAAAGCCTCCGAGAGCTGTCTGATGGGCGGTTCGGGGGGGGGGGGGGCGACGGAGCGGTAGGTTAGCGGTTGGGCGGTTTGAAGGGGGACGGGGGGTAGGGGGTAGGGGAAGAGAAGAATGGGCTAGTAAACGGTCGACGCATATGCGTCGACGTTTGGTTTATTTCCATCTTGCGCGGTCCGCGCACTCCCCACCGCCATCCACCCCCTCCCCCTTCCCCAATAACCTCGCCGACCCTTATCACCCGAGACCTTTTTTTTTCTTCTTTTCTTTTCTTTTCTTTTCTTTCAATTTAACGCAGCGTACGTGAATCGCAGTGGCGAATAGAAAAGGGGAATTTAGCCTTCCCGGATTCGATAATAGAATGCTCGAAGAACTCGATAATCAAGTAACTTGGGCATCGTGAAAATTCAAAGGCGGGGGAAGTCAGTCGTATGGAAAATTCTGACTAAGTAAGTCAAGTGACTTACGCGTTACGTAAGAGTCACGTTGCCGTACGGGCGTTGCGTTGCGTTGCGTTGCGTTGCGTTGCGTTGCAGTGCGGTTTGGGGAGTTGGGAGTTATAAGACGGTAATACGAATACGAATACGACGGGGCGGAGGGAAAGGGAGGAGCGTGAAAATATATCGTACGTCGGAGTCGGTGGGCGGGGACGGGGTGCACGAAGAGAGAAAGCAAAGTGATGCCAGTTAAGGGTGAAAGTAAGAAAGTCGTCGTCGTCGTCGTCGTCGTCGTCGTCGTCTAGGTTTGCTCTCGATTCCGTTGGCGGTGTTGCGCGGTGAAATAAGGGCGGCCACCGGCCATTAGGGGAATCTAGAGGAAGGGCAAGTAGGAGAGAAAGAGAGAGAGAGAGAGCGAAGGGGGGGGAGGGAGGCAACGGGTTTCTTTGACTGGCAAAGGTCGTTGATCGATGAGCGACAGCTGCTTTTTTTCTCATGGGCGGCTCTCGCGCGGAGCAGGAGGAATGCACTTTACGAGCAAACAATTAATAATTGACTCGGTGGCCTGTATTAACGAGCCAGATACGTGACACTGGCTCGTTCTCCCGAGACGGAGAGCCGGCCCCTCCTTATTGGATTTTCAACGACGTTTATCGGCTTCCCCGCATCGCGCCGATGTCAGTAATTGTGGTGCTTCGAGGAGAGGTTCCGCCGAGTAGTCTCGGTTCACTCCGAGCCGCCTCCTTAAGGTCATCGAGGCCCCTCTGCTTATCCACATAATCCTCATGATCGGCGACCGATAATCAATGCCCTTCGTCCCTTAAATTTCTATGAATTTGTAGGTTAAAAGGTATTCGGCTAGCTCATCATCTCAATCGGCGAGATCGCGATTAACGAACGCCGATCGATCTTTAGTAGATTAGCAGTAGAGCAGATCTAAATTGACGCTAAAGTGGAAGGAAGTGGAAGATCGCTCGAGTACGCTTCCGTTCGCGGTTAAGGATTTAGTTTGAGGTCAGTGGGAAATAATGGCTGCGAGAGATCGTATGGGATCGGCTCGTCTGCCGCTCGTTTGCCGCTCGTTTGCCGCTCGTTTGTCGCTCGGTCGCCGCTCGTGCGCCGCTCGACACCCGCTCCCAATAAATCCAAGCCAAGAAAGGCCAGGGCAGGAGGCATAAAATCGTTGCGGGTCACGCCGGGGAGTTATTAGAAACCGTTGAGGATCACGACGACACCCGAGCACGGCCACGCTTATTTTCGCCACAAGCCCGTGCCGAACAAACAAACCGAGCAACCGAGTTGTTTAATGCCGCAGCTGCTCCGCTGCTCACTGTACCACCACCTATCGTATCCATAGAGCATACGCTGCTCCGGTAATACGAGAGCGGGAGGAGGACTCGATCTCGTCGCCTGTGCGAGGGCATCGACAGCCGAGTCTTCCTCTCCTTTTGCTCGACGAGGCCCAAGGAAGAGGAGGACGAGGAGTATAGGGAACGACGTCCTCCCCCACCCCCCGCTGCTTACGATTCGTTTTGCGATGCCAGTGCAAGTGCAAAGAAGTATAAAAAAAAAAAATTACTTTGGCCGACTTTGTTTCCATCGGCGTAGGCGTCACTCGTTGCATTGACAAGGAGATCGCCCGTTACAGGAATGTATCACTAGAGCAAGAGAGACAGACGGGAGGACACGACCCCCTATTTATAGCTTTTTCGACGAAGCTCGAATACGGGGGCCTCGAAGAAAGCAGTGGTCGATCGATCCCAGATCGATTATTTACGGGCGCATTAAAACTGGACATTTTAAAATGCCTTATGGTAACGCCCCGTGCCCCGCCACGTTCGAATTAACGACATCTCCCAAGCGTTTGAGACGTTTTGGCGCTTACGCGAGCGACGAGCTTCATTAATTATAATAAAATGACATTTTGTCATTGCCCATGGCATCCGAGGCTCGCCAAAATTGGCTTTGAGAAATCCCGTTGCGTACGCAACGATATCGTAAATACACGCTCGAACAATATCCCGAGGGTAATTACAAGAGCGCGGGCTCATCGTTCCGCGGCATCGATTCATTCGATTTTCAAAAACAAATGTTGTATTCTTTCTTCCACGACGTGTGTTTATTTGCTCCGTAGAAAAATGCCCAATATTGAGCAACCTCATTATGGACGGGCAGATGAAAACGAGAACGCATAGATAACGCGCTGCTTATTTCCCCAACGAATAAGCAAGTAATAATGACGTGTCGAGTAACGAGATTCCTTTTTCATTCATAGAGATTCATAAGGTGCATTCGTCGCCGAGAGTCTTATACGTCATTATTCGTAAGCTGGATATTAATTTCTTCTACATGAACGGGTGCGTTAACGTTAACGTTAAGACGTCCCTTTAAGACTTTGCCCGCAGCTAAAGATCTATCCACGTACGCACGCGCGTACGGAGGCCAAAAATCTACCTTTGATTGGATAAAGTTGTGAGGATTTAAATGGCTGCTTCGACGATTTAACGAAGTTATTATATTCGCGAAGCAGACGTTGTCCAGCGAGCTCGTAACGGATAAAATCTTATATATGTATATATATATATAGCCAGAAATTATACGTGACCAATACTCGCTGAGCCGAGCGATGCGGGAATGCGAGAAATCCATTAGAGATCCATTAGATTAGAGCCAACGACCAGAGTTATCCGATCGATCGATCGATCGATCGAACGAACGAACGAACGAACGAACCTACCCGGTGTCAGTGGCTACTCTCTCGTAGGCGAGAGCGAGAGAGAGAGAGAGAGAGAGAGCATCGGAAGGTGTCACAACAATGAATATTCACGTGCCGAAGGACGAGTGGATCCCATGCAAAGCAGGACGCGCCCGACGCCGCTCTCTCGCGACTCGACGATCGCGTTGCCCTCGTGCGCATAATCTTCCTCCTCTCCTGCTTCTTCTCCCTCCCCCATCCCCTCCCCCTCCCCCTCTCCACACATCCCTCCACCGCCGTACCGCCGACGCGGTGGCACACCCATTATTATCCTCGCGGCTGAGAAAAGCGCATCATCTCAGCAGCAGGCAGCTGTCGTCGTCTCGCTGTCCTATCCGAAGGCCCGGCTAACGGTGCCCCGCACACATGCCGCCGATACATGCAACGCGATCGCGCGAGCGCTCCACCGATGACTCGGCTGTCTGTGTTTGTGCTGGCGGGCCAAGGGGGCAATAGGACCGATGGGGTTAGCCGGGACGGGAAACCAGGGCCACGTCTCTCAAGGAACCTTGAGAGGAGGGGGAGTGGGGGTGGAAGAGAGGGAGTCGCCCTGGTGTCTACGCTCCGGTGTTTTTGTTTTTTTTTTTTTTTTCTTTTCCAATGTGCATGACAGACGCTGCGATGCTGCTTTCGTCACATTGAGAGCGCGACACGAGGCTCCGCTTCGGATATAATAGACAATGTAATAGACACACTGCTTAGAGAACGAACGATCTCGCAGCACGATTAATCATATACTAGGATCACATAGATTTTTTTCGGTTCGGCTACCGAGGCATCGCTTTCTCGTTTAGACAGAATAAGGTTATTAGCGCCTATACTACTACCCACTAAATGCATATCAAGTTCAGAGCTACCTGAACGCTACCTTGATTGGCGGCAATGCACAGTATGCTTGCAGAGGTGTGCGTATGTAAGCTATCGTAAGGAAGTAATTGTATTGTAAGAAGGGAGTCGGGGGGGGGGGAGGAGGAGGAGGAGGCTAGCTCTGTATGGCAGAAGCTAAAGCGCGTGCAATTAACGGAGAAGCGCGCGGCTTTATCATTGTTTACGAACGGCTCGCTCACGAGAGAGTTTAACGTTAAAGCCAGAATTAATGCACGAGTGAATGGCACGAGTGTTTTTCTCCGCCATCCCGTCCCATCCCTCCGCCCATTCGTTCGAACAATGCCAATGGGTTAACGCCATTGACGCTCGAGTGTCGTCCAAGAGCAAATAATCGTATTAGGAAAGGCGCAAGAATATGGGGGGGAGGGGGGGATGGATGGACGGGCTTCCCATTCTCACGTGCTAATGGCCGAGGGATCGTCGGGGCACATGTCGTTGTCGTTCACACGATTGCCATAATTTTTCCTGCCTAAGAAAAAGATAGTTGGGCGGTGGTGATGCGTGGGCGGGTATAGAGAGAGAGAGAGAGAGAGAGAGAGAGTGAGAGAGGGTAGAGAGATAAGAGAAGCTAAAGGCGAAGGAGCGAGCGAGCGCTCTTAACGCGCTCATTGGTGATGCAGGGGGCGTCAGAAGAAAAACCGCGCGCCCATTAGCATAAGCGCAATTAATTGCATAATTAAGCCGACCACTTTCAATTCCGCGACTGTTCTCACGAAATCGGCGGTGCTGGAGGATGTAGGAACGGAAGAGGACGGAGCGTTCGGACCGCGCTGAATACAAAGGAGCCTCGTTGGAAAAACCCTTCAAGGAAACGCCGAGGAATGTCGAAAACGGAAGGCGGACACGACGACGGCCGCGCCTCGGATGGCTCGAGTGCTCGGAGGTCGTTGAAAACGAACGCGAGAGGGGAAGGCGAAGGGGGCGCCGGCCCTTGCCAAACGTACATCAAAGTTCACACGGCGACGTCATCGTCTTCGTCTCTCTCTCTCTCTCTCTCTCTCTCCTCTGGTCACGTGCGCGCACGCCTACGTGTCCCTGAAACGCCGTGAATGCTCCTTGTGCGGGATGTAGCTCCGGAAGGTCGAGTTCGAGCAAGGGACCTTCTAGTTTCCCGGGCGCGAAGAGCCGCCTAGTAGCCTGATTACGGATAACCCCTCTCTGACACCGCGCCGTCTACGCGGAGCTCGACTCTTCGTATCCTCGCGCTCTTCCGTCATTCGAGTGCACGACTCGTCCGTCCGTCCGGCTATTGATTCTAGGAACATTAGACCTCGGGAGCTACGGCGGGAGGATAAAAGACGTTGTTTCGTACAGCGAGCCCAAGTAAAATTAGTAATCGGCATTAACGAGGTGGGTCATGTAGATATTATGGCCCGCCTAATCTTCCACGTATTGGGTTAAAAGGTATTTTATTATCTCCGGTATGGGAGCGAGCGGTTTTTATTTAACGCTTGAGCGAACGTCGCGTCGTTTATGACGTCCGGACTGACATCGAGCCGCCCTGGACGACCTTCTTCTCCCGTCAGAGTCGTGAATAATTAAACTACGTCGACGGAGCCGCGTGTCCGGGCGCGTTAAGGACGAACGGCGGGGCGAAGAAGAGTGGCGAAGGAGGTACGAGGAGCGGAAAGAGAGGATTTATAGGTTAATTAATCAATAAATAAATAAATAAATAAATAAATAAATAAATAATGCGTAGAGGTCAGCCGACATGTTGCTGGCGGTCGGTCGGCGTAAGAATTAGGAATGCAAGGAGCGCGCGGTCCGTTTAAAAAAAGAATTACATTAAGAGCGGCTATTAATGTTGCCGGTAAGGTAGGCTGTTCTTAAGTCTCTAAACGTCTAATCTACGTTCTAATCAGGAAACAAAGGCGATGGGTCGATTGCTGGGAGGCATCGAAGGTCTCACGCCGGGCAGAAAACAATCGTCCGCGCCGAATGTTTACAACGCCTTTTTGAGACGGCAATTCATTATTGGCGAGCGTTGGGGCCGGTAAAGGGTGTGTGTATCCGCGGCTGAGGGGGGGGGGTGGGGGGTGGCGCAAGTGGCAGCAATCTGGAGGAAAGGATCTAATGCCGAACGTGAGCGCCGCGCAAGCAAGGATTTTCACCTTGCGGAGGAGAAACGGTCCTCGAAGAAAGCCTCCCCCCCCCTCCTTCGTCCCGTCTCGCCCCTCCCGATCCCCCTCGTCGCCGAACGCCGGCCGTAGATTGCCCGATAATGAAAAGAAAGCGACACCTTTCCAGCGATACCGACGTAAAATCGCCGAGCGTGACATTCACTGGCACAACTAGGCTAATGGGATCGGTCGCGGAGGCGGAGAAAGAGGAGAAAGGAAGAGGAGGAGGAGGAGGAGGAGGAGGCAGGCGCGCAAGGTGTCGGGCTCGATTATGGGGTGACAAAGCCGGCGTCGGCACTCGGCGCATCTGGTCCAGTCGTCGGCCGCTCCCCCGTAAATCGGGGCCCTGTAAGGACGAGGGAGGGAGGCGACGGAAGAGGTGTACCTCTCGGGCCTAAAAGCGAGACCGGCATTCCACGGATTTACCCTGGTACTTTTCAATACCAATCGCCACGGGCGTCATCTGGCCACGTCACACCAAGAAGCTCCCCCTCCCCTCCCCTCCCTCCCTCTCGGTCCTCGTCCTCGTGCGCGTACTCGAGCACTCGAGGTTCCGATGCTGGCGCTGTTGCTGGTACTGCTGCTGCTGGTACTGCTGCTGCTGCTGTAGTTGCTGTTGCTGCTGCCATTACTATACTAGCAGAGGTACGGGTGGCTATGGTGGTGGTAGTAGTGGATGCTTTGTGGAGGAAAAAGCCGAGGGAAATAATACGGGGTATGGCGAGGGAGGCCCCCGCGTAAGAGAAGACCGAGGGACTCTGGGACCGGAAGTCCCTCCTTGACCCGTCACTCATACGCCCCTTTTTAGCTCTCCCTTTTTCCTCCTCCCACCACTTGTTTTTCTCCCGGCGATGCTCGTGCCCGGTCTTTGCACTTTTCCCCGTACTCACTTTTCTCGAAATGCCCAACACTACCACCACCACCACCACCACCACCACTTTTGTCTTGCTGCCCTTTTTTTTTCCTCCTCCTTGCACGACCCTCCCCTCCCTCCCTACCTCCCTCCCACCGGAGCTCGTTCTGCTTGACCCTCCAGTCAACATTTTATGCGCAAACGTCTTCGATGATAAACCCCGAAGAGTGCTTCTCTCTCTTTTTTTTTTCTTTCCATCTCGCTCTCGCTCACCGCTCTCCTACCTTCTACGCCTACCTGCCGCCCCACTACCTACACACCCCTCTCCCCCTTCGCCCCGCAACGTTCAGACTTGCGATTGTACAATTTTTCGAGTACTTTACCGAGAGGATCTCTTACGTTCTTGACAAGAATTTACTACGAAAAATCAGCACGGGTGCATTGTTACCTTATAGGTGGTACTTCCAAGGCACAAACAAATAATAATCTCCCGAAGCGACTAATTTTGCCCTTTTACCTTTTCTCTTCTCTTTCATTTCACTTTTCTTCCTTTTTACTTATTTATCTCCATCTACCTCTGCGTATCTCTCCTACGCCCTCCCGCCGCCTGCTCTCTCCTCCCTCCAACCGCCCCCCCCAACCGCCCGTCTTCTTCTTATTTTACTAAGATAGTAGGGAGGACTTTTCTATGGAGTATTTTGAAAATATACGAGTCGAGTGGATACGGCCAACCTGCTACGGCGCACGCGTACCACGGCATGCCGAGCAACACTGCCGCCACCAAGCATTTCACAGTGCAATATGCTTTCATAAATATTGAGCATTTCGTTAGTATTCGTGTAGGCCATTCCTATAATTATGTACAAAATATTTTTACATTTTAATGGAAGGTTGTATTTCCTTTCGGAGCGACTAAAACAGCAATTTACTTTCCTGTATGGGCTTCAATATAGATTGCTCATTATTCCCTTTCTTTTCTGCATCGTTAATATATCGATCGAGAATAATGAATAATGAATTACTCTTTATTCCCGAGAAACTAGCTATACGTCGCCCATCAAGGACAATCAAGGACTCCATAATTTCATAATCCATCTCGTCTTTAACTAATTATTACTTAGTCGCACAATGTCTTTTTTTATAAAACGTAACATTTTCATTGTGTAAGATGCTCGGGACGAAGAAACGCTCGCTATCAATTACCTACGTAAACGTCAATAAAATTTTAACGCTTACGATACGCTTAGTAGTAGACATCGCTGTCCTTGTGTCCGTGTCCGTGTGTCCTGTGTGTCCTGTGTGTCGCTGATCGTGTCTTTCTGTGCGTGCGTGCGCGCGTCCACGGCTCGAATCAATAATTTATTGCCAGAATGCCCGACGCCGTATTAGAAATACGCTACTAATTAACCGTTAAAACCACGTGACCTTATCTGATTTGGGCCGAGGAATGTTCGGAAGTAGTAATTTTAAGGCAGACCGAGACCTATGGTTATGGAATATTATTACGGTTAGCCGGTGTTTACCGGACAACACAAAGCTCAGCAGTTCAAAAAAAAAAAAAAAAAAAAACAAAAAGATCTGACAAGAAAGCAAACTACGATGGCTTTAAGTTTAACTTTTATCTCAATCGGTATTTATTTCCAATACCCGATCCTGCTATAAATCATTATCGTATTTTATGGTATTGTTTGCACAGTGTCAAAGCTCAATAATCGCAGTAATGCCTTACAAGTACCTATTTTTAAGATTTTTCATCTAGATAACGTATCCATTAGGATGTATTCTTATACGGAGTCTATGCACTCTTAACTAGCCTGCTTTCTAAATACATATCTACACTTGCATAGCTCAACGTTAGTTCTCAACATGTTGAAAATTATGTTAAAATATAGTTATGTTAAAAAAATGGACACAATATTCATTGATGTACTCGTCGAATGGCGGAATACGTGCTAAGTAAGGTATTTGCAAAGACCCATTTTTGGATAAACGGGAAATCGATCGTCTTTGCGTTAATTTGCCTCTTGTGATAAGTGATAAGTCGACGATAAGACGATCACATTCCCAGTCGATATTAAATTATGCAAAAACTAATTGCCTTCTTATTTAGGGATAGTGATCTACATTCGTATTGGAGCTACGAGATCTCTGTAGCGTCGGATACAAGCGCGAATGTGTATCGGACGGAAAAGTCTACGGGGACGTGAATAACAAGGCAATTATTAAAGCGTTTCTCAAAAAAACCTTCTATTTGTCTGGTAATATTTTCTTTTGGGGCTATCCGAGTGTTCTGTTTACAAGCAGCAATGTCACGTTTCCGAGGAATACAACTTGTCTTCTCAATTTTTACGTGAGTCTGCATAGGCTCGCGCGTCTGTCCGGACAAGGGGCCATCATTTATCTTTATTTATGTTTGCGAAGCGATGGATTTGCGGGGGCGAGTCAACGGAATAATACGAATGGGCGGGGGGTGGGGGGGGGGGGTAGGTACTACTACTACTACTACTACTACTACTGCTGCCGATGCCGATGCCGATGCCGTTGCCAGCCGACCAAGGGTGGATAAGAAAACGGCAGGGTGTCGTGGAGCAAAGGCCGAAGGAAATAATACGGAATCATGTCCAGGAATGCTAATAAAGTCCTCGGGCTCTAAGTAGTCTGCAGAAGAGTCTTTTAGGAAGGAGTCGCTTGGTTTTGTCAGCCCTTGGCCAACAAAATTCCTTCTCTTTCACGTTTTAGCTTTTGTATACATATCGCGTACGCGCGTACGCGATGCCCGGCTGCTCTCTTCTCATTCGCTCACGCCCTCCCTCGGTCCACCGTTTCCTCCCTCCTCCCTCCTCAACCGCCACCGCCACCACTAGCCAACGAGGAACGTGATTTTTGTCACAGCTTATACAAATCGTGTAATTATTCGAAGCTTTTGTCCTATCGATCCACCCCGGTCGTCTCCTTCCTATTTAATAAGTCTATTTATTTATAAATCGACGAGAGACTTTTGCGTGATACTTTTTAGCAACGACAAATCCTGGAATCTATTGTAAATAACAAAGGCTCGTAATATCCGGATTATTATTATATTTTATCCTCGATGTAATATTCGTAGCAATAATATTTTGGAATAATAACTCATTCGTATAATATCACGTTACATAATATTATTATAATCCAAGTAATGACGGACAATGACAAGTTGCGTAATGGCGATATTTTATAAACGTGATAATAAGTGACAATGTACAACATGATTATTGTTAAATATTGTTAAATCGTTTGCGCCTGTAAAATAATTAAGGATCCACCAGTCGCTTAGGTAATATTGGAGAGGATGTCCAGTGTAAGAAATAATTATAAGATATAAAAAAAGGAAGGGAAAAAATCGGCAGGGCAAGTGATTTTTTTCCGAACGGAGCTAGCTACCTAAATAAAAAAAAAAAAAAACAAAAATAAAAAGTGGAAAAAACCACAGCGTGATAGATTATAGAAATGCCTGGAGGAGGAGTGTCCCTACGTAAAAGTCCAGCTAATAAGAATCGTGGATGCCCGGTAGATAATAAAAAAGGAGGAGGAGGGGGGAGATAGCAATAATAGCGGGAGTAGTGAGGCGAGGAGGGATTTAAAAGGAAAAAAAGACAAAGAAAAAGAAAAAGAAAAAGAAATAAGGGAGCGTTACGAGACACGACGACGACGACGACGACGACGACGACGAGGATGACGAGGACGACGAGGACGACGACGAGGACGACGACGCGGACGAAGACGAGAATGACGAGGACGACGAGGAGGACGGCGGCGGCGATGACCCTCCTCCGACATAATAGTCGAGGAGGCAATCTTTCTGGAAATTGCTTTAATCGCATCTCGGGCGGCGAAAGCGGCCAGCGGAATTCAACGAACGTAAAAATAAAGGATCGCGAAGCCTCGTGGAAGACGGTAGCGCTCGATCTAGCGCGGCCTCGCCGACCAGGGCTAGAGCCGTGAGAGAACGAGACGGGGATGGGAATGGGGGAGGGGGGGAGTGAATATAAAAGAATCTTCCGCAGAGGCAGGCGACGGCCGTAATCCGCCTCCTCCTCCTCCTCCTCCTCTTGCTCCTGCCCCTCTCGTCGCACCGACCGACCGACGGACCGACACCCCCGAGGCTGCCGCTGCCCGGCTTTAACAATCCGCGCACGCAACGCAGCTTCTGCTTCCCTCGCGAGGCCCTTCCTTACAACACAACAGCAGCAGCCGTCGCTACAACATTGCTTTCCTACTTTTTACTTACCCCGAGAAATCTCGAACTCTCCCTCCCTCCCTCCGCCCCTCTTAGCTCGCTCATGCTGCCGCGTCCCTATCTCATGTTGCCGCTTTTTCTGCGAGCTAGAGTTCTATTTTTCCTGTTGGCCGCTGCGGGCTCTGCTGGACCCTCGGACGACTTCCTCGTAGCAGCCATTCGTTCTACGAGAGAGAACTAACGACATAGAGAGGGAGAGAGAGGCAGAGAGAGAGAGAGAGGCAGAGAGAGAGGATGAACTAGCAGTCCTGTAACCTTCTAGGAGGTAGTGCGCGGCAGCGGCTGCTCCTCCTCTCCCACGGCCGAGAGACACAGACAACAAGAGACGCAGCTCTTTCGACTCGTCGTCGATTCTCTCCCTCTCTGTCGGTTTACATTCTTTTTATACACTCCGCATCCATTTTACTTTCTCCTTCATTTTTCTCCGGCGGCCTCCCCGACCCCCTTTTTCATCGGCCACGTACACACCACGAGCGGTTTTTGCAACTCGCGGCTCACGGCCTTCTACAATGTAATGTTATATTTCGTAAAATCGGCGCGATGGTACTCAGCTGCCGAGATTTACTTTTTCCTCATACTCGGCTGCTCCCTCGACTACCACAAAGGCCTTCCTCTCTCTCTCTCTCTCACATCCGAGGTGCACGTGTTGGCTAACCATTTTTGCCGGAAGCCGCGGCATCAATCTATTCATAATTTATTCATCACATGCCATTTCGACATTCCAGAAGCCGAGTAGTCCCAATGCCCCCCACCCGCGCCCCTCCACACTCCCACACTCCCACACGATCGAACACAATCACGCAAACAGAACGGCGATTCCCTTCCTATTTCCATTCCTCATCAGCCCTATCAATTTTTTTATTGCGACCGTTTTTCTTCGCCCCCTCCTCCGCCTCCCCCTCCCGCCCCGCCACGCCTCACATATCCTCGCTCCTCCAACGCCGAACGTTTCAATTGACAATTTACTGATTTAGCTAAGTCGACTTCCCCTATCGCTTATTTATTGATAATTTTTTTTTCCACGGCAAGTAATATTTGCCGGCCGTATTAGCTAGGATACCTAAAATAAACAAAGCCTTAAGATAACGACTTGTAGCTTCGTAAAGTCCTATATACACAGCGAGGGTTCGCCTAGTTTTAAAAATAGGAATGACTCTGAATATTCGGCATTCTAGCAGAAGTCGACTTAGTTGAAGCTGTGCAAATGCCGTGTTTGTCTAAAGTTTTAAAAGTGCACGTAACGAATTATCGCTATGCGGCTATGTCGTATGAAGGAGGAGGAGGGGGAGGAGGAGGAGGAGGAGGAGGAGGAGGCGGAGGGGGAATAAGGCAAATCGTGAAAGAACAATAGCTGCGAGTAATTGAATTACCGGCATTGCCGAGGATCGTAATTGCCGTCAATTTTTCGAATTTTCATAAGGTCATTGGGAATGAGCATAATGCGGCGACGTAGCGGCTGCATTCCAGTGGACGATAAAGTCCGAGCAGAGAAGAAGCGAGGGCGCAATTATCCGGGGCCAGTTAATTCGATAATAATGCTTAAAGCGAGTCGAACGTCCCGAGCGAATCACCAGTCAGCAAATATTTTGACGGTCCAGAATCTTTCCACCCCGTCGTTCCGCCGGAGCGGCAACGGCGATATAAATCTTCCTGACGCAGCAGTTATCTCGCTCTCTCTCTCTCTCCTCCTCGTCGTCCTCCTCCTCCTCCTTCTCCTCCTGCTCCTCCTCCTCCTCTCCCTTCCACGGATTATGAATAGAACATCTTTAAGCTAGCCCCCTCCCCCATCGAAAGATCGGTTGGAGGTTCGGAGTCTCCTTTTCCATCGGAAGCTGCTGGTGCGCGAGATGGATCGTCAGAGAGGAAATGGGGTAGACGGCAACGTTCCTCGTCGTTCCTCGTCGTCATAGTCGCCGCCGTCGCAGCTTGCTTCGAGCGATTCGCCCCTCGTTCACGAGCTACCGATCGCCGACTCCTCCGACGCATTTGGCACGTCCTGCGGCGAGTCTGGCCCTCCCTCCCTCGTGACGAAGTAGTAACGTGCGAGAGGGTCCGCGCAGCCCCCTTCGGCCCCCGGCACGAGGCAAATTGCGGGGGTCGGAGTAATCGGGGCTTAACATTCCTCGGTCCCGCTCGTATACGTGGTCTCCTTTGTTTTCTCTTCTCCTTCTTCTTCTTCTTCTTTTTTTTTATCGCTCTCTCTCTCTCTCTCTCTCGCTTCGCCGTTGTCTCGCCCGCACCCCACCCCACCCCCCCTCCTTCTCTCCGACACTCCCCCACGCCACTCCGCCACCGGCATCGACATCGGGACTTTGGTGGATCCGGAGGGTTGGCTGCCGCGTTTGATGGATGCGAGGCTTCCTCGATTTGTCTCGTACAAATCATTCCGATTTGTCGGCGCTTACCATTTTTATCGATGCCGCCTCGTACAATTTCATTTCCATGTAAATTAATTTACGGGCTTTATTCCGTCGGCTGTTATTTATAAAGGAAAGTGTTGGCTCGCAGACGCTCCGTCTCGAGGGAAATATTTAATTCCAACGGTCCGGCAGACGAAAGTTTTATAATAATTCCAGAGATGATGGGAGCGTGCTGAGATGGAGCGGAGGAGGGTGGGGGGCGGGGAGGGTGATTTCTCCTCTGGGAGTGCTTTCTTCAAAAAAGTGTCCTCCGAGTCGTTTCAGTTAATTAGTAAGAAGCGGACGGAGATTATCCGGCGAATAAGAATTGATCCAGCGTAACGCCGCACTTTGCTATTCTTATTTATCGTCGTCGTCGTTGTTTCTGCTGTTGTTGTTGTTGTTGTTATTGTTTGTTTTTTGTTTTTTTTTGCTTTTAACCGTAAGTCTGTCTCAATATGCACGCGCGCATGTTAAGTTTATTGTTATCCGGCGCATATAATAACTAGGTGAGCATTGTGAGAAGAAACGTTTTCTCGGAAAGAGAGAGTCCGCGACCAAGAGAGAGAGGGGGGGGGGGGAGCACGATTGGTAGGCGGCGGGAAGAAGGGCGTGAGGAAGTCGAGGAAAAATCTTGTGAAAGCAAGTGATTCGGTATAAGTGGAGTATAAGTGTGGCCCAAATGAAGGAAATATAGTCCCGTTCGAGAGTATCGTTGTACAGCAGCGGTCTCGGAACGTAGCCGTAGAGAAAAGTAGGTAAAGGCTCACTTCCCCTCTCTTGCCCACCCCGCGCCACCCGTCCCGGTGACGCTCCTGCGAGAAAATCCTTGGCGAGAAAAGCGAGGCTCGTTAAGCCAGTCGTTGCCGAGGCAAGGCTCGAGCCATTAGAACGAAACTCGGGCCGCGAACTGTCAAGAGTAGCACGAGGTTAGAGAGCAGCCGCGAGGACGAGCACGGGGGCACGGGGGCACGGGAAAAGAGGTGCCCGTCGAGGAAGTGGCCGTGAGGGTGGGGAGGTAGTTAGTTCGAACAAAAGACAGCAGCCAATCCGCCCGTCCATCGAAGAGCGCGGGGGGTGGAGGGGGGGGATGGATCTCTCGCCGGGGCCGTTTCGCTCGGGCTATTTCGCGCGCACCCTGCAAAAACCATCGTCCCCGAGAGTAGCGTCGGGTGAGGCCAGAGGGTGGGAGGTAGGGAGGTAGGGAGGTAGGGCGGTGGCTATCTCTTTGCGCGCGAGTGACGCTGAAAAGAAGCGACGATATCGTAACGTTCCAGGGGGGAGGGCAGCGCAACAACGTCTCACGTCCGGCTCCGGTCGTTCCGCCTCTGCGAACGATCTCCCGGTATAGCCGCTCGGTCGTGTGGCCGCCCGGCCTCGTCGATGCGTCCCTGCCCCCCCCCGTACCCTTACCGCCACTCACTGCCCGTCAGTCACCGGGCTTTTCCCTTTCATCTTTACGCGTGGAAATCCGAGCGAGGGAAAGAGCAGATGGCAGAGCGAGCGGACGCCAGGTCGGAAAACCGAACCGGGCCTACATTCCTTTCGGATCGATAGATCGCGCGGCGTTCTGATCGGTCCTCGTATTTTTCATAAGAACCCGAGCGCGTCTTCATTTACATAATAACCAGCCGCCCGGGCTCACCGACCAAATGGCCTTACCTCCGCTAGGCTCCTTTAATTGACTCTCTCAGGATGGGCCTCCCGCCCCCCTCCCTGCCTGCTGCCAGCCAGCCTGCCTGCCTGCCTACCGTAAGTAAGGGCAGATAAGCCTGGAGTCGTCGGACACGGTTCTTAAGTACCGAGGCAGGAAAGTCGAGCAGCGCTCGACTCGCTCGGTATAATGAAATCCAGAGGATCGGCATGAGCCGTGGAGCACATTTCCCTGATTAAGTCGGTAGTTCTTCGTCCGGGTACGCAATGATAAAATTCACGAGCGCGAAGGGGGGCCGCGGCGTCGATCGATCGCACAGGACGGGCCTCGGACTTCCGGGAAACCGTCCTCCCGGGGACGATGGGCTTAGAGCAGAGCAGGGTAGGGCCGAGTTTTCCGAGCTTCCCCCCGACGACGACGACGACGACGACGACGACGACGACGACGACGTCCTCCTCCTTCTTCTTCTTCTACACTTGGCAGCAATTGTACTCGTGGGATCGCAGGAGGAGTGCTTTTAAATCACGAGGGCCGCGCTCCATTGTTTCGTCAAATGCCTGATTTAGCTCCCATTACCTTCGGCTCCCGTTCCGTTTTACTTCCTTACAGCTGGAGCGACGAGTTGACTTCCTTCTAATTTATGACCACTTTGTCTAAATATCTGTTTACGTGGGAATGATTGCATGCGACACGGCCTTCCTCCTCCCGACTTTGCCTCTCGAGGCTGCATTTGACAATGACGAGTCGCACGATCCAGACAGCCGCGGCTCTTTCATACAATCCCCTTCCGGATAAATATACTTTTTCTTCCATTTCTTTATTTTTAAATATTCATTTTACATAATTTCAGCGTTTAAACTAACGGGCAGCGCCCCTCCCCCGTCCTCCGACCCTGAAATTATTCCCATCACGAAGCAATTACGTATATTTGACATCGGGATTCAATGCAATAATAATAATAACGTCATTATTTTCCTGCGCAGCCAACATGTTTCAAATTAAAATTAAAAAAAAAAAAAATTAAAAACCTCTTCAACATCTTCAACTCTGATTTGATATTACAAAGTATCAGCTCCCGAAATTCCATTGTAAACCAGTTGACTTTTACTTCTATTACATTCCCTCTTTATTAAGAGGCGCTCAACAAATACCAATTAACGAAACGAAATACGCTATTTCATTAAATTCAGATATGGGTAAACATAATCTACGTGATAGAAGACATTTAGACTCATTTTAAATTTATAAACGCCATTCGATTGTAGTAAAAACAAATACAATTAATATTTGTTTTTACTATTCAACAACCTCTTCGATATACATAATAGCGATCGTTGGAAACGGACACTTTTTACCCACACATTGAAATATAAACTCACTGTAATCATACCATTCTTAATAAAAACAAAAATTATTATTACAGTAATGCACGTATTTTTCACAAATACAATAATTTTTCTACCAGGTGTCACGTAATCAAGATTTTCAACGTATATTCCTGTTGACATTAGATACATTGAATAAATCCAGTCCCTCTTTTTAAAATAAATAATAATAATAAAAAAAAAAAAAAACTTTATCGTAAATTGATTTTTCTAAATATTATCACTGCCAGCGCTAATGCTCGATAACTGCGTTACTAGAAATCGAACTCATTAATTAAAATATACGATAAAATAATATTTAAAAAGAAAAAAGCAAAAAAGCAAAAAGAAAGTCATGTCCCGTGGTATCTGCTAATGTATTAGTTTAGTCGTAGTATAAGAGCAATCTCATTCTTCAGATAAACTTCAGAAAACATTTTATTCTTTTTATTTTTGTATTTATTAAGTATTGCTTTCAAAGCTAAACAATATCCACCTTATCATTGGCAACTTCAAAGTATCTATTTATGATGAAAGATTCATTAATGACAAGTGACACTTGTGACTCATTCTGCAATGTGCTGGCGGATAAGACAAAGTTTTAAATTACACGATATACATAACAATATCCATACGTACTCTTACACTTATTATCTAAATCAAGATAAATAGTTTTATTGTTTCCTTTGGCATTGACTTTATTATTTGAGCGTTAATTTGATATCCGGAATATGAAATGCTGAGAAAATCACCTGTGACAAATTTTCAAGACTTTTCCTCTCTCTCTCTCGAGAGAGAGAGATAGAGAGTTCGACGAAAATATTTGTTCTCCAAGAGGGAGAGAGAGAGAGAGAGAGAGTGCCCGGATACACTAAAAACAACGTCAAGAGTTACATCACTCGAGGACTAAGTATTTAAGTTGAATTTGAATATTCATTTAATATTACCAAGGGTGAGTCACTCTGTCAGCGAAATACAAATGAATAGCAATGTCGTTTGCATTTACGAAATCAATTCGGATCCTCAATGTCATACAGTTAACAATTCGTGAATGGAAAAAAGCGACCAGATCATTGAGACCGTCGTCGGCTAACAACAGCTCGCATTCACATCTCCTTCGAGTAAAATTACAACACGACGACAACGAGACTTAATTCGTGTCTACGCTACGCTACACGTACGTAACCGCTGCTCGCGATATCATATTTTCATATTTTCCGACAGTCTTTTCTGTATTTCGATAATAACGTTTTCGTACAAAACAGATGAGTGTACTTTATTATCGACGCGCTTATGTATTCTTTTGTAATCGGCATAAATTGATTGACTAGCATCCACTTATCGCATTGAGCGAATTCATTTTTCACTCGTCGCAACCTATCGCGACAGAATTGATAAAAATTTCTTCCTCGCTCGCTCGGCCGAGCACGTTCGACTCGATGCAATATTAGCAACAACAACAAAAAAAAAAAAAAAAAAAACGCTAATAACAGTCTTTATTAAGCGTTTAGTGAAATTATTGTTTACGGCAGGGGCTTCGTTGTTTTGTCGAACTATTAGTCCAGGGCTTTGGGACTAAAACGAAAGGATCGTTCCGGCGTGATCCAAGGCATCTCGATGAAAAATCCCGAGCTGAAGCCACGATCTCTCTTCCAGTATCCAGTCTCCGTAGCCCGAGCAGCTTCACGGTTAGTTACATAAAATCAGGAGGAATAGGAGGAAATGAAAAAGGAAGAAGATGAAGATGAAAAGGAAGAAGATGAAGATGAAGCTGAAGACGAAGGGGGCGCAAGACCAGATATGCCACGAGCGCCATTACGTCATAAGCAAGGATAACGTAGCATAAAAGCGTAAAGGCATCTTGCGAGCAGATGCAGCAGCCTCGTTTACGGACGAGGAGGAGGAGGAGGAGGAGGAGGAGGAGGAGGATCTCAGGAATTCGGCTAATTGAATAGAAAATCGAATGGGAGTGAGGGCACGGCGAGCGGCCGGAGAGAATCAGCGTCAGGATTCCGCAACGATGCGGCGGAGGGAGTCTCAATGCCAATGTCGTTGTGAAACTCGCGCGACGACACTGCGCGCCCGAGGCGAGAGAGACCCCCCCCCTCCCCGCCCACGGCCCATCCGAATCCCAATGCCGGTGATGCTGCTGGTGCCGCTGCCGTTTCTGCGCATCGTGCCGTACCGCGTCACGGGAGATTTGCCCCGGGTTCCCGAGTCCAGCGCTTCGCGGTCACTCGACTAGCCCCGGCAATTAACGAGCCCCGGCAAATTGCTCCGGCTCCATTTGCCTGCTCGCCCGGCTGGAAAGAGCCCTGGGAAGCTTCACGGTTACGAAGGAATGCGCGGCAGATATGCTCGCCGGCTACCCCCCTCGCCGGCCCTCCTACGCACCCGCACTCGCCGACGACACCCCCCCCCTCGCGTCGATAATGGACGACAAAAGGACGCTCGAGCGCTGCCTCGGCATCGAGCTCCGGTGCCTCCGATTCTCACTTTCCGAGCATTCCATCTCTCACTCATACGATGAAAGATAAACGAAAGTTCAGCTACGGATCTCCGCTACCGTTACCAGGGCCTTGGCTGACAGGGCAAAATCCCCGGAGATGGCTTTTCTCTTTACGAGGCGCAGCGTCTCGAACCGTCCGCTGCGTTTCTTAATTTCTCTTGAAAATAAATCTCTCGCTACGCGACATTCTTTCCGGGACCCCATCTCCCCATCTCCCCCCATCTCCCCAACGTCGCGCAAGCACTGCAGCCGCCCGTTAGTTGGAAAGCTCAGAGCATTCGAAAGCGTTAGTGGCGGTCGACATCGTGGCCACCTGCCCACCGCTCCTCCATCCTACTAATTAACAATTAAAAATATTTATCCGATTGGCCTCGGTCCTCCTACTATTACGTTATCCCTTCCCTTCGTCAGGAACGTCGCGTGCTTGTCGAAATAACACTTGCCGAACGACGGTCTCGTTTACCCGTACCCGTCAAGTCATCCTTACATCTCCGTCGGGACGTCCGCTCGGCTCATCGAGGGCTCACGGAGTCCGGTGGGCCGACGAGCCGTCGTCGTCTATACATGGAGACGAGAGTCAGCCGCTCATCGCTAGCAATAACCCCGATAGCATCTCCCGTTAATAGCGAGCGGCCAGGTGAAATGACAACAAAATACAACAAAATGGCTGAGGAAATGAAATGAAAAGGCTTAGCCAAACAATGGGCGCGAATTGGTAAAAGTCCTCCTTTGTTCCTACTGCACGACCGACTGACGGACGCAGAGAGAATGGGCAAATTTATTTCCGCAGGACGCATAACTAACCGGTATTTGGAAAATCCGGTTTATATTCGCCATTGTCTGGATTCTAAATAGCCGCCGAGACCTAATCGTGTCATAATGATATCCCAGTACTGATACGTAAAATGCGCCCTTGACTACGTAAACGAATAATTGTAGCTTACCGGTCCCTATACAAACTTATAAAACATGATTTTTTTTCGTTGCAGCAACAACAATAGCAATAATACAGTTGTTCCGTGCTATAGTAGCCAAAGTATGTGTAAGTAGTACGTTCCTCCTAAGGTGGGCCAACATTTGACTCCGAGTACGAGTACTTTTCATATTTCATGCAACGAGTGACTTTGAACAATGAGAGGGACCCCCCACGGCTCCGATATTTTATTATAAAATATACGGGGTTTTTGGCCTCGCGTATACTCGCGCGCACTCAATATATATATATATATATATAAATATATTTATATTTTATCAAAGTTATTGCCGAATCGTAAACAAATATTTATTACTTATTTATAATTGATATATTTACGGAGAATGGGAAGTTGGGGAAGCTTTTTTTAATACTTCGCGCAATTAAATTTCATTTAATTGATGTTTCAATCGCATATTTATGTTTATATGAGAAACTTCGCTTGCCTGTTCACGTCTGTCGCGCGTATAAAAATTTGTCATTATTTTGACGCTTAACAGGTTACGAAAGATCCCGATACTCCTTCCCCGATCTATTGTGTTGTATAATTGCAAATTAAAAAGGAATCGCCGTGCTTATGATACGCTCGATCTTATTAATCGCGTTGCTACATGCGCAGCCGCCGTCCGTGTAGGCTTCGTGATCGATAGGCGAGATTATTTGCTCGACAAGATGAAAAACCAACCGGCTTTCCCGATACATCCGCGCTCAATAAGAAACACATTAAAACCTTTTATGATTTCTAATTTAGCAAATAAATCAACCGTTGATTTATTCGCGCTTTATCGATACCGTAACATTCCTCTTCTGCTCCTCTTACTTTACGTTATTTTCTATTTTTCTTCGCGAAAGTACTCTTTTCTCAAAAGGCGAAAATCTAAATAAATGCAAATTTATTTCAATAATAACTTTCGGAGAAAAGCAGCACACGTTCTCTTTAAATTTCCACACGCTTTGCATAAATTATTAACTAAAATATTATTATGGGAGCAGAAGAAAAGTTTTTCTTCGGTCGAGCTATAATTACTACGTGAAATATCGATACTTTCCCCCCCCCCCCCACCCCACCCCTAAAGAACTCTTAAAGAACTTTTCATTCAAGCATGGAATACAATTTTGTTTAGCGTTATTTATTAAACGGATGTATGCGTATGTATATATATATATGTGTGTGGGTGCGCGCGCGCGCGCGTGTATTTGCATGTGTATGTGTATGTGTAAGAACACGGATTTATTTCGAGATAAGGTACTCACCGATCCAAACTGCTTCCCGATATAATTAAAACGAATACGTGTATTTTAATTAAAGTTACGTAAGGAGGGCGATTGATTTAAACAAACGATGTGTATAACTCACCTGCAACATAAGAAAATAATTTAATTAGGTTAGATATTTATAACATATAAACGCGTGGTATCGCGAGAGTGGAGATTAAGACTCCGGGTACGGGGCGAGCTAGGTACGGGGCAAGCTAGGTACGGGGCAAGCTAGGTACGGGGCGAGACGTAAATGCCGAGAATTCAAATTGTCCGTAGTGGC
The DNA here is from genome assembly GCA_018883505.1 of Ceratosolen fusciceps. Lineage (NCBI taxonomy): Eukaryota > Metazoa > Arthropoda > Insecta > Hymenoptera > Agaonidae > Ceratosolen > Ceratosolen fusciceps. The sequence goes on from RCIC01000010.1 coordinate 6,666,242, forward strand.
CGGACGCTTTACCTGAAATATAAAAAGCCATTGACTATGTAGTCCACGTGTTAAAAATAGCCATTCGAATGTGCTTGAATTATAAAGCAATATGCGGACTGTTTACTGCCCGGGTTTCGACCAGCCAAAACACACGGATATATATGTTCAGGCCGCATCAATAAGGGCGGATACTGTACAGCCGGCAAGCACGTATTAAACCTGTGCCCAATTAAAAGGGAAGTACTCGTCGTAAGCCGATACAATACGACAATGTCATATATATATATACGCGTACACGCGCCTGTATTTCACACGCAGCGCGTGCAGCCGATGGAAGGAGCCTCGAGTCGCAGCGGATACCAACAGATGCCAACAGATGCCAACAGATAGATACGGGAGCATAAAGTCGAATCGTCGATGGGACTCGAGCTCGATCGTGAGATCAAGGATTCAAGTGGAAAGTAAAGGGTGAGCGGGTCGGTCGGGTCGTGAGGGGGACCTCGGGTGGGGGTGGGGGGGGGGGGAATAGAAAAAGAATTCGAAGAAAATAAAGGCCGGTCGTCGCGTTGGGCATATTCACGGAAGTCCAGTTCCCCGGAACGGAAACGCCGCTCGGCCGGAATTTCGGTCCTCCGAGCACGGAAGCGCGACCTCTCGGGCACGACGACGAGAACGGCGGCGACGAGGACGAGGACGACAGCGACGAGGAGGAGGACGAGGACGACGAGGACGAGAGATGCCACCGCACGGACAAGGCCACTAGAATGTCCGTTGCCTTTGACCGTATATGGTCCCTCGGCCATATATTCAAGAATACGCGCGTTCGGGCCCGAGTTTTTATGCCCGAAGATTATTTCTCATTTTATCTTACGGCCAGATGACGAGGCCAAGACACGGTGCATTATGCAACGGAGACCCCCCTTCGGTCTGCTAAGATACGATACGAATCCCTACAACGCGATATACGAGCCTCATCGATCCGTCAAGAGATCATCGGAGCACTTAATGTCCGAGTCCAAATAATCTAGATCATTTTTAGTTTACGATCGTGCTTGGCAGACTCTTGTTGTTGTGCTTGCCACGCGAGCTGGAACAATTTATAAGCTTCTCGGTTCGATAGACGTCGAAAGACAGGTAAAAAAAAAAAAAAAAAAAAAAAAAAAAGAAGAAAAAAGACGAAGAAGAAGATGATGATGGTGGTGATGATGGTGGTGATGATGATGAAAAATAAGTTGTACGAGGGACATTTCGAGGGTCCTCCTTTCCATTTTTATGCCTTTAAATTCCCGAAGATCGACGCGCGGCTTCGTCATAGCCATAGACAGAGAGGCAGGCAGCCCCGGAGCGCTTTCTTGCATAGGTAAACGATCCTTTTTACCAGAGTATTAACGATTTCACAATAACGATCTACGGGGATAAGCCTTATCTCCCCTCCGTAGAAATCGAAAGTTCTAACGAATTCGTGAAGCTTGTGTAGCCAGAGTAAAAGTGGCTTTCTTATGACACGGGGCAGCCCCCCCTCTCTCTCTCTCTCTCACCCCACCCCCTCCCACCAAATACCCTGTTAAACCATTTAAGCGAGGCAGCAGTCGTCCCGCGAGTTCGATCCGGGGATTGAGAGCTCGCGTCTCGAGTCGAACGTGACCCAGAATGCGCGGGCACGTTGACTCTCGAGCACGGCGCGACGCGTCGCCCTGATTCAGGGATTAGTGGAGGCTTACCCCGACTAACCAACAAGAGAGAGAGAGAGAGAGAGAGTCAGCTTCGAGTCGGCCAAAGCTCCTTATCCTCGGCCTCGTTACGCCCTTTATTATCGTAAGTCTCTAGCCGCGATTTATGCCCCCACCCCGTTTCTACCAACTCTGAGCGTTCGATTCGTGCCTCCTGTTTCGAGCCCAAAGCAGTTTACGTGCTTCCGCTATCGAATTATTTACGTTAGCGATAAGAAGTCGAGTTGAGCGACGGGCCGTTCTCCCCCCGTTTCGCCATTGACACCTTCTTCCCACCCTTCGTTCCAATCACTCACGACTTATAGCTTACGAATTGCCGCCCCCCCACCTCCTCCTCCTCCTCCGCCCCCCGATTACCCTCGATTCGCGGTCGTAAACTCCGAGTTGCACCCTTACGCATCGTCGGGCCGAGGGCCGGCCTTCCTTCCAGTCATCCCGTCCCCAGAGGATAATCTTCCAAATGGCGTTTGCGGCGAGGGGCGGATAATATTATTTCGATTGCGAAAAAAATCTTTGAGGTATACGTGTACGCAGAAGGTGGTTATTTGATGACGCATCTTTTGATGTTCCGAGAACGTGATTAGAAATCCGTGGACGCTTACGTCATCGGGCCCGCTATACGCCCGCTCCTACATCGCCTCCGTGACGTCATAATTTATCTCTTACAATTGCATTGTCTTATAAGCTCTGCCGTTTTCTAAAACAGGACATTCGCTCGCCTGCTCGCTTTTCCTTTTCCTCTCCACGGCTCGGATAATTAAAATGCGCATACGTGCATGCGCGAGAACGTATACGTGAGCCGTGCACGTCGTTAGCTATTGATTCGCCGAAGGAGCGCTTATTCGTCTTATTAAACGTTCGTCCAGATACACGAGCATTAAGATGTCTAAAAGGTTTCGTGGGTTCACGGCCGACTTGGTGACTTCTCCGACAAATAAATTATCGAACGCAAGGACCGAGTTTTCATGGAAAAAAGAGACAAGAAATAAAGCCTAATGCTTTGGATTCGTAGGCTTTACGGGGAAGGGGATAAAAATGTATTGTATAATGGTCGGTGCGTAGGGATCGGTGCTTTGTCGAAAAATCATCTCCAAGGACAAAGGAGTAACGTCGAAATAAGGAAAAGGTGAAAAGGAATAAAGAAGAAATATTAGTACTTGTCCGTCCGCCCCCCTCCACACCCCCAATCCGTCGACGTTAACCTACAAACGTTAATCTATAAATATATCTAAAAGCAGAAAGGAGGCCCATAATACGCGGAAGCTGTGTAGCAATGGACCGGACTGGATCGTTGCATGATTCGCCACGGGTGAACGGAGGCGGAGGAGGAGGAGGAGGAGGAGGAGGAGAAGGAGGAGGAGCGGCTCGTTAGAGAGGTGCTAAAGAAAGAAAGGGAGCGCGAGAGGGAGAGGAGGGTTGTATCATCCACTGACCCAATACAACGGTGTGTAGCTACGCGCCAATGTCGATGATGCACCGCTGACCCTGATTTCCACGATTCCTGGGAGAACTCGCGACAGGAACGAACTCGCGCTATCTCCACACCTCGCCTAAGGCTTTATTTAATACCACAGGCCGCTGGCTCTCTCGGATTCTTAGCCGCTCGGCCAGGCTAACGCCTCTACGTGGTTACTACCAGTACGTGGTAGAGTTTCACTGCCTCTGTGTGGGTGCGCGCGCGCGCGCGCGCCCGTGCGATGAGCCGGGCCCAAGCGATCCGGAGCGAGCCGAGGCGAGCGGCTCGAGCAAGACCCGTCCTGTCGCGCGACCTGCTTTAATAACACTCTTCGAGGCTGGTTATCCAAGCACCGGCTCGTTCAAGACGAATTTTCGTACTTGGAAATCTCCTCGACGTCCTGCCACCCCCACCTCCTCCTACTGCTGACGATCCCTATCGATCGTTCGGCTCTCAGTGTATTTCGAGAGAAATCATTTCTACTCCCGCCTCCTTTCCACTTGTACGTACGTATGTGTATATGCGCGCGCGCGCGTGTGTTTGCGTTTGTGTGTGTGTGTATGTTTATATACGGCCAAGGCACGGAATTATAATAAGACTAATATGTAGTACATGTATTGTTAAGCAATCGCTACATCACCGGCATCGTTACTCACATTAATTCAGTTATAGCGGACAATGGCGTTTTAATGATTTGCATAGCCTTACGTATATCATGACTCTGACGCGTTAATGTACATCGTCGCCGCCAACGAAAATGGGCCATGGAAAGGTCGCCTCAATTTTCATAAGCGCTAAACATGGATACGCTTACCTGCATTCAATGCCCGCACGAGATTAAAATTCCCCCGTATACCCTCCCATTCCCCCATACCCTTGCCCCACCATAGCCCAATAGGGAATTCCGCTGCGACGGAGTACCTTATGGAGGATAATATAATTGACCAAGATTTTTATAAGCGAATCGGAATTAAGAGGACTCGGAGGCGGCGGTGCGCACCTCGAAGCAGGAAATTTCAATGCGAGAATCGGTCGACGTACTAGAACAGGAATGAGGAGAGAGAGAGAGAGAGGGGGGGAGGGGCTGAAAGAAGCCGCCGAGGCCATTTAAAATAAAGACGAATCTATCAGTAGAGTGAAGGTCCGCATCCGCCAAGGTGCTCGGGCCACTAACGAGAGCACGTGAGAACACATAATGCCAAGTAATCGCGAGTCTCGCTCGGCGGACCGATAGAACAAGTAAAGGGAGTGGGTGGTAGGGAGGGGGAGACGAAAAAAAGAATCCACCCGAGCCGTAATCTGACGATGTAATCTCGCGGGGCATGGGGGGGGGGGCAGGGAAGGAGGGTATCGTCCAGTGCCGGCGCGCCTTCGACCTCTCCCGACTCCTCTCTTTTCCTTTGTTCCCTCCCTCTCACCGTCGTCAGGCGTAAATAAGAGCTTAGGCTGATAGAGTAAAAAAGACGATCGCGGGACGCAGGGAATGGGAAAAACTCTGAGATAGAGAGAGAGATAGAGAGAGAGAGAGAGAGACACGCGTCAAGCTCGTTTCTTGCTCGCGCTCTCACGTACACCGGGTGACGTCCCGCCGTCTACCCCGACGCCCCTCTCGCGCGCCCGCCGTACCGAATGGACGAGCCGTGGAAGAAGAATAAAGCGAGTCGGCGAGGACCCCTCCCCCCACTCCATGCTCCGCCAGTCCTCCATTCCCTTGATAAGTTAACCGGCGCGGGCGCAAGCGAGCGGCTTCAGGACGCGACCTGCTGGTGCTTTACAGTTAGGCACATGCCGCTCACCAACGAGCCAGCCCCCCCCTCTCTCTCTCTCTCTCAACCCCGCTCTCTACGACCACGTATATGTATGTGAGGGGGGGAGGGCGCTTTGATCTCTCTCTCTCTCTCTCTCTCTCTCTCGGGATCGGACGTTTTTTCTCTAGAATAAAGAGAAGCACAGCGGGCTCATGTATTCCAGCCGAGAACACCTTTCCTGTAGCTAAATAGATACATATACCTAGTCGGGAGGGGGGAAGGGAGAACAGAGAGAGCGAGAGAGAGAGAGAGAGAGAGAGACCCCCTTTTCACTTGGACTTCTCATTCAAAACAGCGGAGAGAAAAGTTTTTAATCAGCATTTTCCGCACTTCCCGTGCCGCATCTGAGCGGTTGCCTGCCTTTTCACGATTTATTGTTTCCGCGAGCGCATCGAGCACCCGAGAGAACACGACCTAAGACCATAGAGAAAATTAATCAAACGTACAGTTTGTTTGCGCCCCGTTTGCGCCTGAGCAGAGCGAGTGCGGATCCGTGGAAGGAACGGAAGAGGCATCGGATGGAAAAGTCCAATTGGCGATATTGAGCCGGAAATAAGTGAGGCAGGCAGGCAGCCCTTCCCCCCCCCTCCCCCTTGGCCAACTGATAACGAGTCGCGGCTCGCGGCTGGCTTATCGCTTGGACTGTACTTGTATTATACGTCGAGCGAGACGCGCAACGGGTAAGGAAGAAAGGAGGGGGCTGGCGGGGGGGGCGGAGGATGAAAAATCCCGAGAACGGCCGGAGAAGAGGGACGACGGCTGGCAGGATCGGGAATGGGAGGCGTAAGCTACGGACTCGATTATCCGCGGCGGTAAGTGCGCGCGTTCCCGAGCCCAGGTGGGAAAGCGGCCCGGCAGGAAATTGAAAATGCAACGGGCAGGGACCGGGGGGTTCGGGAGGGTAGAAGGATGCGGCCAGTCCGGGGAGAGGCAGAGAGAGAGAGAGAGAGAGAGAGAGAGAGACTTGTTGGGCGCGTCGCCTCGAGGCCGTGCGCGCCGCGAGTCGGCGGCAGCTGCGCCACGGCGGAGTTTGCACTCGGCGTCCCTCCAGGGTGACTTTCACCTCAAAGGGTCGACCGGAGCGCGCTTGGCACACGGACGACAATATACTTTAAGATTTTCCATTTCCTGCTGCGATGCGCCATCATTTTAATCAAGTGACTGATTATCCTACGCTCATGCGATACTCCTTACTTAATGCCACGCAGTGTACACAAGCTCCCGGATAAAACGGTAGGATAAATCCTCGTGGGCTCTTGTCCCGTCATCCCCGTCATCCCCGTCATCCCCGACGTCCCCGACGTCCCCCTCGCCCCGGTCCCGACCCTAACAGCCCGGCACTCGCTCGTCCGTTAAAGTAGCTCGGAAAATTTATAGGAGGATGAGCGAGAGGCCTCCTCCCGACTCGTCCCATTAAGCCCCGCTGCTCCTCGGCTACCTCTCCGTGCGCGCACCTATACATCATTCCGGCGACGCTCTTGTCTCTCTCTCCCCCCCTCCCCTCCCCAGTCCCCGGCCCCCTCTTTCCCTAACTTACCTTTTCCCTAAATCGACGCGATGCCGGATGTGCGCGACATTTACCATCGCCGGCCGCGAAAATTTATCCGACCGCCGTCGAGAACAAAGTAATTGCTGCGCTCATTTGCATTGAATCCTTGATCGCTATGTCCCGCCGTTAATTCTTATTGTTCGTGCGAAAGTGAGACTTCGGTCAACCCATCGTCTCGGAATCTCTCCCCCTCCCAGCCCTCCCTTTTATCCGGCAATAAGACGAAGACGGGGCGCTTAACCAGAATAATAATATGTCCATCTCCTCGTCGTCGTCGTCGTCGTCCTATTTTAAAAAGCCCACCACCGCCACGACCATCGCCACGACCATCGCCACGACCACCAACAGTCGAGGAGTGGTGTAGTACGGAGGGTCCGCTCGCTCCGCGTATAATGTAATAATTGAAAAGTGTGCGCGCGGAACCGGAGCCAGGCATTCGGGAACAATGGGAAAGAAACGGTGGGCTCGCACGAGTTCGGGGAATGCAGAACAAGTCACGGTAAGGGCGCAGTAGCAGCATCAGCATCGGCATCAGCATCAGCATCGGCATCAGCATCAGCATCAGCATCAGCATCAGCATCAGCAGCAGAAGCAACAGCAGCAGCCGGCCCGGGCGTAATAATTCCCGAGCAGGATGAAAATGGAAAGCTTTCAACCCCCGTGGCTTGACGGTGATGGTTACGGGGAGGAGGGGGTAGGGCGAAGGGCAAGAGACGGAGGAGGAAGAGGAGGCGCACGCAGGGACCTGCGCAGACTCCGGGGCTCCGTGCGCATCGCGTGCGCCGCCTACCTTAAGCCGCCGCTGAGGAATGCGCTCGTGCGTTGCCTGCCTCCTTTGTGCTAAGCGACCGCTCCTCGCTTTCCAAAAGGAGCCCACGGATTAACAATGCCGCGAGGGTGGCGGCCCTCGAGGACCGGAGCCGAAGATGGATGCGGGACGCTGCCCCCCCCATCCCCTCCCACCCTCTCGTCGAAACCCATCCCCTCGCGTTCCCCCGTACGAGAGAAGCCGCCGGCGTAACGCAGTTACCGGGCACGCGTGTCGTCTCCATCAGCGTCGGATTCTCCGCTGAAAATGCAAAAGCCCCGTCATTGCATTGTCATAATCGGCCTCGATCGCTAAGCGCACGTGCGCGCGCATCATCTCTTCCCACTTTCCCTTTCTTTTTATTTTCTTCTTCTTCCTCTCTTCTTCTTCTTCTTTTTATTTATTTGTTATTTTTTTTTTTATATCGTCGATCCTTCGGACTCTCGGGCCGTAGATTCCATCCGATGATTTCTCATGAAGGCTCCGTAATACGTGGAAGGATCACGCGTCCGCGTGCGTGTGCGTGCGTGTGTGGGCGGGCGGGCGGCGATCGAATGACACCGGCATTGGAATGTAACAGAAACGGCTGCCCGGTATCTTTTTACGTCTTCCCCGCGCGCATCGGTAGTCGTGCGCCTTAAGGGCCCCCTCGAAAACCTGCTCCATCAGTTCCTATTAACTATTAACCATTAACCATTAACTATTAACTATTGAGTATTGTCCCTCGTCTCGTCTAGCTCGCCCTCGGCTGCTACTTAAAATACGTCAAGGTTAGGACGTCGCGGGTCCGTTATTATTGTTTAGTCTCGGCGATCGGCCGTAGCAAGTACCTCGTAATGGGATATTGATCCCATTATTCGCAATCCGGCTGATTACAAGCGGATATTATCAGACATTATATTATTGCATTAGAATATTTCCAGGGAATGGAAAATTCTAATTTACGTTATGGGAAACCATCGGGGGGAACGGGACGAGAACATTCGATTACTTAAGCTTACATAATGAAATTGCTAATTTTCATTTTCACGACACGCACAATGAACGAACTATCGAGGGCGAAGGAAAAAAAAATAATAATGATCTCCCCCCCCCCACCGTGAATCTCACACTTCGCGAACGGGCTCGCGTTCGTCCACGAATGCGAAATACGTAGCGCTACGTATTGCGGGGGCCTATTGTCCTTAGTTATTTCACGACTAAATATAATGGGAAAAGAAAGCTTTTCTCCCACGCTGTCAATATTATTTATAATTTATAACCTAAATAAATTTCCTTAATGGCAAAATCCAATAAATAAACAGCTATCGACGACAGTAAAATAATAATGATATTTTTAGGGCTATTCTAATAAGACCTTCAATAAAATTCTTAGCCACAAGAATGAATGGAAAAATAAAATCGAACGAAACATTAACTCTACGGACCATTATTCCCCCAACACGAATAATACGTTAGAAAAAAGAGGAAAGGGAAAGAATGAAGGAAAAAGGATTATTATTTATGCCTTCCCGATTATTTAAAAGGATTGATCTATCCTTTTTAATGTATTTATTCTACGCGTGTCTGGGCTCTGGTCTATTATCCGGGAGCATCGAGTGACGGTGAGGAAAAGTAAGGCTGCTGTGTATACAACGTATAAGTGAGGCGTTACAAGTAAACACAAATAGTATTTATTTACATGGCTTGGATCCGAATATGAACGACCGGTCGTCCTTACAACCGGTCGGGCAGAACTTCCCCGTGGAATAATTGTCACGCGCTACGTGGAACTTAATAATTTGTCGATTAGAAGGTGATGAAAAAATGTCCGGGCATTTGCGTTAAGTTTACGTTAAGGGGGCCGGGGAGAAAGCTGCTTTCCTGCAAGCGAGTCTAGGTCATCGTCGGGGGGGCAGTTAACAGAGGTCGCTGTCGTAGCCCGAGTCCCAAATGCTCGGCTACGCACTGGTGTTGTAGGACTGTCCTCGGTGGGCAGCTTCATCGGATAGCGATTCGTCACCCCCCCAACGCCTCCTCGCCCCACGACCCCGGCGCAGTGGAGTCGAGTCCCGAGGCTCGACGACCACAATGTGATTCGCGCAGGGGTACGGACGCGATCGCCGATGCTTTATACCTCGCCCTCGATGACCATTTAACTTTTATTACGTTCTATCGTTAAGGCGCTTACTGCCGACGCCCCGTCTTCCATCCCCGTACCCCGCCCCCCACAGACAAGGCTTAGGGCGCCCGGTCATCGACGATGTGCAATAAAAAAAACAAGTACGCTTCTAAGCATTTTCGTGAACTTCTTCTCGCGTTCATCTTCAGTTTTTCAGTCCAGAATTCAGCAGCGGAGCTCTCTTACGCCGCTACACTTTTACGCTACACTTTTACGCTCAATTTAACAATGAATTGGCCAATTGTCTTTGGCTCGGCCGAGCACTGCCGCCTCCTTTATCACGAGCATATATTTAAATTAGCAAGCTTTAATTTATCAATTAGACCACTTATGCCTTTGTAATTCCACAGCGTTAACCCATTAACGCAATTAACATTACTTAAAGTACACGTTTAACGGCGAGCTTCGGTCGTAATGCCGTGCTGCGTGTACGGGACAATAACTTCCGTGGACGCTATATAAAGCCAATAAATCCCTAATATAAATCACGCGATTGGCGAGCGTGATTAGTGAATCTCGTAAGAACAGATCCTGATAATCCGATACCCTTATTTCGTAATAATGGAGTCGGGCGCTCGGCGCATCGCGGCTAACCTTGAAAAGGTTTTCGGTATCCAAAGATCAACGAAAGTTAGTAACTGATACTGAACGTAAGTCGATAATTGCCAGCGATCCCCGTTGAATAATATACAATTAACAATTAAGAGACGAGGAGGCTCCATTAAAACGGTCTTTCGTTTTCGTTTTCGTTTTCGTTTTCGTTTCCACGGACGAGCTTCGAGGATGCATAATTAGAGTGTGTTGCTGAGCCAAAGACGAATTGCTGTAAAGGGCGCCTGCGCCTGCCTTTCCCTCCCTCCCTCCCGCCGCCCTCCCACGCAGGCTCGGTCCCGTCGACTGACGTCCGTCGGCGTCGATCACCCGGAGGTCAATCGGCGCATCCGGTGCCGATTAACAGAGAGCGAGCGCGCCATCCTTGCTCTTCCTATCTGAATTTTTTAAGAAGTAATTTCCGCTGGGAATTGAGAGGCCCTCGTGGATCGCCTCTATCCCGGTTCGGGACTCGAGCCTTTCGGATATTCCCTTTGATACCCTTAGCGTAGGAGACCGGCGATAAGCTGCCGGTGACGGGGCTCCGGTATCTCTGCTCTCTGGCAACAACCCGTGTAACCACCACGTGACAAGGAAGTTGCTGATAATGCTCGCTCGCTCGCTCTCTCGCTCGCTCTCTTTCTTAACCCTCTCACGCGCGCATACGCTCCCTCTCTCTCTCTCTCTCTCTCTCTCACTCGCTCGCTCGCTCGCTCGCTCGCTCAGCGGTGCGCGGACGCGGGCGCAAGTGCATTAGCGCGATCGTGCGTGAACTTTACAAAAGTAATTTCAACTCGTTACATTATAAAGTTACGCTGCGGATGAATCCCGTATTGTTAGGCTCAATAAATCGAATGATTTTCAAGTGTGACGACGCTCTTGACGTCACGCGCTCACTCCCGGCTCGTTCAATTTACTCGTTGAAATTCTTTCGGCCGCTTGTAAAACAGCCATTTCCCGGTGCTGCCGTTAAAGCAACAACAAATTATTTTCTATGCCTCCGGCCGCCATTTATTATACATTATTTAAGAGCTCGGCGTCCCTCCTGGCGTCGGCTCTCGGCCACGGACCTCGAAACATCGTTACCATATAAAAAGGCATCAAATCCGTCTGACGCTGACGGCTGCTCGGTAGCTGACGCCTATAAGAGGAAGACGGGCTCGCCCGAGCTGTCGGCCAATAGCCACAATCTCCTCTTCGTGGACGCGAATGGCTCGAGGGCCGAGATAGAGGGCAGTTTGGCATTGTTTATAAAAGTCAGGGTTACCGAGGTACGCTCTTACGCGTTATACGCAAAGGCGGCTCTGGCTATAGCTAAGACCGGATGTAAAGCGGCGTGGTTGTCGTCCTCCTCCTCGTCGTCGTCGTCGTCGTCGGTTGTGGTTGTGGTTGTGGTTGTGTCGCCACTCGTTTAGATTTTTCTCCCACTCAAAGTAAATTTCTCTCTCTCTCTCTCTCTCTCTCTCTATGGTTCTCTTCACCGCTCCCAAGTTTCGACGGGTCTTCCGAAGTGCTGCGCTCGAGGATGCCGTACGCCGATCGGCCTATCTCTGCGCGAACGCACGACAATTAAAGGGAGATAAAGACCCGTCCAGATAAAGGAAAACAAGGACGGACGGAGGCGCAAAACAAACGACCGTTCAGCATTTGAAACCGACGAAAAGCGTCGCTTCCCAGAACAACAGACGATAAGGATTTTCAAAGAGCAATAAATTCCCGCTCCGAGAGCCCACTCCTTACCTCCCTCTCTCTCTCTCTCTCTCTCTCTCTCCAGCTCTTTTCCTTTTTTTTTTTTTTTTTTTTTTAAGGAGTCGCCACTCGTATATGCATGCGCTTTTTATTGATTGATTATGGCTTGGACGTTTTTTTTTTTTTTTTTTTTTTTATTTCCCGAGATTGTTAGGATGTACGCATGCGCGACCCTCGAACCTGACGGAACGACTAATGCGAAGACGAAGGTAGAGAGATACCACGGAAAAATGTCTCGCGGCCCTTCCTGTGACTTTCACGTTTTAATTTGAGCGAGCTTACACTCAAACGTAGTCTCACAAATTACCTCATCTAACCAAACAAAATAAATAAATAAAATATTTCCCTCCGCGTTACTTGTACTATTGCGCCGCAAGACGCCTGCTTTCAGCAGCTTACGGTTAAAATAAATACGACTGTAACCTGTAACGTCTGTATTAAAGAGTAGCTTTTGAGATAATAAAAAATAATTATACAAAAGTTAAAAGCTTAAGTCGCGCGAACAATTAGTGTAACGCGATCGCTAATAAAACGTAAAAAAAAAAAAAAAAAAAAAAAAAAAAAAATACGGAAACATAAACCGATAGGAGAGAGCTCGAGAGAATCCTTGCAGTACGTGTATATCCCTTACAAGGAAGCGCATATTAAGGATGTTTGCAAAAAGGTAGATATAAAGCGGAATTACAAATTTTCTTTACGTTCCTTATGTCTTCCTCTTACGTAATAGTCTCTGGCCTCTGGCTGGGGTAAGATCGTAAAGAGCTTTTACGGCGAGATTTATGTAAATTTCGCACACTATGAATTAATAGGGCTTGCGAGAAAGCGGGAGAGCCGGCCAGGTTCATAAAAATAGCCTCGTCGGTCGAGCGAAAATTATAAATATCTCACTGGGAATGTAATTTCATTGTAATTTTCTGTATAAGTAAAAATTATAGAAGAATGGAGGGTGGGGAGCCCGGGATGCCCCCTCCTCCTCCTCCTCCTCCTCCTTCTCTGCTCGTCCTCCATCCAAAGGATATGACAAGAATAGGCGAGCCTTACGCGAGAGACGACATAATCACTTTATTTACGTACGAGTAAATATACGCGTGCTCGGCGGGGGTGTGGGGTCTGGTGGGGGGTTATAAAAAAAAGTAGCGATAAAGAGTGCGAAGGATGGTGCTAAATCGGGAAAGGAGATTTTGTGAGGCGCGGGTCGAGCTGCGGCCCGACCGGAGCTTCCGTTACGCGAAATCCGAGAAACTGGCCAAATATAAATTGCTCATAAAGAACATCCTTCAACGTCGCGAGCGGCGCCTTCAATCAAATTTCGTAGAAACTCCGCTCGCCCTCCCCGTAGCCCATGAAAAATCCGTGTCTGTGTGCCCCGGCCTTTCCGTGCTATAAATGGCCCCCCCGTCTCTCTCTCTCTCTCTCTCTCTCTCTCTCTGTCTGTCAGCCTCCGTCCGTCACTTTCTCAGGAGCCGGAGTACGCAGATCGCGGAGAGCAGGGGATACTCTTGTAAAATACCGAGTTCGCTGCTCGACGTAATTCCCCGCTTCGAGGACTTTGTCGGATCTTCCTTTCCCACAGATCCGAATATCCGAATACCTATAATTCCTCCGCCCCCGCTCTTCCGCAGCCGCCGCTACCGCCGCTGCCGCCGCATCCTTCCTCCCTAAGGATCTTTGCTCTTTGCATTATGATGAGGACTAGTCGGACGCGCTTACCTAGTCGAGTAGTGGCGAGCAATTTGGATGGGTACCGCCGCCGCCGCCGCCGCCACCGCCGCCGCCGTCGGTGCACAAAAGGAGAGGAAGTTCATTGAATGTCGAATGCTCATAGAGCTCTGTCTTTTCGATACAACATCTCGAGCGAAAGGAGGCCGGAGAAATTACCCGATCTCGTATAGAGGCCCTCGTAGTAGCTAAGACATCGATTCTCGGGATCCCAGGATTCTCTCTCTCACTCTCTCACTCACCCACTCACTCTCATCGCTTTTCGCGAGTCTACGAAAACCCAAGGGTCGGGGGGAACGTTGTAAGAGTCTAGCCGCTGCTGGACTAGTAAAGGTCGGCGGGCTGAGGGGTGCGGATGCGAGGCGTACTCGTGCTCAAACGAACCGTTCCCCACCACGTGCAAACACAGACTCCAGCATCCCCGAAGAAAATGCAAATCATCTTCTTTTATCTCGCTTCCCCGCGCCAACCATCAGCTCGATGAGACTCCAAATCCCGTGGCGATGAAGAATAAAAAAAAAAAAAAAAATAAGCCCATCATTGTGTATAATGGTCGGTGAGCCCGCCCATTTCCTCACCTTCCCCGTCCAAAGCTCACTTTCTATTTATTTAACGCTCGGCTCCTTATTATACGCGTATTTAATCAATGGAATGGAAGAGAAATGGATGCCTCGCGTTACTCCGGGAAGCTGCGACCTTAACAAACGGAGTAACCATTTGTCGGCATGTTGAGACAGGGTCCAACGATCCTGTCCCAATCTCTGAATGAAATAAGAAAGAAATCCGGGCCTTGGCGATAAGGCGTGCGTGCGTGCGTGCGTGCGTGCGTGCGTGCGTGCGGGTGAAAGAACCGACGTTCGATGCCCTTTGTAGTCGGGGGTTCGGTGCGCAAGGTAGGGTACGGCGAAGGGTTGGAGGAGGAGGTGGATGATGGATCCGTTCGAGGAAGAGGTATGCGGAGGGAAGAGGTATCTCCCGAATTCTCGCTTGGACCCGGAAGCCGTAATAAATCGCTCGCGGGTCCCGTTCCCCGGCGGCCGCCAGCAGGTCTAGGCCAACCCCTGTCCCCTGTCCCCTGTCCCCTGTCCCCGCTCCATGAACCGACTCGCTTTATCGCCGAGTGCAGCTCTTCCCTCCTATCGCCCCCGCACCTCCCCGACCCACCCCGATCTCGCTGACGAAACGAGCCGTCAAGGAAGAGTCAACGTGCTCGCCCGGTGCGCAAGGCTCGCCTCTGGAGGAATTCGCCCGATCGACTGGTGGGACAGAGGGTGGCCGGCTGCGACGGCGGGGGTGGGAGGGGGCGTCTCGGTACCGAGACGCAACTACTCCGTCGTACGGTCCTGCGCCGCTCCTACACGAACACCGTGCCGCCGCGTTGGTACTTCTTCGGGGGAGAAAGTTTTTCTCGCCTCGGCACAACTTCTTACTCGCTCATTATTACTTTGTCGAGTTTTTCTCATTATCCTCGGCACGAGCGGCGCCCGAGAACAGCGCTCGTTTTCGCTTTGACGCGCGAATTTTCACCTTTCTTCTTCTTCTCACTTTTACGAGAGCCTTATCTTATTTAGGGCTGGCGAGCCGCACCACGACGAATGATCCATTCTCTCGATGCGCTCGCGCGATACCTCAATTTTACTCAATTTTACTCTCACCGCGGCTCACGCTCTTTCTTTTCTTCTCATAGGGGAACACAATCTTACACGTACGCCGCGCCCCTTCGCCATATTCTAATCAGCCCGTTTTCCACATAATTTAAAGCTTCCTGAATCGATGCGAGACGTACGGACATTCCGAATCTGACTGACTGTTGGCTCGGCATAGGAGAGAGAGAGAGAGAGAGAGAGAGGCTGAGCCGAGAGCTGGCCGAGCCCGTAAGGTTCACGCGTAGATAATAATATCATATAATATAATATAGACAAGGTCCGGATAAATAAGAAATTACTTAAAAAATTAGACGGGTATTTGTTGTTGTTATTGTTATTGGAGGGGAAAGCGACGAAGGGCTCTCGCAAAATTTCCTAGTGGAATTTTCGTTTCTGAGTGGATTCCTTGAAAGAAGAAGGAAGGGCCCTCCTTGCGCCCCGCGGCTTCTCTGCACGAGGTGCCGCAATGCTCCCAACGCCGTCGACAGATGCTACTTTCGGGCGACACTACAGCCTAAGCCAACGTGCGCCCGGGCAGCGGGACGGAGGTGGAAGGACCGTGATTTCTTCATCCAGGGCTTTTCAGGAGGCGGTCCAACGTCCAGGGACCTGAAAACGGGTTTGTCCCTCGACGCCCTCGGACGCCTATACCTGAGTATCGGAGTCAGGTTTTTTTTTCTTTACCTCCCCTCTCGCCCTACCATCGCCGCCGCCACCCCCACCGCTACCACCGCTACCACCCTCACCCCCACCCCCGAAGCGCCTTATTCTTATTCTTATTTTTATTCTTGTTTTTAGGGACAAAGATCGAGTGGCTCGAGTGCCGGCACTAAAAGTGAAATGCGCAACCGATAATTGTACGCGATACCTAACGAAAAGCGCGGCCCGATTTCTCGCTTTACGGGCCCGGGACTCGTTCACTGGTGTATTACTGGTTATTGGCAAGCGAGCAATCACTCCACATACGCGCGCACCGTGCCCGTACGCTACAGCAGATACGCACTTTTATTGGCCATCATTCCACTTTTACAATTACAATGAGCACTTACAATGGAGGAAGAGGGAACATTACGCCCAAACATTGGGCCGCCGTCGCCGTCGTTGGAGCCCCTGCCCGCTCCGTCCACCCTCTTTCGGGAATGCCTTACAAGTGGAGGCTCATTGTTTGGATCCTTTGTGGGACGCGAAGGTGGATGGTCAGAGAAAAATTTTCAGGAAACAATTTTAGCGAGAGCAAGAGCAAGAGGAGTCTGAGAGTCTGAAGCTCCCGGTCCGTCCCTTAAGTAATAATGCGCAACCGGAGCAGAACACTTTATACGCCTTATTAAAAGAGGAAAGGAAAAAAAATAAAAAAAAAAAATCCTTACTACCTGCTATGCTAATCGGCAACTACTAAGAGCATACGACCGCAGCTAAAGGTGACGAGAAAGATAAAGAAAATTCGACATAGAGTTTAATAAATCACCGGCAATAAGTGGGGGCTTTGTCCTGTCTTAACGATATCCAGCCAGTTCGCCAAGCAGCGCACGGAGAAGCACCGCCAGTACCATTGCATAAAATCATTTCTTCGAGTCCCATAGGCGATAATAATTAACGAGGCCTCTTCCTCTTATTACGGTAATCCCCTTACATCCTGAAAATTCAACGGCTAGTGGGGGGTTGGGCCGGCAGAATCCGCTCGAACCTAATAAAACGCTCTCTCTCTCTCTCTCTCTCTCTCTCTCTCTCTCTCTATCTCTTGAATCCTCGGCGCTCGCTATTTCCCGATAATAATTCATCTGGAATTGGAATGAGCTCGTTCCGGCAGAGCGACGCTGCTCTCTTCTTACCCCCTCCCCTCCCACTCACCCACGAGCCATACGTGCGCACATACACGCCCGTGACACGAAGCCAGAGCCGATGCTTTATATGGAGGACGAAGCGAAATCAAGCGCGGATTTAAATAATTTTCTCTCGGGCCCAGATTTCTTAACGAATGCACATGCTAAAGCGGCCGCGGCTGGAGTCTGCTCGTTCTCGCGTCATTTCCGATTTAGATTACGTCCTCGTTTATTTCTCTCTAAGGCCCCACCACGGTATCAACAAATGCCCCATTCAATACAATACGCACGTGTCTTCCTTCTTCTTCTTCTTCTTCTTCTTCTTCTTCTTTTTACAAGTTTTTCGACCATCGTTCCAGCGTACGTGTCCAATATGGCTATAAGGACGCTAATGTAAACAAACAAAAAAAAAAGGATGGACCGTAAGGAGAGGGGTCTGGGGAGGGAGAATGCGAGGGGAGGGCCGTCAACAGGATATCTATCGGTCGAAACGAAGCTAACGGAATAATCAAACGGCTCGGGCTGGTCGGCTGACCGGAAATAGGCGTAATTATTAACTCGATTGAGTACCGTGCGTGTCCAGAATAGCGATAATTCTAATGCTCTCTAATGGTTTGCGCTCTATACCGGGGGACAGGGGCAGTCAGCCAGTCCTCCTCGGCCGGGACGAGAGTCTGGAAATATTTACTCGACGACGTTCCCCGTCTTTCGTTCCGGGACTCACGAGGCGCAGCCGATAAAGCGACTCGTAACTAAGGAGAGATGCCGAACCGAAGGCGAATTACCGGGATTGCTACTTACTTCCCACAATCCTCCAAGGCGTCGTTATAATTAGCCAAACCGCATTATTTCCCTTAATGTCAATCTTATAATTATCGAATACGCCCGTGAATCTGCCCGTGAATTAAATCAAGATATTCATTGCGAGAGCGCTGAATGTCATCTTTTTTTTTTTTTTTTTTTCGAATATTCCATTTACCCCTCGCCCCCTCCTCCCACGCTGCCTCTTACTCCATCTGAGCATCCTCTATTCCATTGAACGCTTATTCATCCAGACCTGTAGACTTGCAACTTTTGCAACTTTTGCAACTTTTACATAAACTTTACATGCTCGGTTACAACAATTGGTAGTTTTGTTGTTCGGCTTTGTTTTTTCGTTAATCCTTTATGTACATGATTTGGGGAGCGAGCGGAACCCTTTAGATTTTCTACTACATTTACAGGGCGAGTGATTGATAATTAAAATTATTGTGCGCTCTAAAGCACAAGAGGTAAAATGTATTTTGTAACGTGATTTCGCTTCTTCGTCGCCCGTGATCCCGAAGCTTTAACGAGGGCCATACAACAACACGATGCCTCGACATCTTCGACGTACCCACACGTCTTTTAAAAAATAAATCCCTTGTAATCGTGCATCCTGCCGTGGAAGTATTTTGACATTGGAGACCACCATTCTACTCTCGGATTAAAAGAATTTCTTTCCGATTGTCATCGTTCTAGCGCGACTCGCACAAGAAAATCTTTCATTTCTAATAAAAAAATATTTTACGCTTTCGTACGCGAGTACATTATCCAGCAAAATAGCGATCGCGCTTATTAGCTTACATTACTCTTAACCACCTTAACCCTCTGCAAGTAATGTAATCGTTTAGAGAGAGAGAGAGAGAGAGAGAGAGAGAGAGAGTCGACTCGCACAATCGACGGTTATCTTGTACGCCAACGCCGCAACCATCGTACCTGCTGAAACGCTAGACATTCGCAGCATAAAAAATTGCACCGCAGCACTTTTAGTGCTTCGTAATTTCTTCAATGTGCAGCGAGCGGGCCGCAAAGAATTTTTCTTTATACAACTATCTTCATCGAGTCTTTTCGCATAACGAAAAATTACCATTAAAATAAGGCCGTATTTATATATATATATAGATATATATAGAAATGTTTGTAGTTAATTAAGAAAATATTGCTGCTTTCCAAGAGCAAATGAAAGCTGTTAAATAA
Source organism: Ceratosolen fusciceps (assembly GCA_018883505.1). NCBI lineage: Eukaryota > Metazoa > Arthropoda > Insecta > Hymenoptera > Agaonidae > Ceratosolen > Ceratosolen fusciceps. The sequence goes on from RCIC01000010.1 coordinate 6,685,259, forward strand.
GTTATCGCGTTCCGAAATACGATACAGGTCTCGCATCCATATATTTTACTTTATCTTCCGGGCTCGCACTACATTTCCATAAGCATTTCCTTTTCAGAGGCGAATTTTACTATAGCTTCGTGTCCTTATCAAGGTTCGGACGTATTGTTACGAATGACAAGGAAGATAATCGGCTCTTTGAAATAATACCAGTCACTCTTTATTTTAAAATGTCCTCGTTATTATCGATAATAAATTATCGATTATTACAATAATACTTTATCGAATTTTCTTGAATTTTTGTTTTGTTTTGTTTTTTTGTTTTGTGTTTTTGTTTTTGTTTTTAGGCGCGACCCGAGCATACAGTTGAATATAATAATATACGCATACGCATACGCATACTTTTTACTTAATGCGATTGTTGGTCTCCTAGTGATGGGATTATGAAGTCAAGTTTAAATTCGATTCGTCTTGTGAGAGTCGAGGACGAGGTAAACGATCGACACGCACTCGAGAGCGCTGCTACCGTTTAGAGGATACTCGCTCCGAGGTAAACGACCCAAGATTATTAATTAGGTAAATTCAGTTTCTATTAATCCTTAGAAAGCCAGCGATTTCAAAGTGAGTGTAGAGCGGGAGAGGGGGGGTTGGGGGGTACACGGGCCCGCCAGCTCTTTTACTGGCTGAAAAAAAAAATACGTTCGAGCGACGATCGCTCTCGAATAAGACTCAACACAATGATTCATTCCGTCTGGGCTTTGAGTCATCCGTTTCACCTCCCCTCCGGCTCCTGTGCCCATCCATACTATACATACACACATCTACATAATAGACTTTTGTGCCAAGGAATTTACGAATACGATGTATATATATGGAGGCGAGGAAGTAGATATCCCGGCTTGTCTTGGCTATCTCTGAAGGATCGTTATATATATTACGAGCGAATAGGAAAATGAGTAGCAGCAGCTCGGCCGGTGTGTACAGTCGACCGTACAGTCGACGTACTCGTAAATGTAAATCAAACGTAATGAAGTTTCAGTGATAATTTCATTGGGCCGAGCGTCGGCGCCAGACTCGGCCGACCAAGACATTATTATGTCATCGTTAAGAATCATCGTTATTGTCCGAGTCAAGAATAAAAGACGAGAGGAGTTTTCTATAACGGGGGATAACGCTGATGTAATTGTATTCCTTCACAGATTTTACAATTTATCAATGAGGATAAAATGAGCGCTGGTGGAGTGGCTGGTGGAGACCGGCAAACGGACAAACGGACAAACGGCAAACGGAACAATTAGAGTGGGTACGTTACGTTACCCTCCAAAGACACCAGACAGTCGCTAGCGTAATACATCAGCAGGCAGTCCCGCGCCTTACTTACGTATTAATTAAAAAGGCGACGATTTTCATTACCGCCGATTCATTACCGCCGATTCATTTCCACGGAGCAATGCACTCCCAATAACCTTCCTGCCTCCCCCACCCCCCACCCCCCTTCCCCATTCTTGTCGTTGTCCTCTTATTGGAAATCGCAGCCGTGGCTCGTCGTTTACTTTCGTTTCCTGCTCCTCCCGTTCGGTCGCCGTGTCCTTTGGGACAAATAATAATAGCAACAGAAATTGCCCTCCCCCCCCCGTATTCCCGCTTACGCGCCTATAAAAGACGGAGCAGCGTAGCGGTCGTTAGGATATTCGGCCCACGCGCTGCTTTCACGCCAGCCTACAACGGCACAGAGCGCTCCTTACGTTCGTGGTAGCGTCCACGCCTAGCGCGACACGATTACGATGAATGGGAAATATATTGAAATGCCGGGTGGTGAGGGTAGACGAGGGCTGACCGACGAGACGCCAACCTCGCCGCGGCCTTTTAGGTACGGCTATCGCACGAGGGGTTGGAGCCCGTTAGCTAATCCCAATCCACCTTCCCGAGTAGCCTCGTGGTAGGGATAAATAATTTCCTCTTCTTCTTGCTCAATAATGTGACTCGGTGACATTGTCAAGGCCAGCCTACGGGCACGCATTATTTACAATCGAACGTCACGCGGATTAACATTTTACTCAACGTGGCAGAAATGCGTTCGTCCGCTTACTCTCTTATGATTGTATTTCCCCCGTTGCAGTCCGCTGTCTCATTGTAGGAATTTTTTGCCTCTCGAGTCGAGCATACAAAAATTAACGGCTTCATTGTAATTCCCGAAAAGCAATGGCCGTTACCTTTATTAAATGACTTTTAACATTCGAAATTCTTTCTTTTTTTCGCAAGCAAGTCGCTGGCAAGTAATTACGCAGTCGCCGGCCATTGTTTCCTTCTTATAAAACAAAAAAGCAAAAAAGAAAAAAAATTCAGCTAAACAGTCCGCGCTATAACAACGACGACAACAACAACAACAACAACAACAACAACAACAATAATACTCGGCAAATGGCCGTTTGGATATAAGTAAGTAAAGAATTAAGGAGGGAGCCGCCGCCGGTCGTCGGTATCCATTTACGTTTTTTGCTGGCCTGTAGCGGCCATGGGCTCCGCGGAGGCCATCCGAGATAATGTTAACGATGAGAACGACGAGACAAATGGACCAAGACGAGAAAATATTGCCAGAGTTTTTTTTTTTTCTTTTTCATTGAATGCAGCATTGTGACATTTCAGAACAACGCTTTAACAAGTAGAGCTATAATTAACCTAGATCCGACCTGGGTCTTGAAATCCTCGTGGCACTAAAAGCGGATGCGTGCTCCGCGTGTTCGGACAAACGTCTATCGCCGCAATGACTCCGTAGAATATCATTTCACATTGCAACGCAGAATTTATATCGAGCGCCGTACATATATATATATATATATATTGCCATTTTACAAAGGTGGATTGAGGGGCGGGCGAAGGGGCAGCTTTCCGCGGAGTTACGTAAAATGGGAAGGGAGGTCCGGGTCTCCGTTGTAAGATCGCGCAGCTGTGCGCAACTATCTTTTAATCTGGTTTAAAAACGGAGAAACAAAAGCAGAGACAAAGCAACGCAAAACAAGACAAGACAAGACAAAACAACAACAACAACAACAACAACAACGACAAAATATCCTTGTGGTGCTGCTGGCGTGGATGTCATGCGCTACGTCGAATGCAAATTATAGCGAGAAATATAGTGCAATAACTCAAGGCTTACGCGCGTAGGAGGGAGGGGCACGCGGAGGTTGCCGATAAAGAAAGGGAGGGGTGGGAGAAGTAAATGAAAACGTCATGTTCGCACGACGGGCTATCGGATTCGTTTAAGCAGGAAAACATCGCGCCCTTAATTAAGATAATAATCGGCCGTTGAAGCGCACGTCGCGCCCTGTTTAGTCAATGTATCTGTTTATTCGAGTCGCGCGGCGCGGAGCCGAGTTAATAATGTGTACCGACGAGGGGGTCGGGGACAGAACGGGAAAGTCATTGTCCAAGTGAGATTAGAAGCTAGCGCCCGTATGATGCACCGATTTCGTGATGATGAGCCGAGCCCCGGAGGCAAGATGCTCGGTTCCACCGACGCTTCCCGGTGTGAGCGAGGGGAAAGACGGGGGACGGGGGGTGAAGCATACGCTTTCCCTATGAAGTAGTCGTGGTCGTGGTCGTTGTTTCCGTTCGCGTTGACACGGTCACTGACTCACGTATTGCCCAGGTTCGTTTGTGCCCGCTAATGTCGGAAGTGAGCGGCTATCGTAAACAAATGGCTCGCGGCATCGGGCTCTCGATCCGATCCCCCCCACCCCCACCCGTCGTCCCCACCCGCGCTAAAGCGACTCCGTCACAAAGGGGACTTGAGTTTTCCGTGGTTCGAGCTCAATTGCTCGAACGGGCAATTGACCGAAATAACGCCGTCAATTGCTAGCGAGCCTCCTTGGCTCAAACGTCCTCAATGCTGCTGCAAGAGACCGCGGCGTCCTCGTCCTCTTGGCAATTTCGACCTTTTGCATATTAAGGATACGGCGCACGCAACGAAACGCTTGGAAAAAAGATGCCGAGCCTCCAATCGAGTTTATTGCAATAAAGCCTCGCTCAATGTGTGCCAGAAATTATTTGCTCTACAGAGCAACGACGAGCAGTTTCTCTAATAATCCCCCCCTCTCTCTCTCTCTCTCTCTGTATCTCAACTCGAATCATAAAAACTATTGCACTAAATGTTCTCTCGGACATCATGTGGCGTAATATATATATATATATATGAAAAAGATACGTGCAATCATTGAGCAAGGAGATTTTGAGGACAATTCGAAAGTAGAAAGAGGCATGGAAACATAAAGGGAAAAAGGGTGGGAGGGAGGGAGGAAGAGAGAGAGAGAGAGAGAGAGAGAGTGGGAGAGACGTTATAGGGAAAGCTCATCGTGTAGAAGCATGTTGTTTTGTGAAACGAGGACGCGCGCCTAATTGTTACGGTTATTACCTTCGGCCTCTGGGCTCGAGTCCGTTCGCGTAACACGAGGTCCGTGAGACTTTCTCACGTGTCAACGTGGCCCCCGCCCATCCTTGAGTCGTGTCGGGTCGGTGGGGGAGGCGCTCGCCGGAGACGGAGACGCGTCGCTTATAAGCGGAAGCGCTGCGGGCCGGTCAGGGTGGCGATAGATAGATAGATAGATAGATAGATAGATTCGGGGATAGGCGGGTGCGATGCGAAACAGCCTCGATCGAGGTAAATGTTCATTATAACCGGCATTATAAGGGCCTCTCTCGAGAGTCCCGGGGGAGGGGGGAGCGGGTATCGATCGTCGATTCACAAGAATGATAGAATTTATCCAAAGACTCGTTCCCGGCGATGGTTAGCGACGCCAATGTATCACCGGCGCGTGTCTTTTCACTCGCTAAATTCACTTTCATAGAATAAAGACTAGACGCGACTAATCCTTATCGCCGTTCTCCTTATCATCAGCATACGTCGCCATCGTTATTTGATGCTGTTGTCGTATCAGACCCGGTCGCCGGTCTTTTTTTCTCATTCAACGCGTAAGGATCGGGGATCGGACCCGGAGGAATCCGACGTCGGCTCCGGTACTGCCACTCTGTACAAGACTCTCCGAGCGACGTGCAACCAGAGGCAACAAGACGTCTCCGAGCTACCTAGGAGACTCCGGATCCTCGATCGACGCCCGTGCGCCTGAATAAATTCGCGCGATCCGGATGCCGGCTTAATGACCCGGGCGCCCTCGCGCTTACCACAGGTACGTGCAGATAAAAGCTTCTTCCCTCGCTCGCAGACTCGCATAATGCTCGCTGCTCTATAGACGGCGGGCCCTCTACGTGCCGCCAACTCACCCCCCCTTCCCCCTTCCCCTCGACGCCCCCTATCGCCCGCCGGCTTATTTTAAAGCCCGCGCTGACGACTTTGCACGCGACTCTCGGGTTACCGCGACGACGATCTGCCAATTCCAAGGCCGTAGCCGGTCTAAGCGAGCTTAGGCCGCATCGCGATCAACACCGAAAGATCCAGCCAGCTACCTCTCCCCCCTCCCCCTCCCTCCCCCTATGTGTGCCAAGTATATGCGAGTATATATCCCCTCGAGCCATCCGAGCCGGCGAATTTATATTCCGCGTCCCCGAGACGCTAAGTAGTCTCGTATTTTTTACTCTTATTCGGGCTTCCCTACCCCCCCCCCCCCCAAGAAAGCCGACTTTCTCGGGCGGCGTTTATAAGGCTCTCGCGATTAAGCTTCAATAAATTCTCTGGGCTCTCCGTGCCCCTGGCATCCGAGAGTATCCAAGGGAGGGAGTACTTTCGTCGCGAAAGCCTCCTCTGGATTATGAGAATTTTCCGAGGCCAAGTAAGTAAGCGCCTTTTATTTATGGGCCCCCGCTTGAGAGATAAACATAAATCCAACATAGTGTCCCGATAGTCATTCGATTATTATACCCCTCTCTCTCTCTGTCTGTTGTCTGTCTCTGTCTCTCGTATTGTACGTGCAAGGGCCGGGGATGGGGCCGGGGATGGAGGGGAACCGCGATGAGGGGAACTGGGATGAGGGGGTGGGGGCGCATTGTTGTGAATAATTCGAATTTGATGTTTGATTTTATCTCGAGCCATCGTCGTCGCCTGTATTGTGCTTAAATTATTAAACGCGGGCTGAAGAACAAAAGGAGAGCGTATCCGCGTCCTGCGCTTTACTTAAAACGTTAATTACTAACAAAAAGAACGGGCAGATATGGCGATTGCACTCGTTGAAGAACACGGAACTCCGTTTACCTGAAACTGCGTATTTTTCAAGCGTCAGTCGCCAGTATCGTAACGAGCGATCGGAGCGAACTTGTCGCGGACTCGTTTAATAACGAATAAAGAGTTCGGCTGAACAGCTTTTCTTAGGACAGAATAGTCAGCGGGAGGGAGGGAGCATCCGAATGGGACGCTTCCGAAACCTCGACATTAAATCCCGACGATTAAATGAAATGAAGAATAAGAATAATGAAAAAAAGATAAGGAGGCTCTACGGCGGGCCTTGTTTATTAAGCCGTTATTGATTTCTAAATCGGCTCAATTACCTCTAATTGATAGGGAGCGAAAGAATTACTGTGAATTTAATGAAATTAAATAAACCTCGGCCCGGACATTTTCTTTAATACAATGGCCATTAAATATAGCTTATTCGCTGCAGACTCATTTTGCTTCTTATGCCCCATTACAGGCAAGTTTCCGGTGCTCTCTCTCTCTCTCTCTCTCTCTCTCTGTATTAAAAAGACTTGCGTCATAACCTTGCGTCTATAAATTCAACGGAGAAAACCTAAATCAAGTAGTAAGAGTAATACTAAACAATTGCCGGCCAATTAAATGGATCTGTAGGAGGAAAAGACCGGACGAGCGAGGCCCAGCCTAAGTCGCCTTAAGAATTGCCCAAGTTTACAAGGAAAATAAGCTCGTCGCGTCGCTCCGTTCGAGGAATCCTTCCTTACGTCGTATTTATACATGTACGTATTAATATCTCTACGTTTTGTTTTGTTTTTGTTATTTTAAAAAAGCGCTCCTCCTTCTCGAGATAGAGAATACGTCGGCTGCCCATGGATCACGATCGATACCGACGACGATATTTTCAGCGAAGCCGTGCACGTCCTTCACCTCGAGGGGGCAGGGTATTTCCCATCCCCGGAGACGTGACTCCTACGCCCGCGTAAGCGAGCTGCTCTCCTCGAGAATAGGATGGGCGCGGCCTTCCACGGCCTTCGCTTCCCTTCGCTTCGGAGAGAGTGGGATGCGCGAGCCGATACCGGAAGGGCGGAAGAGCCGCCTGTTGCGCGCGAAACGTCGCTTCTCCGCCCCCCGCACCTCTACCGCCACCGCCCCACGCACCACCATCGCCTCCCGCCACCGCCTCCCGCCACCGCCCGCCTCGCGGTCCTTTACTCTGGGAAATTTACGATTCCGCTCTCGGGAGGGGGTGTCGCCGTGCCGGGAAAAGTCACGCGATCCCGATGTTTCCTTCATTCCGGAGCTCGCGTGCGTCGACTTTCGCAGCTGCCCGTAGCCGGAATACGTACATAACGTATCGAGGGTGACGTATACGGGGTGAGTGAGCCCGGCTGACTCCGACGACCATCCGTCGTCTCGCCACATCCATTTTCGGACGATCGTTATTACGTAAGTCCCCCCCCCTCTCTCTCTCTCTCTCTCTCTCTCTCACTCCCCGTCCGCACTAAGATCTCTTGTCTCTTGTTTTTCTCTGTGGCGTTTGCGATAACGTCGCAACAAGAGGGCTTCTGTTCAAAGCAAGAGTTAAATCGATCGTGGTATTAAAAGGAATAATTGCTGGCATTCTTTCCCATTACTTGCTCCGTGTCCGTTTTCACCTATTTATCTCGGCGGACCGGGCCTGGGCTGTTTATGTTTTCTTTCGATTCGCCCCCTCGACAAGCAACTGCTGTCGATCGTGATTCACACTGGGACTCTTACGGGGGCTGCTTATCACCTATCACTCGCTCGCTCGCTCGCGAGGGCCACTTATTAATAAAGCGTCCGTCCCGTACGTGTGAGCAGCGTAGCCTTCGCAGGCTAAAAGCCGTAACAAGTCGATTTACATTCACGGCTGATACGTACGCAAGAAGACGCGCACTCGTTATCGTGAGCGGCTAATCAAACGGAATAACAAATATACGATGATGCTGCAACTGTTTCGTAGCAGTAGCTTCGTTCCCAGTCTCGCGTGCGACGGGGTGGGTGTGAGGGCGAGTGGGTGTGAGGGAGGGAGGGAAGGACCGTATCGATTCATCGAACCAAGTACCGAGTAGTTGTCGATCGGTGCTCCTTATTAAAATCATTTGGATCATTTGAATTATTAACAGGCCAATAAATATTAAAGGAGAAACGGTTCTTCGGAGCGAGAGGCTTTCGACTTTCGTCTTAACAGCTTTCGTATAAATGCCACTCGAGTTATCATAATTAAGATTTACGATTTAGATTATTCACCGGAGTCGGTCTATTAATTTCAGCCCTAATGCTGCATTGATTTACTTTGAAAACCGTAACGTACAATAACGCCTTGTGCATTTCATGAAATCGAGCTCTGCAGACCTATCTGCAAACGGTCGTTGATCTATGGGTAGCGAGCGAGCGCGCGCGCGCGTGCGTGTGTGTGTGTGTGAGAGAGAGTGAGAGAGAGAGAGAAACTAACAAGTTATGAATGACAGAGGCCGAATAGTTTAAAAGGCGAGAATCGAACGTCGTTCGAACGAACGTTAAAATTTAAAAATCTGTGCCGAAATCGTGATTAGCTGAGGAGCGACGGTATGGGGGGGGGTGTCTCCTCTCTCTCTCTCTCTGGAATTTCTTTCAAAACTCACGCGACGTTCGTTACTGCATACTAGAGGGGAAGAAGAAGAAAAAAACAACGGTAGCACATCCACGCGGCCGCGGTGCGGTGTCAGAGGTGTCACGAGTAATAACTACCAATCACCGATTAGTTACACGCTCGAAGCCGCGACGAAGAAGAGGACGAAGGGAGGGAGGATGGAGGGAGGGGGGCGCACACCAGGAGTCCGGGATCGAAAATGCCCGGAAATTCCTCTTGGCAGGGAATCGAAGGGACGATCGAGCGAGCGAGATCGAACGGATGTCGTACGTCGCGAGGAGGGCGCAGGTGTCGTACGTCGCAGCTTACGGGGTCCGGGGCCGCTGAGGAAGAGCAAGGAGACAACATCGCCCGATGGTTGGGCCGAGCTTTGTTTACAGGACGCGTTGGCGCGGATCCGAGGCTCGCGTTATTAAACATCCCGCGAGACTCGGCGTCGCCAGACAGCCAGTATAATAAGCTAATGTAGAAACTCGAGATAGGATACACGTAAATATATATGAGGATGGCAAGACTCACGTTTTCCGGGTGCGACGGGCGCCTCTGCCGCGGCACACAGAATAGCGGCAGGCCGCCTTCCCGCCTCCTCTCCAATATAACGGCTTCCGTAGCGTCGTCCTTTGGCAAAACGTTGCGTCCGGGCCGTGGAGGCGGGACACGGGGAGGTGACAGGGAGAAGCGACGGTGTCTGCAGCGACAGCGGCTACGACGGCAGCGGTGACCGGCGTACTTTAGTCGGCCGGCTGACTCCGCGGACCTTTCGCCGACCGGAAGAACCAGCGGCTCGCGCACCAAGAGCACTACCAGCAGCACAGGGAGAGCACTAGCACGATCGCGGTCCACCAGCAGTGGCCTATCCTTTGTTTACCACTTAGTGGCGGAGGCGGAGGCGGAGGCGGAGGCAGAGGCAGGAGGAACCCCGATGACCGTAACGTACCACCACCGTCCTTGGGGGGGGACCGTCGAGTTCGTGGCAAGCAAGTGGGAGCCGCGGCGCGGGCCCCGAGCGGCCCTCTGCTGAGGCGCGAGCGAACGGCCCCTGGAATCCAGGGGGAGAATAATCCGCGTCGGCGTTCCTGCCCTCCTTTGAGGTTAGGTTCCTCTCGCGGGCACGCGTTACGACCGCGCTCCGTGTCTCCCTCGAGGATCCCGCGACGTCGCTCGCCCAGCGAAGTAAGACTCGACACGACGGCCGCTGATCCGCTCAGTCGAGCCAACGAGTGAGCGTGAGAGAGCGTGAGAGAGCGTGAGAGAGAGAGAGGGAGAGAGTGAGAGAGGGCGAGTAGGAGGTGAGACGGACGGACGGACGGATGGATGAACGGATGAACGGATGAACGGATGGACGGACGGACGGACGGACGGACGGATGGAGAACGAAAGGACGGAGAGCGAGTCGGCGGGTTCGGGTGGCGCTGCGAGGCGAGAGGAGAGGCGATGAGAGAAAAGCGCGCGGCGCACGTCGAGTGGTGGGGCCGCCGGAGACACCAACAGGTTGCGCTCCGCGAAACGACTGAGCGAGCGGCCATCCGCTGGTTCTTGGACTCCGGGAAGCAGAGGCGAGTCGCTCCGAATTGGACGCCGGCCTCTCCCTCCACCGCGAACTACGTCCCCTCCTCCGCGCCGCTCCGTCACCGCTCAAACACCCCTCCCCGTTCGCAAACCTCCTCGTCGACGACCACCTCTACCGCAACCGCTCCCCCCCCCTCCGCCACCGCCCCACCTCGTTCGCTCCTGTACCCGCGACTACTTCTTCCTCTTCATCGTCCTTTCCCCTCTTCCTCTTCTTCTTCTTCTTCTTCTTCTTTTTTCTTTTTTCTTCTTCCTCTTCTTCTTCTTCATCGTCCTCGAGGTCCCCATTGATCCTAGACTGTGGCCGCGAACCCCACACCCGGACAGGTCGTACTCGCGACCGCATTGTGCATAGACGCTCACCGCTTTTCCACCCGGGCCTTCCTTATCGCCGCACGCCTTTTTTAATCCATCATCTCTTTCTTTTTTACTTACTCCCCGCCATGCCAAGAGCATTGCCTTTTATTGAATGTCCTACGCGTTCTCTCTCTCTCTCTCTCTCTCTCCAAGTGCCGTATATCATCTGTCTGTCCGTCTGCCTGGGTGTGAGTACATGTCGTAGTGGAGAAGAGCCGATCGTTTTTGCAAGTGTAACGAATTTTCGATTCATTTTCTTCGGATTTTAAATAAAAAGTTGGCTCGCTCTATGGATCACTACGAGGAGCAGCACTTTTTCTTCAAAAACTCATTTCACCTCTTCTTTTCTTCCCTTGCCACATGCCAGCCAATTTATATATATATATATATATACTAACGATCCTGCAACCGACACATTTTCATTTCACAAAAATAACATTTTCTGCGACGTTTTATTAATCAAAGTACCGGCATTTTAACCTTTATCGATCAACTTGTATTACCTCCTAGCCTTCTTAAATACAGCTTTTCTATGACTTTTGCAGTATTACCTTTTCCTTCTCTCCCCCTCCCCCACCCCACCCCCCCCCGCCATTCTTATCGTTCGAATCTTTAATAACGTAATGCTTCGAATTCTTTTTCCTCTTACCGTTTATAGGCCTCGACCTCCCCCAAGGAGACATTAGCTTATTATTTTTCTAATATTTTTATATTCTTCGTTACTCGCCACGGATCATTCAATCAACACTATTCGTAGACCTGCTGCTGTTAAAAATAAAGTTATTGTTTACACACAATAGTTACATTTCAAGTTAAAAGTCGTTGTTCTCGATAGCCTGTGTGTCCGGTTGCCGTTGTCCGGGCGCTTCTGGTACTCTGGTACGCGCATGCACGTACACGATTAACTGACATTTCAAACAAGTAATTCGAACGTTTCCTTTTCTCGAGCTGAGAAATCCCTATTTGAATAAAATGTTAAACGATTATATATACAATGAAGAAAAAAAAAAAAAAAAAAAAAAAACCGTCCAGTCACTCGGTAAGATCTTGAAGAATGTAAAATTATCAGAGAGAGAGAGAGAGAGAGAGAGCTCGTAGACAGAAATCCTTAGAGGACGATATCTTTTTCTCGAGCCTCTTCCTGCAATTTCCATCGTGTGTCATCCTCTTCCGCACGTACGTAATCATACACGCATATCAATGCACATTTTTTTCCTTTTTTCTTTTCTTTTCTTTTTTTTTTGTTCTTTCTTTTCATTCTAACCTTTAAGATATGCACGATCGCTAATTATTTGCGAGAGCCATTGTTCCGTACCTAATCTCTGGCTCGATGAGCGCTATTTTTAATTGCAGAATTATGTAATTACCCGCCTCGGCCGTAAGCTCTTTTCTAATCTCAATTAAAATTATAATTAAATAAAAAAAAAAAAAAAAAAATAAACATTTTCATTAGGTTGCGTAAGTTTGAAGAAGAATATTCGGATCGCCGAGTCACGCGACGGCTCCCGCTAACGTCCAAAACATTTTGTTTATAAGAATTACAATCGTCGAAATGCAGCTTATCTCAAGTATTTCATACTGGTCTTCTTCTACATAAGCAACCGACACTCCGATGCAACAGAACATTTTAATTCGCCAGAGGAATGACAATAGCTCTTAATCGCAGCATCACGGCTTTTGTTTCATTTGAACATTATCATCTTACAATTATCACAATTATCAGCGATTATCAGCTTTTAAGATCAGATTATTATTAATAATGGACAAAACGACGGAACGACGCGTCGTAACTAAGGTGTGGAGCAGCTGAATAATTGTGAAAAAAAATTAATCGACAGCGTTTTTCTAATCGATATCCTTGCAACTGGTTTAAAATAAAAAAAAACGTGCTCTCAACATAATAAATTACGTTCGATGACATATCAGTGACGTTCAGGTAGCGAAACGGTAGGAGTAATAAAAATAGCTCGTCCACGCAGATCCTTTATTATTTTCTGTTTTTTGTTTCGGTACTAGCGGACGGACTGCCGTGACTATGTGACCAGGAAACATTATAAGATATTTTGGTTCCGCGCAGCTTACGGAAGGTGCAGCCACTGGCTGCTCTTCCGCCAAAAGCACATAAAGCCACCCACGCGAGCGGAACTTTACTAATAAAAGAATGACGTGCGCGTGTGTGCGTGTGTGCGTTGGTGGCGGGGACGGCCGAGGAAGCGTCCGAAGGAGATAAGCGGCGGCTGACTCCTCGGAACTGACGGCGGGGATGCGCCCGATCGGCTCTATCGTCCCCTCGCCCCCTCGCCCCAACCCCCCATCCCCATGTCCGTATAATAAGTGCGGGGATGCACAGCTGCGGCTCGACAGGCGGTAATGTAGGTGAGCCTCGTTACGGGCGCTCAGTCTGCCCCATACGCGAATTACCGGGGATCCCCCAGGGAATCACCGCGTGTGGCGCGGCTTTACGCATGATAAAATCGCACTTCCGGTCGTCGGACGCGCTACTTACCCTCGGCCCCTCGTGTCCTCGCATTGGCCGGGAGCCGATAAATGCCTTCGCACGCCTGCCTTGTCTTTTACGACCCCGGGTTCACGTATTTAAGGGCGGCTCTCTCGCCTTTACGGATTCACTTGTCATTTGATGTCCAGGCGACGACGATAGACTCGCAATGACCGAGAGATAACGCTATCAAGAAAGTTAAGCTCCTGAAGTTAGCTCCTCAGGCAGATCCTGTGCCCGAATATCCAATTTTCTCTCCTCGGCCCTCAAATCCCCGCTATTTAATATCTTATTTCGGGGAGCATTTTCTCGCTACTCCCTCCCCGCCCCCCTCCGCCGTTATTTATTATTAAACGCGAATGTGGATCGATAAGCCAAGCGCAGAACTTGCCTCGCGTAATAACCTTAAGGTAGCTAGTTCATTAGAAGAAGAAGAAGAGGAAGAAGAAGAAGAAGAAGAAAAAAAAGAGGCACGAGACTTTTATAAGGCGTAGATGATAAAATTTTTAATTACTAAGAATAGAGGTTGCCCTAAGCAATGCTAATCTTAAAATAAATCCCATTAGCATTTCCGACTGTGATTATACATTTATGAATAATTATCTCTTATCTGAGATAAGAGATAATAACGATATGCGGATAATTAATAAAACTTTTAATTACAAGAAATAAGGCATGCGTTATTATTCGGGCCCGGAAGAATTTACAACTTTTTACGAGGCAGAAGCTTAATTTACGTTATTTACGTTAAAACGAATAATATCAAGATGATGATGATGGTGGTGATGATGATGATGATGATGATGATGATGATGAGGTGTGCTGCGAATGGCCTCCTAAATAATCCTTGGCCTCGTGGCTCGTAAAGCACAAGGAGAAACAAGTTTTACGAAAAATTAAGTCCAGTCTGGAAGTCTAGAAATTAATAAAGCTCGAATTGATTATTTTTTTCAAAGCCATAACCCGACATTATACAAATGAATCGGTGCGTGTCGTTGCCGGGAAAAACTGCTTTATTCTTAAACTTGGGAGGTTTCAGTTCAGAAGACGGACGAAAGTAGCTCTCGATATTATATTTCTTGTTACGTATAATAAAATACTCTGGCGGCATTGTCTTTTGTAGATTTACATGCGATGAAGGGCGAGCCAGCGAGATCGAGTAATCGATAGACATGCAGGATGCGTTGATAAACATCTTCGTAGGTTATTGCCGACGGAGTGGAAGGAGGATGGTCTCTTCTAAGCCAGACTCGGCGGCGGCGGCGGCGGCGGCGGCGTATAAAAGCTGCTAATCCGCAATACTTACGTACGTACAAGCTCAGCTTGAACATTAATTACTAATTACAATTCGTAATTTTAAGTAATTGCAATTCTGGGACCCAAAAGTTCTGCTGATGGGTTGACTCGCGAAGGAAAGTAAAGTGGAGGCTAAACAGAGTATAAAGTCTTCACGAATATATAACTTCGCTTGTGTTCAACTCTTCAACTCTTTGAAAGCACTGTCATTAAAAAGTCCCGAGGCACGTAACGTTTAATGACATTTAATTTTTATTTGTTCGCTCGGCATTAGCTTTCATTTATAAAGATTGCCCGCCACTCCACTTGTCGTAGAGGGCATTAAATATTTCAAAATTCGTATAAAATATGCGTTCCGAGTATATTCTTCGTAAAAGAGTTTGCCGTAAGCTTACGAAACGGACGCTTATTTTTCTTCTTCTTCTTCTTCTTCTTCTTTTTTTTCGAAGACGATTGCCTTCGATTAAATTAGATACGCAACTCTTTTTTATTGCTTACTTTCATAAAACAATTTCTTCATTTTTTTTTTTTTTCCAAGATTGTTTTATCTTTTCGATTCTCAATAAGAACTGTTTGTTTTCTTCGCCTATACTTTTAACGAGAAATCGCGATTGCAACATCCGATATAAACAAATACCTTGTCACTATTGTTACTCGGATGCGATTATTGGCCTTTACGTTATTACCCCATTGATTCCAGAGTTCCTTCTACTAACGACGTATAGCGTAAGAGCGGACGAAAAATAAAGAAAGATCGCTTTGCCGGAGATTGACGATGAAAAGAAGAAGAAGACGGTACATCGAATGGAAAGCACGAGATGTTACTATAATTGCGAGAGGAAAACTGTACTTTTTCTTACATTGTGAAATATTCTGACCGAAGCATATCTAACGTAAAAAAAAAAAATAGCCGGAGCTTATAAAAAAAAAAAAATGGGATAGATGTATAGAGAGAAAATACGACTCTGTTCCACATGTCACGCAAAATAGGCAGGCTAATTACTTGATAATAATGACGGTAGCTGGTTGGTGATGCCCCAACTTTGCGTTAGAGCGTCGCAATGTTCATAGAGCGTAAGCAAGTACCGTTCTTACCTTTATCGTTAATATACGTGATGTACGGCCATGCCCGCGTTCGAGTACTCGTTATTGTATTACGGCAATGAGGAACAACAGTACCTGACTACCAAATGTTTCCCTTTTTTTTTTTTCTTCTTCAAATTGTTAATTTGCCTCGGTGAATATCTTGCGACAATAATAGTCGGGGAACTGAGCCACTGACTGACTTACAGCCCAGACGTAAATATCGTGCTTTAATAGTCGTTGAAAATAACCGGAGATCAGGATTTTGATGAAAATATTAGCTCTGTTGGATCGAGGGAAGTTCTCGATAGGGAATAATTACTCACGAAACGTACTATCGAGCCTTTTCCCGAACGTGGCTCTGCGCCTGTATTGTCGTATTTCAGCCATTGCTATTAAAAACCAATAGCAATAACTAATGATACCGAGACTGCCGTCAAAATTAATAACCGTTTCCATTTGCGCGCTCGATAAACAAGTGCAGTTTACTAAAATGAGATCCTTCTTTATTAGACGAATTATTGAGACTGCAATCAGTGCTCCATGTAAATATAAATTTCATGATGTATTTAAGATGTAGAATGGCCTATAAAAATAAGCAACAATAACAAATTACGTTTTCACGTGAGCACGATGTTTAATTGTTTAATAAACGGACTGTTTATATTAGCGTTGTAAAGTACGGGCAATTCGAGAAGAATGTTTCGTAGGTTGGCATTCCCATCACGAAGAAAGGCACGATATCTAACGCGATAACAGCACGGCATCCCAATGAAAATATTAAAATACAAAACATTTTAACGCTGTCAATACTACATTTCTCTGATATATTATTATTTATTCATTACTCGTGTTTTCTTCATGGAGGCGAGGCAAGGAAACTCTTATACTTTACGCTCTAAGGTTCTCTGCAATTTTATTGTAAGCCTTGTTTTTAACAGTAAATTCTGTCAATTTTAAAAAATTTAACGAACTATCATCTATCTTGTCGTTTTATAATACTTACTCAATTTACATATTAACGACTGGTGTAATAAATAGTTTAAAAAAAAATTATTTATTTATTAATAAATAACGGAATGGTTTCGTTCGAAAGGTATTAGATAATTTTAATGACAGAGTGAAATTATCAGATTTACAAGTTGTTTTGTTATCTTTTGCCGACTAACGCGAATTTTTACTGATTTTCAGCATATTTTCGAAGAACTTGAGCAAAAATTTATCAAGTCAGTTTTAAATAAAATTCTGAGCTAAAAAATTCTATATCACATTTATAATAGAAAATGATGAAATAAGATAAAATGAAATTTAACCTACGAACGCTTAAATGCACAAAGTAAGAATTAAAGTAAAATTTTAAGCTTACACCTAATAAAGATTGTACATAATAGAAATTCAATAAGCTTACAAAAAGATTTTGCAAATCATTTTTTTTTTTTTTTTATGCATATAAAAAGATCTATTGTACATATCGGTTCACATGTATGTCAGATTTATATTGGGATTCCATGATGGAATTCATCATCAGATTCGACATTGTCGCCATTGTCATTCCCCTTAACATTGCTTTTCCGATCTATTTTTGAATTTAAAAATTCCGTTTCGTCACTCTTATGTATCATATCTATCATAGGAATAGCTTTTCTTTTTCTAGTAGCGAATTCTATTTTATTTGTTAAAAGTATTTCTATTGGTCTGCTAATAAAGTTAATGACTCTACAGTTTTCTGGACTACCAAGTCTACCTGTTCTTCCACATCTGAAATAAACGTTATCAATAATAAAATTAGCAGTAATATTATGTTCATTTAATTTGTCATTCATTTACGATACGATATAATTTTACACATTACCTATGAATGTACTCTGAAGTAATTAACGGGAAATCATAGTTGATGACTAGTTGAACATGAATAGTATCAAGTCCTCGAGCACCTGCATCTGTAGTGACTAAAACATTATGAACTCCATTCTGAAATTCCTTAAATTTACCCTTTTTATATTCAAATGGCATATCTCCGTGTAATCGAATGCAATTAATATTATAAGAATTAAGAAACAATGAAATAAAATCACATGTTTTAGTGGTATTGCTAAAAATAATTATTGGAATTTTACTTTTAGTTTTCGATTTAAGTAGCTTTAACAGCTCCATTGGTTTTTCTGAAGGACCGAGCCTTAAAAATTTTTGTAAAACTATAATTTGGTGTTGGTTACCACTTGTTACGGGTTCTAGTACATTGTTCTGAAAATTAATGAGAATTGAGTTTATCAACTTTCAATTTGTATATTTTACGAAATAAAAACAATTAATTGAAATATATACTTTGACAAATGTATGCAATGTAGTAGGCAAATTTTCAGGAATTGTTGCTGAGCTTAAGGTTAACTGAATATCGTGTGGGAATTCTGAATCCTTAGACCTCTGCTCTACAATCTAAAATTTTTTTACGTACCGTAAATATTAATTGTTTATAACATAAATTCTTTATCATATTCAGTATTAATTATACAATTATTATATAAATATATAATTTTTATTAAAAAAAAAAACAAAAACAAACGATTTATTATAATTAGGATATTCGTGTCAGAGTAAGAGTAAATTTAATTATTAATTTGTACTTTAATACTGAATGTTTAGTTATGAAATATATAAAGAAAAAAATGTTGAATACAGGAATTTTATCCAAAAAATAGCATAGCTTCTCTTTGAAAGTAACATCTAGTAATATATCTGCTTCATCGAGAACAACGTGTCTAACATATTTCATGTTATATATATTCCATGTTACCAACTTAGATAACACTCCTAGACTTGCAATTATGAGATCAACATTATGAACCTGTGGGTCCCTTGATATCTTCTTTGTTTCCCCTCCAATATATGTCCTGATATTTAAATTCATTTTTTTGCTTAATTTTTTGGCTTCATCCTATACAGAAAAATGCAAATACTAAATATATTTTTGACAGTATCCTCTATTTGTTAATTATATAACAAAATCAAAAAATTATACTCACATAAATTTGATGAGTTAGTTCTTGACTTGGTGTTATTATAAGTCCTAAAGGAGAATTGAACTTTCTCTTTACCACTAACTTCCATTTATTAATTTGATGCAATAGTGGAAGTAAAAAAGCGTAGGTCTTACCACAACCAGTTTCAGCAGTTATAATAATATTTTTTGCGTCTAATATTTTTGGTATACTCAATGCTTGTATACGTGTAGGACTGATTATATTTAAACTTTCCAGATTATCTACTAATTGTTTATTTATATTTAAATTCTTAAAGTACTTAGATGTATCTACATCATTTATTTGATCCTAAATATAATTGAATGCAAAGAATAATTTATTTTATATAAAAACTTAAAAGTAACTTTATGTAATGATTTTGATGCTTTTCGTAAATAAAATATATATATTGGTATTACGATAGGTCTAATGATAAAATATAAAAAAATTATATAATTACATTTTTTAATGGATAGATTGTGAAGTAATCACCTCTTGAGTCCCTGTGCTGCCATCCTCTCGACGTCAGAGGTATTGGCTTAAATTTTGAATACGTTTGATTTTCATAGAAATTATAACCAGGTCTCTTACATTTTATAATAAAAGGCCCCTTTCCATCTTTCTTTTCAACTTTGGTTAAATCAATATATTCTTTTTCATAATCCTCATTGCTATGAACATCATTTTCTAAATCTGTCTGTAAAATAGTAGATATACATAACGAGTACGTAAAAGAAAAAAAATGTTTAAGACACTTGTACACTTACAGAGTATTTTATTGAAAATCTTCTCAAGTTAATAATCGATACATCCACAACATCATAACCAGTCTTAAGAAAACGACGTAACATTGTTAAAAACTTTATTTATTCCATATGTAGTCTTTCAAAAAAAAAAAAAAAAAGCGTAAACGAAATTATGCTACATTCTTTACAAATACATTTTTTTTATATTTGTAACATATAAGTAAAGGTTTAAGTAAAAATCTTATGGTTTAATATTTAATCGGTAAGAATACTTTTCTTGAAAAATTTTTAATACTCCGACTGGTTATTGTTATTATACAACGACTATCACGTGTAGATCGTTTTCTTTATGACAAAAACAGGATTACAACGAAAAGATTGTGAACATTTAACATAAGCTCTTTATTAAGACGAATAATAATTCCATCGTCATGAGTTACTTGAAAACTTAAAAAATAATAAATCGGCTTGGAGGTTAGGTATCGTGGATTGTCGGTAAGACAGGATTTCCTCGTTCTTGGAAATTTCTTGAATGATTCATTAGAGATTTTTCGTAGAATTGAATGTGTCGAGGAGTACTTCTAATAAAATCAGTTGTTTAATGTACTTCTTGTCCAAGAAAGCTTAAAATATTTTCAATCGAAATCGAAGCTTGCGTAAGTTTGAAGTCCGAATATTTATATGAAATTTATTTATTTCTCTAAAAGATTTATATTTCTTTTTAAATATTACATTTAAATGAAAAAACATTATTAGAGTCTAGCAAAATAAAAAAAAAATTGACGAACTGATACGCATAATGAAGTATTTCATTATCATTTTTCATATTTTGTTATTATAATATGGAGAATATGTTGTTGGAAATAAAAGTACTTTTAATAAAATCGAACGCATTGATATATTAAAAGAGCATTAGCTGTTTTTTTATTTTTTTTAGATTATAAACAATAATTTTTCTTTTAGATTTAGAATTTTTATGCCATCAGTACGCCGAGTGGTTGAGTAAATATGTAAATTTCATTAAATATTTATATACATATTTTTAAAAAGGATGCGTAAGGTTAAGAAATTTTAATGTATTTGAAATGGAAAAGGATTTTTGTACGAATAAATCCATTTACATGACATTCTTAACTGCATGCTTGTAATCCCATACGTATTATTTAATATAAATAATGAATATAATAATACCGCTGATTATTAAAAAGTTCATTTCATTCTAATGAAGACTGCATTGATATATATATATATATAAAAGCGTTTTATGCAATGTTGAACTTTAAAAATAATTTTCATACATTTATATATATTGGAATGGTATTGAATTAAAACGGCGTAGTGATGCTTGCACAATGACAAATGTACATGCTCACTTCTATGTATTCGTGCGGTATATAAAAATCTTGCGATGTGAAAGTACGTACTTAATAATGTGTCTGCAATATTGTCAAGTATAAATGAACATTATCCATAAAGCAGGATTGCAGCTTTTTCTTCTACTTATTTTATGATATTTATAATAAAACCGCACCGTTAAACTTTATAAAATTAATACATTTATATTGTTAAATTTGCGTACAATATAAATATATAAACCTTGTCTAATACGAGAATCGTATAAAATATATATTTTTCATATGAAATGATAAAATTAATAATTTCCTTCTCCTTTTTCTATTGCACAATATTTAATTTTTTTCCTCAATTCTCATTACTTAATATTAATAAGCAAAAAAATCACAATACATAACAAAACCAAATTGAATAGAATACATTTATTTGCAACAGATTTCTTTAATTTATCCGAATCAAGTGTTTGAACTTTAGGCTCCCATTGTTAGATAATTATTTAGTTTAATGATATTGCGAACGGAGCAGACTAATTATTCAAATTAATAAAAAATGTTCTTATCCCTGCATACAAAAAAGTATTTTAGTATCGGGAATATTTATCCATTCGCTATCTATGAATAATTAGTAATAAACGAATATTTAATTAAATAACGAGATGGAGCTATAATGTTTTTTTTTTCTCTTATAATATCAATACCAGATCAATCCGTTAAACGTGTGTACGTTTCAATAAGTAAATTATTATCCTGTTCTTATAACATTATAATGATTGTATTCACATGATCGCTGAACACGTGCAATGTGCATTACCATACGCATTTCAGTTTTGCGTAATATGAAGGATTTCTAGATTAATAATATCGATTTAAATATCGTTGGTACTACAGTGCTTAGTGTCGTATCGCATGTTTATTGAACGACATTCTTAAAGTCTCGTTAAATAAAGCTTTCAATATCATTCGCACTCGTACTTATTTTATATTTAAAATATATGTATTAAAATAATAAGAAGAAGAAATTGTAATAATAACGATAAACCCTATTGTACTTTTTTTTTTAAATTTACATAACAAATAATCTCTCTCTCTCTCTCTCTCTCTCTCTCACCGTGTAAGTTACTTATATTTCTGTAAACTTTGCATTTTTGGTATCATTCAAATAACCAACTATTTATTAACTTACTTATAAAAATCTTACATATATATATATATATGCTTATAGATTCTAATTGACTTATTCTCGAGTCTATTAATAATATTTGTTCTTTTTTACTGAATATTGTTGAACAGTAAAAATATTATTATCTTGCGATTATTAAACAAATAATGAGTTAATCATAAAATAAATTATTATATTAATCAGTATTTTTACTTACTTTATAGGCGAGTTGAAGGAAAAGATGAAAATACATTAATATGTAGTTATCATTTTATTTTATTGTTTTTTAAAAAATGTCTTAGTAAAAAACGTAAATGTATATATATATATATTTATAGCAAATAGTTAAAATATCATCTCTTTACTTAAAAGTACACATTTATCTTACAAAGCATTAAATATATCATTTTTGTTTCATACATCTTTAAAAGGTAATTTTATATTTCGTTATAAACATCCTTTATTGTTGAAAATAGAAATTACACATCTTTTGGATTACAAATGACTATTACAAGAAAGAAAAAGGAATAAGCGGCGAATAATTATTTATATCGTTCATTCAATGGTTATTATGAAAAATATTAAAATCATTTTAATTCTTGCAATGACAATAGTTTTATAGATCAGATGATTACATTTCGTTGTCGTATAAGTTTGTACATTATATACCTAATTACAGACGTTATTCTGGTATTTTAGCTAAAATTATCATTATCATTATTATTATTATTATTATTATGATTACGTATGATAAGCAATATAAATGTAAGTAGTATGTTAAAGTAGAATGTTAAAGGCTTAGGCTCTAATTATACCCTAGTGAAACTATTTGTATACTTTTTTATAAAAAATAAAAAAAAGAGAGAGAAAAAAAAAATTATGCCTAAGAATTAGGAAGCAGGTGTACAATTTCGGACGATCAGGGGGACTCGATATAAAAATCTGACATAAAATCTGGCACGAAGGTTTCATGTAAACAGACAAATGTGCTTGAAATCATCGGAGATAAAGACGAATAGGAGAAATAATAATGATTAATAAGTTAGCCAAGGGGTTTTTAAATACGAGGTGAGGATAATTCTATTATCTCTCTCTCTCTCTCTCCCCTCCCCCCCCCCAATCAGGTAAGTTTTGAATCCATACAAAATTTATTGTTTGAAACAGCCGACAGCCGGAGTAATGGAAGTTGTTAAATAATATTTTTACGGACTTACGACGAGCTTCCGAATATATTCATTGTGGTTCTGGCACTGTGTAAGGTATACCTGTATTTGTACACAAGACTCTGGAATAACCTGAGGAGTGATCGGCCGGATCCGGGACGGGGCAGGCGAATGATGTAGGAAAAACAGTTTATGCATGATGTAAAAACATGTTGTTTAGTAAGTAATGGACTGATGACGGAGAAACTTGATTTCAAACGGATAGGAGTTTATCCTTAGCTAAAGTACGCGCTATTAATGGACTTTCTAATAACACTGGATTACTGGTTGCGACTTCCAAGGTGTACTTTATTGGCTGTTTGTGCAACTTTTGCCCTGTACATATATATATATATCAATATATACATATGTATGTATATGCATGGCGAGCGTTCGGAACAGGGTCTGTGTTTTCGTGATGGAGGATTTCGCGAAAGAGCCAAGTAAAATGGCTAAATTAACTTTGAGAACGAGCGAGTGCATGCGTGCGCGTGAGGAAGAGAGAGAGAGAGAGAGAGAGAGAGCAGCGTAGCGCGGCGCAGACGTGTTATAGCGATGGAGGATGAGGAGGAGGATGAGGAGGAGGAGGGGATTTCGGGTGACTCGTTCAGGAATCGAGTGAGATCGGTATGGAAGACGTAGGCGAGTGATTCGAGACGTCGGCCCTGATGGTGGGAAGAGTGACGGTGGGATGGAGGAGGAGGAGGAGGAGGTGGGGCTGGGGGGTGGGCTGGGACGAACAGTTTGCGGGGCAGGGACGGGGGGGGGTCGGTACCGCTGGTCCTAGTGACAGCCGCAGCTCTTGACGACCATGTTCTTGTACTTTTTGAGTATGACGTTGCTCTCGTCGAGGAAGTAGAGGACGGAGATGGGCGAGAGCTTGGTGGGGGCGCAGCAGGGCTTGGGCACCTTGCCCGGGTTCACCAGGTGCACCAGGGTCTGGACGATCGCGTGGTTCGTCGCGTTCATGTGGGCGTTGAGCGGAAAGTTGCACTCGCCGCTGCAATAGTAGGCGTCGTAGCCGTCGGGAGCGATGATCCAGTCCTGCCACTGGAGATCGCGGAAGCTCACGTAAAGCGTCTGTATCTTGCAGGTGCGCGAGTTGTACTGGACCTGGGGATCGGCGTACGGATTCCCGGGTCTGTAGTCGAGGGCCGCGACCTCGGCCTTCTTCTTGCGCTTGGCCTCGCGCTTCTGGCGCACCTTGCGCTCCCGGACGCCCGAGCTCTTGAAGAAGCCGACCATGAAGGGCTGTTTGTCCGCGGAGCCTCGGAAGCCGACGAGACCGACTTCCTCGGGCCGCATCTCGTGTACGCGGCGGTCGGCCGGGTGGACCGAGAGATATATGCCCCGGTTCTCACCGGGCTCGGCGAGCCAGTGCTCGAGAGCCGCGCTAACGTTCAAGGCTATCCAGCCCTCGCGGCCGCTGCTCGCGTTCACCGCATCCAGGTACTCGAGCTCCCGTTCACCGTCCGCCAGTCGCAGGACTCTGTAAGCCGTGAGGGTGAACGAGCCCCGGTTTCGCGCGGGCCGCACTCCCTCCAAGCCCCGGTAGAACCTCAGCTCCGCTCCGACGAGCCTCGCCTCCGGTGGTGCCTCCGAGACGTCGAACCAGAGCCTCTTGCCGCGCTCGTGTCTGACGCTCGGCACGTGCTGACTCCTCGCCGCGAAACTCATTATCACGTCGCTCTGGTCGATGGCTCTCAAGTCCTGTCCGCTGAGCTCGTGGCCTGGCTCCGGGCTCTCCTCCAGGGCGCTCTTGTAAATGTCCATGAGAAACTTTGGGGCCGAGCGGCGCACCTGGGGCCGCCGGGGCGGCGGCCGCTCCGGCAGCCCGAGGAGGCTGAGGATCTCGTGCTCGACCTCGCGACGCTCCCGCTGTCCGACGACATGGTGCACGAGGGTCTGGTCGCGGCCGTTGTCCACGTAGAGTCCGCTCGCTCGCTCGGCTCCTACCGTAGCCGGCAACGAGGTCAGCGACAGGAGTAACGGCAGCGGCGGCGGCAGCAGCAGCAGCAGCAGCATCAGCAGCAACAACGGCGTCATGGCGGAGGCTAAAGCGCGCGGAGCCGCCTCATTTCGCCCGGGGCCTTACTTTTTAAGCGCTCGGAGGCTGTGGCGGACGCGCGCGCACTGTCCGAGCGGCGGTCTCTCGCTCTCGAGCAGCTCCCTCCTCGCATTCCTCAGCGAGAGGCGCCGCCACCTCCAACGCCGCCACCGCCACCGCTACCTCCAACGCCGCCACCTCCACCGCCACCGCCACCGCCACCGACGCCGACGCCGACGCCGCCACCGTCGGTGTACCCACGAAGCGCTCGGCGGTTCCATAGCCGAGGCTAAAGGACGCGGCGCCCGGTACGGGCTCTTTGTTTCTCGCGGAGGTCTCTTCCTGACTCGGCGACCCTGCCCATTGGCCGAGCCCGTGCTCAGGAAACCCGCGTACTCCACCAACGTATTCCGAGAGTTTCAACCGAAGTCTGACCTTTAATCTGTCCTCGGCACTCGCTTTTTATATATAATATCGCTTTATTAACTTTGATTTTTCCTCCGTAGCTCTTCCCCCCTTCCCCTTCCCCCCCCCACCCTCCCGCGTACACACAGACAGACAGACAGACAGACAGACACAACTTGTCAGCGCGGCCACTAAAAGGATCTTTAAAGCTGGCTTACAACACATGTTGGTCCCTCTTTTGCCGATTTCACGTTGACCTCGTTTCTTCTAAATTAATTAATTAAACTATACGAGAGTCGGAAACCTCCTACGCTCACCTATTGCTTCTAACATTTGGATCTAGTTCTCTTTTCTCCAAATTTCAACGATCAACCAGTTCTTTATCTTTAACGAATTTCATCAATTTAACACGTTCGTCACTTGACTATACGTAAAATCTGTCCCGAGCGAATCGTAAAATCCCTTAAATGCAGAATTAAGCTTTGATTGAATGAGTCTTTAGAAAATTACCAACATAATGATATTTCGTGCTCATACAGTACGGACATATCTAAATGAAAATTATATGAAAGTTGCAGTCAAAGTATAAAAAATTATAATACGTGAATATTTAAATTAAAACAATAATGAAATACACATAAATTTCATTGGTCAGCCATTGGATTAATTTATGAGTAAGAAAAGTATAGGATCGTTTCAATAGAATGAACAATAACGATCAGGGAATATAAGAATTTAAGCTACTCACAGCAAATAAACGCGTGACTGTAATTACTGTGCAATGAATATATAATAAATAGTGATAAATCTATTCGCTATAATCTTCAAATAAATCGGATTTATCTCGTTTAAGGATTAAGGATAATATTTCCATTATCATTTACAGTATTGTGAATGATGACAAAGCCTATAAGGCCAGTATTAATTAATTAAAAACAAATACCGAATAAAATCTAATTATTTAATTTCAGTGCATAAAATAATGCACCTGTGATTTGTAAAACCTGCTAAAAATTAATTTAAAAATCATTAACGTTCCAAGCAATTAACGTGCTTTTGGCCTGAAGCCTTTTGTAAGAACTAGTGAGGAGGACGAAGTGACGCGAAGACGAAACGCTCCGATCTTTAGAGGTAATAATATTTTTTTTCTACGAATCACTGTACTATGATTTACTTCGATTTCAGGAACGATCGAGGCTTACGGAAATAAGATACGTGTCAGCATTTAAGGGCAGCGGAACTTATTGCCCGTTAATACAGATCTGCGAGTCGTATTTGTTTTCTTAATATTCGGAGGGTTCTGGTTTCGTTCTTACTTATCATTGCCTCATCGATGCATTTTGGATAAATATTAAAAGGAGCCGATGCCGATGCTAGGTAATGGGTAAACGAGTGTTGGATAAATGATAATGGCGGAAGAGAGAAAATTAACTTTTAGAATGAAGATATTCTTGTTCGGTTGGTAAGTGAGTATTATTTTCATTCGTTGGCAAGCTTTGCGTACGAGCGATCGAAGTGATCCAGCAGGCGATCGCAGTCGACTCGAGGCCGGGAACTCTCCTAGATCCCTCGAATCGAGCTAATAATAATATTCCGTACGTAGAACCCCTTCGATAATTACATCAAAATGATTGCGAAGAAAACTCTGTTGAAATACGTATAATCGAATCGGCCAGAATGAATAACACGTTCCCTTTTATACGATCGATCGTTAAACTTCGTGATCGTATAGAATGAAAATCGTCCAGGTAATAAACGTTGATCTGCTTGGTATCAATGATTCCCAATCGCATTGCAATTACATTCATTCGGCTTCGGAAAATTCAGAAAAACTCGCTTCCTCGTATTCGAAACAATCGGCTCTTCGTTGTCACTACACGTGTCCGCGCGATAACTTTTATTCGTTGATAAATAATATATTCCCGCGAGCGTCGGCGACTTATCCCTAAACGCGAGATATCGCTTCGTGCCGAGTCTCATGCCCTGCCCCGTATTTATAATTCCCCCCTTTCGTCTCCTTCGACCTTACTTCCCATTATCACTTCGCCGCGTAACTTTCTTCCTGTCAGCCTTATTTATACTTATATTTATAAGTATTACGTGATCCTACGTAGCCCATCTGGATTAATTAAATCTCTCTCTCTCTCTCTCTCGGTCTTGTGCCAAAAGTCTCATTGAATCGATTCAGAATTCCCGCCGATAGCGTCCATCGTTTCGGAAAAGGAAGAAAAAAGGAAGAAAAAAGAAAAGAAAAGAAAAGACGTAATTAGGAGGGATCTGAAGGGAAACGCGATTATGCAGTCGGTAAAGGGATAATAAAGCAGTACAGACGACGAGTCGTTCGTGCGAGGATTGTTATATTGAGGATAGGATCGATAAGGGGGGGTGGGGAGGGGAGTCGTGAAATAGACGGACGCGACTGGACAATATCGTTTAGTCGTAATTGACGTACGTTGACTGTCGAACGCGAAGGGAATAATAATATTTATCTAATGGCGGTCGGTATACAATAACCTCCGGCATATCTAAGGAAACTGGAGAAAGTAAACGGGCATGGCAGATTGTATCGGCGGAGTCGTTTTACCTGGACAGCTCGAAGCTCGCTCCAAGAGGTCCGATCTATGAAGTCGATCGGATCGTAGATCTCGAAGGTCGGGCGGGGGGGAGGCCGCGTCGTTGCACTAACGAGCCTCGGGCCTAATAGGGCGGCCTACTGCTCGGTAGCCCTGTAAAATTCCACGAACAGGGGAAAACTTCGCTAATTCGAGGAATGCGGATAACTCGAACCGAGGATCCATCCATAAGTACTCGGCGTGGTAGCCGTGGCGCTGGCTGGGGTGAGTAAAGCTCGAGACGAAGGACAACTGCCGGCGTCAATCGGATCAACTACGACGGCATGTAACCATAAACTCAATCCAACCCCTCGGAAGGTTATCGGAAGGTTATCGGAAGGTTATTCCCTTATTTATCTCACTCGCGATTCCGTAATCGATGGATAGGAACGCGTCCGCTGGGCGTTGGTTGACCTGCTATTCGCGCTAACCAGAGGCGAAACGTATTATTTTATCTGCTTTAGGATACAAAGCATCGCAAGAAAAACCAATAACCCCATTATGATTATGATTATGATTTCAGTTAAAGAGGCA
Organism: Ceratosolen fusciceps; assembly: GCA_018883505.1. Classification (NCBI taxonomy): domain Eukaryota; kingdom Metazoa; phylum Arthropoda; class Insecta; order Hymenoptera; family Agaonidae; genus Ceratosolen; species Ceratosolen fusciceps. The sequence continues at coordinate 6,713,909 of RCIC01000010.1, forward strand.
AATCAAATGTAACATGTAGCTCTCAACTAGCTTTATTGAATTATTCTTATATAAATAAATAAATAAAAAAATTAACACCGCAATCTATGTAAGTCTGTATTTATTAAGAAATTTTCAAATCAGTTTTTTCTTTTTTTTTCGTTTTTTTTTTTTTCTTGACAATCATAAGCCGTGAAATTTATTAAACTGCGAGTCACATCGCCAATGTACGCGTTCAATAACGTATTCCAAGTGTACAGATAATTTCGCTTTTTATTTTCTATTTTTTTTTTCTTTTCTTTTCTTTTCTTTCTTTCAACGCTATTTTCTCAGCTTCGTATGATACTCTTATCGCATTGTCTAATAATCAAATTACAGTAGTAACAAATTTATAGCTCTACATTATATCGAAGTAATGGAATTAATAATTAAATTGTTAATTTTCAACTGTCAAATGAGGCTTCAATGCTCCAATTGATAATCACAATCGTATTACATATCTATATATATATATAAATCAATATATACATGTCGTGAATGTATATGATAATTAATTAAACGTATTTTAATGCACAGCTGCAATTAAAAAACATAAACATATAACAATAATGTAACTTATGGTATAAAAAAATATCTGTCTGGAATACTAATTAATAATTAAGAACTTATGGAATAAAAATTTCTTTAGGTTTGGAGAAAATAGTTGTTCTAAAGAAAATTCTTAGCGATTCCTTATTCTAATTTTAAAATTAGCCACGCTCAAATATATATATATATATATATATATATATGTATATATATTCAAAATCAGACTTAATTTTATTTTCTCCTCGCTTTAAACGTACATATACTGTCTACTCAATATCATATAAAAAACATTTTAAATCTTTATTTAAATCAATGAGGTCGTAATATTCTAATATTAACGATGTCATCGTCGATTTATTCACTTATTATATAAAATATGTTGATTCTTGGATATTTTCTACGAATATTAACAATCTTCTTAAATCTATCTTATTAAATATATCTCTAAGTAAATGAATAATATTACAACTAATGATCTTATTAATATCAAGTATTAACAAAACTTACAGCGACGAATATTAATATTTACCTTACTTTCAATAAAAGATTTTGTAATCCTACGAATTATTTTTATTTAATTTGATGTATGTATGTATGTATGTATGCATGTATCTATGTATGTATATATATGTATATATCATGTAGCGGAATGTCAATTAGTTTATCTGATAAATATAATAACAATTATAATAAGAATAATAGTAATAATAATAGTAATAATATTAATTTCAACTAGCGTGACATTGAATTTCGTTTATTATACATAAATACATATTTATGCAGAAATACGTATACGTACATATCCATACATATATATATTTCTCGTAGTACTGAAAAATGTTCTAAAAAAAAGAAAATTAATTAAATATTTATATTACAATTTGCTTATAACATACTAAATGCACAAGAAGATTTCCCTTGTAATATTAAACGTATACGTATGAAGTTGTTTAAGGCACAGTCATCCTGTGGGACGAATAAACGCATTGAAATTCCTCGACATATACTTTTGACTTGACAAAGAAAAGACTTTACTATTATTTAAATTCTGTTCAGTACTCTCTTACTCTGACTCGATCACCGGCCGAATTTCATTATAAGCACTTGGCAAAATCTGTTTCCAACCCCATTAAATTAACCATTAAATCGAGGTAAATTATATAGAATTACAATCCCGGTCTCTACCTCTAAACAATAATAATCATAATCATAATAGTAGTAATAATAATAGTAATAATAATAGTAATAATAATAATAACAACAGCAGCAGCAGCACTATTATTCATAATAATAATAATAATAATAATAATAAAGAAAAAAAAATGTAATAAAATAAAACAAATAATAATAAGTGTAATATTTTGAAATGAGAGCGAATGAGAATAAAAATGATAATTGTTCATTGGCAAATGTCGATCAAGCGTTATGAAAAAAATCGTAACTGTTAGCAAAAAAAAGTAGAAAAAAAAAACAAAGAAAAAAAAACAAAACAACAATGATTTGCAGAGCGTAATAATTATGAAGCAGACAAAACACAGAATACAAAAAACAAAAAAAAAACGAAAAAAAAAAAAACAAACGACAACACAACAGTAACGACGGGAGGTAGTCTCAAAAATAAAAATTTGTACGATCCACACATTTTGACTTGGATTTTGGTCATGCATACGTACGATCAATAATTACAAGTGAAAAAAGCATCTCGGCACGCGAGTCCTGATCTCTCAGGACGCGCCTACGGAAAATTGGACGGACGTACCTGTAGTTGGGGATTGAGACTTGGACAGTGTGAGGAGGAAGGCGAAAGAGTAGACGAAGAGTGGAAGAGTGTTAGTGAGTTTTGAAGCGCAGGAAGTAGAAGAGGAAGAGTCTGCGAGGGTCCCCAAAGCCATCGCAAATTGCTAATTCTAATAAAAATCTCATGGGACGCGTGGCGGATTCGTATGCGGATTCGTAGCGGATTCGTAGCGGATTCGTAGCGGATTCACAATGTGTACACAGCGGATAGACAACGCATAGACAACGCATAGACAACGCATAGACAATGCAACGGATACACAACGGATACACAACGGATGCAAAACGGATGCAAAACGGATCGCAGCGCGCACATATATTCCTTCGTTATTCCATAAATTTGTTAGTAGAGACGTTATACACTTATAATACAAAATAATTCCCTCATGTCGCACGTCGTCTTAATAACAATACGTACGAGCGCATTTAGTATCATATCACATGGAGCGATTTAAGCTCCTCGCCGGCACGACCGCGAGTCCTGGCAGTGACCGACTATCTGGACGATTCGTTCATCCGGAGACGCGCACGCGCGCATTATAGTGTACGTGCATTACTGTGAGTGACGGGTTCTTCATCTCGTGGACGAGCGAGCAGCGAGGACTCGATGATCTCCATTAGGTTATTGGGAAAATAAGCTCTTCCCGCCCACAAGGCAATGCGCGCGCGCGTTATTTTATATATTACATTTAAACAAAACAAATACAAGGCAGAGTGTAAATAAAAGAGGGACGACGTGTCTTTTTTCAATAATGTTCACTTTACTTAAACTTAACAAAGATGTTGGAAGTATAAAATAAAGATTAGCAAATAAGAAATGATAGGAAACGCTTATTGTCGACATTCGAACGTTTATTACATTGACCGGTAAGGTCTAACCGGTAAGGACGCATGTACAGCGACGAGCGCGTGTCGCGCGATCCCGCCCCGATCCAATCCTTTCCGTGGACCGCGACAAGGATTTACTCCCTGCCTACCTCCATCCCCGCCAACCCGGCAGCTATCGCCGGCTCGCGACAATTAATAAGGCAAGGCTCGCGCGCTTACGTCGTTTATTAATTGTCCACCTCGAGTCGGTGGGGTAACCGGTAACGACCGACGGAGACCGACGGAGACCGACGGCTGCGGGGGTGGGGCGGACGCTTCGGTCCCACGGTCCGGAAGCTTCGACTTTAGCCGAACTTGCGCCCCGGGATTTCTCATTCTCGTCACCCGCGTGATTTTTTCAACGAGAAACCCTTCCCTTTACAAAAACAACCGCGATAAATTAATAATTACAAACTACAAATAATCCATAAATATATCTATATATGTATATATGTATATATGTATATATGTATATATGTATATATATAGGCGCGCGTTTGTGTGGTATGCTTGTGCGTGCGCGTGTGTTTGGGTGTGTAGGATTGGGGTTAGCTGGGGGTTATTGGGAGCTGGGGGTTATTGGGGGTGATTGTGCGCGTGGGTGTTGGTTGTGTTGTGTACACGTAGCGGCGTGGATTGATTACGATGACGACGATTTTTGATGATGCGTATTGACCGAGGCTCAAAGGCGCGTGAATTATTATACAAATTGATTAATCTCCGTGTTCGTAAGGTCCGGTAAGTTGATGAGCAGAAGAGAGAAAAGCCGACGGAGTCGCGGTTAGAAGATCCCCCCTTCTGTCGAATTAGGATCGCATTAGGAGGCGAGAGATTGTCCCGGCGTCCATGGATGCTGCTCCATGCGTGGGTTATCGGGGTCGCGCACCCCGGGATTTGGATGTCCAGGGTTGGTTACGAAAAACCGAGGTTGGCACCAGAGTGCGACGATCACATGGCCGTCTCGAGGGGCTGACTCTTGCTCCGGGCGGCCGCCGAGAGCTGGGTGAGCTCCGTCGGCTCGTTGGGCGCGAACGCGTCAAAGTTCGTCTCGAGGATGGCCTCGCTCTTGGACCTCAAGGGCCTGTCCTCGTCGAGGTTCGTCTCGAGGAGGGCCTCGCTCCTCGGCCGATCCTCGTAGTAGTAGTTATGGTGGCTGTGGTGCGGATGGGGCAGCGTAGCCCCGTGCGCCCCGAAGTACTCGGGCACGGGCTCGGAGACCGGGGTTACCGGACTGGCCTCGTAGTGCCCGACCCCGATGCCGTTCGAGGCCAGGCCCTCGTAATCCATCGAGGAGTTGGCGCGCAGGTCGCGCTTGAGCTCGCTGATGGAGTCGCCGGTGCCGAGGCTCGAGTTCAGGGGCAGCGTCGAGACGTTGTGCAGGTATCCCGTAGATACGTCGACGTGCTCGTTGATCGGCGTCGCCACGTCCTGTCGAAATCCGAGATAATTCTCTCATTTGTAATTCATTCCCTTATTTAATCGAACTTATCGTGTAATCGAGCGTTGTATGGGGGTTATTGGGGGTTATTGGGGGTTATTGGGGGTTATTGGGGTTGATTGACCTCGGGGGAGGCGACGCTGTTGGCCTCGGATTGCCAGGCGCTGTTGTTGCGCGACGTGAAGGTCGAATGGTTGCGGAAGCCCTCGTTACGGTATGTCAGGTCGTAGGCCGGATTGTCACCGACGAACTTTTGTCCGGGTACGCCGGTGCTGGTTCCGGGCGAGTAGCGCGGATTGTGCGGCTCGTACACGTCGTAGCAGTGGTTATCCTCGAGGGACGAGTTCAGCTGCGACTTGTCCATCGAGTCGAGACTCCCACCGTTCGACATCTTCTTGTAGTCCAAGGAACGGGAATTCAGCGTATCCGTGGACTGCTTCGTCTAAAATTAATTCAAACATCCGTTACTCCATCCGCCCCGTCTCTCTCCCGCTCTCTCCCGCTCTCTCTGTGACGTGGATGGACAGTGCGCGGCGGGACTATAATTGTCCGGCTACATACGAATACAAGCGAGTTGTTGAGCGTCGCTTGTGTGCTCTCTTATCATCTTATACTTAGCATTTGACATTGAAGGCTTGATCTTTACGTTAACGCGAAACGCACACGTTCAACACGTATTACGAAGAATAAGCACAGACAGAATCTTAAACATTCATCGCCACCTCATCTATCACGGAAGCTTTCGTCGTATCAACGAAATTGCATTCAAACAAACAAAAAAAAAAAAACAGTTTCCCTGCTTGAGTTGAGGATATTTTGGACTGATCAATGGCTCGGGACGAACTAAAGGAATGCGAATGCGTGGGTGTAAGAAGGACACACATTAGCATAGCGAGTGCCGTTTCATGCATACGTACGTACGTACGTACTAACTAATTGTACTAATTGTACTAATCCTGCGAAGCTGTTGTTGAAAATGAATAGAGTACAGAATACCTCTTGAGAGCTAACTACGTACGGCATCGTTGCGCAGAGAAAATGTTATGCGTACATAAAAACTGCCTTCCTTCCTTCCGTGCCATTACAACGGCAAGCAGACCAAAGCGTTTTTAACGATTTATCGAGGATTTACGGAGAGGAGAGAAACGGGGAAACGAGGGAGGGAGGTGAGGAGGTAGTGAAGGCGAGGCGGTAGGTTTGGCTGACAAGTCGCGTGCACGTACACGACGCGTAGACGGCAATCAATCAATCAAAATAAAAGCTCACATGAATAATGAAATATTGTCGGGTTTGTGTCTAACCTGCACTGCTGGCACCAGAACCACCTTTTTTCTCTTGCTCGGCAGCTTTAGCAATGCGTAGGCGGTATTAGTAAAGTCAAGACAATAATTGCTGTATCATTAATAATTACGGGCAGTTTAATACATCGCTCAATCGACAATCACGTATGATAATTCATTTATATAATTCTTATTTATATATATATATATGTTTTTTTCTCAAGGACCTTTCCTTATCAGTTTGACGATTGGGCTGGGGTGTGGGGGTAGAATTTCTTTGGACGTGAGATGAGTGATGCGACGATCGGTCGATCTGAATTCTTACCGCTATGGGTTTTCTTCTTTGGTAGGCGAGCTCCGAGAAACCGGAAGTCGAGCCTATCGAGCGCAGGGAGTGCAGTGACTGTCTGATCGAGTTTCTCCTTTCGAGCCTTTCGAGTCGGCGCTTCTTGGACTTGGATACCCAGAGCAGAACAGCAGTCGCCAATAAAGCGAGGGCGACGCCTATCGCGCTGAGCACGCCCACGGCGACGATGTCCTTCCTCCAAGACAGCGGGTCTATGTAGACTCTCGGATCTGTTGGCAGGGGGTGCGGTGGCGGTTGAGTGGGGTGGAGTGGGGTGGAGTGGGGTGGATTAGCGTAAATCGTTAGCTGGTGTCGCGGGGGATAGAGATCGGGGGCGAACTTACCGATTTCACAGACAAAGGGATTCGGCTGGCCGCAGTGATCGATTTCGATCGTTTGGTAGGTGAACATCGTGCACTGGTCGACCTTCTCCAGCTGTTGGACCCAGACGCGTTCGGAATAATCGAAGCGCTCCTGCTGCTTCCGCAAGAACTTCCACAGCTCGATGTAGTCCCCCATTATGAAGGGCATCGAGGCGTTAGCCGACTTGAACACAAAAAAACAAAGACGTTTGTTGATCCTCGTGGTCGGTTATTGGGGTTAATTGGGATTATTGGCGCGATGAGGATTGGTAGGTGGGATACAAGGATAGGAGGACGTTTTGGGAGAACTCACCCTGCAGAAGTCACGGGCTGCGAAAAAGTCCATGGGCGCTCCGACGTAGATGTAGCAGGTGTCGCCGACCAGGTCCCAGGCCGGAGGGCACTTACCGGTTAGTACTGACTGGTTGTTCATGTGGTAGGGCTGGTACTCGACCTGGAGGAGCTCCGGCGAGTCGCCGCGGTCGCGAATCCGCCCGGCGACCGCGAGGGTCTCGTTGTAGCCCCAATAGTTGTGGCGGGCGTCGACGCTCGACCTCCACATTTCCAATTGGCTAAAAACAACGACAATGCCAATCGTCAGCCTCCACCAGTCTCCTTCGTTATCGTTATTAATATTGTTGTTGTTGTTGTTGTTGTTGTCGTTGTTGTCATTGTTGTCATTACGAAACGTATTGGACGAGCGAGTGAAAGCCGACAGTTGCCCATCAAGCACATTAAATAAAGTTGTAAAGCGACAGACAAGTAAACGCGTTGGGGACGCACACTTGAACAAAGAGATATTCAAGCTCCTTTACCCTTTACCCTTTACCCTTTACCCTTTACCCTTTACCCTAGATAGATAGATAGATAGATATATGCATTTCATACTTTCGACGAGGAACGACACAGTCCCTTCAAATCACCATAAACAACAACGAATCACAGAGACTACATACGCTATTGGCAGTACATTGGCACTTTAATCGTTTGTTTGCCATTAGACGTTGGGCCGACATTTCTTTTATTCATCCGAAATCCGAGGATTCACGTGGTCGGACACGCGAACGTCGTCATATCGTGAATAAAGAAAGAAATGTCGGGCTTTTAAATTGAAAATTGACGAAAATTCGTTCAAAGTTCAAAAACTCCACTTTGCTGAATACCCTTTATATATATATATATATATATATATAGCGAGGCAATGCACATAAAATAGAAAGGAAAAAAAAAGGTAAAAAAAAAAAAAAAGAATCGCAGCCGTGTACTTACTTAGTGTACCATTCCGAGTCGACGACGCTGATTTATTTAATAACGTGCATGCGAATTTGCAATATGAAAGTAAAAAATAATTTGATAAATTAACGAAAACCAAATAAAAAATTAGAAGAAGAAGAAGAAGAAGAAGAAGAAGAAGGGGAAGAGGAAGAAAAGGGGAATGGCAAGAGGGTAATAAAGGAATGGTAAGGTAATGTTTAGTTTCGTAATAGTAAAAGGAGGTTATTGGGGTTATTGGGGTTATTGGGGTTATCGGGGTTATCGGGGTTATCGGGGTTACAAACGAATTGATGTACTCACAGCGATCTGTTGATTGTGAGCATTTCGTAATCGTTGTCGGGGTTAAAGAAGATGTTGTCCACGTACTGTTGGCCGGGAGTTCCCGCGACGATTGTGCTCCGGCCTTCGCGATCTAAAGCATAGTTTCTAAAAAGGGAGGGAGTAAGGTCGGCCATTAATTAATCCACGAGATACAGAGATTTAGTTTCGCTGCGCTGATACGTAGATTTAGATACTACGGGCCGGCTTACTTGTAAAATCCATTGTGGGACGTGCTCTGGTAAATGGGGAGTCGGACCCTTTCGAAGCCGGATATCTCCAGCAAATGCTTCCCCAAATTGCCGTGCAGGTAATTCAAGGTCATGTTACTGACGACTTGCTTTAAAACGATATTGTTCTCGTAGGAGGCGTTGTTCTTCGTAAAGTAATTCCTGAAGATCGTCACTTCTTGGTAAGGGCTGCTCTGTCGGCCCTCGACGTACCTACGCAAACGGATCGGGACCGCATAAGATCGGAAGATTATTCATAGGTGCGCGTAAGGGGGAGGGGGAGGCGGGGGATGGATGACTCACAATGCCGGACTATCGAGATTGTCGGCGAAGAGGTTGTTATGGATCCAGCCCTTGAGAGACGTAGCGGAGCCACGGGAGTCTGCTCTGATCCTAAGCCCACCTTGATTCTTCATCACCAGGTTGTTCTTGGTTCGCCAAGCAAAATAAAAACAAAAAAAACAAAAAAAAATACAGGTGGATAAGTAAAGAATACAGCGGTCGTAACGGTCTCGAGGGGGGACGACGACTCACTCGGAAGAAGATGGACTGGGTGTTTTGTATGTCGATGGAGACAGCGGACTTGCAGGTACTGAAGTTGCCGTAGAGCTTTTCGCAATTGTCGACGAACTGGTTCCTCTCCAGGGTAATGACAGCGTTGACCTCGCCGGCGCTCGAGTACTTGACCGCGCCCTCCTGGCACTTGGAGATGACCGAGTAGGATATGTTGTGCTGGACGTCGCGGTCTGCAAGAAGCAATTGTGCCGCGTTAGCCGTGCGACCGCGAGCTTATTGGATAGGTTATTGGACGACGTCTCACTGAATCCTATGGCGGATATGGGCAGGGTGACGACCTCGGCGATGAAGCCGTGGGTGTTACTGGCACCGGTCGCGAAGAGCTTCACGCTCAAGCTCGGGCCCTGAGTCTTAAACAGCTTCTTCTCCATGTGATTGCTGACGTAGAGCTCGTCGATCTTCTTGACCGTCGCGTTGTAAATGTCCCCGTCGTAGAGCGTCAGGCTGTCCATCCTGCCCGGCTTGCCCGTCGAGTTGAACAGGTTGAACTGCAGGAGCCTGTCAACAGGTTAACAGGGGGTGGGGGTGGTACGTTACTTAGGGTAATCGATCCGTTCATTATCGGGTCGATAATGCCCGATCTCCTCCCGACGACGGCATACGGCTGTCACGTAGCGCGAAGGGACGCTTACCTGAAGCCGAAGGGCTTGGCGCGGTGATTGCTACGGAAGATCTTGACGCAGTTCACCGGGTTGTTGTCGTACTTGTAATAGAGCAGGACCCGCTCCTCGATGGTGACCTCTTTGGTAGTATCACAGATATCGACAATGCTAAACAAATGGTAGGGTATGTTGAGGTCCTTGAGGGGAGTGAAGGAGCTCTCGTCTGCCTCCCGACCCTCGCCCGTCAGCGACAGGATGTTGATCCCGTTGCCGAGGACGTTCTTCACCTGGTTGAACAGCAGCTCGACCTTCAAAAGACAAGCCCGGCCCGCGGCGGCAATTAATCACCACGGCAATTAATCGCTACGCCCACCTACGTATTCTGTGCACGGGCTGGGTGGGGGGTGATGGGGTGGTGACGAGTCCCCCAGAGGCTTACCGTGTGCGTGGGCGATATGATGTTGATGCCGTGGTAGGCGCTCCGGTCGATGTTGACCCGGGTGACGCTCGGCGACTTGATGATGGACTGCACGGCAGCCGACCTCTCGTTGTGCAGTATCCCCGCCCCGGTGATGTTCACGTACTTGAGGACGGACTCGACCCGGCGCACGGTCTCGTGCGTCACCACGTCGTGGATGCGGTACTCGTACAGGTAGTGCTCGAACTCGCTGTTGGCTATGCGTATGCCGCCCCAGTAGTTTAACGTCGGCTCGAGGTTACGCTGACCGCAATGGAGGAACACGAACATCCCGTCCCAGGGGCACTCGTACCGCTGGCCGAACAGCTGGCCGTTAAGCCTTACCTGGCACTCCTCCAAGCTCTCCTCGTTACCGGTGCACTGTAAATTTAACGTTCGCGTTCGCCTATTCGTTTCGACGTATTTATTACCGCGACATCGGCGTCGTTGCGTAAATTAAGGGACGGGCGGTTATTGGGGTTATTGGGGTTATTGGGGGGGGGGGGGTGGAGGGGGGGGGGAGGGAGAGAGCGATAATAGATAGCGACGACTGACCTGCAGGGGCTCGGGCCAGGACCATATTCTGGATAAGGATCCCGGATGAAGCTCGTATCGGCGATCTCTCGAGACGTAGACGTTCAGTGGGTCGTAGCCTAATTGCCGGCAGGCGACCTGGGCGTTACGCTCGGTGAAGCGCTTGTCGCAGAGGGGGATCCACTGGAGGGTCGTACGATTGAAGTACTCGAGGAAGCCTGTATTGTCCGGGAAGGTAGCGGAAGCGACGATGCAAAGTACGAGAGATAGATTATAATGAGCGCCCTTGATTGATGGCTTACGGGTACGAGGACCACACGTGCCCCGCTACCCCGCTGCCCCGCTGCCCCGCTACCCCGTAAACCTCTGACGGACTAACCTTCGTTGGTGGCGTTCGTGCAGTTCTCCTCCTTGCAGAGCCGTATGCTTTCGGTGCCGGTGCTCCTCTTCCTCGCTGTCGGCAGCTCCTTCCTCTCCTCGATCGGACGCATTACGATCTCGTGGCCGGGGGCCCCGATGGCCTTCAGCGTGCCCAGCACGAGGATCCCTACGTTCGGGGCGAATTCCATGACGACGTCCGGATAGACGTGGAGCGTCGCGTCCGGCATTACCGTCACGTCCGAGCGGATGACGTAAGGCTGGGGCCTCGGGTACAGGGAGAGGTTGTCGAGTATACGACCCCCGAGGTTCTTGAGATCGACTTGGGCTATCGGCTCCCAGGACGCGGATATCGAGGAGTCCAGAGAATCGGTCGTTAAATACGGCCGGAAGTTGGCGACCGCGTGGTCGTTCCAGTCGTCGAAGTCAAATATTCTCTGCCTGGGACGTGGGGGGGGGTTTGTTTTTTTATTATTATTATTATTATAAGACAGACCAGGCTGGCTCGGTTATTCGGGGTGGGGGTTATTGGGGATGGGAAGAAAGGCAGAAAGGAAGAAAGGAAGAAAGGAGTAAAGTTATCTCACCTGATCTGAAGATCGTCGGCCGTGCCCCACCAATTTTCAGTCACATCGACCTTGTTGTTGATTTTCGCGGTCCTTATACCAGCAAGGAGCTCGTAATCCAGAGAATTGCCGCCAAATAAATTCCTGTTCACGCGTACCTTCTGGATGCCGTGAAAGCCGACAACATAGGTCGGCGTGTCGAACATCTGGTGGACGCCGCGACTGGCGGCCGCGCCACGACTGTTCTGCTTGACCTCGTTCAGCACGAATCTCGCGTCGATCTCCCCGAGGATCTCCGACTGGCTGTCGGCCCGGAACTCGATCATGAATGCCCCGGCGTTGCGCTCGATCCTGTTGCCCTCGATCCTCATGCGCTTCTCCATGCCGCGGACCGATATCAGACCGGTCTTGCACCGGTTCCCGTCGAAGCGGTTCCCGGACATGTTGAAGCTCGCGTAGTGTCCGTCCACGACGAAGGCGAACTGCTCGTTACCCTGCCACGTGTTGTTGTCCATGTAGATCGAGTGGGTGAAGTTCTCGTTGTACTGCCAGACGTAGGGGAGCGCGATCTCGAAGCCGCCTGCCTCGTTCCGCTCGATCGTGCTGTCCTTCACGATCCAGTGGAAGAGGTTGTTCGACTGGCGCATGTCCCGGCTGTACTGGATCATACCCCGGCCGTTGTCCGTGATCAAGCTGTTGGTATTTCGAACGAGCGTTACCGCGGGCTCTCTCTCACCCCACCATACACCTTTACCGACTGACTGTATACAATACGCGTGATTAAATGGATAATACGAATGCGATGGTTTGGTGAGAATAATGGACGATCGCTACTTCCTCCGATGATCCAGCGAGGATGGCCCACTCACCCACTCACTCGCCCACTCGCCCACTCACTCACCCACCCACTCACCTGTTGTTTATGTGAATCGCTATTTCCGATATGTTGGAGTTGTAAACGTTCCAATGCGGCGAGTGGACGTATATGGCTTCCTGGTGATTGTGCGAGACCTCGCAATTAATCAGCTGAATCGACTCGTTGGCCTTGCGGAGATAATGGTCGCCGCAGTCGTCGAGGTAGCGGTTGTAATACGAGGCGAGGACGCCTCGCCGGTTGCCCCGGATCTTCGTGTTCGACACGCGGAGGATGGGAATCGGGCCGCGGACTATTCGGTTCTTTATATCCTGGAACAGAGCCGTTTGACCATTCAGTACGCCCCCCCTCTCTCTCTACCCGTCCCGCGACCCTCTCTTTGACGTCCGAATTATCGCCAGGAATAGGGGTAAGGTGGACGTCGACGATCCGGTACGGGATTCGTGTCAGCGAGCACGAGTGCCCGCGATTGACTCGATACCACGGGATACGGGGTACGGGGTACGGGGTTATTGGGGTACGGGGTACGGGACGGGACTGGACCAAGTGGAGAGCAGTTACCTGAATGGGCGCGGGTAGCGCGGTGAGGACAATAACGGTCCCGCCCAATGCGTTCTCGCCGCTGTGGTACTCGAACACGACGATGTAGGAGCTCGAGGCGACCGGAAATACCGTAAGATCCCTGTTCAGGTGCCAGGCGTTACCCGGCTGCTTCGTACTCTGCGAATCGTGCAGAATTATCCTCTCGGTGCTTCGGTTCTGTATTGGGTTCAGAAGCTGGATGCCGATTACGTATCCGGGCATGCACTGGAATATACAATTTCTCGTCATAAGCTCCGTTTCTCTCTCTACCCCCCTCCTCCCTCCTTTCAGCCCCGCCGGTCGTTAAATAAATCCGGTCGTGCCGAACGTAACGCGAACGGCATAAGAAGTGACTACTGACCATGATGTGAAGGTATCGGTCGATGGCCTCGCCGTTGACCTTGGAGGTGACGAGGTACTTGGTCTCGCCCATCGAGAGGGCGATGTCCGAGCCGTGGCCCGGCACCATTATCGGGTCGTAGCTCGAGTCGAGGGACGTGTCCGGGGAGGTGATGAACCAGCCGGCGAACTCCCGCTGCTGGACCGCGGACAGGGCCGGGTTGTGCCTGATCCCGGCGACCTTGTTGTTCTCGAGCCGTGAACTCGAGATCCGCAGCCCGAGCTGCTTGAAGCTGATCCCGCTCCCCCGATTGTTCGAGAAGTCGCTGTTACGGACCGTGTTCACCGCGTCCGCCGAGTATATGTCCGAGTAGAGGATCCCCAAGCCGTCCTGGAGGTTGTTTATCACCTTGACGCCCTCCAACGAGTGACGGGCGAAGTCTATCTGGAGCGCTGTTGATCCCCAAGACGACAACAATGACGATAGGCGTCTAGCTATCTACGATCTAGCTCTAGCTCTAGCTCTAGCTCTAGCTCTAGCTCTAGCTCTCCAGCTCTCTAGCTCACCTGGCTTGAAGGAACTGGTCGTGTAGTCGAGCAGACCGGCCCTCTCGATGGTTATGTATTGCAGGTCGCTCCTGAGGGCGAGGGGACCGAGCCTGAGCCCGGCCCAGGCGGCCTCCGTGCACTTGACCCCGACGTCGTTCTCGTGGCTGCACGAGTTCTCGAACTCGTCGATGCCCTCGGCCTTGCAGCGCGACAGGTCCACGTCGTCCTCGGTGCACTGGACGTTGCTCAGTACTATGTCCTCGTTCGTCCCGGCGCTCGGTATCTGCGACCGCTCCATGAACCAGTTGTCGGGGTCGAGGGTCAGGCCCAGCTGGTGACAGACCAGTGCCGCGTCCCGCATCGTCCAGCCGTAGTTGCAAACCGTGCCCCACCTGTCGCCGACTCGCACCTGCGCCCACGCAAACGCTCAACTTACTACCACCGCTCGATCGTTAAAAAAAACCCCAATAACCCCAATAACCCCAATAACCCCGCGCCTCTACTCAACGAGGGAATCTCGTCTACAGGCGCGCGCGCGCGCGCGCGCGACGAGCGTTTTACCGACCTGGAGTCTGCCCTCGTGGTTCGTCTTGCCGCCGAGGAGCCTGACCGGGACCTGGCTCAGCTTGTCGACGTGGGCCGTCCCCTCGAGCTTGCCCGTCTCGTCGAGCTCCATCGTCGTGTCGTTGTCGGATGAGCCGATGACGATCTCCTCCTTGAGCGTCATGAGGATGTTGCTCGGCCCGGTGCCGTGTGCGTCGAGCTTACCCGCGACCATTATGCCGACAGCTGGGGGGAAGCGGAGCGTCACTCCCGGCTGGAGGATGAGCTTGCCACCGGGCCGGACGTTGATGTCCCGCTTCACCGTGTACTCGCCTGCCTGGAGTATCTCCTGGCCGTCTACCTCCCCGCCGACGATGTTCGTCCCCGGGGCGAGGAAGCGCGGCACGAAGGTCGGGTTCGGGTTTATCGTGTAAGTTGCCGGGTTACTGCTGTGCAGCAGGTAAGGTATGTACTCGATCTTGGCGAGGTTGTATCTGTCCTTCCTGAAAAGCCGGAAAGAGGGCGCGGGGAGCGTAGTCAGAGGACGATTCTTTATCGCTAATGTGCCAATGACCTTGATACGGCAAGCGTCAAATTAAGATTTCGTGAAAATACCTATGGAAGAGCCTCTCGAATATCTCGGACTGCTCGCTGGATCCGAGCCAGTTGTACGTGCAGTTGATGATTTTGCTCTGGTCCTCGAGGTGCGAGCCGATCTCGTAATTCGATTCGGGATTGTGCAGTATGTTCCGGAAGACGTGGACGTTGCTCGAGGAGACGACGACGACGGCGGAGACCCTCGAACGGGGTATGAGCCGTGAGCCCTGTACGTCCCCGTTGTCGAAGGGCTCGCGAGCCTTGTTGTTCCTCAAGAAGTTCCGGGTGAAGACGAGCCGCTGGAGGTCACTGTAGGGCGAGAGGCCGAGGCTCGCTACGAAGAAGCCCCGATTGTCGTAGAACTCGTTGTGCTGGATAAGCAGTTCCGCGGGCAGTATGTTGAACTCCTCGTAGAGGGGATTGCGCACGAGGATGCCCCCGTACGTATGCTCCCGGAAGTGATTGTACTCGAGGGTGCCCTCGACGTTGAGGGCCGGGCTCAGCTTTATGCCGAGCTTCGCGTTCTGGACGAAGACGTTGTGGCCGATCTGTAGCCTAAGGATGCCCTGCTTGTGCCGCCAACTCGATTCTATTTGGACGGCACTCTCGGAGCTGCTGTTGAACCAATTCCCGGTGACGTTCACGTACGAATCGCCCGTCGCGTTACCGACCTTGGATCAAAAAGGTTTTCACTCGTATTTTATCACTCGCATTACTCGCAATTACTCGGCTTTGAATGAGGTAAATAACGAACAATATATAAAACCAATAAAACAAACAAATAAATAAAGAAACAAATAAATAAATAGTAAAACTGACGAGGATGCCGATGTCGTGGTTCCGGAATATCTCCGAGTACTCGACGACGGTGGTCTGGTTGAAGTGTAGGTACTCGGTGGTGGAGCTGCTGTTGAGCCAGACGGCGATGCCGTAGCCGCGGTTCGAGGATACGCTCGTCCTGGAGACGTTGCGACTGCCGCCGGTCACGGTGATGTTAATCCCGTCGCCCTTGTTGAAGGCGATACGACTGCCGGTGACGTTGATGTCCGGCACACCGCCGAGGACGTGGATCCCGGCGACGTGGCGGTTGTTCGACACCGAAGTGCCGTCGACGTGTAGGGCCGAGCGCAGCCTCTCCGCGGCGATGCCGCGTCCGTTGTTGTCCGCTATCGTGCTGCCCGTCACGTTCAGGTCGTATGCCTTCTCTGAGGGAAAGGTCAAAGGGCCAGGCTATCAACTTTGCCCCCGTTCACGAGCGTTTGAGGATGCGGCTGAGCTGGATGCGCCGCATTGAGGTGGACTTACTGTAGCCGGAGGTGAGGCGGAGGAAGGCGATCATGGAGGTGCGCGGCTCGGCGAAGAACTTGATGTAAAGATTCTCCCTGGAGGTGGTGACGCTCTGTGGCAGGGTGCCGTTACGCACACTGACGCGGGCGAGGAGCTTCTCCCCGACGCTTATGCCGTCGTAGACTTCGATAACCGCGCTGTCGTTCCGGTCGGTCTTCATTTGCAGGAAGTGCACCGTCAGTACGTGGCCCGCGGTCGTGAAAATGTGCTGGAATCGTAGAATCGCAGGCCTTAGTCCCTCGATACCCCGAATCCTCTCGTTGCTCGCGAAAGTACTTGCCAATGACCCCGATCGGCTTTCGAGCCGCCGACCGATACCCGATTTACTATACTATATTCGCAAGCTTTGCCTTCGTAAGGCAAACGAGAAGATGAAGCGGGGGGGGGGGGAGGAAAGGAGTCCCTTTCAGTTTCTCGCATGAGAGGTTTCGACGTGGGTACGCGTTGGTAGATGGACGGTAGAGCGGGGACGGTTCGGCAAGTCGAGCGTCTCAGAAGCCCGGAGCTATGTACTTGGCCATATGCTCGGTAAACGAAAGGGAAAGCTATACGTTGGTTATTTGGGGGCAGGAGGAGACAGAGGAGGAGGAGATGGAGGAGGAGATGGAGGAGGAGATGGAGGAGGAGGAGGAGTAGGCGCTTGTCTCACCTGGGGGCAGCGCTTCTGGTTCGGGGCGTACTTGCTCTGCTCGAGAGATATGGTCACGGGTAGGGTTTGGCTGGCCGTCCTGGGGAAGGTGCAGAGGTCGTATACGTCCGCCCGGTCGGCCCTCTCGTCCGGCTGCTCGTCGTGGTGCACGTACTTGATGCCGTCGGCCTCGTTCTCCTCTATTACGCAATTGTGAATGTGCGCCTGTCCGGTGGAGCTGTTCATGTAGATCCCGTATCCTGATAAACGAATCATCCGTTACCGCTCTCCCCTTCGTTGTACTTTCTCTCCCGCGTGCATTGGATCATCGACTGACGATGCATATGATGTATATATATATATATATATACATGTAGAAGCACGTATAGGTCGTGGTCGCGGAAAATAACAGTCGAGCGCCGGCGCGATTGATCGATAATCGATAAACTCCTTGGCTCGGCTTTCTCCGGTATTTACCTCTGTTGCTCTGGATCGTGCAGTTGGAGATGACGATGGGCGCGTCCGGGATGGTCACGTTGATGCCCGTGAACGCCGAGCCGATGATGGATATGTATTCCATTCTGGGGGGAACACCCTCGACGTGCAAGGCCGAGGTGACGTTGAATTCCCGGCCCGTCCCTGCGTGCCTGAGTATTAAAGACATTGATTAAGTTAAAAAAAATGTTGACCTCTCGCGCTCGTGCTCGTGCTCGTCTCCCCGTAGAAAATACCCTCACCGGATCTCCACGTGCTTGAGAATGGACTTTGACCTGCGCACGTAGAGCGTGTTCTCCTGGATGAGCGGCCGGTCGTAGAGGGCACCCTCGAACCTCAGTCCCCTCCAGTGCTTGATGGCACTGGTCGCCCCGTCGTGGTACGGGGAGCAGGCTATCCCCAAGTCCGGATGGTAGTCTGCAAGGAGGAGGGTTTTTTTTAACGGTGGTTCGAGGCTAGGTCGGGCAAAGATCACCCTGGCCCGGGGAAGGCTTACCGCATACGCCGGCACCGAGCATCCTGTAAGGCCATCGGCCGCAACTCTGCAGCGATGACTCGGTGCCCTTGCACTGGGGCTGCTCGTACAGCAGCCTGGGTCTCGCCGGCCACTGCCTGTCCATCCATCCCCACCAGCGGCCACCCTGGAAGCCGAGCTCCCTGCAGGCCGTCTCCAGGTCCGCCCGGGTCCAGCTACAAGCACGTACCTCCTATTTAGGCTACACAGTCTACCTACGAGCATCCCGATCTTACGGGACACCTTTTGCACTCGAGGTCGCTGACCTCAAGCCTTGCGGCCTTGGCGCCTCAAGGCCATTCACCAACCAGATCGCGTTTCACGCAGCCCGAATAAAAAAAGATGCCGCTAAAGCTCAACGACCGGCGATTAAAGGATTCTTTATTAATAATCAAGTCCCGTTAGGCGCATTGTCCGAGAGGTAATGAATGGCGCTGTAGGGTAATGAAACTAATGGTTGACGAAAAGAGCCGAGGGTTAGCCAAGGAGGCTACGCAGCCGACTCCCGTTACCCGAGTGAAGTTCACCCTCGTCGTACTTACTTTCTCGAGTTGGTGCAGACGGATCTCCACTCTCCCTTGTGGAGGATCTGCAGCCTACCCTCGAGGGGACTGGAGCCATCGACGAGCCGGACCGAGCGCGGCTCCGGCCGACCGGACGGACCCTCTGCACTCGTCAGGACGATCGGCTGCCTCTCCTCCCCCTGCAAAACAATAGTTAACCCTTGGTGATTAGGCGAGCAAGCGAACCACATCCCTACGAGAGCACCTTCCGTGACCGCGGCAGCTCACCACTCGGTCACATTGAAAAGGATGGGCATGGGCAGGGGCGGGGGGTACGCGCGGGGGGCAAGGGATAAAGCTCCCGATAAGCTCGAAATACGTTCGGTCGCTCGCTGGGTACGAATCAAGAGATTTATAATGACTGGATTAAAGCTGCCCCGCAAGCGCATTCTTTCATCAGTTCACCAATCCCTTAATTATCTCAATTGCTACTAAAACTTTACGAGCCTCGCATGAGATTAAATAATAATAGCAGTGGGAGGAGCGGGATGTCGGGGGTGGGAAGGTGGGGGTAGGGGAGGAGGTGCTTCGAGTCTCCTCGATGCAATTTCTCCCAAGTAAAATTAATTGCCGAGTTGTATTAAAAAAAAAAAAAAAAAAAAGAAAGAAAATCCATATGGAATAGCGGAATAAGCGAGAGGGGGGAGGGCGGGGGGCGGGTGAGATTATTAGAAAGAATAAGTAGCTGAAAGTATTGTCGTAATATGAGTAGCGAAACGCTATATAAGGAAGTAATATAAGGGAAAGGGAAAGGGAAAGGGAAAGGGAAAGGGATGGATTATAGCTTACCTAACCCGTAGCTCCCGAGAGACTGACGCGGTCCCAATGACTCCGACGGTTTATATAAACTCGCCGGGCGGCGAGTGGAAAACCCCCGGTAACATAAGCCTCCCCGCGTCTACGTAATCGCGGCATCGGTTTCGCGTCCTCTACGTTTGGCGATCTGGACGTGGGGATTGGGGGGTGAGGAGGAGGAGGAGGAGGAGGAGGAGGAAAACTCGCACCGAGTCAAGGAATTCGTCAATTTCATTCTCACGAGTTGCCATCGGGCCAGCGGGCGCTTCAAAGGGCCCGTTTTATGAAAAAACGAAGACTTCCGGTCATCCGTGAGATCGACAGGCGCAGCCTCCCCCACGGATAAATGATGGACCAGATGCGCGTCTCGGGCACAATGTATAAGCTCCCCGGCGAGGCGGCGAGGAGTTAAAAATTACGGCACTCATTGTCCGAGCATCGATCAGAGCGGCACTGGCGGTGGTTGCGGGGCAGGAGGAGCAGCAGGAGGAGCAGGAGGAATACGGATGACGTTTAATTACCAGTGGAAAAAAAGTAATTAATGGAAGCCCGGATTAGCGTCATTCACAAAGCTCTAAATTAACGTCATTCCATAAGTGAAACTACATAACGTAATAAATATTTGTCATATAAAGCGAATGAGGCATCGTAATTAAAGAGCCTGAATCATCGACGCATGACCACCACCACCACCACCACCACCACCACTACTACTACTACTGCTGCTGCTGCTGCTGCTTATGATTAAATTGATAGCAGGCAACGGTGCAAGGATGATTGTAAAAAAAAACCGTCGATAAGCCTTGAATAAGAAAGACAGAGTATCTAACGGTTTTCATCCGTCACCGTCTACGTCATTATTCATCATTCATCTCGTATTATTAAAAGGTGTGTCTTGCGTGTATTGCGAGCGGAGAGCTCGATCGATCCGCCTCATCCATTCATGAATCCTTGATTACGAAGCATATGCTGCGTCTTTATGGAATTACGTTCGCGCGGACAATGCCAATGGCGAGATAAGATAAGATAAGCCTGGATCTGTCTGCGTACCCATGCTTTTGCGATATGGATAAAAAGTAAGGGTGTGCCTTAAGGGGGTCGTTTCTATGACTTCTCAACCTCTCATTCAACGAATCATTGGTACGCAATTTAACGAGTAACATTGTTGCGCTACGATGGTGGGGCGAGGGGTTCGCGGAATGAGGGGGAAAAGCGCCCGATTCCGCGGAAAAGGGCCAATGTCACGAGGGCCAATAAACACGAGGAGTATTATTATCGCGCGACGCTGTACTGGCTCGTCGTACGTGTGTTGGGCGAGGCTGTGGGTTGAGGGGATGAGGGGTTGGGGCGTAGGGGGACTTTGGGAACAATTACTCGTTGATCCGTGACCCGAAAGTGAGCGGCACTACGTCAACGGCAAGAGTTGATTCACTCATTATTAGCCACAATTTTCTTGCTCTTCTACTCCGTGTACGCGTCCCGCCGTTATTTACTCGCTCTCTCTCTCACTCTCTCTCTCTCTCGCTCTCTGGTCCTCCGCCCCCGACATCATATCTTTCATTCATCCTTTTTTGCTTTTTTTTTTGCGCTCGCCACTATCGCTATCATCGCCTCTTTTAACGAAGGAATTAGACGCGGCTGAATCCGTGGCAGGAGCGTAATTGATCAATTGCGCGGAATTCACTGGCAAGATAGTGAGTGAGAGGGAGAGAGAGAGAGAGAGAGCGACGAGCATGTAGCCGTCAAGGATATTTCGACGAAAGGTTATTGGGGGCGAGGGAGTTCATCTTCTTCCGGCGTGTCGTCGCGCGAATAGATGCCGTCAAGACGCTTCCTATGCTAATGAACACGTGTGTTCCGACTCGTGCTCTCTCTCTCTCTCTCTCTCTCTCTCTCTCGCCCTGGTGTACCGATTGATTGCCAGCAGCTGCTCGTCCCGCCGCTCCGAGAACCCGTTGCTTATCCGACCTTTTAAAGATTTAATTGTCTTTGCATAAGGTAGCGGAAGCGATAGATTAACATTCGCTACATCGTATGCGAGACTCGCGCGCCCTCCTCCACCCCTCCACCCTCTCTCACTCATGTTTTTTAATTCCTATTGAATGCTTTTGATTAATGACTCAGTTATCCAAATTTACAAAAGCACTTGCGCTCGTCTGGAAACATCCGCGGCCTCGAGGCTCTTGGTCGCTTCCATTAGGTTTATAGAAAATTCCAGTTCGCCTGGAATGCCTGGAATCCGAATATTTATTGTGCTCGCGTACTTGTGCCCACGTACGTACGTAGACGCGAAGCCAAAAATTTCCCAGCCTATATAAACAAGGAAGCAGTGAAATTCACAGAAATGTCCAAACTCACTGTTGAGGGGGGCGGGGGGGGGAGGGAAAGAAAATCACGGGATTCAGTTATTCTACGAATGAAATAATTAACGACGACGAAGGCCGTCCATCATAATATTTACATAAATGGGTCTATTGTTGGTTTTGTGTGTTGTTGTTGTTGTTGCTGCTGCTGCTGCTGCTGCTGTTTTCAATCTCCAATAACAATTTAATAATCTTTGTCCGTTATTATTAATAACGTATAATTAATCGAGAGAGAACGAGTAGTAAGTAATAGGTAGTAGTAGCAGCAGTAGTAGCAGCAGCAGTAGTGGCAGCAGTTGGCTTATGATTTATCGTGGCAATTGGGTAAAGTATTGTCTAATTGCATTATCTATACGATGTTAAAACACCATTATAACTTGCATTATAAATAATTGACGAAGCGCTTTGGAAACGCTTTGCAGCCCGTCAGTGTATAAGAGAGAGAGAGAGAGAGAGAGAGAGAGAGAATAAGGGAGATTGTCGTGGACACGAAAGCGATTATGATTAATTAGGGCTCGTTGTCGAGGATCTCTAATGACGAAGAGCCGCCGAGGAAACGTGATGGAATAAAAATAGATCGGATTAGCGTGTCGATCCTCGACGGATTTATCAGTCATTCCTCCGTATCGGCGTCAAGCTGCCAAGGCTCCCGGGAGCATCTAATTAGCTAAATTAGCTTATTGGCCTCTATCGAAAAGAAAAACATAAAGAAAAGAAAAGAAAAGAAAAAAAGATAAACGAGGAGCGGCTGTCGTTTGATCAAAGACGAAGCAGCGAGGCGCAACGTATCCCTAAACGAATGATTCGCTCAAATCGCTTTGAATTCGCTAGACACGCGATAATACGTATATCCGCCGGCGCTGTCCAGGTTATTTGGGTCATAAGGGGGCCGTGGTGAGGTGAGGTGAGGTGGGGGGGGAGAGTCAACGAGCCACCTTCGGCACTAAATTTTAATTGCCGAGATGTGCAACGTCAAGGGGATAACGAGGTCGGGCGGGGCCACGGAGGAGTAGAGCCTACGTCTAGGAAGGAGTCCGTCGAACCCCCTACGAGGCGTGCGTTTTTCACGCTTATTATCGGTATGACGGGACTCGGCTCGCCTAATGATCCCGGGATGAGTGATTTTTCCGATCAGTCGCTCGATCCTTCGCCTCCTTATCCAATCCGACGAGCCGCCCTCGTCACGTCGTCTGCGACAACAACAAAGTACGGACTAATTGGACCAAAGATGCCCAAGATAACCCCCGATAAGCTAATCAACGACAAAACTTAACGGGCCGATGAACGTTTCCAAATAAACGATCCTCGGCCTCGCAATCGCTAACGGCTTTACGCCCCCTCCCCCTCGAAGACGAGCTCCAGCGTAGCTTCGCTGGCAGTCGGTTACGCTCGTTCCGATGACGTAGTCCCGGGCGTGCGCGTAATACGGCCACGTAGTGGGACGGAGCGCAGCTACGGGGCGTGGCAGGGCAGGGGCAGGGGCAGGGGCAGGGGAAAAGGACGGGGACACGAAGGAAACGAGGATCCGCGGCCGAAACAAAAGCGCCCCGGGGATGTCATCGATCTGGGAGAGGGTGGCGAGGTGGCCGCAGCCGTCTCGGGTAATGCGATACCTCGCCAAAAAAAATCTTGTAAGGCCTCGCCAAGTTTCGAGCTCTCGGTTCCCGCGACTGTATTTTCGGTTGTACGCGCCCCGCCCTATTTCCACGGGCCATTAGCCTAACGGGACGCACTGGGGCGCGATGCCGTCGACAAAAGCTCGGCTTACGTCCTTACTCGGGACCTCTTGCGTCCCCGACGCCAATAACCCTCCGAGCTTACCGCGCCGGTAAGCCGAGACACCCGCGACACCGACTTCCTCGACTTCCTCGACTTCCTCGACTTCCTCCCCGACGGCATAGCCACGCTCCGAGTGCCTTTACTCGTCGGCAACGAACGAACAAGCCTTTCCTACCAACCAATGAGCCCAATAACGTCCGCGAATCCACGAATTCGTGGATTCTTACGTGGGAGTCTCTCTTTTAATGAGAACCGCTACTACCCTCGCGATGATCCTGTAGGGCTTCTATGTGTTTCGAGGAAATTCGCGGGGAAAATTGACGGGAAATAATGCATCGGGAGGTGACGAGGCGGATTCGTTGGCCGACTCCTGCCACGACTGGCCCATCCCACTTTCTCTGCCGCTGATCACCTTGTGATCAATCGTATCCCTGAATTTCCCCTTTAACCAGCAACGTAATGTTATCATTATATTTAAAGCTAGCACGATGACCTTGCTTCACCCCAATGACATTATCGGCCATTTTAAACGCTGAAACGCCTCCGTCAACTTCATTTCATTTTCCCTCTCCGTGGCTTTTAACGCGTTAGCCAAGTGGTTGCGAATCATTGAGCAGCTGGCATAGAAATGAAATCCTCGCGATACTTTACCTGGGGATATCGTTAAATTGTCGTCTTAGCTCGCCGCTCACCGGGCCTCTAAATCTCTCTAAAACTCTCAATAAATGAAATGTCGAGCCACCCTACTGCCCCCGGTGCACGCCACTTTTTTTATTCAACGGCCGTTATCGAACAGAGTAAAACGGGGGATCTCCATTTTCTTCTCTCTTTTCTTCTCTCTCTCTTTCTTTATTCTCTTTCTTATCTTTCGTGAACGTGATAGATCGCGTCGACGTGTCAAACTGTTAAGAAGACATACTCGGACTTCTCGTATCGATCCGTAGTACCAAGTGAATCCAGAACTTACTCCCAAAACTCAGTCCCCCTTACCCCGCAGATGGTGCGCTCTCTCTCTCTCTCTCTCTCTCTCTAACGTCCGACTTGAAATAAAGCTAATCATCTTTATTTATGCTTGAAAATCGTAAAAGTAAAAAAAAAAAAAAAAAAAAAAAACAATAATGCCGTAATTATGAAAGAATTTAAAAACGAGCTGAGTCGACTCGGTCGGCACGGCAGGAGCTAAGGTTCGCATCCGCGAGTACAGTTACATCGGCTTTAGTGCCTTTGTCCGATCCTTTGTATCCCGCCTCCGAGGATCATATTTCCCCGAGCCCATTTTTCTTTAAAGTACTGAAGCAAGCCTCGCGTTTTTGCAGTCTAGCCTTATTGATATTTAGATATTAGCCGGCGCTGCTCCCAATGGGTCGGATCGTCCGATGGATTTCCTCCGAGAGCCGCTGCGCTAATGGTTCGCGCGAGTCGTCCGGACGCAGGAGACAACGAGCCGATCCTCCGAGGTTCAGCCCTCCCCCGCCAACCCACTTACCCACCCACTTACCGCATGCAATTGTAATTTCCTCGACTGTTGTAAAAGAGATCGAGGCCCGTGTTTTATCCTTCTCCCCGGTGATCCTAAAGCTGCGCCTTCCGGCTCCCCCCCCCCCCCTACGTAGCACCGAGATTCGGGCCACTGACTTTTCCGGTCAGAACCTCACCGAACTGTATCGCTTTCCTCCCCCGTCGCCGCTCCATACCTCGTCTTTATCCCCTTCGCCGATTCCCTTCCGTCTTGGGGAACGCGCGCCGTACCCGGACAATCGCGCAATCTCCCGGTAGATTTACTTGCTCCGATGCTCGCGGCGCGACAAGCCTCCCACCGCGCCTCCCGTCGTGTCTCCCGTCGTGTCTCCCATCGTATCTCCACCCTCCCCGACGGGTCTTTTATCTATCGGCGGATAGCGTTACGGTTAGCGAGTCCTTCGCCAGCCAGGATAATTGTTAAACGCAACGGACGGCCCCCAATAACCCCAACCCCTCCCAGCCACCGGCCCTCTCCGCGGACAGAAGCCAGACAGACAGGTTAAAATTACACGTATTGCTTTCAATTCAGGGCTTTGGCGGACACGGTCTCCAGGGATTCTGCAGGGACGGTGTGCCGAGCGACGACATCCGCGACCATCTCTCGCCTTATAAATAAGAGGACGCGCGCGTCATGCAAACGTAAGCGTTTCCAGAGTCGGGGAGAGTAGTGGGGTTAGGTATAAGCCGAGCATGGTGTCCATCACTATCGGCTGTATCCGGTAATCGTGGCTTACGAGCCGACCAGCTCCGCTCGACTCGATTCCATTTAATTCCTTCCTCCTCGTTGACCATTGACGCGAACGCGAAGCCTCGCGCTCCGCTTTCATTGTATATTAAATGCATTGTCCTTGCCATGCCTGGCTCATCGATACTTTAATTACGGCGCACACGAGTTATTGCCATTCATCCCGTACTGCGCGCCTACGGACTCGCGCTCGTTCTATTTTTCTTTCTTTTTCTTTTTCTTTTTCTTTTTTTTTTAACGAGATAATACAGCTTCCTCTGGTGCGGAATACTCGCTGTACTCTCATCCGAGGAGAGCTAAGAGATCCCGATGCCGATGAAAAGCCCACGGAGAGGATAATTAACGTAGCTTGGGTATCGTGACTTGGGCTGGAAAGCGAGGGCGGCTGCAGAGGATTTTAAAGGGATCGCCAATCGGAAAATCATAGATCCTCTTCTTGGCTTGGGGGATTTAGACGATGGTATTATCGGTGCACTTGTGTACACGGGGACTTGTGTAATGGGATTAGACTCGTCGGCAACAAGTATACGCGTGCAAGTGTCTGTTTCGTCCAAGCTATTTACTATAAAATTACTACTCGTGATTCTCGATTCACTTAGACCACAATAAGTATTCCTATCGATGGTTCTTTTTTTTTTGTTTTGGTTTGTTCCGTCGTTCTAAGCTCTTTGTTTGAGGGAGGGGGAGCGGGATAAAATGAAATAAAATACAATAAAATAGCGGGCTCTCGTTATTTGTAGAAAAGCGATCAACGCGTATCGTCGGATTAATCAGATCAATCGCGGGCTCTTTCCTTCTCTCCTCTCTAAATAATATTTCGAGAATGAGGATAACGAGGTCTCCCACCCCCCCCTCCTTTCTTTAACAACCGCAAATCTCTAAAGGAAAGGACGTTTAAATGTAAAGAAAAAGGCTCTGCCGGTCATCTGGATAGTGGCTGGTCAAAGCTTCGAGATCCAAGATCGTAATCGCCGGGGTGTTAAGCCGTGCGAAATAGAGCCGTGCGAAATAAAGCCTGCTCCACAAACGTATTATCGATATATTCTAAATTGCTTTCGAGGCCGGCTGTCCGACCGCTGCACTGTCTGCCCATGTAATACAATCGAGGACCCTCGATCATTCTCAATCGTACGAGCCGGCTCGTTTCCACTTTTCATTACGTATTAGCGAAGCGTTAAAGCGATTGTCGCCGGCGAAATCGGTGCTTCTACGCACCTCGATGGACCGAGTGTATGGGCTCGGCCGTAAAGGGAAAGCGATCGAAGATCCTTAATCGTCGATCGTTGCGCATACAATTACGAGCATTACGAGCACGGCTGCGCTCACCAGCGCATTTCATAAATATAAAATGTAACAATAATTGTCGTTCGTGGTAGTTACGCTTTTCTTTTTTTCTTCTTCTTCTTCTTCTCCCCCCCCACCCCGAATTACTGGTTCCGGAACGCGATGAACTCGAGCGCCAAGTAAACGTATATGAATTGCAATTAACGTGATCGGTTTTGACGGTTGATTGAGGTCTAATCGGCTGCGTAAGGCTGTTCGTTATTTGTAATAAAGGACCTGCCGGGTCATCCGCTGGAGTACACGTACACGGAGATGGAAAAATTTGGATCGTCGGTCGGGTAAAACCGGTCGCGGCGACGCAGCCACGAAAATCTTTCTCACGCCGAGGAAGCGGAGCTGAAGGTACGCTTGAGTTTTCACGCCATCGGCTCACGCCGACCTCGAGCGATTGATCCCGGAGCGGGAAAACTTTCCGAGCGAGAGGAGCCGCGGCGTAACGCCCGCTCGGGCACCCCACAGCGCTTGCCGAGTGAAAGTGTCGGCGGCAGCCGGAAAAGTTATACGCCCGAGAATAAGCCCGTGAGTCGAAATGTCCATCGGCCCGTGACCGGGACGTGCCCGGGTTGGGGGGAAGGGAGGGGGATGGGGGGCGCGTGCGCGAACAATGCGGCGTCGCGAAAATAAAGCGTAAAAAAGAAAAAGTATAGGGGGACGGGAGGGGACACAACAGCGACCACGACCAGGACGACCACGACGACGACGACGACGACGACGACGACGACGACGACGAGGACGACATATTGTGTGTAGCGCCCGGTCGCGTTATGCACACTGAGTGCTTTAAGTACCTATTCACGTTTTTCTGGTGTTTCCGGTTCGAGGGCGCACAAACATAAAGAAAGAGGGGAAAAAAAATAACAAAAAAAAAATACATATATATATAATACGAGAGTGAAGCGCTTCCCCTTTCTCCGACGAACCTTCCGTGTCCTTGTGCCGGTCAAAGGGAAAATGCCGCTCGTTGCTGGGCGCGGTCGTGCCCTAGGAAGTTCCACGATTCGATGACATACATCGGCGTGCCTCCGCTGCTTGTGAGGGGGGGAGAGGGGGAATTTCAAAACGGCCACTCTCTTCATGAATGGGACAGTGTATTACCCTAACGCATAACGCAGACGGCGCTACGAGGATTTCGGCTGCGCGATAACGACGTTACGTTGCCAGGGTCATGGACCCCCGCGCTACTTCTGAATTTTCGTGATCCCCCGCCCCCCCTAAAATTCACTCAGCACCCTTATTATTTTATTATTCTTCTTCGATAAACGCAGTGGCTGAGTCTCTGGTCGGAGTCTCTGCTCTATAGAGCCTTCTTCCCCTCGGCCCTCCGCCGTCACTCGATGGGTTGCTGCCCAGTTATTATGGAATCGTCGTCCGCAAGACTCGGGCAAGTTAGTCGAGGTAATTAACAAGAGAGCTAGTTACCCATAAACCTTTTGCAATGCATTGTAATGTTATAATGGGAGGCCCCAATAACCCCGAAGCCCCGAAGCGTAATTATTTGGTCTCGTTTATAGATTTGTGAATTAGGCTTCGCCTAATTAGCGGGAGCTTGAACGTGTTCGTATTGAGCATTCCATTGAAGCCATCGATGCCTAGGTAATGTCGGCGATTGGGAGCCCGGGCCAACAGGTGAGTGAATTTTTACGTTTACGCCCGAAAGGCCCGTAGGCCTGTCGTGTGTGCCCAGGTGAATAAGCGAGCGGCCATTCGATTATTTACTTTAAAATCTACTTTGCTCATTGTATATAGATCCTCGTCATTTTCCTTATCTGGCCTCTGAATGGGTAATGGATGGGGGGAGGGGGGGTAGACCGAGCCTGGCATACTTTAACTCGGAATGTTAAGTCGAGCGACAACACGACAATGCTCGTTTACGCAATTTTTATATAAAACGAGCGCACGCTCGTGCGTGTATCTTAAAGAGGATACATCGGAAAAGGGAATGTCAATTGAGTCGTAAATCTCTCTCTCTCTCCCCCCCTCTCTCTCAGAATAACACGTTATGGGTTTATTTTAGGAAGTAAACGTTATTTTATAGCAGCTATTATACGCAAGCTGAGAGAGAGAGAGAAAGCAGCGTTACGTGTCCGAGGGTGTTGGTAATTATGAAGTAAGGCAATAAAACGGCTGCAAGGCATCATTGTATTGGTCCTTAGTCGTGGGGGGAGAGAAGCGGTAGCGCACCTTATCCGTAAGAACGGCGTATAAATTCGTTCGGCTCGACCGCCGTATACTAATTCGGTGGACGAATGGAGGGGAAAGAAATCCCCATGGGATCGGATAAACTCGCGCGGAGACCCGTCGATCACCTCGTTCGACCTGGCCGACGACAAGCCTGACGAGCTCGTAAGCAGCGCCAATGTCCGCTCGGGCAGCATCGACGGTCACCGAGGAGATGATAAGAGTCCGCGGAGAGGTCGAACGAACCCCGCCATCCTATACAGCAACAACAACAGCAGCAATAATGATAATAACGACAGGAATAGTACGACATTGTCTCTTATCGGGGGGCGAAGAGACGCGTCGGCTCAGGAAATCAGTCGAGTTACGGAATTCAGCGCGGGCGCTTTTTTTTTTTTTTTTTACCTCCGATCATCGGAGCAACATCGGAGATACGAGCGCCTCCGAGAATATAGCTAGACTGCTGCTGCTGCTGCTGCTGCTGCTGCTGCTGCTGCCGACGACTTAATAAGAACGCGTACAAGAACTGCTAAGAGCGCGAGGGCCTTGTTGGCATTGTTAAGAGAATAGTAATAGTGTGGAAGCGGTGTGCGGACGTGGCAGTGGTGGAAGCGGTGGAATATGACCTATTTCCAGGCCGATTAAATATCGATACGCCCGACTACGGCCGAGGCAATAACAATCAAAGCCAACGATCGACGGAGCGCGAGGTGTGGGGAGGTGTGTGTGGGGGGCGGGAGTCTTTGTAATCAATCCGGCCCGTCGGTACCGCCGTCGGTAGCCATAAACCCGGCCATTTAATTACCCTCGGAGCGGAGGTGCGCGCCATCTTACCTCGTGCGCCGTACTGGCCTCCCCTCTCGTCCCTCCCCCCTCGCCACTCCGGCCACCCACGCGCCCCCCCGCCCCCCACAGGTCGCGTCAAACTGCAAGGGCGCAGCGTAGCGATAACAGAGCGGAGCGCTCGGCCTCCTCCTCGCCGTGGAGTCCAGGTGCTTTGACCCCGCGTGCCCGAGTCCATTTACCTTCGCCGGAGTGCGGTTGAATCGATAGAGTAGGCGCGCGACTCGGGCGCGCAGGCTCGGCAAGGATATAGGCCGGCTGGCCACCGGGTAGCCGCCGACCTGGCCTCGCGCGACTCCGAGCCCCTTCGTTTTATTTCCCGAATACCGGAAGCTGGGACGCGCCGACCACCCCGGCAACGATATCCGCACTTCGGCTCAGCCGACGACTGAACAATTTTTATAATATTATGTACTATTTTATACGTCGGCCTTCGTCACCGGGTTAACAATACGACCCTCTCCGAGGCCTTGCGTCCAAAGGAAGTCCATCGACATTGATTTTCCTCGCCCTACACCCCCGTACGTTTTGCTACGAGGCACGCGACCAGCCGTCGCATCGCCACCCGCCAACGAGATCGCGATCGCCCTGCGCTGCCATCGACAACGCTCGACCGCGCTTTCGAACAACAACAACAACAACAACAACAACAAATAATAAATAATAACAAATAATAACAAATAATGAGCGTGGGACGGATGCGTCGGGCGGAGTCGTATTAATTTCGCAAGATCTTGTTGAAAGTGGGCTGCGAACTAGTTGGGGCTCGTCCGGACGGCCGCGTAATCTGCCTCGTATTTTTTTTTTTTTTTTTCTTTTATAATGAGCCACGATAATAACGGGCACGCCCAGGACGCGAGACGCACCGGCGACCCAAGGTTAATGGTCCTTCGAGTTTATGGCTATGCTAATAATGCGACGCGGCCGACGATCCTACGCGCTCCGCACGAGATCTATGGCAAAAGGACCCTCAATGAAGAACTCGGTGCTCGACTCCCTCTCCAGGATCATTCATCTACGGGTTGGAGGAGAAGGAGAAGGAGGTGGAGGAGAAGTAGGTGGAGGAAGGACGTCGTTGGGGG
Organism: Ceratosolen fusciceps; assembly: GCA_018883505.1. Classification (NCBI taxonomy): domain Eukaryota; kingdom Metazoa; phylum Arthropoda; class Insecta; order Hymenoptera; family Agaonidae; genus Ceratosolen; species Ceratosolen fusciceps. The sequence goes on from RCIC01000010.1 coordinate 6,745,183, forward strand.
TTATTGGGGTTATTGCGGATGGATGAAGTCGGGAGTCGCTTTTACGTACGTCGATTCGGGTCAAATGAAATACGAATGCATTCGTCCTCGGGTTTTCGTTTCACGAGCGTCATCGCTTTCTCGCTCGGGCAGAAGACCACGTGCAAGGAATTACGTAAACCCGAGGACGAATACACTGACGAACGTAAAAAGCGTTGTAGTGTAGGAGGCATTAGCAATAAGGAGGAGTTCTTACGTCTCGGCCCACTTCATTACTACGATTAATTCATTAATCACGGATGGATTTGTTCTCGGGGGGGGGGGGGCTACATCCCCCCCGAGCTCCTTTACAAATTACCTAGGGATTATCGGCGAGGGAGGATCGGCGTGGGATCGGAGTCGGAGTCGTAGGGCGGGAGGGGGGGGGCGCTAATCCGTTAATTAGCAAGGCATGCCGGGAGATATCTAGAGCGCAATGTTATTATTGCGCATTGAGTGCGTTACGCGGCTCAGGGCTTCTCAGTCTATTTCATTTATAAAACCGTTTGCCCCAGGGTCTTGGTTGTATTCGTGGGCTTGGCGTACGGTAACGGTGCCTCTCCGGTGCCTCTCCGGTGCCTCTCCGGTGCCCGATACCTCCTCCTCCTCCTCCTCCCCACCCTACCCACCCAACGCTGTCACTTGTCACGGCATTACGAAATCTACCTCACGTATTCACGACGTGTATGTGTAACAGCGTATATTCTCGAAATGTTTTCAAGAAAGAACGTTATTACTTAATAACGCGTAGCGCAGCGCTGAGTTGGAAATCATAAACACTTTATTAACTAGAATTACTCGTGCACGCATTCCTTTTACATATATATCTATATATCTATATATATTTACTTTATTTATTTATTTATTTATTTACTTATTAATCCGTTTTATTAGATCGGGATTGTTTGATTGACGTTTGATTATTATTCGACGGAGCCGTAGAGGTAATAAAAGGAGCCCGAGCGCGTACGTAACCAAGCAGCGCAATGACCTACAAATAATCCGAAAGTAGTAGTAGTAGTAGTAGTAGTAGCAGTAGTAGCCTTTTGTTGCCGGGCGCACATTGTCTCGCTCCCGTAAACATCCCCGTGACGTAAGAGCAATTGAAAAGGCTAATGCCACGAGGGCACCCAGGATGTTTATATCTAGCTAGTAGCTTGACTAGCTCCGGGGCACGAGCGACTCGTCAGCGGCGAGACTCCGCGTGCCGGCGTCGACGGACCGCTGGGGAGCCGGGTGAAACGCTCGAAAGCACGGGGTACGAGGACTTGTTGAGAGCCGGGGGCGGCGATCGCCGGGATACGTGGGTTACGGGCGGCTCCGCTGGCGCATTCATTCATAACCGTCCCGAGGAGGAGGAGGAGGAGGAGGAGGAGGAGTAGGAGGAGGAGGAGTCGCGAGCGACGCCCGAAACGTCCCCGTCTCGCCCACCAGTGACCGAGCCTCGAGAGCATCTAGCGCGCGCGCGCCCACGGATCCTCATCAGCACGAGGTCCTCTCGAGGAGGACGGGGAGGATGCGCGGCCTCTGAATTTCAATTTTCTCCCGGGACAATGGGAGGACGAGGAAGGCTCTCGTCCTTTTACACCTTTTGACTCTCGTCGATCTAATCTCCACCCTCCCCCCTCCCCCCCCCCCATAACCCCATTTGACTCGCCCGGATGACTCGTCCTCGCCACTTTCATGCCTATTAATCATTGATATTGTACGTAAGGCATTCAAAAGAGGTGTGACGCGCGCTGCGATCCCTCTGCTTTGTTAAGGAGGTTATCCGACGACGGGACTCGGCGCTCCTCTCCTGGAAAATTTTATCCAGCCTCGAAGGACCGAGCGTATTCGCCGCTCAACAATGGATTCGATATATCGAACGAACGAACGAACGAGCGAGCGAGCCTCGCTTATCTCGAATTATCCATTACATTGTTATGTATCCCGTAATATATAGGCGGCGATTAAAAAAAAAACGAGAATGTCGTTTCGTTTTATTTTCTCCTCTCCGAGAGCTCTTTACTAGAAATCCGAGCACCTCCCCCCCTCCCCCAATAAGCCCCGTCGCCCTGTAGAAAAACACTTACGGACTCCGGCCGATAAAGCAATAAAGGGATTTTTCACGGATACGTAAGCCCGAAGCCGGGGGGATTTCGTGAAAATGACCGGACTAATTGGATCGAGGGTCTCCTCCCCTCGCCTCGCCCCGTCCCGCCGTACGTGTCGCGACGACTCAGCGGCAACACGAGTTTACACGAGGGCTTTGTCATGCCGGCGACGGCCACATACTTTGTTGCGTAAAACGAGGGCACGCAGCTGATAACGGATAGCTCATCGTTACGCTCGGCATTAGGGGGGGAGGGGACGGGGGCAGGGTGGGGTGGGGCGGGGGGGGGCGAGGAGGTAGCAGCGAATCCAGGAGGAATAATGACACTTGGTCTTAGGACGTTACGAAATGCAGGAGGGGCGATTAAATGTTGTATCAAGGCACGTGGACCCCGGAGCCTGGGCCCGGGCTCGCTCCGACTCCAGGCGAAGTCGTTGAGCTCGCCGGTGCTCCACTTTGTACTTATCAGTGCCCCGATCCCACGCGGCTAGATAGCTAATACCGGCAGATAACGGCAGATCTCGTAGGCGTTTATAGGCATTGCGCCAGCTTATTCGGCTAAGCTTTTCCTTATTTCATTCGATATATACATATACATATACATATACATATACATATATATACGTATATATATGGTTATAACGAGCCGCGACCGTTCGATCGTGGGTAATGAATTTTTTACGAGTCCATTGACGTGGAGGAGCCATCGGGACCCGCTCGGGATCATTAGTTTTATCTATGAATTTATGGATCACCGGGCCGGCTCCTCGCTCTACCTGGACGGACCATATCCCGTAGGTTCCTTTGGCCCGGGAGCCCTTTTGAGCCCCGATCGGTCATCACTTTCCCTTATCCGATCGGTCACTCTTCACCCAATGACCGGCCGAGCACTTAATCGGTCCGTTTGCGCTTTGTAAAAAAAAAAAAAAAAAAAAAACAAAAAAAATCCTTACGCAGCCGCGGCTCGGCGGACTCGGCGATTCGAATTCCGTCTCCTTATCGGCTACGTAGGTATCGGCTACGCGTAGTGGCGATAATGGATGATCGCCGGTGGCGGCGGTGCGCCCGCGATCCATTCCCGGATCGTTGATCGGACGATTCTGCAGGATCGGGGTGGGGATGCGAGCCGCGCTACGCAATTAGCAGCTCGTCCTTACCCTCGGCGGCTACGGAGCCGGCGATCGAGATCCCCTGCCCACGACAATGACAGCTAGAGTAACGGGCCTCTCGGGACCGGCACTCGTCCGTTTCCCAGAGCCGCCTACGCGCCTCCGAAGACTTTTCCCCGGCCATTAACGAGACACATTTCACGGAGCCGCGGCGCTCATCTTTCTCGTTCGTCTTCGTCCCCCGTCCCCCCGTCCCCTCGTCCCAATCGTCACAGGCCGAGAGACTGGCTCGCGAGCCGCGGTACTTTCTCCGCACGGGGTCTTTGCCCAACCGCCGCCCAACGAGGATCCTCTTACTCCGTACCTATTCCTCGTCACCGAGGAATTTCTTTCGAGGTGCCCGTCTCAACGCCTCTCCCCCCTTCTCGTTCATATCAATCATAGAGACGGGAACTCGGCGTCCCCGCGACCCACATACCTCTCACAGATCTCTCCCCCCCCCCTCCACCCCAATAACAGTTCCACCGCACCCCCCCGCCCTTCGTCGCCGACGTCCAAAGCTAATTGTAGCGACGAGTATCTTTTCTATATTTTCTACGAACGACGCTGTCCGTGAAAGCTACTTCCCTTTCTAACATTCACTCCCACGCAGTCTCGCACCCACACTTGGCTGCCCTCTAATCGGCCGCGATCCACTCGATTTCCGTTGCCTTGTCGCGAGACTCGGAAAACAAAGAAGCCAGTCCGGAGATTCGATAAATCGCTGTTCGAGCCCAAAGGAATATTTTCAGATTAACGATTCTCCAACGTTATTCTCGAACGTCCGCGTTACCTTTACGATTGTCCGAGGCGGTGGGGTGAGGGGGGCCGGGGAGAAAATAAAGGGGGAGACGCATTCGTAACCTGCAGAGAATTTCCATTAAGCGCGATAAGGAAAGTGTTTATCTTGGTATGAGTGTACACACGCGGACTACATACGAAAAGTTATGACGTGATCGTGGAAAACGTGTTCATGTATATATATATATATAATTTAATTCAAATTGCCGTAAGAGCTTAGGGGAGCACGAGCAGCGGTAGATCTGGTCTGGGCGACGAAGAGTAGCGGATGGAGGGCGGAGGGGAGGGAGGGATGGAGAGGAGATCAGAGGCCGGACTTGTAAAGCATTGCGCGAAAAGCAAAAGCAAGACTGGGTAGGCGGCAGTGAGGGGCTAATATCCTCCCAGTGGTCGGTTCGACGGTCCAGCGGAGCTCGGCTATCCACGGCAGGCTCGTCAAAACTTGCTTGGATTAAGTCCCGCGCAGCCGAGGAGGACATTGTTACCGGACAATTACCGGACAATTACCGGACAATTACCGTACAATCTGCCGAGCCCAGACGTGTTCATTCCCTCTGACCGACCCGCGCCTTTCTCCCATTAATATTACTGTTATTGTTGTCGTTGCTGTTGTTGTTGTTGTTCTTTGTTGCTGTTGCTGTTGCTGTCTGTTGCTGTCGTTGTTGTTATAACGGTTATAATGACGGTGCTGGCGGTAATTGCCAATGGCAGAGACAGACGTAATGGTCCATTAGCGGCGATGCCTGACTAGGTCGTGTGGGGCGGGGGGGAGGGGGGTCGGATCGATAGATCGTAAAGGAAGCTCGGACAGCTGGAGCGGCAAGTGAATCGCGCCGCGGCTCTTATCAGCGAGTCCGACACCTGCGCGCACCCATGGGTTATCGATCGGCTTCGGCTCGCCCGTGCCCCCTCCCTCCCCTCCGCCCCCCGCCCTTGGCGCCGGAGTCCCGTCATCGGTGGCACGCGATCCCGATGAGTCGGCGGGCCCAAATATCGATCCCCGACGCCGCTTATCTTATCTATCGGCGGCCGACCACGTGCCCTCGGCCCACCCTACCCCAATAACCCCAGTCCCTTCTGTCAACCTGTCCGTTTACGCCCCAGAGGTGGACGAAGGAGGAACGCGCAACGTCCCGGTAATTCCCAAGCCCTTACCGATGCGTGGATCACCGTCTCTTCCCCGAGGAAGCAGTAAAATAAGTAACGTCCCGATCGTCGGAACGCGCGCCTCCTGCGGGCACTCGATCTACGTGGGAACGGCTACTACCGGGTATTACCGTGGTAGGCCCACTAAAGTCCCGGTTAAGGAGAAACGGGCGGGCCCGGCTAATCTCGGCTACTCTAATAATGCGCACTATCGCGCACACGCATCCGAAGGCTCAAGCTTTGATGAATCAGCTCAATTTAGCGTTTTACGGAGACCAAGTTTGAGCGCGGCGCCGTTCCAAAAACAATAAATGATTCACGCGGGCGTGCCAGCTCCGATCGTCCCGTCGTCTATTCGCGATACGCTGGTGGTGGTGGTGGTGGTGGTGGGGGGGGGTGGCGGCGGCTGATGAGTAGAGAGCCGTCGTACGCCACGCGCATCGTAACTACACGTTTTTCCCGCGACTCGCTGCCGCCGTACGTGAGCGAACGCGCCTCCGTCTTCCACCTTGCGCTCCCCTCTCTGCCCCCCGCCCCTCTCTGACGTCTGAGCTATACAGAGAGAGAGAGAGGGGAGAGAGAGAGCTGGCGTACGTAATACGCGTAGCTCCTCGTCGGGAGCTTGTGGGAAATTCGAATCCGTCGAATCGAAAAGTTTAGCCGGAGGGGGGAGGGTAATTAAAGAGAGGGACTTTATGCTACGAGGGAGCAGTAGCCAGTAGCAGAAGCTTGGCAGAGTTAAGGCAGACTCTACATTTCCATGGCCAATTCTTTTTAAGGAATTCAATGTTCTTGAATCTCGTAGTCTCGAGCGATGCAATAAAAAAATCATCACCGTCGACGAATACTTGATAACGGGACGAGGTTATTGGGGAACTTTTCGAGGAATTTTACGCTCACCAAATAACATCTTACCTGCGGGCACAGCTTCTCTATCTCTATCTATCTCTATCTATCTATCTCTATCTCTCATAGGTGGACGCGCGTGGCCGTAAAGGGAACCCCGGATTTACATATTCCTAACCGAAATAGCTTTGAAATGGGGATTCGCACTCGATCCGAAGCCGATCTTTATCCCGCTCACGTAATAGCGTCGACTCGGCGGTTATTGAATGGGACGGCCGACGGATTTCTTCATAAGATCGTAGATCGGAGGAGTGGTCGGCGAAGAGGGGCGGCCGACGACAGGAGAGTCGATCGCAGTCGTTGAAAATCTCGCCAGACGATCGACTGACTCGGAAAAGCGGGACTGCGAGGCTGCGGGGCTACGGGGCTGCGGGGCTACGGGGTGCGGGCAGGGGGAGGATCGGGGAGGGGGCGCCATTAGGTACTCGAGAAACGAGGATCGAAGGTTGATTTATCCGGTGACGAGGGGTCTCGCTCGAGCCCGGGATATTCCCAGGTGCCCGATGACGGGCTCGTTTTTAAAACCGCCGACCGATGGCACCGAGTGAACCCGGTGATCTATCGATCACTTATCGGTCCGAGAGTCCCTTGGAGACTTGGCGTCGCGATCGAGCCGAGGCTCCGTTTCCCAAGGAGGGGATGACGTCCCTGCTCCCGGCAGGACAAATTGTCTTGTCCCAAGTGGCGCCTCCGACGCGCGCTGCCCCCCTCCCCCCCCCCCCCCCCACGAGTTCAGCCTCATTCGCTCATTCACACTTCCCGTTCGAGTCGCGTTTGCATTGTGAGGGGGCCTGGCTCTCCCGGGACCGGCAAATGGCCGAACGTCTTCCCATTCTTAATCCGACGTAACTCCATTGCTCAATGTCAACGCGCTGATCCCGTCCTCGCCAAAGCCCGTCGCACGTCCCGTTCGATTATCTCAAATTATCGATAGCTCGCAGCTCGCAGAATGCGGGGGACACGCGCGCCTTGCCTCGATTACCGGGAAAACCGGGAGAAGGACCGAGGTCGTGACCGCTGTAGCCGACCTGGATGCGTCATCTTACAAACGACCTCCTTAATGTCGCTCCGGGCATTAGGCCTCGTAAACAGGTGTAGGAGGGGGTGGGGTGAGGGGAGGGGGCGAGAGGTCCTTTAATGTTGAGCCGATCGAGTTCAGGGACCCGAGTACTTTAGCTTTAGCATTAATCCGCTCATCCAGCCGAGGTAGCCTTTGAAGCTAAGTTCCTTTGAACGTTGACTTTGTTAGGCCGTGGCTCTGGTATCCGTTGTCCGGGGCTTAACCCGGAGATGATCGTCTGTCCGGAGACGGAGAGAGAGAGAGAGAGAGAGAGAGAGGAGCGGAACCTCGGATACTTGATTGGATCAGCCGATTAGTCGTTCTACTTTTTTTTCTTCTCTCTCCACGCTCGGTCAATCCTTCCCTCAATCCTTCCTCCCTCCCTCCCTCCCAAACCCCCCCGTCGCCGTTAGACGGACCTCGCCCCGCACCGCTAGGTTTACTACAAGGCGTAATGAGATTAAGAAAGCCGTGACCGAAGCTCCCATAATGCCGAGCGGCATTCTCTCTCGCTTCTTATTTTCAGCCTCTATCCGCCCGGGCCCGTCAATTAGCCTCGTTACACTCATTAACCGTGGGGGGGAGGGGGGTAGAGAAAGAGAAGCTTGTATTTTTAGCCCACCGGATCATCTTCCGGCCGAGATTTCCTCGCTCCTCGACGCCAGTCGGAGAGGAGTCGCCGAAATTCGCTCGAGGAGCCCCGAGCGCGCTGTTTTTCAAAAGCGAGGATGCCCGCCGAGGTCGTGAGAGGCGGTTACACACGTTTTCTCTCTCTCTCTCTCTCTCTCCGTCTCTCACTCTCTATCACTCAGTCAGTCAGTAAGGTTCAGGCTCTTGGGACGAGCAATAAAAACGCCAGTCGTAAGGCGGATGATCATGAACGGGGCATTCCTTCACGCGACTCGGTCGAGGAATTTCTTTGTCATCGGGGGGACCGAGCTCCCCCGCCATCACCCGGGTCCCCGCTCCGGGCGCGACACGTCCAACCCCCCCACCTCCCCCAGGAAAGCTTGAATTACAAGTCAGAGGGGAGTATCGCGAGCAACCCTTGCCAGGGACCGAGTCGGCCCGATCGTGGTCAGCGAACGCACGTGGGCCCCGTGCGTGCCCTCGGCAACGGGAGCAGGTAGTTACGGGGCCCGGAGCGCCTCCCCCTTCTTCTACCTGCGGCTAGTGGCGCTTCTCTGGTAGCCGCCTTTCTTTCTCGCGGGCCCCCGTACAATGAAAAAGCCAAGTCGGCCCGTCAAATCGAGTCCGAGTCGACGTCGTCGGTCCTGGACGGGCAAAACCGCCTCCGGGCGGCCCTTTTCACCCTCCCCTCTATTTAGCTACTCCTAGAGCGACTTTTCAGCCTACTCGTCTTCTTCCTCTTCTTCTTCTTTCTCTTCTTTTTTCTTTCTTTTTTTTTTTTTTCCCTCCACCCATTGTGCGACCCTCGAGCTCTCCCTTTCTCTTTCCCGTTTTCCCATAGGTCGTATTATCCGAGCCACGGAGAGGATGGGTCACGCGTGTTGGTGGGCCCTTTTTACCGAATATTTACTGCTTTTATCTTGAGAATCGTGCCGACTGGATTTTTCTCCATCCGTGTTTTTACAGGTTTACGTAGCACCTTTACGCCGGACCAGAGAGCTACGTCTATCGTGTCTTTGGCTTCTCTGTCCTCCCCCGCGCCGTCCCGCCGTCCCGTCCCGCCGTCCCACCGTCACGCCGTCACGGCGCATCGCCGGCCTCCTGCCGATCCCGACCCCACTCGAGAAAGGACGTAGCTCCACGAAGCTGAGTCGAGAGCTGCCCGAGAGCTGCCCGAGAGCTGCCCGAGAGCTGCCCGACGTGACCAAGGCTTCACAAAGGGACGACGCTTCCCACTACGTACGTGTTCACACGGCTTCACGCGGCTTCACACGGCTTCAGACGGCTTCAGACGGTTTCAGACGGCTTCAGACGGCTCGAGACGGGCAAACTACTGCTCGGCCGCTCGCAGCCACGAGTCGCTCTAGGACTAGGGAAGTACGTCCGAGGAGCTTCTTCCTTTCTCTTAGACGGGGACCATACCCGGGTCGATACCCGGGGGACGGTCACGGGGCCTGCCATTGACCTCGCGCACTCCTCGACTCGGCGACGTCGAGAAGGCAACGACGAATAGTGGCTGGCTTCGTCGGTTTTCATCGCCCCCACGAGCATACGAATAGCACCGAATAACCGATCGTCCGGATTACGCGGAGATGATAAACAGCGCATGCCAGAGAGGTGAATCGCTGCCGACTATCCTCCTCCTCCGCTGCTGCTGCTGCTGCTGCTGCTTACGCTAATTATCCGTATCACATTCGCATTAGCCCGCAAGCAATTGTCCGCGGTATTTCGCACTATTATTAAACACCGTTGACGCGCTGATACAGCGCTTACGTAATTCTCCTCTCCACCTCTCCTCCTCTCCTTCTTCTTCTCTCTCTCTGTCTCACTCTCTCTGTCTCTCACAAACACTCTCTTTTTTTTCTTTTTTTTTATTTACATTACGTGTCAAGGTTTTCTCGAAGAAATATTAAACGCTAAATGCCACTAACCACGAGCAGAAGAGTTTCGTCTTTCTCTCCCCCCCCCTCTCACTCTCTCTTGTGAAAATTTCAAGCTAATCCTTTGTTCGCGAGAAGTAATAAAGGATTCTGGGACGGAGGGGACGAGGCGGGGGGGAGTGGAGGGAGGAGGAGGGGCAGGAGCAGGAACGCAAAAGTGCAATGATAATTTGAAAATCTGCAGCGAAGACGGATGAATTTAAATGACCCGGTGCAATTTACATACTCGAAGCTCTGCAAATACGAGACCCACACGCGCTCTCTCCCTCTCCCTGTCTCTCTGTCTCTCTGTCCCAGGTCTCAAGTCAACCATCGGCGAGGATCCCGGTTTATTAAGAATGACGAATAATGAGAATAAGTGGATCGTCGCAATGTAGTCTTTCGGTATGTTTCACATACCGGGATTCACAGGGAGGCTCGGGAGGATAATTAATTACCGTAATGCAGGCGACGGGCCCCCCCCCCTGCTGACTCATCCGCGTTTACCTGACAATTAGCGCGGCAATGGATACGGTACCGCGACAAAAGGCATTACCAGCATCGTGGCACCGAGAAAAGCCAGTGGTTTTTCCCCTTTTACAGGCATTCGGAGCGGCAGACTACGTCGTCGCGTGGAATCTCCTGCGCCGCGGGAAGCGTTAATAAATAAGTACGGAAGGCTTACGGAAGGACGGACGAAATTGCCTTGTAAATTCGGGGGTAGCGATCGAGGCTTAACGGCAAGTGTGATCAATCGGGTGAAACCGGTCCTTACAAGGACAAAGAATTAATAAAACATTAATAAGCTGCCGACGCCTTCGACGCCCGGAGCTTTCGACTGCGAGTCCACAGTCTATTAATTAGCTCTCATCGCTCGCAGGAGATGCCCCGTGTCCCGGTGCTCGACGTCGACGTCGTGCGTTACGTGCCTTACGTGCGTTACGTGCGGACGGATGGTTATTGGGGTGCGGGGAATGGTTAGATAGAGAAGGAGAAGGAGGAGGCTCGTTACCGGGATAAGCCGAGGTAAGGAAGCCCTGTAGTATGTGCGGTGAACGAGGCGTCGCTTCATCCGGGAGCGATGCTTTTCGGAGTAGGAACGATCGTTGTGAAGGTGTGCGCGTGTGTGGGAAGTAAGGGAAAGAGGCGCGAGCAAGGCCGCGCAAATGTGCATGCGAGACCGTGCGAAAGAGAGCCGAGAGAGCCGAGAGAGCTGAGAGAGAGAGAGAGGAGCCGAGGCCTTGGCACTAGTAAAGGAACGCGCGAGAGGGATATGGGAGCGGCGCGGAGGTGCGGGAGGTGAGGGAGGGATCGAGGATCGGTTGGGAGACTCGGTTTGAATTTGAGCGCTCGGGCGGCAGTCGATCCTCCGTGAGCTAAAAGTCACTCGGGGTGCCGTATACGGAAGGGGGCAGGGAGTTTGGGAGTTGGGGGGGCAGATTCGATCCCTCGGCGTCTACGCTCCGTCTACGTACCTCGGCGTGGATGATACCGCGGACGGTGATGCCGATCATCGGTGCGACCCTGAGCTCGACCCCCGGCTCGATGATCAGCTCGGCCTCGGACTCGACGAACAGGTCCTCCCTGAGCACGTAGGGGCTCATGAGCCGCTCGAGGGTTCTCTTTCCCCGTAGTATCCTGCCACCGGGTAACTCGCTCGGGCCTTGGTAACCGGTCTCGACCGAGTTCGAGCTCGAGTAACCGGGCTCGGTGTAATAGATCGACGAGGCCTCGGTAGTCTGGGCCTGCTGCAGGGCCGCGGTCGCCCCGGCGACGAGGAGGGCCAGCAGCAGGAGAGGCCGTAGCGGCGTCGGCCCCATCACGGCGGAGCTGCTGGGTACCCGGTCGTCGATCAGAGGAGAGCTGCTGGGCCTAGTGGCCGGCACTGTCCGTGCCTCGAAGGCATCGGTCCCCCGGCTCCTGACACTGCGAGGGCGCGCACGAGCCGCTCGAAAATTTGAACGTCCAACGGTCGGCCGTCCGGTGGTCAACGGAGATGGCCCGCACTCACGGGGTTAACACGCGCTTATGTACTTTACTCGTATTCCTTAGGGGGGCGGGGGGCGGGGGGAGTGTGCGAATTCGCGGAGGCGCTAACCGAGACAATAGACGGGGGCCATGCGGGAGCGAGGGCCGCGAGCTCCTGGCCTGCCGTTGGGTGCGGTTCGACTGCTCGCTCGAGCTCCTGGACGCGCTCGACGATCCGACGGTGAACGTTCCACTCTCTCTCTCTCTCTCTCTCTCTCTCTCTCTCTCGCTTGGGAGGGCGGGAGCGCGTAAGCCGAGTCGAGTCGGGCGCTCGCTCGGTCCGCCACTCGCTCGCCGTTCCCCTGCGGAGCGACTCGAGTAGAGGTGGCGGCGAGGGCGGTCACGTGACCGGTACGTCACGCAGGTTGTGAAACAGGTGAGTCCCCTCTGCGACTGACTCGCTGCAATATCCCAGGCTCGGTCGCGGTCTTTCAAGAGCCCGCGCCACGGCATCGACAATGGCGGCCTCGCGCCCCACGCCAGCCCCTCCGACACGGAGAAGGGCATCCCATCCCGGCTCTTTGACTCCGCTTCGACTATGCCTTCGAGTCCGTCCGTCCGTCCGTCCGTTCGTCCGTCCGTCCGTCCGTCCCCTATCCCTACCCCTACCCTCCGCCCCCTACCCGGCCGTCGCACCGCAACCGCCACTCGGCTTGCACGCTCTCTCTCTCTCTCTCTCTCTCTCTCTCTCTCTGACTCTTCGACTCTCGCATACTTTGTGACTCTGTTACGGCGCTGCTGCATGTCCTGAGCGTAGCCCTCGTCGCCCCTTTGCCGCTGACCGTCTGCTGCGCGGTGGAGTGGAGTCGCGCACCGCGGTGAAGTGAAACATGGCGCTGAACCCGATCGCCGGTACAGGATTAGGGACCTATAGTCTCTCCAGACTATCTCTCTCTCTCTCTCTCTCTCTCTCCCCCTCTCTCTAGCATTCGTGATTCCTCTCACGCGAGGCTTTATTTATCTACCTCTTCCCCGGAGAGCCGGGGCTCGATGCAGGGACGCGACTCCGAGCGTCTACGTTGCCTCGGCCAAAGGAACGCATTATTATTCTGCAACAATAATAATTAAATAATAATAATAAGATGAATAATAAGATGAATAATGTGAAGAAGAAGAAGAAGAAGAAGGAGAAGAACGGGAGGAGGACGAATAAGAATATCGGTGGCAATGTGACGCAACGGTTAGGTGAGGTGCGCGAGGTACCGCTCGCTTCCTAATGGAACGGAAGTTTCATTATCGAGAGAAGAGATCATGTCGGAGCAAGTAGCGCACCGCGGCCTTCGTCGTCAAATATATATGGCTGGGAAAACAATGCCAGAGTCGTTGGGACTTGTCGTTGGGACTTGTCGTTGGGACTTGTCGTTGGGACTGTTGCGGGAGTCAAGAGTCAAGGAGGTCAAGTTTTAGCGAACCGTAGCTAAAGAAGAGCTGCGCGCAGGCGGGGAACCCCAATAACCCCAACACTGACCCTTAAAATCCACCTCCTCGTCCTAAACAAGCGGCTTACCTATACGTCATTGTATTGCCCGATATACATAAAATGTAAATAGAAAAGGAAAAAGAAAAGGAAAAAGAAAAGGAGAGAAAGAAGAAGGAAATGTCAGTCTGGTATATTTGTGGTACGTATTGTAGGATATTTCGGAAGACTTTGGACGCGCAGCGACGACAATGACGCAACGAAGCTTGGCTTTCGTTCTTGCGGGGCGGGGGGGGGGCGGAGGGGGCGAGGAGATGCATCGGTAACGGCGTAACCAGAGCTCTCTCCCGTAATATCGAAAGTCACGCGTGATTAAAAAAAAAGAAAATAAGGGAAGGCTTGGAAACAAAGGACGCGGAGGAGCGTATCCTGGCAGTCGAGGGCGACGACGAGGGCAACGGCGACGCGGACGATTATCGCGAGGTGGATCGGAGTTCGTTAATATCGAAACGAGCCGGTTACAATGTCTTCGAGTCCCCTGCGTCGTCGTCCCGAGGATCGAAACAGCAGAAGAGAAGGAAGAAGTGGAAGGAAGAAGCGCCGTGCGAGGTAGGGTGATTGAGAGGGGGTGTAGGGGGAGGGGGGTAGGTGGCGAGTGGCATCGCGTCGCGTCGCATCGCATCTGTGATGGGGAGAGGGGTGGAAGGAAAGGAAGAGGGACGCGTGTGGACGCAGCCTAATAGAGTGGCTCGTTCTCCAGGTCGATGGGCCCCGTCCCTCGACGGCGGGCTCGTCCCCCCTCGCCGGATGTTCCTCTTCCGGCGAGGGGGAGAAGCACCAAGTGCATTCCCCCGGGAGAGGGCCCGTGGCCCGCGAGGTGCGACTCCCGCTCGCGAGGAGTTCCCGCACACGCCAAGGCCATCACCCCGACAGAGACAAAGGACCGCTGCTCGGTCCGACGCTCGCTCCGACGCTCTTTGCATCGGAACCCCATCCCCCCGTTCCACCCCAGTCCCTCCCGCCACGGGAAAAACGACTCGGCTCTCTCTCCCTCTCTTTGTGTCTCTCTCTGGTACGCGCCGTGCTCCATACCCGGCAGCCTTCGATTTTCCTTTACGCCAATAACGGGGCTGCGCGGTTGCGCAAGGTCCGTCCGAGCACCGATCGCGCTTCGCCTCCCGCAGCTTCCTTTCGATCTCTTCTAATCTCTCTCGCGCCCCCCCCACCATCTCTCTCTCTCTCTCTCTCTCTCTCTCTCTCTCTGTCTGTCTCTGTCTGTCTGTCTGTGTGTCTCTACGCTTCTCTCTCATCCATTCGCTCTTTCTGCTGGAGTTTTTATCCTTCCTCGCCCCCTCCACCCGTCGCCCCTCCACCCGTCGCATCGGGCTTCTAATGGCAGATTACCGCCAGCAGTGCACCGCCGACGAGTCCCTCTCTCTAGGAGCGCGGCAGGAGCGCGTCAGGAGCGCGCACGCGGCCAGGTTGTTTTTTAGATCGCCGATACGCGATTGACATAATACCTCGCGGTCCAGCGACCGGACATTATAACTTTCCCTTTATTTCGCATACGCGCGTGGCGTAAGGCCCCCGATCGGGGGCGATCGGCCGAGCGCGCCTTACCGGCCTCTCCTGCGCGCAAACTTCCCTACCGACCGAGCTACGGTAAACAACAACGTTCGACGAAAATTCTCACACACACCGCCGAGACCTCGATCTCGCCGCCTACCTCTTAGCACCACCTGACCCGTATAAAAACAAAACAAAAACAAAAAAAAAACACGGGCGTTTCGCTTTTTAAGCTTTACTTTCAACGAATAATGTCGAAAGTACGAGTCAGTCGAGCGGACGGTAATTACACGTCCGCGGTGCGGCGAACGTGGGTTATATCGATAAATCTCTATTTGAATTCCTCGTTGCCTCGATAATATTTATCAACTACGTAGCCCGACTAGCGATCGCCCGTCTTTTTCTTTTTCTTCCTTCTTGTCTCGTCATAGCAATATGACGTTCGTTCCAACAAACTTTTGCTAATGAAAAAAAAATCTCGGACATTGGATCGCGATCGTATACATGCGCGATCACATGCACGACATTAGCACATTAAGTATCGGTTATAATAATTAAAAACAAACACTTGTCAATAAATGCCCTAATATGTATCACATAGATCCTGACGATTCAATAGCCCGAGTAATTCGCGTCCAAATAACGTTTTAATGACTCTCGCTTAAGCTCTCTCTCCCCTCCCGCCCCCGCCCCCCTCCGTTTCCTTCTCTTTTCAAGTATTTAATTATGAAGCTTTGTTATGAAGCAAACAATAA
Organism: Ceratosolen fusciceps; assembly: GCA_018883505.1. Classification (NCBI taxonomy): domain Eukaryota; kingdom Metazoa; phylum Arthropoda; class Insecta; order Hymenoptera; family Agaonidae; genus Ceratosolen; species Ceratosolen fusciceps. Next base: position 6,760,672 of record RCIC01000010.1, read on the forward strand.
GCAGTCGCGGTAATGTGGGTTATTTACTGTCAAAGACATTTGTTTGTCGATACCGAATAAGCGCTCGTTGTCGTTTCCACGGCTTATTGCACTCCGCGTTGATAATGCAGAAACGAATGTAAGCGGGGTAAAGTTGGCTTATCGACCCGAACGGCCGGCCTCGTCCCCCGCGCGCCTAATGCTTATTTAATTCGAAATAAAAGACGTAACGATTATAAGGATGTGCTGCCGTACCTTAATTTTGCGTGGCTTGTTGCGACGGCTCGTAACGTGACGTCAGCCGGCTTGCTACCGAGCGCTCTAGGTAAATTTTGAAAAATTTTCAAATACCCTTACGTCATTAGGCATTGATTGAATTCTAATCCAATCCAATGGTGGAACGGCTAATCTTTGATTATTATTACCTTACCTTACCTTACCTGCTTACCTGCCATTAAATGTTCCATTATACATCGTTTGAATAATGAATAATAGTTTATAATATAACAGAGGAAGAATATATTATTTAACACCCGTAATTCGGGGTCGTTGTTTCCTTCTGTATCGTAATATTCCACTGTTCCAATACGTTTTCTCCATCTCCTATTGTACAGTTATAATTGCCGTTATGAGGACTTCTATTGTATCTAATGTATACTCGGAGCGTTATTAGAGTGATACGAACGAATAAAAAGTATCCAATTGAAAAATGTAAATAGAACGTGTTCTATCTCCCGTCTCTCTCTCTCCCGTCTCTCACTCTCTGTATAGAATGTCAATTACAGTTTTCGGTACGTTATTGGTATATTTGTTTGTCTGTCTTGTTTTTGTTGCGATCGAGGGAATCGCGTGGGGATCGCGCCGACCGTTTATTATTGTTAATTTGCATTCGTGCGCAGGACGCAGGGACAATGAACGAAGCGGCGCAGAGTAAGGGGGGGGCGGTGGGAGGTAAAAAACAAAACAAAAAACAAAAATTCCTGGGGTAGGTAGGTAGGTAGGTAGGTAATGACACGGTGGTTGGTTGGTTGGTTGGTTGGTTGGTAATGGCGGGCGCGCGGTGCATCTGCGAGTCGAAAGGAGCGTGTTCCCGGAATGATCGAGGGCAGGCAAAGGTGAGGGAGGGAGGGGGGGGGGAGCTCCGTGCAGGAGTGATTAGCAGCGTAGCGTCGGTTTTCGGAACTTTCCGAATGAATCGTTAATCACCTATGCGCCCTTCAGCACGTAGCCGGGTCGCTCCTCCCGTTTGCCGCTCCTCCTCGTCCCTCAGCCCTGGCTGGCATTGCAACGGTCTGCCCGAGGCATCGATCGTCGACCCGGACCATTGCCGTTCATTCGTGGCTTGAGCTTTGTTAGTGAAGGTCCTTAAGCTCCATCAACTATCCGGCTATTCATGTGACCGCGTAAGTGTTTACACGTCCTCGTCCTCGTCCTCGTCCTCGTCCTATTGTTATTGTTATTGTTGTTATTATGTAGGATATTTATGAAAATGAGTAAAACTTTGTTATTCGTCTCTGTCGTTTGTGATTTGAATTCGAAGGGAAGGTTTTCCTCGCTAGCGTAAAATCTGTCCTGGTCTGCCGCGGACGAAGATGCGTGACGTAACGATGTATAACCATGTATAACCATGTAATTAATTGTTGTAGCGGGGTCGCCTCGTTATTGGCCGTGGACGTCTTCGTTGGAATTTCCTTGGCGCAGGGGAAATCGGCGAGGTTATCGGGCTTTCGGCTGTCCTCGTATCGTTGTCAACGTAATGGACGTGAGCAGACTGCTGAAATTCGCAACGAAAGATCAAGAGATTCAGTACTGGAAGGACATCGCTGACCAGATGTACAAAAGGTACGGACACGTAAACGGGTATGTAAACAAGGATGGCTCGTCCGCTCTGGCTCACGCGCATACAAGCTTGTCGGTTTTTTTTTTTTTTTTTTTTTTGGTCGTAAAAGGATGAAGCACAGCGAGCAGGAGCTGCAGGAGTATCAGGTGCACTCGCAGATGCTCGAGAGGGAGCTCGAGACGTCGTTCAATCAGTCGGACAGGAGGAACCGCGAGCTCCTGCAGACGAATTACAAGCTGAGCGCGAGCAACGAGGAGCTGAAGGCCCGACTTAACGAGCAGATACGCGCCCTCGGCAACGTACAAACGGAGCTCCAGGGCCTCGAGGCCTACAACGAGGAGCTCCTCAAGACCGTGAGGAAGCTGGAGCAAAAGAACGACGACCTGGAGCGGTTCAACAGGTGATGTCATCCCCTTATTCATTTCCTTATATTAGTTTGCACGCGTTCTACGTGACTATCTGAGCCCTAACGTGAATTAACGTTTAGAGAGAAAACGGTGTCGGAGGAGGAGCTGGAGACTCAGTTCAACATGACGCTCGAGAAGCTCGCGTTCCTCGAGACCGAGGTCGACGAAATCGACGGCTTGAAATGCACCGTCCAGCGGCTCCAGGACGAAAACAAAGGTACCCCCGTCGATCGACCCATCCCTCATCGTTATCATCGTCATCATCGTTGTCATCGTTATCATCGTTATCATCGTTATCATCGTTATCATTGTCATCGTTATCATTGTCATCGTCATCGTTATCATTATTAGTATAGCTAATATTGCTATTGTAAGGCGTTGTGACGGAGAGCCGCTCTTGTTTGCCGCAGATTTGAAAAGGCAGGCGCAGCTGAATCAGAGAAACGCGAGCGACTCGGACGAGCGTAGTAACGGCGATGGTCGTTTGGAGGAAAAAACGTCGTCCCTCCCCTGCCTTCCGGGCGACGATGAGAACAAAGATCGGATAAACGGCCCAGCCACGGATGAGGCGACTCGCCGGGATTTACCCGCGAGCCAATACGATTTATTGAAGTACATGCGCGAGATGGAGCAGACCATCGAATCATTGAAACAGTCGCAAAGGTAAGTGAGTTAGTTTCGTAAGGACGATCGATGATGTCTCCAGGGCATTCCGTCCTCCATCGAGTCGTGGCCGTGCACGTGTTAATACGTGATATCGATGGTCCGCAGCACGACGAACGCGCTGATGATGAAGGTGGCGATGCTCGAGAACGCGCTGCTAGACAACAACAACAACAACAACAACAACAAGAAGAAGAAGCATAATAATAATAATAATAATGTCTTGGGGAAGGAGGCGAACGTCGGTGGCAGTGGCGGTGGCAGCGGTGGCAGTGGCAGCGGTGGCAAGGATAGGACGGAGAGGGCTTCGGCTCACGCTTCGTCGTACCAGGAAGCGGAGGTTCGACTGCGCCGGCTCAAGGATAAAAACGTCGAGAGGGATCCCCTCGGCAAAGAGGAGATCCAACGAAACTCTACGTCGAGTCGCTTGAGCCGACAAATCGAGAACAGGGTAAAGAAGGTGAAGGAGGAGGAGAAGCGGCAGCAGAATCTCGTCTGGTTCCTCAAACGCTGGCGCCACTCGCAGCTAACTTGGCGGCTACGTAAAAGGGAATGAATAACCAGGGTTATTTCTCGTACTCGTTATTCATTTTTTTGTATTTTATTTCTATCGAGTATGCTGACGAGAACGACCTGACATTATTCGCAAGTGTATTTTACGGACCCTCGAGACGAAGTGGGGAAACGCGCTTTTCTCTACTTCAATTATTTTTATAATCGCGACTTCGTGCGCACGCGTCGTGAAGCTCGGTCAACCCTTCGAGGCTTCAATTGGGCCGATTTCGGACGGGCATCGATCATTTTTATTTTATACTGCGCGTCGCCAAGGGAGGTATTACGGCGTACGTCCCCCTCGTAGACGTACACGACGATATTAATTAATAAAGCCTTTGCGCGCTTTGTCCAACCGCGCAAAATAAAAAGCAATGCCGTTATTGGTATTATTATTATTATTATTATTTCGAGGCAACGAAGCCCCGAATTGTATATATATCACACGCTCCAAAAGCGATTTCGAGAGATTTCTCCACACGCCCCGCCCCGCCCCGCCCCGCTTCGGTTACAAATGCGTAATATAAGAAAGGTAACTGTACTTTCGAGAGTTTATGATGCAACCCGGAGAGCGTATCTAGTGCTTATCGAGAGAGCGCCCGAGATCCATAATAATTCGAAGGAAGCATCATCGGCTTTTCTAATGCACTCGTCCTCGTCGTTGTTGTTGTTGGTGTGGTGGTAGTGGTGGTGGTAGCGGTGGTAGCGGTAGCAGCAGCAGCAGCAGTAGCAGCAGTAGCAACGCTAGCGACCTTTTACCCGTTACGTGGCAGTACAATAAATTCGTTATTTTTCCGATGTTTTCCCGCCAACTCCAATAACCCCCTCCCCTCCCCACTCCCCACCCGACGGCTACTGTACCGAGCGACGAGAACGAGCGTTTTGTCCGTACTGGCCTACCAGCTAAACTGCCCTGGAGAAAGAAGAGTGCCGAGCCCGCGTACCCGGAACCCATCAGTACGTACGGTGCCGTTAAGGGTCCGAGGGATTAACCCATGCCTGGCTCTCCTTCCTTCCTTCCTTCCTTCCTTCCGTCCACGGCTTTTCCCGGAACGTAAGACCGAGGCCGGATTCCGCCCAATAACCCCCGGCCGACACGGACACCTTACCAACGAAAAGGACAGGAGCGAGGATGTCGATTAGACGGGGGCCGGAGATCGGTACCGGAGAGCGCCCTGCACCTATCCCTCCCACCCCCCCTCCCCACCTCTCATCGCATACAATGATAATTATTGATTGTCGTTAGGCTTGGCAGCCGATGTCGGATATTTTCGGAGCACCCGAAGCACCAAGCGACTGCCACGCGATACTGCTTGCTAATGCCAATTCATTGCTCAATTATTCAAGTCAATTTACCTACGTAATGTTGATATTTGCTTGCTTCGCCGACCGTGTATTCGAGCCCCTACCCCCGCCCCCACCCCCCCCCCCCCCTCGCCGACCACCAACACTCGAAGCTAAACATCTCACCGTATACTTGCTGTATAATAAATACAAAGCACGCTTTCGTAGTCTTATTATTATTATTATTATTATTATTGCTTACGAGATTCGTTAAATTTACCCATTGGGGTATTACGCCATTTACGTATTTCTTTCTCTTTCTCTTTCTCTTTCTCTTTCTCCTTTTCTTTGTAATTCCTGTATAAATATTGCCTTCGGAAGCAACGATTGCGATCGATTTGCCTCACGTACGTATCTTTCGTTAGGAATTGCGAAAGTCTGTCGGAACGATAATTACGGAAGGGCTTATCGCCTACCGCTTATCGCGCAATCCATACATTAATTCGTATCACACAGAGTTTGTACGGACCTGCGGAATTTCATTATTTGTATAAAAAAAAATCGTTTCGTTCGAAATCGTTAGCAACGAATTCACGTCGTTCGCATATTTTCTCCACCTTATCAATCATTGGCAATTACCTTTTCTTTCTTTCTTTCTTTCTTTCTTCCTTCCTTTCTTTCCTTTCTTTCTTTATTTGTATTATATTTACGTAAACCAATCGATCCAATCCAATTGTAAATAAAACTTTAATAAGATTTATACGAATTTTTAATAAAATTGAAAGAAAAAGAAAAAAACAAACACTTATGCTACGGAGTACTCAATCCGCCATAAAAAAAAAAAAAAAAAAAAAAAACTATTCTCATCCTAAGTTACGGAAATAAACATCTCGAAGCTCTTGGAAAATTTGGAACGTAATGTTTCCATTGCTCGGTAAGAATTATTTTCATCAATACTCTTGGAAATGATTCTCGAGCCGAGGCTACGTGTAAGTTTCGCTTTAGTAGGTAGGTAGGTAGGTAGGTAGGTAGGTATGATGAATCCATGCTACCGTTATTGTGTATCCTTTAAGCAGCGCTCGTTTAATAATCTTCCAATTGATAATATATATATATATACGCATTTAATAATTGTTTTTCTTCTTCTTCTTCTTTAAAAAAAAGTAAATTAAATTACTTAATAATTAAAAAAAAAGTTATTAGACTCCCGTTCGATTGTCTATTCAATGAATTCATACGAAAAAAAAACTATTTATTATCCTTAATTATTAATAATAGTAATGCGTAACATTTTTTTTTTTTTTTAATCACTGTAGTATCGCAATTCTTCTCACTCGATTAGGCGTAAAAAATGCCAATTGCGCACAATGAGTCATTTAAAGTGAAAAACGAGATTTACGTTTATTTTTTAATAGTCGTGTTAATAGACTTGTTAACTCTGAATTCTAACTGTAATTCAAGAATATGTTTTGGTACATTTTACGATAACAGTTTAGGGTTACAATTAGATATACCTGATATAACTTGATACCAGCAGATACACGTACTCAAGAAGCAAATGTTGAGAAATTATGTTTCCATATTTTTTCGGCATTCGTATTTCGACACTAATTGCTTCTTAATAATAATCGTTAATAATATTAATAATTTTCAACAAAACGTTAGATTTTTAATTGAGGATCTAGTCGGCTTTTATAGCCAAAGAAAATCGTGACAAAATAAGTTTACATCAGTTGAAATTATTATTTAATTCTTAAAATAATATAATTCAGCTGCTTAAAATGCGCGACAATCACTTTTCACTTTGTTCCACAATTTATACTCGAGTTTACCAACAGAGTAGCAGCATTTAAACTGGTATCTTAACGTAACGCCTAAATGGCGTTATTTCACAGCCCCTGCAGCATCATTAATTTTTAATCTTTCAATGTAGCGTAATATTAATGCATATTTATAAAATATTGGGACAAGCATTACGCGTAACTGCCGTGAACGTGTGTATAAAAATACCGGCAAACATTTTACAAAATCACTTATTATATATTTAATATAATTGCCGACGTGCTTGAAAGTTTATTTAATAATAACTAATTCGTAGTCGGCTTGCTTTAAACACATGATCCACGGCTAGAAATAGCTATTTCTAGCTTTCAATTTCAACTAAGCAATACTACACTCTTATTAATCATATTTTATTTATTATATTATAAGGCTTTTATTAAGATATATCGAGCAATGATGATTTATTACGAATTAACCATTTATTTGATATTATCTGTGTACACGAGCGTTATTAAAATCAAAGGGTTAACTTACTATATACACGTAATAAGGGCTTAGAATAACGGCTTTTTAATAAATTTTTACCTCAATTATTCAGTTAAGAACGAAATACTCCAGTTCATTGAATATCCTAACTATTCGAATGGCTACGAACTTTGCGCCATCTGTCGGGCCATCTCGGTACTTACTTCTACAAATTGTGCCTTCATTGTGCTGGGAATCGGTAATAACGTTATTATGCCTCTAGTAATCGATCTAGTAATACGATCATTATACTCATTACGACCGATGAACCGGCACAAGGAATGAACTGTCCGTTGATTAATGAGTTAATTGTTGATTTTGAAATTTTTAAACCCTTTCACGAATACGTAGCACGATTTTCTGATCGCAGAAAGCACAACCTCTTCATAAAGATTATTCGAATAAAGGCATTGATTTTCTTTATACCTACCACTTACACTAATTTACATTATTTCATAGTGTGTTTTTGAAGATAACGTTGAAAACTGTCGTTTGGACAAATTGTCATTGTATATTTATTACATAGTTTTCATGCCGAAGAGTTGCTTTTAGTTTGATCGATGATTGATAAGTAGCAGATAGGATATCACGTATAAAGGAGTGGCTGGTACAAAGGTAGGAAGAAGAGGTAAGAGGGTAAGGAAGTATTGATAAGATTGATTGGTTTTTGAAACAATATGTTTAATATATTAATATTGGTATAACGTAATAATTAAATATTAAAATTAATTTATGATTTATAATCGCGTACAACCGTGATTGCATTATCGGCAGCCAGGCTGCATAACAATGGAATAAAATCCCTTTCTCAAGTCGAAGCCGAGCCGAATCTTCGATCTTTATCGACTTTTCTCGCATATATTTGTCTTTTTCATTTCATTATTCCTATCACTATCGCAACACTACTACTACTACTACTACTACTACTACTACTATATTATTATTCTTATTCTTATTTAATTATTATTATTTAATTAATATTATTATTATTTATTATTTAATTATTATTATTAATATTATTATTTATTATACTTCACGCTTCGTTATATATCAATCGCGGGATAAAAATGTTTTCAAAAATGCATTTGAATTCGACGAGGTACATTATCTACATACAAGCCTAGGCGCCTCTCCGCTTGTTCATTACCTTCCTTAACTACGCCGTTTTTTCTTGATCTCGATCGTGCGTAGCGTCGTCATATCGAATAAAATCATCGACTTATCCTGCGAATGGTTAAGAATTATCTACAATCGCTTAGGGTATTAATTTTATTAATTCACGCTTTCCCTTCCAGGATATCGTATTAGGAATATTAGGACTCATGCACACGCATACACGCAATAATACGGACTTTGTCGTCTCTCATAGTTTCTCCCCCCCCCCCCTAATACATTACGCACGATCTCTTGAATTTTTCTACTTATAAAGGTACAAATCTTTCTCAGGACTCTTAATTAACGCGCTCCTCTCTCTCTCTCTCTCTCTCTCTCTCTCGCTATATATATATATATATATATGTATATATTTCTATTGTGCAGCGAAATCATTGTCGAAGGAAAAGCATTGTGGCCGTTGGGAGAGCAGCGGTATCATCAGTTAACTCAGCATCCCTGTTAAGCGCGTCCGTTATAAAGTCGCACAACAATTCGTCGTTGAATAAAATAAAAATCTTTGCCGGTCGACGTATGCAGAACATTGCTCGGTACGATCTGCCGGCACCGCACCCGCCGATTAATTGCCACGTCAAGAATCTTATTTATAATTATCTACGTATTTTTTATCGTGCAAGTTCTCTCGTGCTCTTAATTGCTCGTTCTCTCTCTCTCTCTCTCTCTCTCTCTCTCTTCTGCTGCTGACTCTATTGGGCAAAAATGATTTTGAGCTTGACCGTAAGCTTTGATGAATTAACGGGACGCAGCAGCCGCTTGCCTATCGGTCAGCTCAGTCAAGAACACGAGTTACGGGGGTAAAAGTATGTTCGACTACGAGGATAGGAAAGAAGGGAGCCGAGACGAGACTGTTGGCGATTAACGTGAAGTAACGACATTTACTCATCGAGTCCCGAGGTTATTGGACACGCGGCGTTCAATTGATTCAGCAAATGCTAAAGCTGCCAATGTCCTCCCGGCAGGGAATGTTAAAACTGAAATTGCCACTATTACCACTAGAAGGTCTGTCTATCCGCTTGGCACGGGATCGAGACCACCACCTGCTAATTAACTCCACCTCGTCCTATAATGCGCAATTTGTTGCGATCTGCTGGCGATTACGAGCTCGCCCTGTGAAGGCCGGAGCTACCCACCGGCCCGAGGTGTTAATGCGCTCCAGGATCCAGTCGAACCGAGTTTATTTATTGCAGCACCCACCGGTCTTCCCAATAACCTCGGCGACGCGTTCGCTATCACCTCCACAGCCAAGGAAGCATCGAGTCCCGACAGATTATTAATGACCTTTTTTATTCCTGTCGATTCGGCATACGTCGCTGCGCCTCTCGGCATTTCTATTTACACGTCTTTCATTAGATCGAGAGATCCCTGCCTAAGCCAAGCGCCCGAGCTGCACACGTCTGTATACTTTCTTTTCCGTCATTTATAAATACCGAGTCACACGAGTCGCGGGGATTTTCCTTTTACAATCTGGCTTTCCCGCCTCCTTTCCTTATACATCCGCTGCGCATGAGTCCCAAGAATTTTATATTACATATAAATGATTCGTGTCGTATAAAATCGAACGTTCCACGACTTTTTCTTTTTTTTGTCTCTCCATATTCATATATATATATACTCCGCTACTCCGCACATACAACAAAATTATATAAATCTGTATTAACTATACGTACGTGTACGTACATATATATATATATATATCACACGTGCGCGCGTGCCTGTGTACACGTATATATTTCATTATTTATTTGTGTCGTCGACCGCTAGAGGATCAACGAATTTATAGGTATGTGTTTTCTTAAAATATAAATATATAACTATTATATGTTAACGACTAATAGCATACTCTTTTTCAGCACAAAAAGTAGTTTCACTTTGTAAAATTTATTATCTCTTAAATCTATTTTATCTTAGATCGTATCTGGATAATTTTATACATGCATATATATTATATATATTTATATATTATGGGAGAGTGATTGCGAATGGATGTCCGTTAGACTCTAGATCATTAGCTTACCAATGTTTTGCTAACCGACCGACAGTTATTATTATTCTTTAATGATTTTAATGTTTCTCTCTTCTTATTGTTTTTTTTTCTTTTTTTTCTTTTACATTTAATCAGCTTGAAGCCTCAATTTTTTTATTTATAATAAAATACGTCAAGGTAAAAAATTTTATTCGCCTCTCCGAAGCGTGAAATTCCTTAAACATTTCAAATATAAAATTTTAAATAAGAAAATCAGTTCTCAAATTCAATCGTATCAGTCAATTTAATCGCGATTTACAATTTTTCTTTTTCTTTCTTTTTTTTTTCTTTCTTTTATTATTATTATTACCTAACAAGCTCGAATAGTACGAAAATCCGGCGAGTAACTAGTAATAATATAACCGTTCATTCGTTTTTTAAACGTAGATTAAGGTCTAAAGGATAAGTAAAAAGGGAGAAAGGAAGCTTTAAAAGAAAGCATTTGGGTACACGTCGATTCGTATCACTATCTACTCACTCGATTAAGCTTGCACGTATACGCACGGTCGCGCATACGCAGCCACAGTCAGGCGCTCTCAGTCGCACACGAATACACGCAAACATCGGCCGAGAGAACCGATACGCTCCTTTAATTATCTAATCTATATTTATTGGTATGTATGTATTGGTATGTATGTATGTACGCATGTGCATATATAACTATATATATATATATATATCTATATATCTATATATCTATATATCTATATTTATGTATACATGTATATTCGTTTATTTAATTATTGTACTATGTATGTATGTATATATATATATATATATATATAAACGTATATGTAAGAGAGGCTTCTTTATTACTTATTATATCTGGATTGGTATCGCTCCACTTGCGGAAGTACGAGAAGTTACAAGACTCCCGCGAAAATTACACTTGAGGGGCTCGTGTGAGACACCCGAGAAGAGAAATGGCATATTTTAATGACAAGAGAAAATTAAAAATGATGAGAAGGCAAATCATGAAGTAGCAGTTGTAGTAGCATCAGTAGTAGTAGTAGTAGTATGTAGTAGTAGCAGTATGTAGTATGTAGTATGTAGTAGTAGTAGTATGTAGAATAGTAAGGAGAAGACGGTACAAAGAAGAGAATGTAGGTAATTAGTAATAGATGGTTATTGGGGTTATTGGCCTGTTAAATAAAGGCTAGCGGTCCCGCGGCGAGTGATGGGGCCCGTGAGCTTAGCTTAGCACGAATCATGCCAGTTCTCAGGAAGGTAGATGATATGCATGCCGAAGGTATTATTATTAGTCTGAGAAGGTGCGCTAGGGAAGACATTTGTAATATTTGCTGCGTATACACAATACGGTTACAATGACAGTGTCTATAGTAATTTTAATATTATGCGCTTAATTATACCTCCCCTCTCCCTCCATCCCTCTCTCCACTCTCCCTCACTGCCTCCCTCTCCCTCCATCCCTCTCTCTCACTCAACGGATTAAGATTATTAGGTTACGAGCAGTCGCGCGAGCGATTTCACTCTCTCAATAGTAAATAAGTAAAAAAAAAAAAAAAAACGTCACCTTATTGCCGCTCGCCGAACATTGTATTCCACGTGTGTACGTATAAACGTAATTGCGGCTACGATTAACGTAACACTCGCTTCGGATAGATTATTGTTTGGCTAGGGGGGCGGCTTTGATATTTAACGGCTACGTTCTTTCAACTTCAACCCTGTCTCGGCAATAAATAATAAATTTACAGTTTCCTTCTTTTTTTTTTTTTTTTTTTTTTTTTTTTTTTTTTATGACATTTAAGCGGCCGGTCTGGTTCATCGGAGGGGAAAGGAGTGAGAGAGCAGAACGAGGAGGAGTCGCCGTCTACTGATCTTCCGCTTAGGCTTAAGGGTTTTCCGTTCCGGGGGAAATCTATCAACAAGAGAAAATTAAACATATATATATATATATATATATATATGCGTGTGCGTGTGCGTGTGCGTGTGCGTGAATAAGCTTTGTTAAAGACTTGAGCTGCTTTGGGTCGATCGACGGTCGAGGGACGATCGATTCCCGATTGAGCCTCGAGGATCGAGCCTGCAGGAGTCCGTATTATTTTGAAAGAAGCATCGCTAAAGAGTAAAGGATAAAGCGCTCTGGGGTACGATAAAAGTACTTTGGTTTTGTAAACGATAAAAAAGAAAAGCCTTCGGGTATTTTTATAATACGGGGATTTGGCTCGTATCTGCTCGGCTAGTTGGCATACTTTTACAATCGACGATAATAATATATTAATATAATAAAACAGCGAACTACAATAGCGAACGCATAGAATATATTAAATTTTCATATCTGCCTAAATTAATTCATTCATTAATATGTAATAAATTCAATCGGTCGCCTATAACATCGTCTTAATACATATCGCTAACTCTGGCTAAAGTGCATTTCTATAATCTATTCTTCTTCTTCTTCTTCTTCTTCTTCTTCTTCTTCTTCTTATTTATTTATTTATTAATTTTCCTGCTTCTTCTTCTTCTTCTACTATTCGAATTAGTTCGTCTCGTTAAAGAATCTACGTGAGTTACAGGAGGATAAAAGGGCGCCGGAAGAAGGGTCGGCCGCAGCCAGGAAGGCGCTAGATGAAAAAAAGGTGGTGAACTGGGAGGTAGGGAGGTAGGGAGGTTATTGGGGTTGTACAGGGGTTGGAGTTGGAGTCGGTCGGGAGAACAGGGTGGAGTAAGAGAAGAGGAGATAAGTGAAGCGGTGAGGGGGCAGATGGGCGATCGACTCCTGCCCTCGACAATGCCCGGGCGAGGAAACCGTCGACGCGCTCGTTCGTGGCTAGACTAGAAGGACCGTGGAGTCGCCGGCGTTGTCGAGGGGCGTCGTCTCCCGGGCCCGCTTGTCTCGCGGTCCACGCGCACTCGGCCTTGGCTCGGTTTGCCGCGCAGGAGCACGAGGAGGAGGAGGAGGTGGAGGAGGAGGAGAATCGCCGGGGTCGATGGCCGCCGCTCTTGCCGCTCGCTGCCGGTCCCTCGTGGCTCGGAAAGGATCAGGAGCAGGGTCAGGATCAGGAGCTAAGGACGACGAGGGGCTGGTGGAGTAGGAGTAGGAGGAGGAGGAGGAGGAGGAGGAGGAGGAGGAGGAGGCCGAGGGCTCCCGAGAGCGGATGATGAGTAAAACGTCAGCGAAGGCAGCGACGAGGCTGGTGCAGTAGAGGACGACGACGCCTCAGACGATGAAGAGATCGATGTATTGGTTGCAGGGTACGTGCAGGGACGGATGGATCCGCTTGTCGACATCCGGTCTCGGGATGAGCGCGTCGACACGGGGCTCGGGTGGCCCGAGTTGTAGGCACTCGGGCGGCGTCAACTGCTGGCAAGAAACACAGTCGGATTAGAGACAGTTTTCCCCACCCGCTATTGAACGATCCTCCACCCCCCTCCCACCCCTCTCATATCTCTTGCTTGTCATGTCGCATTCGTGGAGCCGCGCGAAAGAATCTCGAGATGTGGTTTTGATTTAACGAGTCGGACGGAGTAGTCGTCCGGAGGCGTATGCACGCAGGGATGCAATGCAGGGATACTTACGATAGCCGCCTGCTGAGGGATGGGCATCATCCCGGGGACGCTGGCCGGGTTGTAGTAGCTCGTCGGACTGACTGGGGGCGAGGGATACGGCCAGAAGTAAATCTGCGGGTAGGCCGGGGCGAAGGGTGCAGGCGCCCGGGTCAGCATTGCCGGGAGCGGTAGAGGCGGTGGCATCATCGTGCTCCCTACGATTTGGGGCAAAAAAAAAACGTTCATTCGTTTGCTCGGAGAGGCGGCTCTTTTTTCAGATCTTTCCCCAACTCGTCTTCTCTCTCTCTCTCTCTCTCTCTCTCTCTCTATCTATCACTCGTCCCCTTTACGCACGACGACTTATTTTACGGCTCGTCCTTGGTTCTCGTGGAAGCTCCGCCCTCGATAAGTCGTCAAGCGCACGACTCTCGTCGGTCGAAAGGGTGTCCCCCCCACACACCCCCCCTCAACCCTCCCGAGCTCTCTTTTTCGCATATCTTATTCGTTTGTAATTTGCAATTAACGTTAGAAAAAAGAAGCCACCATTGATTTAATCGATTTAAACAAAAACGCGTGAGAGCTTTGCCATCAATTTATTCCAATAATCGAATCGATTTGAATTCTATGCATTTCCACAATGTCGTATTGGCGATGTAAAAGTTCTGCGGCCATTATGCGTTGTTGAAGTAAGATAAAAAATAAAATAAAATAAAATAAAATATATATATATATAGATATATAGATATATATATATATATATATATATACACATATATACATATACATATGCGTGTGAACCAGTGATTAAACTCGTGACCAGTGGAAAGTTATATTAACGTTTTGCATACGTTTTGCACACCATAGAGATATAATAAACAGCCAATGAAACCGTTAACCCAGTAGAATAATAACTATATACAAACAAAAAAAAATGGTAGTCAAATAATAACAATAGTTATAATGATAATAGTACCATAGTAAATAATAATGAAAAAAAGAAAAAAAAAAAAAAAAAAAAAAAAAAAAAAAAAAAAAAAAACATAAGGAGATAAAGTTGAATAAATGAGTAAAATGTAAAATAAATAAACGTTTCTTCTACTCGTATTGTTTTTCCGCGCGTCTAACATGAGCTTTGCTGCCCTTTACATTATTGATAGAAAAAAAAAAAAAAAAAAAAAAAAAAAAAAAAAAAAAAACAAAAAAAAAAAAAAAAAAAAAAAAAAAAAAAAATGTATAAACGGTAACCGCGAAAGTTGACACACATTTGTCACCCCCGCTACGTAAGAGGCTTTTGTCTGTTGCGTTGAGCGCTCGGTTCGCATGCGATTACGGGTCCGCCTTAGCTCGCCACCGGCCCCGGGGGCCCTACGAATATCTCTCGTCTCGTAATACTCTCCGAGATCGTCACCTTCGACATATATATACGTATCGAATGCAGGCAGGCAGGCAGGCAGGCAGGCAGGGGGAGATACGAATGTAACGCGTACGGCTCGTAGCCGAAATGACGGGTGGGGCGGGGGAGTGGTGGGTCGAACTCGGTAATGGCATGCGAACGGCGTCGGCGTCAGCCCAGCTAAGGAATAATGATTGACTTGGCCTACCTGTAAGCACAGAAGTTAGTATTGCACGTAGAAGTCCCGCTACCAAAATTGACACTGCACCATCGTAACGTAAATACCTTATTTTCCGCACCACCTTTGCAACATTCTGCCCAAGTTTCTTCCTTATTTCTTATTTCTTTCAATTTTATTTTTTTACTTTTTACTTTATTTTGTTTTATTATTATTATTATTATTTTTTTTTTTTCTTTTCTTTTCTCTTTCCAAATTTTTGAATCGTTACTTTTGCCAAATCACCAGGAAACGTACACAACCACACTTACTTTCTTCTCCTTTTTCCACTCATTCGCTCCCACTCTCTCTCTCCCTCTCTCTCTCTCTCTCTGTCCCATTGTTGGTACTCGGTCGTGTTTTTTCACCACTTTGCGTACAAAACATAAAAGAGAAAAGGCAGAAGAAGGAGAGGAAGAAGATGACGATGACGAAGGCAAACTAAAAAGGTTAGATTAGAACTCGTTGGATGAGTTCTAATGTCGGGGAGGGGGGGGAGAAGTTAAGAGAGGGGAAAAAAGACAGAGAAAGAGCCGACTACAAAGTATGAAGGGGAAGAGAAGCATTTTCCAAGTAAGTTTTTCGTACGCTCTCAAAGTAGTGCCCAGTTTTTAATCATCCGTAAACATTTAACAACAACAAGTAAGTAAGTAAGTAAGTAAGTAAGTAAGTAATCATTGCATCAATCAACAGAGTAAAGTAGATGGAAATAAATAAAAATGAAAAAATGAGAGAATAAAACCAATATTAGGGATATAGCAATAAAATGTATGTATACCTACGTCCCAACCAACATATCACCATAGAGCGTGCGCGCGTGCGTATACCTTTCGTAAATGTGTAGCTGCGCATCTCCGCGCCTTTTACCTTATATCCTTTATATAAGAAATAACAAACAACCAAGGTCAGTCAAAGGTTATGCATTAAACTCGTTGCCAGATAAAGAATATTCTCTTGAGCATGACAATCGATGACTTGTACCATCTCAAGCTTAAATTTAAACGTAAACTACAATGGACATTATAATATTATCATTATGATTCATTATTATGTGGTGAAAAGAGCCAGAACAAGAAGCGCACAATTAAAACTGATCGTTCTTGACTTGAGATTTCGAAATCCTTCGCGTTCGCAGATCCATATTATTTATATAATATGTAAAAAAAAAAAAAAAATGCCGAAACGAAAAGAAAAAGAAATTATAAAACAAGAAAGAAACTCGGTAATAAAAGTTATTTTCAGCATTAATACAAATATAAATAGCAATGATGTACTTAAAAACAAAAAAAATAAAAACTAAATAAATAAAACAAGATCATGTATTTACAGTAAAATGCAGGTAGCATTTATTTATTTATTTATTTATTTATTTATCAATTAATATTTACGACGTTTTCCGATCATGCGGTAAGATAAATAAAAAAACAATTAATAAAAAAACAATTAAAAAAGAAAAATAATATAATTCCTGTTGAATTGTGCTGTATTATTTATTATAAGAAAAGAAAAACTTATGAAATAATTATTCTTATATCGAATTGCACTTGAGCTTAAGCAGCAGGTATCTTTGGCAATAATATTTTTATTATAAAAGTAAAAGATGTATAAGTGATCGTTTAATCGTGATTATTAATAAGCATTGCCATGTAAATGTAATACTCATTAATTCTGTATATCTTCCTATTACTGCACGACATTGAGAAACAAAAAAACAAAAACAACAACAAAACACTACACATTTGGACAAGTAAACACTTTCAACGGCTGACTTTTTTGCATTTTAACATCGTTTTTACATCGTTATTATTGAATACGTGTTTGTATTAGTGCTCAGAGTTTTTGTTTTGTTAATGGTAATAGGCGATGCCTTGTCAGGCAGTCAATCCCACGGGAACCGTAATCATTTAGCCGATAAATAAATAAAATACCATAAGGATGCAGTTTGACTCTCGATATTTTACATACGACATTCTTAATATCACAAGCTCATCTTGTGATTGTAAAATTGTACAATTTCATATAAACTGCAAAGCGTTTTCTTAGTCATAAGCAAAAACACAAACAGAAAAAAAAAGGAAAAACTTGTTTGGATTTATATTAAATATAAACGTTCGGTCGCTTTAACGTTTTATATTATGTAAATGGGCTTTTTTTTTTTCCCTTACTTTAAAAGATAATTGAACGCGTGCCGATATTGTACTTACTGATATTTTTAAGGCCGTACTTTTCAAGGCTTCGTTGCGTTCGTTGCACTGGAACAGACTGTACTCCGTTATATTGAGATAATAACGCTAGATCGCGTTTCGATCATTCCATCGGATGTGTAATTGTTACACGTCACAATCAGCAAACGGAGTCACGGACACGGTTAGTTTACAAGCATCGCGAGCCACTAGTTTCTGCGCCTTCAACACGTAATTTTCCACAAAGTTTTTCCATTTTTCCCCATTGCTCATAACGTTCTTTTCCATTGCCTTTTCATAATTTCAGTTTGTGCATACGATCATCGGTTAACTACTCTAAGTAAAGTACGGTAGGTTATTCACTTAAAAGCTAAATGACACAGAGGCTCCATTTGTCAAAAAAAAAAAAAAGGAGAGAGTCACAAGAAGGTAAAACAAAAATAAAGTACCAACAAAAAAATTAATTAATAAATAAGTAAAGTATGCGACGTACGTGGGTATGTACGTATGTCCGTACGTATGTCCGTACGTATGTACGTACGTATGAATTAAAAAACCTGTCGAGTAAAAAACATTAATGCCAAAAGCCAGCCTATAAAAGCGGGTATGTGGTAAACAAAATAAATGGTAATAAACGAAAATAAGTAGGAACCGAAGTGATGAGCACCGATGATTGGGGAAAGTGATAAGGGGAATATGCAGCGTGAAGTTAAATAATAACAACAACTAAGGATGTAAATACAGACAGAGGACAATTACAATTAGGGCTCGGTAGACGTGTAACCTACACGCGTACACGTCTACCTCACTCGCTCGCTCATTCGAATCTTTCTCTCGCTCTCTCTCTCTCTCTCTCTCTCTCACTCTCTCTCTCTCTCTCTCACCCTCACCCCGACTTAAGGTCGCGTACGCGCATGTATACGCCAATACGTGGTCGTGCAGTGTACGTGCGCTTACATGCGCGTAGGCTTCGCGGTTTCGTCGGGGAACCACCCCAAAGATACCTGCGTGCCCAGTGAATTAATGTAAAGAAAATTGTAGCGCGATGGAACGGAGGGACGGGGGAAGGTCCCGTACCTCGGTTCCCTCGCGCTACAATTAGAAAAGGAGCGATGACCGTACTTTTCTCGCGCTATGCCCCTACACATGCCAATATCTTCTTGATATTGCCATTATTAATGCTATATTGTTATTAAATATTGTATATTATTATTATTATTATTAATGCTGCTGCTGTTGCTGTTGCTGTTGTTGCTATTGTTGTTGTTGTTGTTGTTGTTATTGATTATTTATTAATATTAATTATTATTAATTATTGTGATTATTAATTATTATCGTTATCGTTTACGTTATCGTTTACGTTTTGTTTCGTTTTGATTTGATTTCTTTTTCTTCTTTTATACCAAATTGTTACTCAATGTAACATTCATGCAATTAAAATATACATAAATGTGTAAAGAGAATGTCTAAGTATCATGCATAATGACCCCAAAAAAAATATTTATTTATTTATTTTTAATCAATAGAGCAAAGACGATAGTATCAAGCGCGATTGTAAATGAAGTGCGACACTCATTAAAGCATGTAATTTTATCTTCTGTTTCATATATATATATATTCCGTTTGCTTTGTTTGAGAATGTGATAAATGCAAGTGTTTAAGAGGATAAAGAAGGGCGGAGATCGTGTCTGATGTTGCATTTAAATCGGCATTGAAACGTTTCGTTCCATAACGTTAAGATAATTAATTTCCCAATCTAATGAGCAAAGCTTGGCCGAATAAGAAATTGCTGCAGCGTTAATGGGTAACGAGGCCGGGCCGAGCTTAAAGCAATGTGCCGACGTGGTTCTCGATGCAAGCGGTACTTGCGGTACTTGCGGTACTTGCGGTACTAGCGATATAAAAAAAAAAAAAAAGCTCGTGGTTCTTACAGCGCTGCTGGGCAATTTTTATTCGGCGCTAAGCAACAATTTTTCTCCCATACATAGAGACCCCAGAGATACAATTTTTAATGTCAATGACGTCAGCATAGGGTTGCAAAAAGTACGACCACCGTGCAAGGGTTTTCAAGGATTGTATAAGAGACCACCAAAACCCGCCAAGCGCAAAAGATAATATCCACGAGACACGAGTACATTTATTAAACATGATTATTGATTATTTGATTATTGATTATAATCATCGATATACAGAGAGTATACAGTAGGTCGTTAACGTGTGTGTGCTATGTCTTTCGTCTTCTATATGTATACATTTATACATATGCATAACTGTACACTGACATACACATCTATACGCGTATAGACATATATGAGCGCGTGCCTCTCTGCGCGTGTGTGCGCCTGTGTGTGCGCCTGTGTGTGTTCGTGTCGGAGAGCGGGGCAGGGGGGCAGGGGGGGAGGGTGTAAGGTGTAAGGTGTAAGGTGTGGTCGTGTGTACGTATACATATACGTGTATAAGGTTTGTGGATCGTGTTTGTTACGTTCTCACTTGCCAGTGTGTGCTTACAAAGAGAGACCGATTGCACTTAAATCGAAGGGGCGAAAAAAATACGTATAAAGTATGCATCGAGAGGATTATTATTCGCACATTCGCTCATAACAAATAAAAATGCCGGGGAATTATAACCCATAGCTTGCTTGCTTGCTTGCTTGTTTTTTTTGCTTTATACACACGTATATATATATATATATATATATATATATATATACATACGTATGCGTAGAGACGTGGGCGCGTGCCGAGTACACATATGGATATAATCGATTGTCGGCGCTCGTAAAGACACTTTATAAGAAATATATATTCCCAGCAGGCGAGTGGAGGGCGCGCTGCTCGTTAATGCCGTGCCGTATTACATTATCCGGCAATATCGGGATAAAATCATAATTAATGATATTGTTTGTCCTCGTGATTGAAGAATGCGTTGTGACAAAGTTAGCTTTCGCGAGAAGGCGGGGGCAGGGGCTTCCTACGCACGCGACCCGACAATCAAAGCGAACAAATACCGTTCGTTTGTTGCCTATGCTACTGATTATCTGTAAACGCGCTTACCGTCAGCTCGAAAAGAATCGATTGGCCTCTAATGAAAAAAAACAAAAAAAAAAAAAAAAAAAAAAAAAAAAAACAAAAACAAATAAATAAATAAAAAAAAAATTAATGATAATAATAATAATAAAAGTACTTGTGGGCAAAACACAATCGTATTTCGAAAGTGATAGCGGGGGGCGGGGGGAGCGTACGGGAAGGGTGTGACGGGAAGGGTGCTCGGTCCGCACGAGGAGGAACGATTGCATCCTAAGCAGAATTACGGGGACGCTGACCGCTTTCGGCTCGAGCTTCTCTCATACCCGACGTATGATTATGTTAAACGAGCGCTCGCGTATATAGTCACCCGCTTCTTATCTTCTCTCACTTTCCTCGACTTTATAATGAAAAATCGTACTTAAAGATGTGATCACAACTGTGTTGGTACAGCCTAGGCTATTAATGATTTTACGACAATAATTGTTATAGTACAAGTAGTAGTAGTAGTAGTAGTGGTGGTAGTGGTAGTAATAATAGCGATTATAATAATAGTAATAGTAAATAATAATTAAAGTAATAACAATAATAGTAATCATAATAACGATGGTGATGACAATAATAATAATAATAATAAAGAAGAAGAAGAAGAAGAAGAAGAAAGACCGTGTCTTGACCACATTCCAATTGCGATTAACCAAATGTTAGCCACCAAATTACCAGACAAAACATCTAGCACAGTTTACGGGCGTCCCGAGTCTGACGTTAAGTTAGTACACGTGAAAGAAGAAGAAGAAGTAGAAGAAGAAGAAGTAGAAGAAGAAGTAGAAGAAGAAGTAAGAAGAAGAAGAAACCGTTGATGTAGTTGTTGTTCTTTTTTTTTCTTTTTTTTTTTCTTTGTTTTAAAATTAAAGGCAAAATAATATGTTCGAGTCTCTGTGCACAAGACACTGCCGCGCAGACTCGGCGAAAGCCAACAATACAACTACTTACTGTGCCGTAAAGCTTTCATTCTATCGGCCATAACGATTCAACGCTCCATAGCCAATTCACCGCCATTACCCAAGGAAACTCCCGTTTCCCATACTTGCGCTCTTTATTTTTAGGCTCGGAGCGCGAGGTCGATAAAATAAAAACCTCACAGAACGAGACAGACACACACACACAACAGCCAGGGAACATTGATTCTGTCGCTTCGTTGTCAATAATTGTATAATTTCTTTCTTTCTTTTTTTTTCTTTTCTTTTTTCTTGTTGTCATTGCTCGAGTTGACAAAATCACTGACTCTGGCGTAATCATTTAAAGTATCAGTGCTCAAAGAGTTGTAAGGCGCGCGTCTTAGCATTTTCGTTAACAGATCGTTACCACCTCTACTTATAGTGAACGAGCCAAACAGGGAACAAAAATTATTATTAATAATAGTAATAATAGTAATAATAGTAATAATAGTAATAATAATAAACATAAAAATAAATTAAAATAAAAACAAGAGGATCGAAATGACTTCAGAAAAAAATATAATAATAAAAAAAAAAAAAAAAAAAGAAAAAAAACCTAATTATGTACAATTCGCAACTGATATGATCTACGGCGTTCAATCATACAGGTGTTCTTAATACCTCCGGTTCACAAAATCGTAAGCACAAGGCGATTTATATTTTTTTTCTTCTTCTCTCTCTCTCTCTCTCTCTCTCTCTCTCTCTCTCTCTCGTTTAAGAGGAAAATTAGCAGCCCTGGCTCGAGCAATTACGCACCGAACGATCGCTCTTATTACTAATCGTTTAACATTACTCGTTATTTATGATGATTAATTGCTCGATATCGAAGGGAATAATTCAACTGATTGGCCGATCGAATCGGTCAGTCAACAACGGGGCTTTGCTTTTAGTTAAATATCGAAAGAAAGTCATTTATCGCGCACCTTATTTGTTCTCACTCGCTTATAAATCCTCAATTAACAGGTATCGATCAGTTGTCCATAATAAATATAAACGCAACGGAACCATATTGTTTTCTGTTTACTCCAGCTCTGGGTTTCAGGTCTAGTTCCGAACTGGATCCCAGATCCCAGATCCCAGATCCCAGATCCCAGATCCCAGATCCAGATCCCAGATCCCAGATCCAGCTATAGTTATGTTTTTTTTTTTTTTTTAAATCTATCGTAAGCTTAATTCGCCATTTACTTATTAGACAGAAGCAAATATCGTTTCGATTTACTCAAAAATCAAATCTTAGCTACGCTTTCCCTTACTTTCCTTTCACTTGCTTTTGCCTTTTCTTCTTCCTTTACAGGAGCAAGACATTTTGTACAAACAGATTAAGGATAAAGGTTCGCCAGTTAAGATTTGACCTGGGTACAAGTTTTTGTTTCTCTCTCTCTCTCTCTATCTCACGCACACGCACACGCACACACACACACATTATTGTTGGGTAAAAGTCAATTATTCTGTATGAAAGTCTCCGTATTAGAGCTCGAACATGACTCGAGTCATCATATAAAGCAGAATATACCCCATGCGTTTACCCAACAATTGTCATGATTACTTTAATAAATACATTAGATGTTTAGGACAAACACGATCGTTTTGTAGCTATACGCGCGCATATACGCATTTATATATATACATATATATATATATATATATATATAGATAGATATAGATAGATGGATAGATAGACATGTATATATATATATATATATATGTACGTATATGCGCGCGTATGAATGTATATGCGTGGGGGGTGGGAGGGGGGCAAGCAAACTTGTTTATAGTCTGTGCCCGTGCATGTGGAGTTAACAGTAAAGAGTCAATAATAAGCGTTATTGGCCACAAATAGTTTTTACGTGTCTTACTTAATCGCAATGATGATAAACTAAATTAAAGTGAGCACACCTCCACATTCTAATCCATGCATACGTAAGTACCAGATTTGCGCGGAGACGACGATGCCTCCCGTCACACCGCGTTCTATATATTGAATTAGTTATGCTTAGGTTATCTTTATCTAGTTAAGTTGTAATGTAACTCGGCGTCGTCGCTCCGTCAATGCGATTTTTATAGTTTCATCACCACTAAATAGGCTCCCGAGTTGAACAGTAGTAGTAGTAGTAGTAGTAGTAGTAGAAAGAAAACAACTGCAACGCGCTACTGAACTTTTTCATTACTTATTATTTATTTATTTATATATTTAAAGGAATATCCGAGCGGAATGGAGGGAAGGTGAGAAAAGCGCGTAATAAAGGTTCAGTCTCGGCTCCAATTATTTTCATTGACAATTTTCCATCGATCGCAAGGAAATTGTTATGGATAAGCATCGATTGGAATGTGAGTTTTTTAACTATATATATATATATTTATATATATAAAAAGAAAAAAAAACAAAAAAAAAACAAAGAAAAACAAAAAAAAAATATATAACGTTAAGACTACGATCTACGGATTTCATACGGGGAATATATTACTTGAAAGTAGCTGTACTTAACGTTTAAAGTAACTTTAACTATATAAGTATCCAGAGTACTGGAGTAATCGTAATATACAAGTCTTAATTGGAATTAAGATAAGAGGGGCGCAGGAATATATTCGCGTGTATTTCTGGAAATGCATTTAATGGAATGTCTTTGTTGCATACGATTGGTCCCGTACTCTTTACTTCTCCATACGGAATCCTTAAGCCTAAGCGCGATTTTTTTTATTAAATAACTATTAACGTGTCCTTTCTTCTTTCGCTCTCTCTCTCTCTCTCTCTCTCTCTCTCTCTCTCTCTCTCTCTCTCCGTGTATAATGTCCGTGCGTGTTTTTTGCATGTGTATTTATATTGGGGTCTCTGTGTTCGTTGTGTCGTGTATGTGGGTGGGTGTGCGCGCGTGTTTATGCGTGGGGTAGGGAAGGAAATATTATCAAGTGTAGCCAGGGTCCCTTCGCCTCTGTACTCGAGGTGGCGTTTACGATTACGTTATCGTGAGAGGCCACGCGCGAGCGGTTAGCGGTTACGTGCGGGTAGAGCGGCCAAAGAAGGTATCGCCGGTCGGGTTTAAAAAAAAAGGGCTGGGCGGGGGTAGGGGGGTAGGAGAGGGAGGCAAGGGATCATCGGAAGGAAATGAGAGCACCATCGATTCATCACTCGATACGGAATGCGGATCGAGACTTTACCGTTTCCGAAACGCTCCTTTCTTCTCTCGTCTGCTTGGGAACTCATTACTTAAGAGCTACATGCTCTGCTGTATACATCTACATAGGATTATATATATATATATAATGTATATAATATCTACTAAATATTATAGGGACGTGGATTCTGTAGAAAAAAGACAAAAAAAAAAAAAAAATCTATTTATCTGCACTCGATAATATAAAATAGGCTATTCGATATTCTCGGCTGAGCCGTGCGATCGTTCGTATGTACATGATTCGATCGCGAGGATTTATATGTCCGTGTTCCTCGGTACGATCCTGCCCCGAGGGACCACCGATCGATCTCCGAGCCAGCCTCCGTATGGAAATATATACCCAACGAGCGGTAATGTAATTCGGCGATTCGACAAAGGAATGGACAAAGGCTTGAAAAATTTCACATTATATTACAAAAATAATTACGATTACGATAACTAATTGTCCATTAGTATATAAAGTATATAAACTATCTCGACGATGATTGTCTTGGGTATTGTACTAAGTACTGCAAGCTTATCACTTAATGTGTATCACGACACGTGAAGGCACTTATACGGCGTCGTTATGAATTAAGCGGCGACGGCCGATTCTTTTAAAGGAAACAGAAAATACTTTATACATATACATACATATATATATATATATGTATAAAGTACAATGATTGTCGGTTGGAATAGTCTCGAGCCATGCCATTGGTGTAAAAAAGTTCATTGCGCGGGCAAGTAAAGGCCTACGCTTGATTGTATAAATTCTTATAGGAGGAGCATAACATTACGTAATTGTAAAAATCGTTTCGCAGCCATTAAAGATCCAGGAGCATATCGTAATAGTACGTCGCGGTGCGAGCGCGCGCGCGCGCGCGCCAAGTGTAAATGGAAGAAGTTATTGAATTACTTTAACGATGTACCGCGCACAACTAAAGTTATCGCGGCCGATAATTCATCGATCAATCCGTATGCGGTAAAGGCCATACGCTTATATATATATATATATGTGTGTGTATATAATAATAATTATAAACGTCGTAAGTATGTATAGGTAAGCTGTACAATAAATATTCTCGTGGAAAAGAAAAGGGGCGAACGGAGCATTTGGGCAACTTAACGTTTCTGCTGTGAAGGAAGACCTTGAAAAAGGGGAGGGGAAGTCTCAAGGGAGAAGCCGTGCTCCATTCGTCTTATAAAAATAATCGCGTCTGTCGCGCATGATTAGTAGTCGCGTAAGGGAGTAATTGTCTTAGAAAAGAACTGATAAGGATGGTGCAACGAAGGCTAGAGCTTCTGCAGGGACTCGCCAGAGTTACGAACACATCCAAAGGCACGAAACGCCCCGAGGATGCAAGTGTCCAAGGACTTATTGTTGGATCAGCAGTTAAGGGGAGCCGGTTAAGAAGAGGGGGGAGGGGAGGGTAGGGGAGGAAACGCAATTAATTACGGGGGAGTGACCGTATTTGCTGAGGGAATATCTACGTCGCGAGACCTCGGTAAGCTTAAATAATGGAATGTCGATGGGTGGTGGGCCCGATCGTCAGCTGGTCTCCTCCCCCTCCCCCAGCCCCTAACTCCTTGCGACGCAATCTAATGATAAAATACAGCTACGAAGAGAAGTGATTAAGAGATGGGCATGGGCGGGGGGCGAGGGAGGGAGTAAATCAATAATTTTTAGGGATAGTTATAATTTGTTTAAGGAGAGGGCCCTCTCCGTTAAGTACAATTTCCGACAAGCGTGGCAGAGGTCCGGTTGGCCTTGTTGGCCGTTAGAAGACACACGTGGATCACGATCGAGCAACGCCGCCAGTTTGACTCGATATAAGAAAAAAAAAAAAAAAAAAAAAAACGAAAAAAAAACCGAAAAAAAAAGAAAAGGCAAGGACGACAGTCCTAAAGCTGGGGGAAGAACTGGGCCGGGTATGCGAGGCCGGGGGCCGCGGTCTGAGCGGTCGCGTGGAAGGCCGCTGCTGGGCTCTGCCAGGTGGTGCGCTTGCTCGCGACCGCGGCTGTCTCAGCGGGGAAGGCCGACTCCCAGGATCGCTTGAGCCCGAGGAGGGCCGCCGCCGGGTTGATGGGCGCGCCCGGTATGATGGGCGGGGCCAGGAAGCCGGGGGGCGCGTGGGCCCGTAGTATCGGTATGCGGTGCGAGGGCACGTTGAAGAAGAGAAGGGGGGCGGCGGCGGCGGCGGCGGCAGCGGCGGCGGGGTTCGCCGCGGCGGCGGCAGCGTGCTGGGCGACCGCCTGGGCGTGGAGCTGCTGCTCGTGGCCGTAGGCCGCCGCCGTGAGCGTCGGGTGATGATGATGGTGCGGGTGATGGGGGTGCGGGTGGTGCGGGTGGTGCTGGGGATGGTGGTGGTGGTGCTGGGGTACGGTCGAGGGGAGGGCGAGGGCCTTGGTTGGTCCGCTGGGCGAGGTCTGCGAGGGGTTAGGGTTGGGCCCGTTCGAGGCGAGGGCCATTAGCCAGAGGTCCTGGTTACGAAGGACCTGGGCCTGGGCCGCTTGGGCCTGGGCCTGCACCTGGGCCTGGGCCTGCGCCGCCTGCGCCTGGACGTGGGCCTGGGCCTGCGCCTGGACGAACGCGTGGATATCCCAGAGCGGGGCAGGGGGCTGGGGAGCGGGCACGGGGACCTGGGCCTGGGCCGGGGGCCCGGGATTTTGGGCGGCACTGGCGGCCGCGGCGGCCGCCAGTGGTCCGGGTGACAGCAGAGCCTTACCCGGTAGCGGAGCACCCGTCAACACGAGGTTCATGTCTTCGCCGCTGCACTGGAAGACCTCGATGTAGCGCTGCTTCTTCCCGAAGATCATGTAGCGGTGATGACGCTGCGAGGCGCACGCGTAGGCCGCACCCTCGCTGTTCATCTGGATGAAGGCTTCGCCCGAGGGTTGACCCTGTCCAACCGGAAGTTCCAGCCAATTAGTCGCGCCTTTATATACCTCCACTCTCGATCTCGATCATTCGTATCCAAAGTACTCCTCCCACGACTCCTTTTCCAATCGCTCTTAAAGATCCCGTCCCCCACCACCCTCCCGTCCCCCACCACCCACATTCACCCCGCTAAACCTACGCGAATCTCAAGAAGCTTTAGAAGCCGGTTAGCTTGAAAATCTCCATCCAGTATATCAAGTGATCGAACGATCAGCGAAAACAGTCCGCTTGTCAATTGCTTGTGTATTGACGATCAGATATAAATAAGGTTATTGGGTAATGACGTTCTTACGAGGCGTACCTGAGCGTTATAGACCATGTGGACGCCTTGGTACTCAATGTTCTTCGAGTGCTCGCCCATGAACTCGAGGATGTGCTCGACCAGCGCTTCGTAAGGAAGCCCCCGGAGGCGCACGCAATCTTTACGGGTGCCGGATGTGATGTAGCGCTGCGGAAGTATGGATGACAGCGGAGGCAGTATCGGTCTCTCGAAGGGCTTGATGTCGCTCACTCGATTCAGAACCTAAAGAAAGTAGAAAGACCGAAGCTCAGCATCCCTTTCGGTGGGAGGTGGAGGGAGTAGAGTAGAGGCGGGATGCCTGGGGTTGGGGGAGTTAGGGAGTA
This sequence comes from Ceratosolen fusciceps, assembly GCA_018883505.1. Classification (NCBI taxonomy): domain Eukaryota; kingdom Metazoa; phylum Arthropoda; class Insecta; order Hymenoptera; family Agaonidae; genus Ceratosolen; species Ceratosolen fusciceps. The sequence continues at coordinate 6,788,942 of RCIC01000010.1, forward strand.
CGTACCTGTTGTACCTCGGCGGTCGTACTCCGGAACAACTCGATGTACCTGTTGCCGATGCAGTCCCTGTGCTTACTCAAGGCCTTCTCCGCATCTTCCTCTTTAGTGAAGAGGACGAAGGCGTCGCCGGTCGCCCGGCCGTCGGCCTTCTTGACGAACAGGACCCCGTCCTCGGCGTCGAGGACTTGGCAAGGTTTTTGTCCGGACAAGAAGAAGTCGAGCTGCAAGGAGCAGGATCACCCCCCGCATCACCCGTGAATACACGCAATTTACCGCATGGCGCGGGTAGGTAATAAAATGGGGCGGTGGGGGGTGGAGGGCCAGGAATAAAAAGGACCGTAATAAAGGGCTCACCACTTGCTTGGCGGTACAGTCGTAGGGGAGGCCGCGCATCCTGACGATGACCTGGGCACCGCGCGACAGGAAGGCGTGCGCCTCGCCGTTCGTGCCCCCGGCCACGGAGACGAAGTCGTCGCCCGAGGCCTTGTACACCTCGATGTACCGCTGGCCGATGTGGTGCTTGTGCCTCTTGAGCGCCATGTCCCTGTGCTCCTTGCTAACGAAACGTACCAGTGCCTCGCCGTTGCGCCTGCCTTGCGAGCTCAGACAGAGAGCCACGCCGCCCCTGTCGGAGAAATTACAAAAAAAAAAAACAAAAAAACCGTCAGCCACGTTGCCTTTCGCTTTATCGGCTATTACGAATAATATCGCCCGGTCCGCGAATTACATTCGGCCCCCTACGCAACTCAACCCCTCTCCGCCGCCACCGCCGCCGCGAGCCGATCAATCCTGTCCTGGATGATCTAGCAGCGTTCGAAATACAAGTGGGAGCGCCAGGGTGCAAGGACCGATGGCTCCAAGGACAAAAAGCTGTATTTTCTTAAAACATATATGTATATACATATATACAAGTAAAATATATTGCCGTCGATGCGATGAAAATTCACTCGATGATATTATTATTATTATTCCACGATAAAATAAAAGAACCGAACGACCTTGGCAGTTAATTTATAAATGCGACGTTTTCCTTTTCACCCAACGACAATGAAATGAAATAAAATGAAACAAAACGAACGAACGAACGAACGAACGAACGACATACGAACGCGTGTCAATGTGTTGATGTATCAATCGCGATGCGTGGAAATAACTTAACCCTGCCGATGTAGTATTTTGAAACACTCGGCGCGACCGCATGTGAAAAAAAAAGGAAAAAGAAAAGAAAAAGAAAACCGCATCCACGAATAGATTTCGTTACGAGTAAGTGGAAGGAAAAAAATGCGAATACCGAAGGGAAACGAGAGGACGGGGAAAGACGAGAGAGAGAGAGAGAGACACACACACACACACACAATAAATGGTCGCTATCCTTCGGTTCGCGCCTCTTATCTCCGCCTATTGAGATAACGAGGTTTTTCTTAAGAAATCGATGAATAACACAAGTCATAGATCGTCATAGGAGGAAATAAAAAATGGAGGCGTCCGATCGATCGGTCAAAATAGTTTCAGCCATTCGCTGAACAATATTAATAATAATAGATGACTAATAATAATAACAATAATAATAATAAGTCCGACGGCCAAGCGACGGAGGGAAGCTTATCAGTTTACTAAACCGAAACTAAATATCCCGACGATAATTTCATTTCACAAAACGCTTCAATGCCTTTTCTTCGCGCAATCTCCCGTCTCCTTTCTCGTGAATAATTTTCGCGTCCCCCCTCTCGATAAGACGTATAGAGAACATCAAAATTCACTCCCCAGTCCAATCGTTTTTTTTTTTTTTTTTTTTTTGTTAATCCATCGCTAGGAAAGACGTCATCATTAAGAGTCTTTTTACCGACGACGAGCCGAATATATATATATATATGTATATGTATATATTATTTATACGACTGCTGGGTGCCCGCGTAAAGGTTAATAAAGCTCTCATCTAGCGTCTCGAATGCAAAATTTTCAGACGAGCCTCCGTCTACGTCAAGGGGGTAAAGTAAACAAGCCATAGGAGCCGTATGAGGCGTATGAGGCTTGTTTACCTTACCCGGCATCACCTGCATAATGAAACGTTTTGGGACGCCGACGAAGGAGAACATATTTACTACAAAATCATAAATAAATAAATAAATAAATAAATAAAGAGATGCTCCGGTAAAGCTCGTTTAGCCTATTGCGATTATTACTCGCGGGCTGAGCGACAGTAAGCATGCACCAATACTTTTACCGTGTATTTGTTGGACTTTTCTTAATATGCCGGCGTTTTTATAAAAATAAAATGTTGGTGAAAATAATTCCGATAGAGTGGACGAAGGACTTGGTTGTTTTAAATAGATAATGAGGCGGAGGAGGGAGGGAGGGAAGGTGGCTCAAGCGAAAGCGGATAAGGCAATTTATGTCGAAATCAATTACCGACTGGCGGTATTAAAGTTTTATTGACATTACAATGATGATATTGAGCGTAGAGGCCTCCGACTATAACTTACCTCGTATATTATACAATATACTCCACTCCTCCCCGCTCCCCGTCCACAACAAATACCCCCGATTTACGTACAATAATAAAAAAAAGACACTTTAACTATATTTCAGGGAGGGAGGGGGAGGGGTAAGTCTAATAAATGTAATTGGCATTACGAAACTGAAAGCGAGGCAATGGTTATCCGGGGGCAGTAAAACTCGCTTATGTTGCACGCACTCTTTCTTCTAATGATACGAGCGAGCCCAACGCCCCGCGTTTATAAATAATTTTTTTACGCCCAGTATTATTACGAATTAGTATACTTTACTCGAGTATAATACCTTCTTTTTTTTTCTCTCTCTCTCTCTCTCTCTCTCTCCTTTTTTTTTTATGGACAAAAATAGTTAGTTGTCGAGGCGTTCGATACGTTTTGCTTACGTAAATAAAAATTGAACGTTACGTGTCCTCGATACCTATCGTTCCTCGATCCTCTCCCCCTCCGGAGCCCCTGAGCTTTTGTATAATAAATGTCTTTGGAAGCGGTGGAGGGGCAGGCTCGACAAATGATTTCGTCAGGTGGTTTTTAGTGAGCCTGACTCGCGGTATAGTTAATGCACAATTCTCGTAATAAATAATAGCCGCAGATTTATTTATTTCACTTTTACCGTATTTTTTAGCCAAAGCCGTAAAGATTATGGCGATTTCGAGAAACGTCCGTTTCTGCGTAATGCTCATCATTAGGATGTAAGAAAGGGATTTATTGGGCCTCGAGTCGACGTGGAAATAACATTGACATCCGAAATGTGACGTCGTATCGGGTATGCATAATACAACGGTAGCCGTCATTCGCGTAGGTATATTAGCCGCCCCTGTCTCTCTCAGATCGTATTTAATAAAAGTGCAGCCGCGGGGACTTTGGAAGAAATAATAATGATAAGAGCGGTGGAAAACTTTAATTGGGGTAGGTGGTACTTGATGCGGGAGTTGAGTTGAGTACTCGTGAGCTTTTCCGGCCGGTTGCACGACAGCACGTGTACGTGCGCAGACTGTTTCCAGTAAAGTGGAAATAATTGATCGGTACGCGCAGTGCGCAATAGATCGACCGATCCATCCCATCCGAGCGTGTAATTTCATTAAAGGGTATTCGAAACAAGGGTAGAACAGAGGGTGGGTTATTGGGGTGGCAGTTACGATATTTAGAATGACGTAGATAGAGAGCATCGATGGGTAGGATATACAAGAAGAAGAAGAGGAAGAAGAAGAGGAAGAAGAAGAGGAAGAAGAAGAACGTGCGTAACGAGTGCAGAGTCTCGTACGTGGGACTAATGCAAATGTGCACGAGATGCGTAAAGAAGGACGTTCTGCCGGGGCTTACGAAGAAGTCACCGGCCCGAGTCGAAAGTGAGTCGAAAGCGAGGCGAAAGCGAGGCGAAAGCGAAGCGAAAGCGTGTCGAAAGCCGAGTCGAAACCGAGCCGATAACGACGAGTGCGTGGCGGCCTCGCGATCCCAATAACCAATAAAGGGCAAATAGATAATTTTGGAGCCAAGGTCACCCCATCACGATGCCGGCTATGTCGGGGCGGGGTTATTGGGGTGGGAGGGGGGGGACGGACGTCGGGAAGGTAGAGGGTAAAGGGTATGGGGTTATTATTGGTCGTGGGAGAGGGGGAGGGAGGTGGGGTTGGGGTTGGGGTTGGGGTTGGGAGGGGGGGACCGAAGCGACTCGGTGGCCGGCCGAAAACAGCCGATACGAGCGTCGACCGAGGCTTGACCCGAGATTAAGCGCTTTATCGGGGCCGTGCATACGAAGGAGCGGTTGCGCAAGGAGCCCAGTCAGCGGGTACGACTTCCGAGGGGCCCGGGGTTCGTTGGCACGACCCGATTTTCCCGGGACCCCCGACGACCTCTCGCCTTTTTTTCCCCGGAGCTTCTCACTCCCCCCCCCCTTCTTCCTCACCAGTCACAAGCAACGGCCGCCCACGCGAGGTCTCCTTAAGCCTTGGTCGAGCACTGTGAAGTTTAAAAAATTCGCGATTCGTGCCCTACCTCTTTTCGTTTTATTCTCTCTTTTCTTGACACACCCCCCTCCCAACCCCTCCCCAACCCTCCCACCGCTCCCCACGCTTCGCCCCACGGCGCTGTAGAATTTCGTATTTCGTTACTCTGAGTCGTTTGGACGGACGCTCGAAGCGTTTGCGATTACAATCTACGTAAGCACTCTTCCTCTTTTTCTTATTCTTATTCTTATTCTTCGTCTTCGTCTTATTCTTATTCTTCTACTTCTTTTTTTCCGCTCCGCGACGAATTTCTTGAAGCTTCCAGCGGCTCCGGCAGCACTTTGTCCCCTCCGCGTAATTTCGACATCACCGAGCGAAGCGCGAGATAACATCGAGATCCAGACGTGAATTTAGATACATCCCCATCCCACTTTTACGACAGCTGTATAATAAGTATCATAATGGCCGAGCCATGCCGTTTCGTAAGCTCCATCTCCTCCTCACCGAGTCGCACATCTCACGCTTACGGATATTATTATTATTATTATTGCCCGAGCGCACGAGCTTACCTTTTCGTGCTTTCTATTTTTATTGCGAAAGGGAAATTCGAGTGTAATTAAGCCTCGGGACCATTAATTGATTGATTGATTGATTGATTGATTGATTCATTCATTCGTTCGTTACTCTCTCTCTCTCTCTCTCTCTCTCTCTCTCTCTCTATCAATGTGGCAAATACAGAGAATCGCGTTAGTGATGCATTTCAATTATTAACAAATAGGATTAAAAAAAAAAAAAAAAAATAACAAACAGAATATAATATTTTATGGCGGGAGGGCGAGGGCATGCAAATTGCAACAACGGCGAGGAAAAAGAAAAGAAAAGAAAAGAAAAGAAAAAAAAAGGTAACAATGTGAAAAATGTGCGGAACGCAGGTATTTGAGGCGCGGAAAATAATGAGGGGGGAGGGGGGGGGGGTTGCAACGGCTTTCTAATTGCCCGAAGCTCGATTGAATAACGTTTAATTATCCTTTACCTGGTAGTGAGCCCATCCAAGTGCTTGCACATACATAAAAACGACATAATATTAGACATCGATAAAATGTTGCGTTATGAAAACATGAGAAAAATGAAAACTAACAATGATTGAGCGCATCGGAGCACATTCTAACGATACTTTCTATTGGTATCGTAAAATAAATAAAAAAATAAAAAAAAGATGGTTAGAATTGTTAAGATTGCGACAAGGGAAATGTCTAATCGATTGGGGCTCGAATAAAATGTATATATGAATATGTATATATGAATATGTATATTTATATATATGTATATATGTATATATATATATACACATAATAACTCACTTTGCCACATTCAGTCCCCGGAAGAATTTCGCGACGTCCTGGTCAGACGATTGCCAGGGAAGTCCTCGAGCTTTGACAACGCAGTTGTTGTTTACTTTCTCATCTTTCGAGCTGGAAGTTCAAAATTCTTATTGGACTCGAAGGTTATTGTAAATGACGAAGGTGACATCGGCGGGCACGGGCAGTAAGGCATGTCGAGGTGAAGGAGGAGTAGGGGGAGCAGGAGGAGTAGGGGGAGAATGCACGGAAGGTAAAAGGATTGTAAAGGACTCGTTCCGGACTCGTTCCGGACTCGTTGCCGGCAATGACGATCGGCAGATCGATAGAGAGAAGATAGAGGATCGAAGGATCAGAGAGGATCAGCCGAGACACCGAGATTAACAATATCGACGACGAGGAGGAGATGAAAAAACTCACCATATGCCAGGCTCCAGTACGAGGTTCACGACTTCCGGATTGTCAAAGACGTGTCCTGCAACAGTAGGGAAGAAAAAAAATAAAAACAAAAACAAAAACAAAAACAAAAAAAAACAAAAAAAAGCAAGTGAGACAGGTGAGCGAGAGACGCTCGTAGTGAGTGGGAGGAGGCTTATAAATAAATGGTAAGAATAAATGGCGCAGGGGAGGTAGGCGATGATAGGGAGGAGCGAGGCGGTGGGCAGCGTTCGAGAAACCGCGTGCTTCCTCGGGTGGGAGCGCACTGCCCTCGTTCGGCATGGGCGGCTCGTCCTCCGCTGGACGAGCCGTGCCGCGCTTCAGGCTAATAAACAAAGAGCCGAGCGATGCGAATGCGCGCGCGATTGCGCGTCACCCCGCTCCTCCAGCGCCCCGATCCTAACCGGTGAAAAGCGGTGCCGGGGCTCGGGGGCAGCAGGTGCACGCGTTTCGCGGGTCCGCCTTGCCTCCCTCCCCCCCCCCTGGGAGCGACGCTCGTCGTGGCCGTGGTGGAGGAAGGCGGGGGGGCAATGAGGAGGAGGAGGAGGAGGAGGAGTGAGGAGTGAGGAGGAGTGAGAAGGTGACGAGGTCGTGAGCCAGAGGCCGGGGGAGGGGGGGGCGTGCCGCTCCTGGGGGACATACGGCGACGCGGGCCGCTCGACACCCGGTAACCTTACACCCCTTATCCTGTCTCGGGCCGTAGGCGAGGAGGAGGCGTCCGATTCGCCGACGCAGCACCCGGACTTCCCAGGCGTCGACGCGTCCCCACCATCCGCGTTAAGCGGCATCGGGGAAACGCAGCTCCGTGTGCAGTTTTACAGCCTTGGAAGCACCCGGGGCCCGCATTTAAATGCCGGACATTCCAGCCCTCGACCCCCCCCCCGCCTTTGGCCACGCGCTGATAATGCAAATTGTCCCCTCCTCTCCACACTCCTCCTTACGTACACCGCCTCTCTCCCCCCCTTGCCCCCATGCACACCCTCGCACGGGCGTTACCATTAGCCAAAGCGGTGACTTTGCCTTGAGCGAATAGAGCGCCTCGTCAATGTAGCCAAATTAATATCATGATTTAAAGCCCGGGCTTTTATCTCCCCCCCCCCCTTACGAATTATTTCGCTCAAGATCTGTCGGACACGTTTGCGTACTTACTTGCAATGCAAATACCCGCTTTCGGATCGGCGCTCACTTCTTTACTCTCACGTCGGCTCTTACACGATACCCCAATAACCCCAATAACCCCAATAACCCCAATAACCCCAATAACCCCAATGAATTACAATGCACGCACGCACACACTCGCCTACTCTATTCCCGCCTTAATTTACATTCAAGCGGTTTTTTTTTCTTTTTTTGTGAAAAAAAAAACACTCGTCCCCCTACCCTTCCTGCCTTAGGAATAAAGTATTTTCTATCCCTCTGCATAACTCGACCCTGCCAATTAATCACAGGCCATAGAAGGAAAGAAAGAAAGAAAGAAAGAAAGAGGCTCGGTCAAATGACTTGTAATAAAGTAATAAATATCGCGGGAAATTCTTTTCTTTTTTTTTTCTTCGATGACCCTTCGATGGCACATTATTATTATTATTATTAACGGCCCGGATTTAATCAATTATTCTTAAAAAAAAAATTAATAATCCCGATAGTGCAGCGCAACCTCGATTTCCAGGAAAGCATGTTGCCTTCCTTTTTTTCTCTCTCTCTCTATCTTTTTTATTTTTCCCCTTCCCTAACTGACCAGTTAACGCCAAATCATTACCCTTTTACGAACAATACAAATTACATTTCCGCTTACTCGTAAGTGCGATGCTCTTGTCAACAGCCAATGCATGGCAGGCGTACATGCTTTCAAAAAAGAAAAGAAAAAATAGAAAAAAGAAAAAGAAGAGCATCAACTAAGAAGAAGAAGAAGAAGAAGAAGTAAAATAGAAGCGGTTGTTTGATAAGAAAGATGATTTATCATTGTAAAAGCACGGCTTCGTCTACGCGTAACGATCGATGACGACGTACGTAAAGAGAAGAAAGAGCTTAATCGGCTCCGGTCGATAAAGCCACCGGGTGCCCAGATAACCATTCCACCCGAATACATCATCGTACAAGTACCGAAACGTCCGTCCCCGTCAAGTGGGGCGAGGGTGAGGGGGAGAGGGTGAGGGAGAGACAGCAGGTCTAACGGACACGTTAGATTGGTATTCGCGATGGACGGGACGTTCCGGCCACAGTGCCTGCATTTACAATTCCCAATGGAAATAACAATTACGTTATAAGGCACGCGTATGACCTGTAGAGAAATTGTTTGTCGCGTGATTAATGCATTCGCTAGGAATGGCTCTCTAACGCTCAGTCGGCCCGATCAAACGACGACCACTACGCATAATCAGCAGTCGTTTGATTCTTTCTCTTTCTTTACTTTTCTTTTTCTTTTTCTTTTTAAGGCTTCATTAAGCTCGGAGCCGCGGCTCGGCGACATAATAATATATATATATATATATATTCTTTCTATTTATTTATATAACCGTCCAAAGGACTTTATTCGTAAAGTTAATGCCGACCGGTCGATTGTACGGGCCGTTACGTACGTAACACGTCCGCCGCTCTCTATTACGACAAGTCTTTTAATAATAATTAATGGCATCGGGTGGCTGGCATTGCCAGGGGGTGGGGGGCCGAGGGGAGCTTGCGCAATTGGCTTTTCGTTAAAAAGTTCCTTGCCAACTTTACAAAGGCCAAAGGCAAGGAAGATTGACGAGCGATTATTGGCAAATGATATAAGTGTAACCAACCACGCGAGCCGAGCCTGCCGAACATGATAATTTCTTTAAGGCTCGCTCGATCAACCAACCTCGTGTGCTCGTGATTCACCCCCCCCCCTCGCGCACGCACCTCCCCACCGCCACCCCCCTTCCTTCGTATGTATATATATATATATATTTTTCAAGTCAAGTCTCGAAATGTGCCAGGGCTGATAATAAGCGCGGCCCGACCTCCAATTTATATTAGCATATAATGATAATAGACTCCCGCCCCCGCCCCCCGCCCCCGTCCGTTATCTGAGTCGCGGAGCTGCTCGATTAATACAGCGCCTCGTAATACATATTTTTCTGCTAGATACGAGCTTCGCCAATGATTATTATTATGTTAACGGGGTCTCGGGAGCTTGCGCGAGCCTCTTCGACGGGGACGCCTCCTCCTCCTCCTCCTCCTCGCGGCCCCGTCCTCTGCGGGGGTAGAGAGGGACGGGACGCGAGCCACGAGTCTTACTCAGAGTGGAAGATTTTTTATCGATCGACCGATCGATTAGCTAATCGCGATCCAACTCGTCAGTTCAACTCGTCCCCGTCGCCGCTATCTGTCGGACATTATTATTAATATTTTTTTGTATTTTTGTTGTATTTTTGCGAGTATCGCGATTGTGAGGGACGCTGTGGAGTCAGTGGCGCCAACGCGACGCTCTCGTTGTTACATTACGCCTTACGCCGTACCCCAATAACCTCACGGGCCTCGCCCTTTCATCCTTACCGTCCTTTATCATCCTCTGCATGACGGTGATCATGTCCTGGATCTCCTTTACGTGATAATCGTTTTCCGTGTCCGGAGGCAGGTTATAATCTGATTACTTGCAGTCAAGGACTATTTGCATCAATCGATCAAACGCTCATCTACAAATCAACCATTTACACATCCACTTACGTCTCTAATCAATGCGCCTACGCACATTACAACTTAACGTTGCAATACTCGATCGATGTCGCGCAAGCGCTCTCGCACCCCTCCCCCACCCCCACCAATAACCGACGCCGCGGATATTCGCTCGCTGTCGTTTCGGGTTATTTATTAAGGACGAGGTGGAGGAGGCCGATTAATTTACGCAGAAGCCGATGTTGGGCCCCCAATCGCTCGTCTATATGTCCGTTATCGCTTCCTAGTAGAAATCGCATTCGGCCTACGGGCACGGCATTATAACTCCGCTTGCCGAAATGTTTACCTCTGAGCTAAGCAGTTCATTATAAATGGGTTAGATGGGTGGACAGGTCGATAGGTCGATAGGTCGACAGGGCTATGACGTTATTATACATAATACATAACGTATTTAGGGAACGTTGCACTTTCGCAGGATATGTAATAACAACGAACGTGTGTCGCCCGCACTTTAATATAATTGCCAGGGTAGCGTTCCGAAACGAATCTCCATGATAATCGAGACAAGAGGTACAAGAGGTTGCAAGCTCAGCAGCAGCGGTGGCGGCGGTAGGCGGCAGTAATAGAGAAAAACACTAATAGAGTCAATACCATTTACAATCTAATCGGTATTTTTTTGCCATAATTATTAGTACGCGGCACATAAAAAGAATAAGGCAAATGATTGCTCTTGTATTTACATATTGCGTTGAGGATATAATAATAATAATAATTATCATTCTGCCGCGCGTACATTGGAACAGACTACTCTGTCGTCTTCGGGAAATTATTTGCGAGAAGCCTTAAAATAAACGATAAGATCGCACTGCTTTATAAGAAGGAAAAAAGAATGGGAGCGATAAATTTCATTATAATATCAAGCGCAATGCTGCAAACATTACGGAAATTAACGTCATTATTCTAAGAACGTAACGTAGGCTAGAAATGTACGTAATGACCGGTAGCGGTAGCGGTAGCGGTTGTTAGTGGTGGTAGTGCCCCAATAACCAATCGGAGCTCATTAAAATAATGTAAATACACTGAAAATCGAGTAAAGTCATTGGATTATCTCCAAAGTCCGTAGATTCCGTGAAAACAGATAGCCTCGGCTGGCTCTGCGTTCGAGCTCATGCACGAGCATGGCTTTCTTCGCGTCATCGTTTTTTTCCTCTTTCTCGCGCGCCAATTTTTACGACGAAATCATACATTTGGCGTTTAAGCTTTTCGCACGGGACAATCATCGGAGCGAGAGAGAGAGAGAGAGAGAGAGAGATAAATAATACAATTACCTAGAGCTACATTACCAAGAAACGTACGCGAAATGCAATATACGACCTACTACGGGACATTTTCTAAAGATTGGCAACGTTATCCATTGTCGGTAAAAAGATATTATATATATATATATATATATATAGAGGTACGGGATGGTAGCGGTTGCATCGGGTTAAGATTGAGGATCGCCGGAGAACTTATCGGCAAAATCTCTACGCTTTTCCAGATACTTTCGATCAACTGACTCAAGCTCAAAGCCATCCCGCTTTTTTACATCCTAATTCGCATAATTCTATATACGTATGTATTTATTTGCATAAATAAATAAATACAGATATATGTATGCGCGCGTGCGTGCGTGGTATACGGGCGCGAACGTAGTAAATGGGATACTGGATTACGTAACGAAAAACTGGGTAAAAGTATAAGCTGATAAGGAATTTAATGGGCTCGAAGAAATCTCAACGGAGCCTTATTATAATTATGAAATTCTTTTATCGATTAGGCTTTGATCTTTAAAAAGGGAAAAAAAAAAGTCATTTAGATTGTTGCGCTAAGCTGAAAAGTGTCGTGTTATTTCAAAATAAACTTTTTTGCAAAAAAAAAAAAAAGAAAAAAAAAGCTCAACGACACGTATACATTGAATTGATCGATACAAATAACGCAAGAGAGATTGTATTTATCCGACTCGTTTCTATGACTTTCCCTTCCACCTCGCCCATCTCCCCCATCCCCAAGTTCAACGTTAACTCTCTATATCTACGTTGTCGTTGTTGTTGTTGTTGGTGAGGGAAGAGTTAAATGTAATTTGACTGGGAGCGCGCGGATCGATGAAAGAGCTTCTAGCGAGCGGCAGAGCCGCCGCCGATTCGCCTCGAGAAAGAATCATTATTGATTTATGGATAAAAAAAGCAGAGCGTGGCAATGAAAATAACGAAAATAGTGCGCGTCTCGGCCATTTTCTTTTTTTCTTTTTTTCTTTTTTTCTTTACGCTGTCGTATAACCTGAAAAATTATTATTGGCCTAAAGAAACGACTGATTAGGAAGATTCGATCGACTTTCGAGGAACGAAGCGTCCCCGAAGTACGAGTAGAGTACGTCACGTCACGGATCACATAATACCGACGCCTTTAACGATAAATTAACTAGCTGATTAAATATTTTTAGAGCATTCGACGAGCTAATCATGTATATTTATAAAATGACGAAAGAGCTAACACGCTTTTCGTCGACTGTTTTCATTTTACCATCAATAAGTGAACAATAACAATTCTTTCTTATCGCCCATTATTCTTTGCTATAACTACATGTTATATAGTATACGTGTATATATATCAAATCATGTATAATAGTAATAATAATAATAAGAATACTAAAAACGTCTATTTATCCGGGGTAGCCTTGTCTGCGTATACGTTCCGAAGCAGCTTTAAAAATAAATATATAAGCAGAGCGGGCAAGGAAGCGGCATTCAGCGTGAAGCGTGATCGTTAAGAAATAAGAAATAAGAAATAAGAAGAGTACGTACGTACGTACGTACGTAAGCCTACAGATGATTAGATAAACGAAATTCTATAGAGCTTTTATCTACTTGGACTAATCTTAATTCAAAGAGATAAATTTAAATATATAATTGAAGTTATCGGCGATCGGGCGAGCGTTTAAATAAAAAAAAAAAAAAAATCTCTACGCCGCTTATAAATCTCTACGGCGCTTAATAAGTAAAGGAATTATAAAGCGCGGCGATCGTTAAGTCGGGGTTATTGGTTTGGTTAGTGGCGCGGAGATGGCAAAGGCCGTAAAAGGCCCCGGGATTTATGTAATTCGCGGAGAGCAGATAAATTATTATGTCGAGCTTCGGGGGTAAAAGCTGGAAAGCTATCGGGTACATTGCTTGTTATTCGTCGTCCCGTTTAATAAACGGAATCGGCGATACATTCGGATGGTGTAATTTGTGATAATGTACGAGTCGAAGATAAACGAATCGAAAGGGAGAGATTAGCTGGAGATGTCAAGGAAGGTTGGGTGAAGTGAAGCGGTAGCCAGCCAGCCAAATCGAACATCAATTTCAAGCCTTCCGTCTTACGTTATATATATATATATATAGCGAGATATATATATATAATGGCTCTCGTACGCGTTTAACTAAATAATAAGCCGGGTTATGTAAATAAGCTGATAAAAGTTTTTCTGGTAGTACGGATCGGAAGAGAGAGGGGCGGGGAGACAAGTATTGTAATTCGTAGACTTCGGGAGCCTTGGGAACGAATCGCAACCGATGCAGTTTGTTAGAATCTCCTTGGGAGAATAAATAAATAAAAAACAAAAAGAAGAACTTTATTCAACTGGGCAGAGAGAGAGAGAGAGACTGAGAGAGAGGGGGGGAGGAGTGGGGGCGAAGGCTCGACTAGAGTGAAGGATCTATGCCAGGTATCGGACGCTCAGGTACTCTAATAATTATCAGTGGGGAAAAGCTGCCGGGGAGCTAGAGAACCTTAATTTAATGAAGGCGAGGAAGACGCTTACCCCAGGAAGCGGCTATCGAGAGGCCGGTGAGAAGGTTCGCCCTCGGCGTCTCAGGTTCGGCTGGTGGGAAGTGGGCCCCGTGTCCGGAGCGTTAACCGGGAGGGAAACGAGACAGAGTGAGAGAGAGAGAGAAAGAGAGAGATAGAGAAAGAGAGTGAGATAGAGAGAGAGAGATAGAGGTAGAGGAGAGAGAAGATTTTCGGTGAGCACCGAGTCGGCCCCGAGAAGAACGATCGACTGTCTCGGCTCTCCGCGCTAATCTCCTCCGGTTCGGTCTGACCTTTAAACTGCGCCCATAATGCCGATAACGCGCCGTTCTCGGCCAATCGCCGCCTCGGCTGGGACAAGCGCGATCGCCGCGCCCGACCGGGAGTATCTGGCGGATCCCCAGGCGGTAGGCTCAACTCCCCCCCTTATCCTTATTATAATAAAGTGCGGGTCGATTGCGGGTTCCGCCAGACTTTGCCGGTTCAGATGGGTCGGGGGTGGGGAGGGTGTGACGGAGGTTGGATCGATTCGTGATCTCGATGACGTTGTGACCGTCCAGGCCAGGCACCGAGCTGCTGCTGATGCTGCTGCTGCTGATGCTGCTGCTGTTAGTAACAGCAACAACAGCGAGAACAACAACAACAACAACAACAACAAACAACAACAACAATGATAATGATAAGCTGCTAGTTTTTGAAATACGTCCTCGGCGAAGCTTCGAGCGAATGGAATGAAACATCATCAACGCCTACATGCATCCTATTAGAGACATTGATTGTAATTATTTGCCGACGGAGGTCGTTCCGATGGCAAAAGCTCTTTCCTGCCCCCCCCCTTCCACGGAATCGTTGCCACGGGGATCTTCGGGGCTCTTCGGGGATCTTCGTGATGAAAAGTGAACAGAACCACTATTCCGCTCATTAAATTACGCGACCGGAAGAAACCGATCGAGCCTTAGTGAAATCGAGGAAACCCGAGCGGTTCGCTCCATCAAAATAATTCAAATAAAACGAACCGAAGACGTATAAGCGCCGCACGCCCCGTTTCTCTTTGACATAACGAATCATTAAGGATCGTTCTTACGTATGGAAATTATTGTCCTCTAACGACTATCGTCGTGCTCGTCACGGACGACACTTGAGACACGCGAAAACTCACCGAAACGCGCTCCTTCAGACAGCGAGTCCTCGTATATTTACTTATATATATATATACATAAGCTATTTGCTCAAAGTATCTGTAGCAGTAAGTAGATAAACCGTATTGGAGGTTCGTTAAAAATTAAAAGTAAAGTATTGTTTGCGCATAATCGACTTACGAAAATCATGAATATGTAATTTCCTCTTTTATATTGCTGGGCCGGGGCGTTGCCAAGCCGCGAACAGACATTCGGGGCCCTCCCGACGTATTCGTTCGTTAATTATTATTATTATTATTATTATTAATATTCACGGCGCTATTGGCGATAGGGGAACTCGCATTCGTCGGCCAAAGTATCTTGACGCTTGGCTTCGCGCTTGGCTTCGCGCTTGGCACGATCGGTTGTCCAGGGGCATAGAAAGAACCGGCTAAGAATCACCATCACCACCAATATCGATTCGATCACTTTACAGGAGAGACGAGTCTTTTGCAACAACAACAACAACGACAACGACAACGACAACGACAACGACAACAGCTTTAATTACAAATAATAAGAGAGCGAAACGTATTGAAATGTCGTTGAGATGCAGTGCTTCGAGTGCACAAATCTTATCATTATCACAAGCTCTTTAATAATCTTATTGTATTATTTTCACTAGAGTTAAATAAACAAAGGAATGGCATGTTTAGTTTTTTTTTTTTTTTTTTTTTTTTTTTTATAGCATTGAATCATAAGAAAGTATTGTATTCTGCTTAAACGAATTAATCATTATTGTTGCCGTTTATTGTTATTATTATTGGCGTTATCGTCGCGGTAGCGAGGGGTAGGTAATAATGAGAGACGGTCTCATTAAAGTACAATAATTAAATCCCGCGATGTAATCGCTAAGCGACTAATTTAAAGGTTAGAAAGCGTTCGAGCGCAATGCCGGGCCAACGCCGCCGCCTCCTTCAAACAATGTATAATATTACCGTACTCTGGAGAGTACTTAAATATAGCGTATTAGTTGCTATCGGGCCTTTACGACTTTAATTTACACGAGCGATTTCGTTTAAGGATTTTTTAATTTGATCCGCTGATTTATAGGAAAAGTTTTATAACCTAAATAGCGCAGGACTTTTGATGAATTGGAAATTTTAATCAATAAGGAATTGTCAGCGCTGTAATTATTTGCTTGATCAACGCTGGATCATTATTAGCACGGGGACGTGACAAAACGTCGGCGAGGCTCTAATTTACGAGAGATTCAACTGCTCGGGATTATTTACCCGGAGATATCGCCCCACCCCTCGACCTACGATGTCCTCTTTGAGCCTTTGCCTCGCGCGGACGTGAGGGAGGCGGTTGAGGAGGTGGTTGAGGAGGAGGTTGAGGAGGAGGAAGCCGCCAGGGCTGGGTAAAACAGATTTTTTTGCTCTCCCGAGCTACGTCGTCGTAGCACGGACACGTGTTTCGCTTCCTAAGTGGCCCGAGAAGCGAGCGCGTAGCGCGTATCGGAGTCAGGCTCGCGAACCTTCGTCATCCTTTCCTCCTCCTCCTCCTCCTCAACCTTCCTCTCCTCGGCCCCCCATAACCCGCTCTTTCTCCATTTTCTCCTTTTCTCGTTGCGAATTTCGAGGAGGCGCGCGCCGTCGGCTCTCGGCGTCGCGCGACTCGCTCGAGCCTCCCCGTCATCGGCTGCCGACCACGTCGATTCCTACGTCGGGAGTCGGGTGACCGCTTCCTGGAAGCCTATCTCGCCCGTTAGGGTCCCCGACTGGAAATAACAGTGCTCTCGGGAGCTTTGGAGCTCGAATGAATTCGGCGTGACCGGGTGAGGGGATGGGAGGGGAGGGGAGGAGCAGTAGCCGACGATCTTTTTGTATACGCCGGGGATTAGGCGAGGACGAACGACTCGAGGTGGCCAGCCTCAATTCATCTCACCGCGGAATTCGCAACGGTACTTTGGCGGCCTCGGCTCGCATCCTAGGCTCTCCTTCTCTCCCGTAAAGTGCGCGCGCGCGCGCGCGCGCACGCTAAACAGTCTCAGAGAGAGAGAGAGAGAGAGAGAGAGAGAGAGAGATGAGAGAGAGAGCAGGCAAAGTTCCAAACGAATTCGAAATGGCCAGAGAGACAATAGCCGTAAAGAGGGCCGGGATCCGTGCGCGGCACCGTTAAGTCGGTTGCTACGGGTCGACGAGAGTGAAGAAGGGAAGGAGGGAGGGAGGGAGGGAGGGAGAACGAGATTTCGGAGCGACCGGGTGAATATTGTGACGTGATTCTTCTAGCCTCGGGAGCACGAGAACGTAGGGTGCCGTCGCATAAGGTGTTTCGGTGACTCTGATTGACTGTCAGAGGTTTATTATTGGGCGGGGAGGGGGGACGCGGAGGAGACAGGTGCCGTGAGAGGGCGGGAGAGAGAGAGAGAGAGAGAGAGACAGAGAGACAGAGAGATGGTGTACAGTTGAAAAGTGAGCCAACGCGATCGGAACGGAACAATCATCGCGTCGAGCGAGCGCACCGTTCTATTCTCCATTTTCTACAATAGCACCAATACTCGCGGCCTATTAAATATCCCAATTAAACGAAGAAAAGAAAAGAAAAAGAAAAGAAAAGAAAAGAAAAGACAGAAAAAAAAAATAGTTCCGCGGCTCAGGACGATATGTAAGCCGAGTGCTGAAGGGAAGGTGCAACCGAGTGCTACCGAGTAGTCGCTATCACGGCGTCGGGGGGGGGGGGGTATAAAAGGGGGACGATGGAAGGGGGACGATGGAACGGGGACGGCGGAACGTCAGCACGTCGACGTCCAGTGATCGGTGCTTAGGTCGAGCAAAGGCGTAGAATGAGGAGTAGCCGCGGGTGGGAAAAAAAAGCGCCTTTAGCCTGCCGAAAATTCCCGGCCCCGAATCATGTACGATTAATAAAGCTTTTTTTTTTGTAATTGAGGAATTGAACGCGTGCTGCCGCACATGGAACACCGTGGCAGTTGGGTGCCCGGCCTCAAAAATTCGTCCAATAATGTAAGAAGAAGAGTCGCGTCCATTCAAAGCTTGTTTCTTACCTTGTCCGGTTCCCAGCCTCGTCCACAGATTCGATCTGCGTGTCCCTGCGCGAAAGGATACCGACCGCCGCTCTACGCGCACGCGGGAGAGGGGGGTAGGGATGGGGGCGATGGATCGCAATGCAGCAAGTGTCTGTCACATCTGTCCAAGAAGTCTCCGGCGACGACGATGATTCCGATCGTAAGGGGAGGGGGGGGGGGGGGGTGGGGGGCGAGTGGCACGGGGGAGGTCACGCGCGAAACAAGGTAGGGAAAGACGCGTTGTTTGTGAAGAGAGTTGGCCCGGTCGAACGGCCGGAAAAGTCACGTCTGCGACGAACTCGAGACTGTCTCGGTGAACGCCGGCGCACTGTGTGTGACGCGTCCGAGGAGCCCGGAGGCGCTGCTGCCGTTGCTGCTCCTATTACTACTACTGCTGCTCTTTATGCTGCTGCTGCTGCTGCTGCTGCTACCGCTGCTGTTGCTGCCGCTGCTGTTGCTGATACTACTGCTACCACTACCACTACCACTACCACTACCACTACCGCTACTACCGCTACTACCGCTACTACCGCTACTACTACTACACGTACAGCGACTGATGTTGCGCCGTTGGGGGCGGTCTCGAGGTTACCGCGCGACCACCGCCAAACTTTTTATTAGCTGTGCCGCGACAACAACTCGAATAGGGCTCCGATCCCAGACACCATCTACCCCCCCGCGCCCCTCACCTACCGCCACCACCGCCACCGCCACTGCCACTCACAGCTTTCCACTACCTGTGCTTCGGGAGCCCCTTCCCCCCACCCCCCCCCAGAATTTTATTATTTTATAGGGCCGGAGTTTATGGAGGCGCTCCTGGGGCCTCTCGTTAACGATGCCTAGTCGGCCCGATCCGGAGGACGCGTCCTCCTAATCCCCGAGCACCGCCCAGCACCGACTGGCCTTTTCCCCATCTAAAACCGTAAGAAAATCCAAGATCGAGGACCCGGCCCACATGTTCGCCTGCGCCCCTCTCCTGCCCTCCGTCTGCGTGAGTGCGCGCGCGCGCGGGTGTCGAGTTCCCCTGGCGCACGAGCCTACCACGGCTACGAGCGCCTCGTGGCACGCACCCACACACCCACGCACCCACGCAGAGAGAGAGAGAGAGAGAGAGAGAGAGAGAGCGACGTGGCGGGAGAAAGGGTGGGGGGAGCGGGGGAGCGGGGGTATGGAATCGGTAACGGTCGACAGTTTCGTTTCACCGGGTTACACGAGAAGGAGACGGCGGCGGGTGCTTAAGGCGGCCGCTTAAGGAAATGACGGACAATTAGTCTCCCATTTACGAGAAACACATGCGCGCCTATGTTTTTATTCTACATTAAAAAAAGATCTGTCCTCGTCTCTTTTCTTACGTTTCTTCGTTTAGCCGCTTCCGTGTTATTAGCTCGGGGCTAATTCGTGGCTTGCCCCCACCACCCCCCCTTCACGCGTATCGCGACGATACCAAGGAATCGTAGAGAGAAATTATAAGCGAACCGGCGCCGAACGCAACGACTGATCGGCCGACAATTAATAAAAAAGAAACAAAAAAGAAACAAAAACAAACCCCCCCCCGCCTGCTGGAAAAGCTTCTTATTGTTACAACGTACGTATCGTATTCGCATGCGGAGTGGCCGGTGGAGGAGGAGGAAGTGGGTGGGTACGGAGGGGGGGGGCAGTGGAGTATCAAGAAAGCGATAGGGCTTGGTCACACACACCCCCCCCCCCCTCTGAGAACGGTTATTCCAACAATTAATTGCCAAGACTGAGAGTCAACGAAGCAACGAACGACAATTCGGATCATTCGGAGATTAATTGCATTCTGCACAATTGCGTTTCGCGGCAATTAGTTGGATCGCGTGTCCCTTGGCATCTCCAAATACGTGGGACTCGGCTCCCCGATAATCCGCTAATTTTATTCGAGAGTAAAATGGTCAAGACAGAAGGGGCTCGCGCTCGGCGCCCCTCTTCCTAATCCCTTTCGGCCGCTGATGTGAGATAAAGTGGCCCGGGGAGAGAAGTCATGGCTCTTTGCCAGCCTCCGTTCCAGTCAAGCCCAACAACTACTCAATAATAATAACGTAATAGTGACGCACGTAAGTAAGTGTTGCATGCATGCACAATTGGACGTATTGGACGTATTGGCTATCCGAGCTCGGCAACCCAACTCAATTTATACGCAAAGGTCACCTGCGATTTCGTTACGGTTCGCCAGGGGTTCAACTGATCTCGTATCATTATGAATTCATTCTTCATTACCATGCCGCCCAAGTGATCTCGCGCGCCCCTTACCACATCTATCACGCCGATACGCAACCTTAATCCCCACGAGTCACTTTCATTCCTCGACTGGCATTCTAAATTTCATTTTAACAGAGAAACCCTAAACGAACTTTCGCTTTCCCGAAAGGACAACGCACTATACCCCCGACAATGTAACCCCAATGTAACCCCAACGTAACCCCAATGTAACCCCAATGTAACCCCAATAACCGGGTACGTGTACAGTCGATTGCGTATCGTCTTTAAGGATATATATCCGGATTTATGAATCACCGATCCGATGAAACCGATTCGCACATACGAATGATTAATCCGTCTGGGATTGTGGTAAAGGGAGGGAGGGGGTGGGGGTGGAATTCTCCCCAGCCTTTCTAGCTAATGGTAAATACCTATACCATCATTGGAATAATGAAAAAAAAAAAGATTTAAGGAAACTGGGACGTTAAATAGGAAAAGGCCTATGATGGGTTTTCCTTGGTTATTTAATATAACTCGTACGTCTCGTTTATTATTGTTGTAATAACAAGATTGTAATACGTGTGCGATTAGAGATGCCGTAGTGAGCGTTTAAGGCGATAGCGTTATATTCTTTAAAGTACATGACTCTGGCTTTAATAATACATGTGATGTCAGACTGCAGGCTCGATAATTGATTGACTATAAACTCTATACTCGGTATGCAAATACACAAATACGCAAATACGCAAATACGCAAATAAATAGATAAATAAATAAGGGATGCGAGATTGTATTGATAAGGAGGCGAGCAAGGGGGATTTTTCGATAGATCTCCCTCCATTCCTCTCTTTTAGAATTAATAACAATAATATGAATGGGGACAACGGAAGGATAAATGTGCGAATTCCCGAGATGCCGTCGAGCGATTACAAGGTGGGGGTGGGGGGAGGAATATTGTTTTTCAGAGGAATTGTAATCCGAGAGTCGCAGGAGCAGGGATTCTCAAACCCGCCGCTTCCTAATGAGTCGCTTGGCTATTTAATTGGCTTGGCTCTTTAATCTAAGTGGATCGCCTTATCGCGCTCATTACGATACGATACAGTGGAATCGTATGGAATCGTATGGAATCGGACGGCTCGTCTATTTCTAATCCGGCTATCTCGACGAGTCTATTTAGTGGTGGTGGCGGTGGGGGGGAGTCTAACCTTTGGACAATGAGCCTTTAATAAGGGGGAGGGGGGGCGCACTGTCTCTACGAGGCTAAACTCCCTCTCGCGTTCCGATCCCTAAGGAGCGATGGCTACGAGGCGAAGAAAGAAAGGACTAAACTAAACAAAACTAAACAAAACGAAACAAAATATAGGAAGAAGAAGAAGAAGAAGAAGACGAAGAAGAAGAAGAAGAAGAAGAAGAAGAAACCGAAAGCGCGACCGTAGTTGTGTAAATCGTCCGTACGGGCGGAAAAGGGTAATTTGATAATCTCTCTAACGGGTCGTACACATGAAGCGAGGACTGAGCCAAGCTTTAGAGGGTGGGAGGGCGGGAGGGAGGTTGGTGGGGGCCTCGCGGAGCATTCGAGAACTTTGAGAAATAAAGCATCGAGTGACCGGAGAGTTTAAACATCGGGCTATTCGACTGGGAATCGACTTGAGGGCCGACTTGAGAAACTCGTGACACCGCCGAACAGCCCAAGTTCCGTCTCCGTACCTGTTGCCACGGCCTCCCCTCCCCCCTCTCCGTGCTTCCAAAGTATTCGTCGGTTCATCGCTCCGAAGGTATAATAATTATTATTCGGCGAGTTCCGATCTCGGTCCTCTAATCCGATAGCTCGGCTACTTTGTAGCTTATGAGGGAAGCTCAGCGATTTATCATCATCATTATCATCATCATCATCATCAGTAGCAGCAGGCAGCAGCAGCAGCGGTGGCAGCGACTCTTATAACCTTAGCTTCACGTAACTTGAATCGCGCGAAGGTTTCGAATCCGACGGGGATAAAAAAAGTTTTAAACAATCGGGGCCCGTAAATCTTTGTCGAAATTAACAACGACAACGACAACGACGACGACGACGACGACGTCGAGGACGACGTCGAGGACGAGGAGGACTGCACAAGGTAACGACGCCACGGCAATAATAATAGCCATGAAACTTTAGAGGCCCGATGACGATGGCGGCATTCTAATTAAGCATCGGCGTTGTAAATCTTAATTGAGCCCGGCGCTCTTAAAGACGTGCACTTAATCCACAAATAAAGGGGAAAGTTGCCTGGAATTAGAGAGGAATGTTCTAAAAGTGTAATTAACCTTCTTTCGACAAACGCACTTACTTACTCACGGACGTAGCTCCTCCGTGCAGAAAATTCATTAGCCTTCTCCCCCTACCCCAATAACCTTCTCCATCATCGCCTCCGCCATCTTCGCCTCCGCCTTCCCTACCTTCCCTACCTTCCCTACCTTCTCTACCTTCTCCCCCTCCACCTCCACCTCCACCTCCTATAATCGTGGGTAACAAGGTCGTCGAATCAGCATTAGAGGAAACATTCGGCTACGGTATCGCTCGAGAAAGATTTACATTATCATAGAAATTTCTATGGGGATTCGTAGGTGAGGAGGCGATCTCCCTCGGCTCGTTGCACCTGATTAAGCGGCCGATTGAGCACGTAGTTAGGCCGCTGGTCACCTTGACATTCCCGACGGATCCATTGATTTCCGTTCGCTTATCGTCCATGTGCAAATGTAGCCTTTGGCGATAAGGGGCCGATAAAATTTCGCCGATAAAATTCGTAGCCGATTTTGAATTTTATCGCATTGCCGGCAAGGAGGATACCTACTTTACATTTCGCTAGCTAAACGATCCTTTGGTTAATTTGGTCAATCGACGAGTATACGGAGCGACAGGTGGGGGCTATGAATAAATGAACGATTTTACCTGTCGGACGCAGAAGATAATTTCTCTAGAATTATTTGTGCTCAATATTAATCGATCGTAACTAATAGATCGTCCAAGGTCTGTTATTGTACGTGACAGTATGAGGCTAAACATTAGATTTGAGCGGTGACGGGTTGAGCAGGTTGTTGGCTCGGCTCGGTGGGGTTATTGGGCTCGAAACGACCGCCAACGTCGTCGCCGCCAACGTCGTCGCCAACGTCGTCGCCACCGTCGCCGCCACCGTCGCCGCCAACGTCGGATAAAGGAGCTGCTCTTCCGTTGGGCTGCCGTCGTTCGCACTTGACCTGCTCGATCGGCCTTACGGTCATAGAGCCGGTAAGCGCAGGCTCACACGTTCGGGTATAATGTTAAAGGATACATTGCATCATCTCGAGAATACTGAGGATGGAGACCTCGTCGTTGGTGGAGTAGCAGTTGGTGAACTCCTTCCTGAGGTCGTGGAAGACGCCGTAGTGGCTCGGCAGGTCGATGAGCTTGTTGCAGGCCTCGGGGTGGAGGCACTGCCTAAGCGGCGCCTGGCCGTCTACGACGAAACGGGGCGTACTTCCGGCTGCGACGCACGTCAGCGAGGACCACCAGGTCTCGAACTGTAACAATCATCAAAGAGGCTGGAAATTAGTCACTGGCTTTTACGCGTTTCGCCTGGACTCTGACCTCGGGCTTCGAGGCGCCGGAGCAAAGCAAAGGATTCCCCCCCCCTCCCCCAGCAACCGGTACGAGGATTGGAGGAGAGCGACGGAGGAAGCCACTCTGCTCCCCCCCCCCCCGACCAACCCCATAGTCCTCGTGTCAACGGACTCGGTCGATGCACCACGAGTCGATCGACTGAGCCCGCATGACGGTGACCCGGTGACGATCGTTATTGCCTCCTCCCTCCCTCCTCCCTCTCCACCCCCCAACCCAACCCGAGGCTCTTTCATTCGTTAGAATCAGATTCGCGATAATTCGGCTGCCGGGCCACGTTTACCGTTACCGCAAATTGCTCCCCCGTCTCCTCCCACCACCTCTTCTACCTCTCTCTCTCTCTCTCTCTCTCTCTCTCTCTCTCTGTCTCTCTCTGAGAGATTCCCGGCGCTCGATGGAAGGGACCGCTTGCTCGGGTCCTCCCTTGGATCCCTAATAACACCGTGCGCCGTGCTCTCGCAATCTTCCTGAATTTTAATGAACGTCATTAAAATCCAGCTCGGGCATTCGAGCTCTATTGCCAAAGAGAGTCAGATTAAAGCGAGATAAATGGAATAATCGAGCTCCCTTCCGTCGACGCCGCCGCCCTCCCCCCACCCGGCGCTGTTTACCCTGTTTACTCCCGGTCATCAACACGTTACACTTACTCGGAGCTTTTCATCCTTACCCTACCGCGTACCTAACCTACACACCTATCCTTCGGCTCCGCCAATTATCTATTCTTTCCTCCGCGATAATTGCCCTCGCGGCGCAGCCTCCTTTTCTTTTATAATTCAGCTGCTCATTCGAACGTACGTACCCGTATACGTTAAGCATACGATGCATACGTCCGAGTAATTAAAATCAGTTGCCTGCATTTATTCATATTAACGGGGATAAAAAAGAAAAGAAAAGAAAAGAAAAGAAAAGAAAAGGAATGAAAAGGAAAATGCACGGCTCTGATAAGTTACGAAATATATTATGGCAAAACTGTTAATTAAAGTTCCCTCGGCCATCCACCACCCCCCCCCCTCTACCCGCTACCCGCTAACCTCTACCCTCCCTCTACCCTCCCCCCTCCGAGACGGCTCGATGTCCGAGACAGATTAATTACGTAATCGAGAATTTATTACGCTACCGCTTTATTAAATATCATTATTAAATTTCGTAATTTAAAGCTTATGTAAGCCGTAATTGATGGACAAGCCTAATAGGAATTGTCGTTACTGTGCAAATAAATAATTACGCGCACGACAATTTATGGCGGCGGGGATCCCCCCCGACGATCGTATCAGCGATTCAACGTAACCAGAAGCCATTCTAATTACAAATTTTACGTACAAACGTTTTTCGAAATTATTTTTACGACTTTTTAAATATTGTAATAATATACATTTTGATAAGATCGTAACTGATAATTATAATTAACGCGACCATTATCTCGGCCGAGCGGAGGTATTAATTTAATAATTATCTACAACGTTGGATGTGCTGCAATTACCAGCATTCCCTAATACGTGTAATTAATATATTGATATATTGTAAAGTTAAAATTAATTAATTCTGAAGACAGGTAGAGGGGCACCCGGGGAGGCGGAATCCAAGCTTCCCCCTACCCTCTCTGACGACATAACCTGTACCACAATAATAAATAATAATAAATAATAATAAATAATAATAATAATAGGAACAACGTGACAAGCAATGGCGCAAGGTAATTAATACGATATGCTTGTTTTTTTTTTGTGTAATCGTCAAAGTAATAAACAACAGCGTTTACGTTTGCCATTCGACTATTCTAATGACAGAGGTATTTTTGATCGGCTGGACATTGCCGTCGATTTATAATATAAAAACAGGTGTTTGTCGATATAACGAGCCGTGCATTGCGCGTAAGTACGTCGTAGCTGGTTTACTTTATACGTGTAGCTCTTTATAGAGAAGAAGAAGAAGAAGAAGAAGAAGAAGAAAAACAAAAAAAAGAACAAAAAACAACGAATCGTAAATAATGCTCGGATGTGTTATTATTACATGATTTGACGTTTTTTCGTTCCCTCTTATAGGCTCGGCCGGATTAAGTATGCAGTTGATCTACGTGGAGATTAAAGCAGAGCGCTGATAAGGATCGGTGGGCAAAAAATCGGGACCATAAACAAAATAATCGAGCGGTGTAGTACACGTGCTCGCGGAAGGTTGGCTAGGTAGGGAGGGAGGAGGGGCGCGAAAGAGAGAGCGGTGGGGGGGGATGTAACAATGTCGGGTTCATTGGTCTCTGGCTCGGTGGCAGGATGATGAAGAACAATGACAGCGAGAGGAAGAAGAAAGGCTCGTGGCTCGCATGAGACTCGCCATACTCCTCGTGACTTTTCCTCAAATCGCGTCCACTTGACCTGGAAATCTGGTTATTATTGGACGAGTACGGGAACCACCGGGTACCATCGAGAGGTGAGCGCGTCGGGGGTGCGGGCTGAATTATTCAAGGAAGGAACGATCTCCGGGTAAGTGCGACTCGCGCGAAAGTGCTAACGAATGCATAAGAAAGTCTCTCGTTACCGCTTCCGCGTAAGAACTGGAGGCCGTAGATCGGATCCAGGCCCCGTTGTTTTTCATTTGGGACCGTATCGTTTTATAAATAGAACAGCCGACAGAGCCTCCCTACCTCTCTGCCTCCCGCCAGCCACCCCTACCCGTACAGATAATAGGGCTATTATTCATTTACGTTTCGGTGGGGGGGGGGAGCGCGGGGGAGGCCGATCTTTGCTCGTTACCGCTAACGTCAATTACTTTAATAATAAAAAAAACAAAAAAAAAAAAAAGAAGAAGTCCTCCCGACGCTTACGGATTAAGGCAATTTTTCACTCGACCCGTCGGCGCCGAAACTTATCGGCGGCATTCATTAATCACCCATCGGGTATTACGAAGAATTATCATCATTGAGGCGCTGCAGCTATTCCCAGTCAGCCGATAAAGCCGTGGAGGGTGGGGGTGGTGGGGGGGTGGGGGGCGATGTAAAAAATAATGGATAAATAAATAGCGATAGTCGGATGTCGAGCGAGGCCTCGGCGGCAAACGGTGTCGAATACAATTGACGCGTTGCCAGAATAACGTCGGTTTAACGACGTTAACGAGCTGCGGCTTACATCGATCCCCTTACCTTAGAGGGGGGTAATTACGCGCACAACAAGTAGGGGAGGGGGAAAGAGAAACGGACGCGTTTCTACGATTAAGGAAAAGCTCGCGAGAGGGATAACGAGGACAACGAATGACAGTTTGCGTGTATGAAATGCATTAGACCGAGCCTTTGGAATATAAATCCAATCCAATCCAATCCAATCCAATCCAATAAATTATCGAGGATTTGCGCGGATCCGGAGCCGGGAGACTTTACTTCTACCGAAATAACGGTGCAATATGCTATAATGTCGTATGGTATTATGGCAGGGAGGTGAGGGAACGTTTACGCTAAGGGGGATTTCAGGGGGTGAAGGGCCGAGGTAATCGACGTCGATCTGGATCCCTCGAGTAGCAGCATCCATTTTGTTTTGCGGCGCGTGAGACGACGGCAATCGGGACTAATAGCGCCAGGCCGTTCGCGAATTTTCACAAGACGCAAGGTGGACGAGAAAAAAGTGCACGCACGCACGCACGCGGGTGGGTGGGTGGGTAGGTAGGTAGGCGGGTGGACGAGCAGGTAGATAGACAGACAGACAGGGAGGGAGGGGAGGGAGGAACGAGCACGGGCACGGGCACGGGTAAAGGCACGACGACCATTACGTTTCCCAAGGAAAAGGAAGGCGGGCACGTAGGTCGTCGGCGTCTGGCCGGAGCAGAGACCAAGGGATCATTAAGTAAGATCTCTGGGAAATTACGAGCGCGCGAGCGAGATTCGATGAAAAAGCGGCGAGCCGCCGATGCGGAAAGATAAGTGGAGTGGGCCGGAGTAACGGGACAGAGCTTTCCCAGGGAATCTCGGGGGATTCCGGGGTCTTTTCGCCAAGGGACTGAGTCGAGACCGAGTCGAGACCGTTCCCCCCACCCCACCCCCGCCCCGCCACTTACCACCGCCCTTACGTCCCGGCTAATTGCGCCGCACTCCTCCTCCTCGTTAGTGTGAAATTCCATTGGAATAAAAAAGACGTTGACATCCTTGCTGAGACTCGCAGATCCACGTAGATCCACGTAGATCCACGTAGTCGCGGTTTACGAGGAACGAGCAAACAAACGAACGAACAAACAAACGAACAAATATAGAAGGAAAGGAAAGGAAAGGAAAGGAAAGGAAAGCGCAGGCCGACGACGTATTCGTTCGCCGAAGCCGGGGAACGTAAGGAAGCCGCCGCCGCCGCCGCCGCTGCTCCTTACTTTCAATACTGACTGAAATAATACGGCTAATAATGCGGCTAATAATACGGCTAATAATACGGCTAATAATACGGCTGACGGCCCGTCTTCTTTTCTTTTCCGTTACATTTCTTTTCGCTCGGCGGCGCGGCCGGGATCCCGGGCCCCACACTCTTTGATTAAGAGCCGTGAATGGCGCTCGCTTTGATTGCCTCACATACACGCTCGGAGCTCCATGCAATTACCTACCCGTCGCTACCTGACTACATTTATCCCCAATATTATCAACAAAATGCTTCCTTTTCTCCTTCTTCTTCTTCTTCTCGATTACTTATTACATCAGGTACGTCCCCGCTGCTTCGCCCCCCCCCTCGCGCACATCATCCCTATGTCGAGGCTTTTCCAGAATTTAACGAGAATTTTCCGAGCTCGCTACGAGATTTTCCACCCACCCTGCCCCCCCGTAACCCCGTACGATAATATCGGCAAAGACTTACGTGACTCGGTATAATGACATCAGCGCAATACGGATTTTTTAAAGGTATTTTTAACGGCAAGGTCAGCTTCAGCCTCCCTCCTGCCGGGAATTATATTTACATACACCTCGGTGCCGCGCAACGTCTCTTCTTTATCTCGTCCACAAAGTGTCATTCATAAACATTAGATATTATAATTTCATAATTTCTAGGCTTTATTTGTATTCGATACTTCTGCCACCTACCCTCCCCTCCCCCCCCCCCCAGATAATTCTAAAGCTCTCCTCTAGAGCTCTTCGATAGCGCAGGTTTAACATTAAACGTAAAAAAAAAAAAAAAAAAAAAATGCATATATACATGACGCGTGCATATTTGCATTATCTCCACTGCATAATATATTTTTTCTCTCCGTTTTTTCTTCTTCTTCTTCTTCTATTTTTCCCCTCCATTTTCCTTCATTAATAATCTAGCCTATATTAATAATTCATTGGCTTAACGTCGACGTGTCCGTCACACGTAACACTTTAAAAGTCATATCTCGTCAAAATGTCGTTTGACACTTTTTTAGTCTATTGTAACGTCAACTGACTACTTTGCCCCCGCCCCTCGGAAGATCCAGCCGACAGCATTGTATACGCAACGTAGATGCAAGTGAATTATATATATATATATATAAAACAAAACGATGTTCTCGATCCCCGCTCGGCTACATTATCACGCTCCCCGGCGGATGTGATAAATCGGAGCATTGAAATTTACCGATCCCCGCCGAGTCTACGTTCCAATACATTTTGTTATAAACAATTTAACCTGGTCGGAAATAAGCGCTCTCGTCGGCCCTGTCGTTTGTCCGACATTGTTTTTCGTCATTATCGCAGAACTCGAGAACGTTTAAGTGCCCGAAATGCGGCGCGGCCAAATAATTTCGTGGATAAGTAAATTCGTCGGAAAAGAATGGTAATGATAATGATTAAAGTAATTTCAGCCCCTAAATAATTTCCCTGGCGATCCTACCACGAGAGATGAAGAATTTTTCACCTGTTCATTGCGAAAGACGGCAAATTGTATTAAATGGTTGTTAAAAATGTCTACCTCCGGCTACATTCGAACTCAATGCAATTAGTCGGTATTGCGATCCCTCCCTGCCCTTAGTTGCAGCTTTAAGTAATCAAAATAACTCTAACTCATCGCGGGAGTAATTGCTTCAAAGTAATTGTATTGCCGGCGGTAGGTTGCCCATGCCACTTGCCACTCGGGATTCTACTACAAGAGCTGAAAATGCATTTGATA
Organism: Ceratosolen fusciceps; assembly: GCA_018883505.1. Lineage (NCBI taxonomy): Eukaryota > Metazoa > Arthropoda > Insecta > Hymenoptera > Agaonidae > Ceratosolen > Ceratosolen fusciceps. Next base: position 6,818,804 of record RCIC01000010.1, read on the forward strand.
AATACGTCACCTGTTGAATGGCCTGTTGAAGAGCGATGCCGTTCTCCCGGAGAGTCTGCTCGGTCAAGGCTGGGGCATGGGATAGGGCGACCTCGCTCACGACCCCGCTGCTTCCGGCAACAGCTGGATTATCACTTCCGTTGCTACCGTTGCTCTCCTCCTCCATGACCATCGGCTTAACTATGTACTGCTGCCTTCCCATAACCTGCAATTAAGATTGCCATTCCGATAAGTGCATCATGAGACGCGATGGGAGGTGAAGCGCGTCTTGTACAAAAAAATAAAAAAAAAAAAAGAGAGAGAGGGGGCTTAAAACAAAAGCAAGAAGAAGAAGAAGAGGGAGGAACAGAGCCGTGTAAAGCGTAGACTAGCAATAAGCCTCGAATCGAGTTATGGAAAACCGCGAGGAAAGTTATTCGTATTCTTGATTTATGAGTTATTTATGAGACGTAAAGCCATTGGGAAACTGGGCGCCGAGTTATTTTAGATAAATTTCCTTTTTTTTTTGCCCCCCGCAATTAAAGGATCGCCAGCGATGCGTTGCGTTTCATTGCATTGCGTACTTCCCTCGCTCACCCGCCCCCCGCCCCCCGCCCTATTACCCGCTCCGTATCTTTCATTAGAATTCATTATAAGTTTCATAAATTTTAAATAACCAGGAATAAATCAGTTGGGACTTGTATAAGGAAAATGAAAGAAAGAAAGAAAGAAAAAATTGTATACGCATAATGTAAACTAAACATGAGCACTGTATGTATAATTATTATCCGCAGCTCTAACGAAGGTCGCAATAGTTGAATATCTGGATAACGATACTACTCTTGTTTTTCTATTTCTCTCTCTCTCTCTCTCTCTCTCTCTCTACTTTTTCGCAGCCTTCTCGCAGATTTCACGTCAAAGAAAAAAAGAAAAAAAGAAAAAAAGAAAAAAAGAAAACAAGAAAGAAAAAAAGATGAAAAAACATAGAGAAAAAGAAGGGTATTTACTATTGGTAATTAAAAAACAAGTGTCACTTGACTTCATTACGAATGCGGACAACTCGACGGACGGATAAAATAAAAAAAAAAAAAAAAAAAAACCTTTGCTCGTTGCTATTTCATTCCTGAATCAGACATCGCTATCGGCGCGTCGCTACGGTCGCGCAGATCCTAAATTATAAAAATAATCTCATCGATTACATTACGTAAGGATTCATCGCGAGTCCACTCGCCCCCACCCTTTTATTATTCAAAATAAAATAAAAGGCGAACGATAATATTTTCCTTATTCCCTCTTGCTCGGAATTGATATTAAACGAACATATGCTTCTACAGGTAGAGGTAGAGTGAATCGTTCGTCAAGCCCGAACAGGCCAAATGGATTACTTTTTTTCGTTTTTTTTTAAAGAATACAAATATTGAAAGTGTTGAAATATCAATAATATTTACGCATTGTATTGTTTTTATCAAAGTATCGGAGGTTTTTACTTCGACCTCCAAACGCCGTATGTTCCCAAACCTAAGCTACGTAGTTAACTTTTTCAGTACATCAAATATTTGTAAATCTAATTAAATACGTTGTTTTTTTTTTTTTTTTAGTAAAATAATAATGCTTTTTAACGAGAACAAGTCGGAACTTATGCTCTAAGAAAACATGTTTTCAAATTTTCCTCCAACTAAGGCTTTTAAATGTAAAAGGAATACATTAAATTCTTAGGGATCGAACGTTATCGTCACATCGTCCCCCGCCCCGAGTACATTTCAGGTACATATACATATATATATATATATAGCTATAGCTATTAAAATTAAAGGGTCAGAGTAAATGTTTTTGGGCCATAGCTGAACAAACAGGGGGACAATGTCAGGTGGAGGCACAAAGGCAGTAAGCGCAAAGGAAAGATTCGTTTATTAGTAAAGTATCCTCGTAAAAAAGGTAAGTAAGTAAGTGGACGCGCTCAAGAAAGAGTTTGGCCGGCCACTGATGTATTACGTATTGAGAATTTCTTGAATGCTGTAACGGCTTGTCCAATGCTAAATAACGCAAAGCCCTTGTAGAAAAGTAAGGGGCCCAAATGCTCGTGGGCGAATTATGTGAATTAACGAGGAGGCCGCGATGCGAAGAGGCGTTAGAGCGAGCGATAAAACGATCACGTTGGTTATTGGGGTTATTGGGGTTATTATGAAGGAGCCGATCGGCCGACGGCGGAGCAAAAAATGTTTTTAGCTACGACCTGGGTAACCGGCGCAGGATCGATAAAGAAGCGGTTATTCAAAAAAAAAAAAAAAAAAAAAAAAAAACAAAGCAACGAGCCCCGGCGAGGAATATAATACGGGAAGCCGAACGTGTACGAGGGAATTTGAAGGATTGGAGTGCGCGCAGTGTGGGAGTGAAGGGGGTTAAAAAAAAAAGTGGCCGGCGGGAAATGAGGAAATGATAGGCGTCGGAGTTAATGAGGACCGAAAACAAAAACGAAAAACAAAAACGAAACGCGGAGGGCCGACGTAGTGAAAGTTTTTCTCAGAAGCGCGATTGTCTGTCTGAAGAGAAAATGCCGGCTTACGATGATTAGACGCGAGCGCCGGAGAGCGAAAATATCAGCCGGTGATCTCGCCTGATTCGGATCGAGCGATCGCTCCAGCTGAGCGGAAACCCCGGTACGAGGGCTACGAGCTCCGCTACCCACGGGCTAATAAAACCCAATAAAAAGGAATAACGTTACCTAGCCGGTGTACCGATGGGAGAGAAGAGCCGGAGAAATTACGCGTTCGGTGCTTCGAAATAGAGAGAAGGGGGCGGGCGGGGGTATCGCCGTAGGACGAGACTTTCTCGACGGGGATAAGAATTGGAGAAAAGTCCCCTGTAAGGACGCGGGCCGGTCGTCGCGTCGTGCATCGAAAGATGCATATCCGTAGGGGCAAGCCGATCGATTAGCCGGTGGCGCGAGTCGCGTCGATCTCACGCAACTCACACGTCACACACCATATCCCGTCAATCTCCCCGGGGCATTAAGCGAGCCCCGGAGACCGCCCCCTACCTACCAATTAATTAGCCTAAGTAAGTCCCACGGGATTACGATATCAGCCGAGGAAGGGCATTATATCCTTGAGTAGCCGTAGCGAGGCCGAGGCCGTACCTCGCTGCTCGTGGAGACGATGATCGACTTTTAACAAGAAGAAGAGTTCCGTAACGGTACTCGCTCCGAGCTTTTCGCCTCGATAACCCGGCATGGGCCTCCTCTTCCCCCCATTAAAATTCATATCCTTTAACGAAGGGGTCCGCCGTTAACCCCGGTTACGCCAACTCCGCCATTGCAATTCTTCCAGATTCCTCTCTCTCTCTCTCTATCTCTATCTCCCCCGCCTATACGATTATAATATAATAACGTGGCGGTATTTGGCGTTGCGCGTTAAAGGAGACCAGGGGATCCCGAGTCTGCCTAGCCAAACAATACCAACGTTATCAGCCGACGTTAGGTAGATAAGCTGACGACTCTCGGCTCTTCTGTATACCCGTTTTTAATACTAAATCTTGAGCCGGCAACACGTGAGCTCGCGTTGATCGACGATAAGCCGACTCTAATTAATAAGGTAATACGTAAAATAATGCCCGACAATTGCGCGACCTTCTGTCCAGCCGGGCGAGCGACCGTCGAGGATACCCAGCACCGTGAATATGCCCGGCTCCTCACCCATGCGCTCCGGCATCAACGTAAAGAGAGAATAATGTAACGTGCGAGTGCGTAATTAGCCGTTATCCTTGATACAGCGAGTGCCAAGCGATGCCTACTACTCCCAAAACGATCCCGACAACGGATCAATTATCTTTCTCTTTATTTAACTCGCGTAACTCTAATGAACTTATCCACAACTTATATAGAAATATCGTTTGCAGGAGCGTTGCATTTAAATTTTTAATTCCATGCCTCCGACCTTTAATATTTACATAACAAATTATTTTATTCCCCCTTTACCATTGGGCTTCGTATACACACACGTATATATATATACATATATATATATAGACACTCGGCGTTTGTACGTTTGGCTTTCTGATTTACACACAAATGCCATGCTAATGTCAAAGGCGCATCTCTAAAGCTGACTAGGCATTAAATCATAAAGGCAGAAGAGGCCTTAATAAGCCCCGTTCATACAAATAAATAAATGGCAGCAGCTTTAATTTTGGCCTCCCATTATTTTTTTCACGGGAATTTTCTCGATCTAATAAGGCAGGCAGGCAGGCAGGCAGGCAGGCAGGCACTTAAAAACTCTTGAATATATTTTCGAATGCCTCGATTACGATATAAGGATTGTCAATACGACGAGATACATTCGTTCCTGCTATAGCTGCTTGCCACATACACGTTTTTATAATTCCTAATCTATTATCAACATTAGATTTCAATGATAACGGAAAACAAAGAATTCCAGATTTATGATTTTTTTTTCTTTTTTTTTTTTCGTTCTTATTCAACTGGAGGTTAATACAGAAAAAAAAAAAAAAAAAAAAAATTATACGCGTTATGTCTAATGATATTTATTTACAAATTTGTCGAATTTACTTTCTAATTACAGTATCGGTCGTTTAATTTAATCTATAAGTAACAAATGATTTTATTACTATATTATTTGCAAAGCCTTTATAAATATTAATCGCGGTTGAATGTTTGGTTTCGTGATTAATCAAGGAAATAGAAAAGGGGGGAAAGAAGGAGAGAGAAGAAAGAAAAGGAAAGAAAGAAAGAAAGAAAGAAAGAAAAGCCTGTGATTGTGGATTTTGAATTTCGGTGGCGATTGATCGAAGCTCCGGATCGTAACATTTGACAATCAAATACAACATAAAAGGGGGTATTATGGTGAAATAAATAGTTGGCTCGGCATTAAAAAAAAAAAAAAAATAAAAAAATACACGCTTACACGTTGAAATGACTCGGTAGAATGATAAGTAAAAATGATTAGAGCAATATTAAGAGTAACGCTCCTCGTTACTCCACAAAGTTTACAAAACAATAAAGACGTAATTTCAACAATAATCTATTTATAATTTTATTATTAGGACATTTATCAAGTCTTTTATCAAGTCTGCCGCGTGATATATTTATAATGCAGATACGAACAAGTATGGAAAGAAAGAAAGAAAGAAAGAAGAAAGAAAAAAAAAAAAACCATGTAACGTCAGAAGGGATGAATTGTAAGTTTTATTCTATAATTCTTTCTTATGGTTAATTCAATGTACGAGCCATGGCCAAAGGATTAAATCCGTTATCTATTGTTGTAGGGCTTGCAATTGCATTCTCACCGTAAGCTTAATAAATTTCAATTATAAATACGAATATTCCTGAAATATCTCCGTAATAATAATAATGATAACAATGATAATAACAAGGGAATGGAAGGGAATAATTTTCGTCCATTAGATGAGAGTACGAAGGTCGTTATTTCTCGTAATTCCAATGCTAATTGACAAAATAGTGCTTGAATTATTCTTTGAAATTGCGGGCAGATATGCACGGACGGATGCTCGGCATGTCTTGTAAATGATAAAAGGTATTATTGCCGTCGCAGACTTCGGAGCGTCGAATTGTAAAAAATGTCAGAAGGCGACTCGACGCGACAAGGACAGGCAACGAATTTATTACAGAGACAGAGAGAGACAGAGAGAGGGTGGAGGGGTTATTGGGGTAGGGGTAGGGGTAGGGGTAGGGGGACGACGACGACGACGAATTTCGCCGATTACGAATAGAGTGCTTGGTCGAGGACTCGTGGGGCATGCGCATTGCCGCGGATGTGCATTATGTATAAAAGCTGGCCGACGACGATGACGACGATGACTCGGTTGCGTAATTGGGAATGCGCTCGATGTCAGATCGCGAGTTAGCGGCCGATTTCGCCGATTCGATATGCGGAGAGGCGGCTCGACAGCCGCAATGATTCACGATATTATCTTTTAACGGCGTTTAACTTGCTCGCTGATTACAATCGCATTGCCAATGGTATATACTTTCTTATGCACGTTTTACGGACTTGCAATTCAAAGTATGCGATTTCGCAATCAGCCAGTCCGTTAATGTTTTTTTTTTCTTTTTTTTTTTTTTAGCCCCGCTTTTCCCTTTGCTTTTCCCTTTGCTTTTCCTTACCTTTCCTTTCCTTATTGCAATTGGCCAAATATTATTATAAACTCGCAGCCCTTTTCCCGCAAGCTCAATCTCCGTCCCTTCTGATGGATTTTATACGCCGAGTCTGTGCCTCGCGCATGTCATCCCACATTCTTTGACGTAATCGTTAACTATACGAAATAGATCTATCGAGTCCCTATCAATTTCTGTCCCTTTAAACCGTTTATAACTTTTTAAACTCGATATATCCGATTTATTATGAGACTCGTGCTCAAAGGAATTCAAGTTTCGCGTGCGCAATACAATGTTCGTTGATCATTAAATCCATCCGCTTGTATATTAAAATTTGCCTTGTTGTTTCATTCCATGTAAATACTCGACAGAGTATTTGGTAGTTTGGGTCAGCGCCTGACGTACCAATGACTCCGATACATTGTTTATCGTGATTTTTCAATTATAATTTCTTACATAAGCTCAGGATTCATTTGGACCCCAATAAGATTTTGAGACTTGGATCTATTCGATATATATTGTTGCGATAGCCTCGAGCGATATTATATTTTCGTCAGTCAGGCCTTTTATTATGATAAGTAGAACGTGTGTTAAAAAAAAGGCCTTTTTCTTTAATTTCGGCGCTCCTCAAGTAATTTATCAGTATCAAATAAATCTCGATCGTCCTTGATATTGTACGGCGATAAGCCAAACGAATTTTCGTATTAAAATGCCCGAAACCTCGGCGTGTACGGATAAGGAAGAACGATACACGATACAAGCAACGCGATGATGTTACACGTTAATTTCATAAAAAGAAGGGAGACAGAGCTATTGTAAGTAAGCGGCCGCCAAAGAGCGTAACGAATCAGTTTCATAAATAATCATAGTCTCAGACGCACCAATACAATAAGTTACACGGTAAAGGTACACCTCGTCTAACGTAAGCAACGAGTGTGATTTTTTTTTTTTTCTTTCTTTAAAGCTCCGACAGACAAGCTCTGACTTTCGGCACTAAAGGTATTTTTCTATGCTAATTAATGGAGCAAAGTCTTGTTTTTTTTTTTTTTTTTTTTGGCTTTTTAAAGCGAGGGACGTCACGAGGCCCGAATAACGCGGGACTAAATAGTCGACAAACACGGTCAACAGTCAAAATATCTATGACCACCAAGGCCACGGCGGCGGCAGTCCGGTTATTGGGGGGGGGGGACGCTCATTTGTCAGGGATGGAGGGAGGGAGTCTGTACTCGGGCCTTGGACCGCATGCGATTTCCATTAAATTTCAAATAAAATACAAGAGCAGGACAATACAGGGAGAGAGAGAGAGAGAGAGAGATCTCGGCTCGGTCAGGAGGATCAATTTTTCTTTACACTCTTCTTTTCTCTGTCAGCTTGTTCAAGTCTTGGTGTTGGAGGTGTCGGCCATTTCCGAAGCCGGCAAACACATTATGATCATCAGCAGCTCAAAAGACATTTTAGCGTTAACAATTAATCGTCACGTATATTTTCTCACCATTGCCAGATAAATTACCCCTATACTCGAATTACCTATTTTAACGCGCTCTTTCTTTATTTCTTTTGTTCCGTTTCGTTTCGTTTCCGTTTAGTTTCGTTTAGTTTTGTTTTGATCTTTTAAAGAGCTCTCGTGCCCATTCATAAATAAGAGTATCGGCAATAAAATGGATGATGAACCTACGAAGAAAGAGTCAGCGTCACCGGATTTGCATGCGAAAAGCATAAGAGAAATATTTGAAAAAAACAACTCTCCGTATTCAAAGTCATTTGTTTAACTTTTTTTTTTTTTTTTTTTTTTTTTTGATTTTTCACGAGAAATACTTGTTCGGACATTTGCCGTGGATCGTACGAGAGTGGAAATTAATCGAATAAGCCAAAGTCGTATGCGTAGAAGCAAAGCTTTTTCTCTCTGCTCTTGTATTATAAAAGTTTAATGGGTAAATCAAAGTAAATTATCCGTTAGACAAGCCTTTTCTTTTAATCAATCGAATTAACTTGTCCGCGGCTTATTGGGGTTACCGCGAGTGCAAAAAGCTCTTAGTCTGCCGATTTACCCTAATTTACGTTTTGGTTTTGGTTTTGGTATTTGTTTTGTTTTGTTGTCTGTAACGGTGGCGGCCAGAGGTTCGCTCGATTTCCCTTTCCCATTATAGCGTTTGTCCGGTACTTTGGGACGCGAGAGTATTAGCTGCGGAGGACGGCGGCGTGTAACGTAGAATGTGTCCTTCGCGAAGCCCGGCTTACAGAATCGCTTACGAAAAGCTCACCGACGTGCTTAAAAGCCTCTGGGCTTGTCTTTAGACGTCAATCGGATAATCCTCTCCTTGGATCGCGTCCATTATCTGGCTGGCGAGTACGATATTCTTGTATCGTTCGCATCGGAAAAGCGTTGAGACTCGCCATTTTCTTAACGCTTTGTGTGAAAGTATTGGAAAGGCTTTGTGTGAAAGTATTGGAGGAAGCCGTTCGATAGTTCGATGGTACGCACGCGTTCGAAGTATAGAAAAATTATTCACCGGCGTCCCTCTGCTCTATCTCTGCTGCTTTTGGCCATTTTCGTGAAATAAATCGAAACGGACGGCGACTAAACGAGTCCCTTACACGCGTTGTTGCGCGCGCGCGCGCGCGCTCATCTACGTTACGGAATTACAAACAACCTTTAAGGAATGTTGTGAGCAAGCTGGTCCCGTGGAATTTCCAAGACTAATTATTCATGCCTCTATGGTATTTGAAAAGCCGCTGGTTTTCACACAAACCAAAGCCTTTACCGGCTCTATGTTTCGTTTCATTACAAATCCTCTTTATACCTCACCGTTTTACCACCGGATTAATTATTATTATTATTATTATTATTATTCTCGCTGTAACTGCTTTCGTCTGGCATGTAAAAAAGCTATAGTGAGTGCAGGCAGGCAGGCAGGCAGGCAGGCAGGCAGCGCTGTAAAGTGTGTACGATGCTCTTGCGTAAAACACTTTTAACGCACTTATTTCTTTTTCATTATTTTGCCTTTGATGCGAGACTCTGACGACCGGAAGTAACCGTAAGCCCGCATTGACCCCGGCTGCCAACGAAAACACAATCTTCAATGTATTCAGGTAATTACAAGATAGAGAGCCTTCCTTTTTTCTTTTTTCTTTTTTTTTTTCTTACAAAAATAAATAAAAGCCAGCTTCGTTTAAATAAAGTGGAGCGTCGTCAAGCTTAATTTCTGTACATTAATCTGTACATCATTTTCAGAGAATTACTTTACTTATGAACATATAAAATTCTTACAAATACACTGAAATCTGGTGTTTTTTTTCATTTTCTCATTCCTATATATCCCACTTATATAATTGTATTATAAGCATATATATATATATATATATTTTATTATACCAGCATTTGAGTAATCGAATAATTATAAGTGAATAATAATATCTGGGACTCGAATTGATAAATAATAAAACGATAGCGTTCCAGTATTGTAATCGACTGAGATTATTTTCTTATCGCATTAAATGCCGATTTTACATAAATTATTACAATAACAATAAATTATGTATATTATGTATGAGTAAAATTAATCTTAGTCATTCGTTATCATTAAATTTTCAAGCCGCATAGTAAACAGTATAATAAAAAGGTGCATCGAGCGCAAGAGGACATTGAAAACGCAATTCAGGCAAAAAATAATTTAATTAAATTATACTCGATACTTTAATGATTAAAAAAAAAAAAAAAAAACCAAACGCATACGTAAACATCGCGCGAAGCTGACGGAAGGAATAAACAAACATTCAAACTTTATTTTATTATGTAACTGAAGTGCTACAAAAAATATTTAAACAAAACTCACTCGGTATATAATTGTATAATATAATAATACCTTACAACTTAATTATTCTCTCCCCTGACCCCCCCCCTGACACTTTCAGTCTTCATTACGTAAGGTTCGAAATGATTTTAGGCATTTTATGCTTTTTTTTAATCAAGCTTTAATTGTGTCACACTTTTTGCTGAAAATGTACAATTCTAATGGAGAAAGAGAGAGAGAGAGAGAGAGAGAGAGAGAAAAAATTAATTACAGCAATTTTGAAAATGAGTAAAAGTGAGCGATTCTCACGTTTCACGTTGAAATTTATTAATTTAACGTTTAATGGTTGCGCCACATTACTAAGCAATAGCAATAGCAACAGCAATAGCAATAACAACAATAATAATAATAATAGACGTCTAAATAGAAAAGGTATGAAGGTGCCCGAGTACGACAAGTAGCTGGGCTAAGATTTTTTTTATTGCGATTCGAATTCATCGACTAAGTAAACGAATCTAAATCATCTACCTATGAAAGAGTATTTTTTCGACTCGCTAGACATACGCGCAGTTTATTAAAATCATTAGCTTGTCGCATTAAAACGTTTCACTGACGTGGAAACAATGGAGAAACGATGGAGAAGGGAAAATCTACGGGCTGTGCTATGATAAAATAAATCTCACAGAGAGTCTGAATAACGCAACGTCGAAAGAAAAAGAAAAAATATCTATATAAATAAATTTTCTTTCACCTTTTGTAATTAGATAATAAATATCTCTTGATAAATTAACGAAAGCCCTTCTGAGCTCGCTCAACGTTCTTCGTAAATTGGCAAACGAATATTGTGAAATTATTATTCAGAAAGTCGTACTTACTTGACGGCTGTCAAGTCTGAGTAAACGACCGAGAGCAACAATATTACAGCTCTGAATATTCATTCTGAATAATAATAATTCCGATGGTTATTGGATGCTCACAAAAGGATGCATTTATTTACGGTAAAGCCGAATCGGAGCAAAGCGAAATAGAAATTTTTACGGCCTAGTTTTATTTTATTGTACCATAAGGATAACAAATAAAATGGTTTTTCCGATCCGGCAAGTTACATAAGTACGGAAACAATTGTCTGGTATTTACGGACTCGATCATTAAGTGAAAAGTAATTTTACGTTCAAGAGCATTTAATAAAAAGCCTTCCCCTCCCCCCCCTCTCTCTCTCTCTACCTCTATCTCTATCTCTCTCTTGAATATTATTTGTAACGGGAATATTAAGTCGAGATATCGCAACTCGAAGAACGAGCGCAATACATAGGAAATATATTTGTTGGTGCTTGTTCGCGGCAAGTTTTCGAGAGAAGCAGCTGTTTGAACAGCTTAAATTAATATATACAAATAATGCTCGTAAACGGTGTTGCGTGTATCGAAACTTTTGACTTAAAAAAAAGAAAGATAGAGGACGTTTCGTTATTAAGTCGATGGTCCAGAAAGATCAAATAAATCCCTCTCCTCTTGTAAACCGTCTCCCCGTCCTCGCCATTTTTCTCGCTCTATTATTCTATCTCCCTCTCTCCGACTCCATCCACGCAGCCTCCCGCCATCATCCCTTCCCTCTTCTCGCCATCCGGACAAATAGATTGGGAGGCATTAACATGACACGCCTACGAAAGTACTGTTAAGAGCCCGAGCCGCTAAAAAATTGACGTGCGTGTCAATTTTTTGTGTACCCTCGCCCACGGCTCTCTTGCGAGAGAGAGAGGGGGGCGAGGGAGAGATAGAGGGGGAGAGGGAGAGGGAGAGAGAGATAGATAGATAGAGAGAGGGAGAGGGAGAAGCGCGCGACGTAGAGGCGTGGAGGGATGGCGGATGACTTAGGAGCGAGCGGTACGGGAGGGGGAAGCTGTCGAAAGAAGAAAACGAGCGTATTTCTTTCCTCTTTCTTGTTTCGTTACGTAGGAAAAAGGACAAGTGTAGAGCGGAGGAGAGTAATGAAATTCGAGAGATTCATTAGGGAACGAAATTTCATAGCCTCGAGTGCTCGTTCGCGGACGTAAAAACATAAATTGCCGGGCTTCCCGGGCAGCAGCAGCAGCGAGAAGCCGGGATCCCGTCACCGCGGCACCGTGGCAGCCTTAGCCGGCATTATTAACATCAACTCGTCGCGGAGATACGAAAGGTAGATTATATTTTCTGCGAATGCAATTTCACCGGGGCGCTCGACTATCCGGAAAAAAGAGAAACGTAATCGTCGGCGATGCTGCTCCGGCTACTGGATTCTGACGCCGGTGTCCGTCCCCGCGCAACCCGAAGCCACCCGTTGACAAACGACGGCCCACTACTACCCACTACTACTGCTACTACTACCACTACTGCTGCTGCTACTACAGCTGCCACTACTACCACCACTACTTGCCGCTAAAATTCCATCGGTCCCCGTCACCCCTCTAGCTCTGCCCATCGCTCGACCGCCATCACGAGTCCTATTGACGGCGGGTCTTGACCAATAATGAACTTGAATAAGTCATGGGACTTTACACATACGGTTACCCCGGCACCTCGTCCCCGTAAACTTCTTACCGTAATACGTAATACGTTTTACTAGCTGGCTACATTAGCCCTTACATTATTCGGGCATTCGTCCAATGAATGTTCAGCCTCTACATCACCCATAATACATTATCCGCTCCTCTCATTTACTTACTTACTTACTTACTTACTTACTTACTTACTTACTCTATATTAACTACTGGCTCGCGAGAGCTTTACTTCGATGCACGGGCAATTTATTACGGATACCCATCCATTAGAGTCCGTAGGACTTTAATTTCCAATTCCTCGTATTTATTATTAAAAGCTCAAAGTCACGTGACCGTTCGCGTTCTCCCTTATTATTGCAACCCACGTTTTCTTTTTTTTTTTTACCTTTTTAACTTAAAACTGTCAAAGGTTATTGGTGCTTCTATTAATCAAGATAAAAAAGGCTTATTTTCAACTGCCAACTCAATTGAAAGCAAAAGTAATTATCCTGCTAATGTCGACGATGGAACTCCCTCACAGATAACTACTCGTATTCATTCGCCATTTTCTAATGCCTCAAATTTATTAGAACATCCTGGCCGTAGTTATAAATTTTATCACAAACAGTATATTCGGTAAATTCAACACGTCCCGTTGATAGATTAATTATTTACTACATTAACGAAAGCGTCACTTAGATAAAGTCGAAAAAATGTAATTTCTATCAGTACTAAATCCCAAAGACAAAAAACAATGGTTCGAAAGTGTCGTTTCCCTATATTCCTATGAATTATACAGATATGAAACGTCAAATCGTTTTTATATCCGTAATTTTAAACGTTAGTATTTCTTATATACGAATGATATGTTTCGAAAAGTAAAAAACCAATAGCAAATGAATAAATGAAGCATTTCGATAAATGTCGGGTATAGAGCCGAGTTTGACATAATTAAAACGTTATGGGAATTATGACGATTAGCAAATGACTCGTCATTTTTCAAAACTTGTATAAAATTTATCTACGTCTCAATGGCAATTTAGAGTTGCATTTATATTAATGCCTCGTAATTTCAAGGCAAATCAAATAAACTGGAAATTATTTTGTGCATTAGAGCTGTTGTCTTAAAATTACAGCTCCTCCTTCCCACTCCTCAATTTACAATAATAAATCAAAGTATTTAAAATTAAGATGTATAAACTTAATGCGAATCGTAGATAAATTACGTAATGATAAATCGTGTGAAAATATTTAACGATAGAAGCGCTCTGTAATTATGTTTACACTAGTGAGTGTCGCATGCATTAGATATTAAGTGAATTGGATCTGCCTGGGATTGCGACGGAGTCGTCAACGTTGCCTCTGAAGGCAGCAGGGCAATTTATGACATAATAAGAGAGTGAAAACTTTTTTTGTAAAATCAAGATGTAAAACCGACCGAACTCAATGATCGACGTGATAATATTTGTTGGCCAGAAATTGTTCTCGCCAGGATGAAATGTACGCGTAAAGAGCGGTCCCGGCTCGTATAGCCGAGAACACGTTATATCTTCCACAGAACCACCATTCTTATCGAAACCCGCACGAGATAAAGAAAGTCACTTTCCATGTGCGTGCGTGTCGGTGTGTCGGTGTGCGTGTCGGTGTTGGTAGCCGGCAAGCGGAGTACCCGAGTACAAAATACCGAAACTACTCGCTGTCCGCGACTCTCGACTTTTTACGCGGGGAAACGTTCTATATCACGATAACAAGATACTTTTCTATTAAAATTCATTATACCATAAAGCACTGATTTCTCCAGGTGGATATACGTACGGCAATCTCGATCGCAGAATAAAATTCTAATTGGATTTTTACCCCGGCTCAAAAATAATTGGGTTACGTACCAAAGTCTATCGTGTATTACGTGAAACGTAAAAAAACTAGACTAATTACATCAATTCCGTTGTTACGTGAGGCGAGCGCTCCGAGATTAAGGAAAAATTCTACTCCCAAATGCTGCATCGTCATTAGTTGCATTGTAATAGTCGACTATTATTATAATACGGAGAAAAATTTATATATTTTGTTAATTGAAAAGCTATAAAATGACGTACGAGCTTTCTTTTAACTGATGTTCTTCGAGGAAACCTTTCAATTAGAAAACGTCTTTGTACATTCATTTGTAAATATTCTTAAAGCGTGTGCAATAAACGAAACGAAAGGAAATCATAATCATACGTTTTGCGCTTTTACAGTGATTTTTTTAATTTTATTTTATTCTATTTCTATTTCTTCTTTTTTTTGTTTTGTTTTTTTAATAATTGCGATAGGCTTTTCTGATGATGCAGAGTAGTGTGTTACAAAAAATAAAATAAAAATAATAAAAATATGAATAATAAAGTAAGGGAAAATGAAACGAGAATCTGTGAATGTCATGTTCTATGTAATGAAATAATTAAGTTAAGCGCATGAGGTATTTTAATATGCCTTAGACTAACATTGGAATGACGTAATTTAATTTCTTAGCATACTTTTATGACTCGTATATAAATTATGAAAACAACATTTCTTATGATACATTTTAAATCCAAGTCAATTCCCTCTGTTTCCTTATAAATTGTAAACAAAAACAAAAAAAGAAATAAAAACAAAAAAAAAGGTTAATTAATCAGCGATTGAGAAAAGTTTATGAAATAAAAACAGGATAAATAATTATTAAAATTATATGTAAGTGAATGCCAATTGATAAGGTGTGGGGAAGGTATAACTATTTCGTAAGAAATATTATTAATAAGGAGGATTGGGGGGTAGTGGGGAGGTGGGGAGGTGGGGAGCGAGAAAATGCGTACGAATATTATGAAAGAAAACGAGTCGAAAGAACTTGTTCTCACTAACATTAGCAACGGGCGCGCACGGACGGGCAAGCGCGCCTATGTGCATGCGCATAGGCGGTGTACAGGTGTAGACGTAGATGCACGAGAACAAGTTCCTCCTGCTCCTGAGTATCCGAGCTAATGATACGGAATATTCGCGAGATGTTCAATGAAATAATGGTCGGATCGATCGTACGTTTTATAAATCTTATAAATAAGCTTGCTTACGAGTTTCTTTCTAGAAGCTTCGCAAGATTCACGAAATCGCTAATCTTAAAAGAGAATCTACAGTGAAGAGTGAGAGACGGGGTATGGGGAGGGGACAAGGTGTCGGGCGGAGGGGAGGTGTTTATGACACTGTAGCCGGAGGAGGGGGAGAGGAGGATCGCCGAGGATCGGCGTTAACTCTGCCGGGAAATTCTAAGCTCTGCATGTGCGCGCGTAACGAGGGAGCGAGGGAGTGAAGGGGCGAGAGAGAGAGAGAGAGAGCGGCAGCGGCGGCGACGACGACCTTTGGAAACATAAACGGAATTATCGCTGGGTGAATAAACATCTCGGTGATTTAGCCGTCGTCACGTAATCGGCGCGCTCTTTGTCGCCGGCATGTCCCGCTCGCGAATTCGAATTTCACCCGCGCATAAAGCAGCGCTAATAGCGAGTCGCGAGTGCG
Organism: Ceratosolen fusciceps; assembly: GCA_018883505.1. NCBI lineage: Eukaryota > Metazoa > Arthropoda > Insecta > Hymenoptera > Agaonidae > Ceratosolen > Ceratosolen fusciceps. The sequence goes on from RCIC01000010.1 coordinate 6,834,742, forward strand.
CACAATACGCACAATACGCACACCCGACACTCCTCATCTGCGCGCGTGTACGTTTACGTAACGTCGTGTGCGCCCAATGAAATTGTGACGGATAGCCGAAGCGCCGAGTAGTGCTCCGAGTCGACGACTTAACGGATCACGGTTGCTTAAGCTGACGATGCCGCTGTTGCTGCTGCTGCTTATGCTGCTGCTGCTGCTGCTGCTGCTGCTCCCCATCCTCCCCACCCTCCTCCTCCTCAGACCGCCACTCATACGGAAGCCGTACATATGTACGCGCGGACCTTGGCTTATCTTCGCCTTGGCTCTACCAGGATATGCCCGAGCCACGACTACGCAGCAGTCCTTGCGACGTTATTACTCCATCTCATACGACTATGTTAATTAGACTCGTATAATTATGATTTGTTATTTCGCTTGCGTACGCGCTCCCTGCGTGATTTTTAAACTTTAATCAATGGCTCCGCGTCTACTCTGCATTTTAAAACTGCCGTGTCATGGCGCGGACGGCCGAGCGGTGGCTTTTTCAATTAAAGCTGTACGTACGCGTTCCGCATCGGCATTACGACCCACTCACATACCGTACATTTATTTTATAGGCGATATCTAACTAACTAGTCCGGCCCTCGTTCCCCCAGCCCCAGCCCCGCGAGAATTTCACGAAAATTCACGCGAGACGATGCTCCCTTCGTTATTTTATTCTTGCCCCCCCCCCGTACGGCTATTGGCAGATAAAAAAACTACGCGGCAATGGGAGATTAACGTGGCCGATCTAGGGCTTGGCTTGCTTATCTATCCCCGAGAGAGGATACACGATCTGTTTCCATTGGGCTTTTATTCGGGCGAGTGCTCGACGTTCAATAACCCCAATGCCAATGTTACAATAGGTTTGGAAACCTTGGCCCGAGCTCCCAGTGCTCGCCAAGCGCAATCCAATAACGTCCCATTACATTATGAAAATTGAAAATCAAACTTCAAGGAGCAAAGTCATTCCGCGTAATTCGCACTCCTCCAATCATCATTCTTCTTCTTCTTTTTTTTTTCCTTTTTTCTTTCCTTCGCTTTGTTGCTCTTCTTATCACATTGTAAGAAGACATCACGGTTATTGGGGTTATTGGGGTTATTGGGGAGCGCGTTGATACGCGAAACATTGAATATTACAGAAGTCGTGAAGTGAAGTGAAGTGAGGGAGGGAGGGACTCGGTAATAATGCTCGTCAATTACTCCTCGTTTCGTTAACGGTGAGACGAGAACGGCTTTGCGACAAAATCTTGTCAAGCTTTGCACGCGCGCGTGCTTCATTAGTCCTATTTCGTTGAAAATTACTGGTTGATAACGGATGATTCGAGTCGCGGAACGAGTTACGTGAGCCAGGTAATTTTAATAAGAGTGGGCCTAACGTAATGACGGATGCCTCGTTTAACGAGACCCTTTAGCTCCCGGCGATTGCCATTATTAGCTTAAGCCCACGGCGCATTTGCACGAAAACGGAGGCGGCCTTCCATCAAGGCAGCGCACATCGTCGACTTTTCGATATTCCAGCGACGTCGGGAATCCTAGGGGGGGGAGTAGAGGGGGGAGCCGAGCGAGATCGCGACGCGCTCTACACTGGAAATCTGCACGTCTCGACGACCGCAACGAGCGAATCGCAAACCCAAAGCGCGAACGCAGCCCCGAGCATGGTTTTTCGAGGGTATGGGTCGAGGTGGCGGTAGAGGTGGAGGTGGAGGTGGAGGTGGAGGTGGCGGGTGGCGGTGTGAGAGAGAGAGAGGTGGCGGGTCGGGTACGCTTGGCCTCTTTCGGGGTCAGAGGTCGTTTCTCCGTTGAAACGTGCGAATGCGACGTTTACGACGGGCGCGTATACGACGGGCCCGGTAATGCATGCACGTGGACGAGAACGAGTTTCCACTCTACAAAGAACCGCACAAAAATCAGCGGCTTTTCTCATTTTCATTCCCTGACGCGCGATTACTCCCGCGGAATTCTAAGCAAACGCAACATTTATTGCCGCAGTCGCCGCCGTTACCGCCGCCACCACCGCGGAAACCGTACCTCGGGCGTCCCTCCCCTCGACCCTCCCCTCGACCTCCCCGCCTCACTCCACCCCCGCCCCACCGCGGAGCATTTCTATTTTCCTTCGAAGCTGCCCCCCCGCCCCGCTCCGCCCGTCGTTGTAACGCTAGGCGTATCTACCTTTAATTAATTATACGCGTCAATGCAATGGTGAGTCTCGCCGCGGTAATAAAACTTTGAGCAATTATTCATGGCTGCAGTGCACAAGTCAAGAGCGCGACTGTTAAATATTAAAATATCATTTTAAAAGGCATGTCGTGCTACCACAGAGCATGTCGTAGCGCGGTAGCGTACCCTAGCCCTTCTGCTCTATCCTACTCTTGTAGGTCTCGTAAGCTAAAATCAGCGAAAATCGGCTAAATTATTCGCATATAAATACTCGGGCTTAGCGTCGAGGGCTTTCAGGGGGGGGGTGGGCGCGCGTAGAGGAACCGAGCGACTCGTCCGGCCATTCTAATGCACGTAGACCCGAGTGCGTTATCCGCACGACGTACCCAATGTCGTTCGCGGTTACAAATAATTGCCAAGGTATTTATATTTAAATGGGCCGGGAGTCGAGTCGGCAGTGGGACGAGGATAGAAACGATCGATGGACGACGATTCCCGCTCCCTGCCCGCTCCCTGCCCGCTCCCGTCGAGAGTCGTGAAACGATCCAATGGACGTAATTATGGATAATTGTGGCAGGGCAATTGACTCGCTCTCGCTCGCCGACTCGATGTAACGCCTAATGGAAAGGAGGCGCGATTGGCCCATTTTTCCTTTCTTTCTTTCTTTCTTTCTTTCCTTTTTGTCTTTCTTTGTACATTATCTCGAGGCAGAGCTCGTGCGCGTTTCCTCTCCCCCCCCCCCCATAACCGAATACCGCCTAGTTCGGATTTTTGTAAGTGCCGAGGCCGATGTCGGAGTCGGAGTCGGAGTCGGAGTCGGAGTCGGAGTCGGAGCATCGGCCAAGATAAAGAATGGGGAGTCGGTGGTCGGGTTTTTGCGACTCATCGCCGTCAAGGATACCGCGGCCCGACTCGGCCCCTTAAGCTTTCGCGTTAAACAAGAGTCACTCGTTGTAATTTTCATAAGCTCGTTTTAGCATACGGAATACGCTCGGGAGCTATTCTTGTGGAAATGTTATTACTGCTTTACGGTCTCGAGCCTCCTCTTCCCGCTCGTACTGCATACCTGCATGAGGTATGCGAGCGTAATGGGGGGGGGGGGCGAGCGGCTGCCAGCGGGGGAAGCGACTCTACCGATACGTCCATACGCCGCTTATTCTCCAAGCATTTCCGAAATTTCGATAGATACGCGGCGCTCCACCCAACCTCAATAAATAACAATAAATAACAATAAATAACAATAAATAGCAAGAAGAAGAAGAAGAAGAATAACAATGTCATGGTCTTCGATGTCTTTGTAGAGGGGACGGAGACGGAAGAGAATCACAGAGGATTGCGACGATTGGGACGTTCCCTCGTTCCCTGTACTTTGGACTCTAGCCGATGAGACTTGAGCGTCAACTTCACGACTTAACGTTGCACATCGAAGCCAAAAGGAGCCAAAAGCATTACCAAAGCCGGAATAGCGGCAGTTCAAGGTATTATTTACGCATTACCGATCGAGCCTCGCGCTTATATAACATAACGCCCGCGGATAAATGACTAATGTAAATGTATATTTATTTATGTATTGGTTCATTGCCTCTACCCGCGCGATCTTGTAATTTTGCAAGAAAAAAAAAACAAAAAAAAAACAAAAAAAATAAATAATGCTTTAACGTTATCACTTATCGTGATAACCGATTTATTTACACTCGATAGTCAAAGAAAAGAAAAAAGCAATGGCAATTCGAGCTCTTATTCGCTATCGATTGTTTAACGGATTGGTTTAATTAACGAATCCCGGTCGAAGGAACTTAATTCCCTCTTTCCGAAATTTATCGTTCCCATCGCAATTACACGACACGAGTTACGCTGCCCCTTGTTTGTTCAGCTTCTTTTATCCTCTGCCTTTACGGTTTGACGCTCTGCTCGATAAAACAAAAAAAAAAACAGAGTACCTACGAAATAACTATGCGTATCGATATATATATTTGCGCACAGGGATGGATTATAGGTATTAAAAAATGTCAAAATTACTTTAAGAGCTTCAAGAGCTTGACATGACGCTGAAATAGCCAATTAGCGGCCATTATACTCTTTACGTAATCTTATCGTAATTACTTTATATTGTTCGCGATGCGAGCCGCGCGGACACGAACTCGTATTATTGCGGGCATTATTTGACACGTTTGACAAGCGCGCAGAAGGCAGAATACATTATCAAAAAGAAAAAGAAAGAAAGAAAGATCAAATGCAGAGAAAGAAAAAAACAGGAGGTTATTGGGGTTGGAGCAAAAGAAGTCTTGCTTTATCTCATTGTGCGTCGGATAAAAGGATAAAAAATGTTGCGATTCATTATTGTAAGACCAACGGCATGATATATATGTTTTTATTTCTGGTGATGAGACCATCGAATCCAAGGACACGCGGGCATATTAAAAGGAGAAATAAAGATGTAAGCGCAGTGAAAGTTGAAGGAGGAGTCAAATAAATTAACCACCTACGGTACTCCGATGAATACGAGAAAGATTTTTCGAAACTTACGTTCGCCGTTCGGGCTTCGGTGGCGAGGTGGAAAGGTGGCGAGGCGGGAAGGGAGGGGAGGGGGGAGAGGCACGCCAATATAATTAGACGCGGTGGCGTTTGTAAGGATTCTGAATAATTATAATGCGCGTAAGGTGGTGGTGTCGCGAGCCCCGCGGCGGTCTAGTAATGCGAATCAATGAAAATCAACGGGGCAGGTGAGAAATTTTATAACCAATCCGTGGGTCGTGGGTGTAAGGAACGACACTACCATCACCGATAACGTTCACGGCAATTACTACCAATGTATTTAATGCGCCAAGCGAGCGAGCTTGGCTGTAGTTGGCAGTAGTTGGTCGATTCGCATTATTTTCGGGCTCGAACACATCCTTTTGGTAATCGGACGTCGAGCCCCGGCCACCAACTATCTCGTTATTTCACGCTTGATAAACGACATTATTATTATTCGTACGTATACGAATATTAACAAGCAACGGTTAATAAAATGTCCTTTGATAGTGGTAGCGGTAGCGGTAGCGGTAGCAGTAGCAGTAGCAGTAGTAGTAGTAGTAGCAGCATCGGCATCGGGAGCAGTAGCAGCAGATGATGGGTGGAGGGAGGCGGCGGGACGAGGGACGAGGGGGAGGAGATCCGAGCTCTTAAAAGTCACGAGGACGGCGTCGGCGCAAAAGCGAAGGCGTGTACCGGGCTTGAATCGCGGGTCCGAATTTCCATGGGACGCCGGCCATGGCTCGCGCTTGCGCGCACTTACGCGTTTCGGCAGTGGAGGCTTGAGCGACGGCGGCGCGACCTTCCGAGGGCGCGACGCTCCGCCTCCGTCGGAACGTGAGCCCGGCTGAAACAATGGCTGTTTCGAGTCGGGCACGAATGGTCGTGATGCTGCTTATGCTGCTGCTGCTGCTGCTGCTGCTGCTGCTTCTGCTGTCCCCGCTTTTAGTGACACGCGGGCCACGACCCCGCGCGCTTCCTCGTTTCTCTGCTTGTTCTCGTCACCGCCCCACCGCCTCCCTTCGCCCGGCCTACGCCTCTTAGACTCGGCAGCCGGCTGTCGCGGGGATGCGCGAGACGTACGGATTACGCAAGCTGTGACGGGGCGACGGTGACGACCCGTGTAAGCTCCTCTTTTCGCCCGGTACTAGTCGTTACGCGACTACCTGAGCATCGCGCCCGGGCTTACGACGACCAGGACGATGTCTCAGGTGGTCGGTCCTCATACCGCTCATACATTACGATCACGTGACTATCGTGACGACCCTTCCCTCCCTTTCCCTACAAAAATTTATCCATTACCGAGCTCTCGTTTAAACGCCCACTTCCATATTAACGTAATCTTTTAACGTACAGTCAATAATTTTGCAAAATTCAAAAAGGCCCACGCTAATTATGAGCTTGGGGAAATCGTTTGCGGGCTCTTTAGATATTTATCTAGGCGTGCCGATGGGGATTGGCAACGACAATGCATGGGGGTCACGTTTTCGAAAGCGCCGGGGAGTTTAGGGCCCCCGTGAATTAAAATATCCGTGCGCCAAATAAAATGCTAATTTCTCCCCGGGTGTTATAAGTCACGTGTGTCGGTCGAGGTGAGCGGCCGCGCGACCCCCTCCCCTCGCTATCCGATGTCCGCTCCGATGTCGTTGCGAGAATAAAAAGCAAGCTCTCGGCGATCCAGCCGCGACGTAGGTATTTATTAAGCGTGGGGGAGGGGGCGGGATCGTGCGCGTCTTAAATTTGCGAAATTGTAGATTATGTAAAGTGACGGAGGGGGGGGGGGGAGGGGGCTCGGTAAATGAGAAAGAGCGAGTCCGAGCAGCGGGAGAGATGTCAAACGAGCCAAACTCGGAGCGGTGTATCACGCGAGAGAGAGAGAGAGAGAGAGAGAGAGAGAGAGAGAGAGAGAGAGAGAGGGAGATAGCGGGGAAAGTCCAGTGCGGGAGAGGAGCCGGTGCGCGAACCGTGTTTACATGCTCGGCAGCTCGCGGAGCCTACGCCGAGCCGTTGGACCCGTTCGGAATAAGTTCCATCAGAAGCTCGACGAGGCTTCGCGGTGGATACACGACCGCGGGCCAGGAAAAAAACGAAGCTCTTGCGGGGAGGCGAGGGGCCGCAACGAAGACAGGGAGGGACAGGAGGAGAGGCCGAGAGTCGCAGGACCGGTCGCGCGCGACATTTTTGTACGGAGGCACTGCCGTGCCTCACCTTATGCGTGCCTCGTACGATCGAAGAGAATCAGAAACTGACTGAGACATAGAGATTGAGAGAGAGGGGGGAAGGGAAAGGGAGGGAGGGGAGAGAGCTCTTTTGGAGCGTCGACGCCAAGGGAGTGCGACGTGACTCGTTTGCCTCATCGCCGCGACGTCGGCGATCTCGGGCGAGCGACACCGGCAACATATTCTACTGTTACATCTCCCCGCCGAGGGTGGCTCGCTCCACCCTTACCACCCCCCTCCCCCTTCCTCTTCGTACTCACCGACAAGCAAAGAATCGCTCGCCCCCATATACAATTAGCAGCTTATACGGCCTGTAATTGCGCGGCGGCGGCGGCCTCCTCCTCGCAAATCATTTATAATTGCAATCGTTACCGAGGCATAGCCGTACATTTTAAGCCTCTGGTAATCTAAAGGCACCGGACTTCGTCAATTCAACGTGTCCGCGAAAGAGCTTAAACAGTGGGGCCCAAAATGGCGTGACGAGTCAAACGACTTCCAATTAATTTCGCTCGCACAATTGTTCATTTATCGTCTCTGCTCGTAGCTCGTAGATCGTAGAGCCCAGTTCGTTCCTAATGCGTGGCATTAAAGCCGATATGTCCGATCGAGCCCTTAGGCGAAATACTACTACTACTACTATCTGCTACGAACTACCTGTCTCACTCCAACGGCGCTACTGTCACTGAAATCCCCCCCCCCACCTTCGGCATTCCAAGAGCATGCAATTGCAATAAAATGCACGATAGCCCTTTCGACTTTTGAAAACGAATGAAAAATAACAAGAAACACGTGATGAATGAATGAATGAATGAATAAATGAATAAATGAATAAATAAATAAATAAATAAATAGAAAAGATTAAAAGAGGCGAGAACATTTCGTTTGCGTACACGCTGGCCTTACAATTTTAGAACGAATAATGGGGCTGAACATTGGCATTTCGTAATTAAAATACATAATTCAAGAGAAACGTTGAATTTTAATTTTCCCGAATCCTCATTTAAATGGCAGAGTGACCGAGGCTTCGCTTCAAGCTTATATATATATACATATACATATAAAAAGAAAAAGAAAGAAAAAAAAGTATACGAACGCCCCCTTTATAAACTTGTGCTATTTAAACAGTAGCTCACTCATACATATATTCGTAACCTCCTTCGTGTTAAACAATAAATTAGCTTTCCTCGTTTTTCACGCAAGTAGACGAGCAAAGACAAGCCTACCAACCTAATATAATGTATAATCTCAGTTTCTTACTTCCCTAAAAGTGCACATGGATACAGGGAAAAAGCAGAGCCGTCCGTGCATTAATTAACGATAATGTAATGATTTATCGGTATTCAGTGCCATTGAGCCGTGCGCAGTAATCATTATTATATTGCGAATGGAGGTTTCGAGCTTTTGCGGCGTCAGCCTTTCGACCCTATGTTTTACATATTTAGCAAATTATGTAATCCTTTGAGCGTAAAGTTGATGCTCGAAAACGTTAACCGCGTCTGGAATTTTGACGTTTTAGCGATAAATGTGTTACGGCGACGATTGACGACGATTGACGACGGGTGACGACGGGTGACGACGGGTGAGGACGGGTGAGGACGGGTGAAGGACGGGTGACGAAGGGTGACGAAGGGTGACGACTCCGTTACGTTTTCATGCACATCATTGTTATAATCGGAGCACTAGATATCCAATGACTAAAGTACTTTATGGTTTCAAAAATATAAATCGAAGGACAATAGGAGCGAATTCCGCCCGAGGAAATTTGGCGACCTGTTTTTTTTTTTTTTTTTTTTTGTCGACACTATTCGACATACTGCCTCTATTATAATACATATAAAGCTTCCTCGATCGCTTTCTGCATACAAGACAATGAGACGAGATTAGGCAATCCCTTATGGAAAGAATCGGATTCGTGAAAGGAAGCATAGCCAGAGGTTTGCGAGCAACGTGGACAGCCCGATCCAACGTGTTCATGAGAATATATGCATGCGTAGGAGGTACTTACGGGTTATTGGGGTTATTCCGACAGCTAAGCCGTGAAGTCAGGCATTTAATTGCAAAAGGTTTCGAAAGCCCCTGAACTTTACACATAATTCCCCCCCCCCCCAAAAAAAACCCCCCTTTACTAAACCGATTGATTTGTAAAGCAATAGAGAGAGGGGGGAGAGAGAGAGGGGGAGAGAGCTCGGACAATAATATACATAACGAAATAATCAATTGGGCATTAACGCGTTAATGAGTATAAAGGGATTGTATTGTAATAAGGAATGTTCACCGGGAGCACTTGAGTATTTTAACTGTGACTGAAATTTAAGGACGTCGAGGCGCTCGTGGGCTTCAAGCCACTTTTCAATACCATAACCAGAAATTCCACGCTGCTGGTTTAGAAAAATCCGTTACGAATGCCGTTAAAAGTTAAAAGTTAAAGTAGAGCCAGCCCATAGGCGAGAGCCCACTCGAGCTAAATCCCCGCGTGAAAATAATAATCATTGGCGAAAGCATTTATTTTCATTCGGCATTCAATAATCCCTCTCCCACCCCCCGCCTCGAATCATCCAAGCCCTGCTCATTCGTCAATCCATTTATTTATACTACGTTTATTCTCGTTGTTGTTGTTGTTGTTGTTGTTATTATTATTGAATCCCCCGTTCCCGCTATACATATAGGTCCGTCCTATACGAGGTTCGTTGCTTTGGCGCCGGCGCCGGCGCCATCAGCCTGCCACATACTTTTGACAGAAAAAAAAGACGAGAAGAGCGAGGACGGCAGGAATTACAGATACGGCGCCGTAAACGTCACTGTTCACCCGCTCACGATATTGGCAATAATAATTCAATTCTCGGACAAGTCGCCGACATAAAAATGTCCAATGTTGACTTTCAAAATTACACGCGAGTTTCGTTTATGCAACGTTGCATAATATCGGCAAGTCTGCATTTTATATATAAGTCAATTATATACCCTCGTGTTTGTATTAATGTACATACGGACGGAGAGAGGGGGAGAGAGAGAGAGAGAGAGATCAGCGCATAAAGTAAAAACATTTTAACGTTAAATATAAGGAATTTTGGTTCGCGCTCGGCGCTCATCGGCATTCTTAGGCCGAATAAGCCATTCTTTTAAATTCTTACGGTTTTCTTTATTCCTTCGCCTCCCCCCCCCCGTTCAATAACCCCCAAAGAATAATAATTACACGACGGGTACAATTACTGTAAGGAGGATTCCTCGTGATTGATCCATGAGATTGTAAAAGGCCTCTCTCTGGTCGCTTTCAACGAAATAACTGACGTATTTACGTTAATGATCTGACATTGTCGCCTTGGAGATACATAAGAGCAATACCCGCGACAATAAGCACTTTATCTGTAAATTTAAATTGCGCACTCGTTATCCGCTCCTCATTGTTTATCAAATAAAATTTACGGATTCTGGAATTTTTCAAAGGTCCCTCCGCTTTACCTCATTCTCAGTTTTAACGCGTTGCATCGTATCGACGTGCATGCAAGGCGAACTCGCTGCCAAGCATTATTTACCTTTTGCGATTATTTACCGTAAATCGTCGTTAATCTGCGAAGCGACGAATTTTACTTGCCAGTCCCAGTCCGCTGTAAGAAACTTGCCTTTAATTTACGTACGACTCGTACGGGGCCAGGATTCGAATGAACGAGTCAAGCAATGGAAGAAAAACAATCCGTAAATCTCGATCAGGAAGAGACTTGGTTTTTTTTTTCTTTTTCTTTATCTTTTTCCACCCCCCCCCGCCCCCCGTTTTTTTTGTAACCGCTCGGATGACTTATTGGTTTCATGTGGGAGTTGGCGTCTCCGTAACCTCGGAGAAAGTGTAAATAATAATGATGAAAAGCGTGGTATGAGAGATGCGAGGATGAGGAGCGGGAGGGAGGGAGGGTACCGGTACGATAATTCACCGTACCGCCCGACTTTCTCCTCCATCGGTTATTACTTATCTACCGGCAGCATCCCCGAGGCTCGCCTTCAACGCTCCTTTCGTTTATAATGAAGAAACGAGAAGTCCTTACCCCCCCCCCCCATCCACTCAGCGAGGTGAGGAGGAGGAGGAGGAGGAGGAGGAGGAGGAAGAAGAAGAGACAAGCAAGAGAAGGAAGCTAAAGCATGACGTTGCCGGGCAAAGCAAGAATCCGGCTGTCAAAACGGACGATTTTCGGGGCGACGAGTAGTGCGCTCCTTTATGCGCCAGCGATAAAGGTAATAATGAAAAGCCGGGAGGGGAGTGTGTAGGGAGGGGGGTGTAGGGGAGGCCGGGAGGGGGTAGAGGGAATGAGGGAACACGGGAATAGCGAGCGAGCGAAGCGCGAAGGCCGCAGGTGTTTATAATATACAATTGGCTGTCGTAGCCTTTGCGATCGCGAGAGAGGAAAATGGCGATCGAGGGGGCATTCCGTTATTCCCGCGCAAATCTACTGCTCGATCGAAAATAAAGGGCGACCCGATCCTCGTCGTGGCATAGTCTGTTCCGCTCGGGTCGCAACTTTACCGCGGATAAAACGTGACCGCCAAGTCTGCTCCCTTGCACGCTCCCTTGCACTCACACGCGCACGCACTCTCTCTCTCTCGTCTCGCTACGTATGACTGTGTGCGGCTGTCTTATTCCTGGGGGGGGGAGAGGGAGGGCTCGAACCGAGAGACGGAGAAGCAGAGTAGTCCGGATTTGGTAAAAGGGAAGTGACACGCGCAAAAGTGCGTCGAGCGTCGGAGCGCAGAGACACGTTGCCTTGTTTAGAGAGCTCGGGCAGCTCGGGCAGCTCTCGACCGAGGAATGCCCGCGTCGCGGAAAAGGAGCCGAGCGAGGGAGGGAGCGAGGGAGGGAGCGAGCGAGCGAGCTCGGAGCACAGATATACTGCGTCCGTGGGTGGGCGGACGGCCCCTACGGGGTGTGAGCGAGTGCATGCGAGTCCTGCGTGACCGAGGGCAGGGCTCGATCGAGCACGGACAGGGTCCGGCAGGGCGGGGAGGGGAAGGGAAGTCTTGCGGCAGGGGGAAGGGGATGTAAGGGGATAAGGGACTATCTATCGTATGGAGAAGACTCACTTTGTTCTGAAGAGCGTCGATGAGTACGTAGACGAGCAGGGTGATCTCCTCCTCGTCGGTGCCGAGAGAGTTGCCCTGGAATCCGGCGGTGGCCACGTAGAGGGCCACCAGGTGCGTCGGGCCCATGGTACCTCCGGTCACTTGCATCTCGGTGCTCTGGGTGACCGTCGCCCCTCCCGGTCGTAGGCGGCTGCGATCAGCCGTCGCGGTTCCAGTGAAAACAAAAACAATCGCCCCGCGTCTCCAGCCGGTCTCTCTCACCCTCTCTACCTCCGTACAGCTCGACACCCCCGGCGAACAACAACAATTAACAACAACAACAACAATCAACAACAACAACAACAACAACAATCAACAATCATCAACAATCATCAACAACAATCAACCAACCAACCAACAACCGATAACAATCAACGGTAAACAACTGTAACAACAATCGACGGACGACAATGAGGTGACGACGGCAAGAGCAGCAATGTTGTTGTTATTATTATTCTTATTATTCTTATTATTATTATTATTAGTATTATTATTCTTATTATTGTTATTGTTATTATTACTCTGTTGTAATAGCTGCAGAGACGGTGCTTGTTGTAATGCTGATAATGCTTTTAGTTGGAGCAGCATTGGGCAGTACTGGTACCGATGCTGTACTCGTAGCTGTACTAGTCACTACTTGTGACTCCAGCAGCGATGCTCGTACTCGTAATAATAATAATAATAATAGCAGCAACGGTAGTTCGTGCAGTATCGTTATTATTATTATTATTGTTATTGGCAGTAGTGCAGTCGTAGTAGTGGTGGTATAGGTAGTACCAGTAGTATCGATAATAATGGTAATAACAACGGGAGCAACTATAGCTGGACAGCAACGACGGGGACGTATGCGTATACGAGAAATAAGAATAAAAACCAAAAGTAATGGAACAGGTAAAACAATCACACTTGTCACAAAGCCGGTGGTCTCACTGTTTGTCGCGAGCTCTCGGGCTTCTCAGGCCTGTTCTATCATTTGCTCGGCCGTCTACACGATCGAGTGCCTTATCTCGCAACTCTGTCGGTCTTCCTTACGACTAGCTTATGCTGTTGCTGTTGCTGTTGCTGTTGCTATTGTTGCTATTGTTGCTGCTGCCGCTGCCGTTGCCGCTACCGCTGCTGCTGCTGCTGCTCTCAAGTGGAGCAGGTAAGATACGCGGCGGCCTTTGAGGTTATGATCATCGTTGTGCGCGCATCGTTGAGTCGCGCGCGAGCGCGCGCGCGCGTCACACAGGCACACACACGCGGGCACCAACACACGCGATGCACGGGGAGGCACAGCAGTGCCGCGAAAACGCACGGTCAATCCTTAGGTGGAGGTAAATCGAGGAGCCACGGACACGTAGATACGCGTCCGGTTCGTGGTGGTAGCAGCAGCCGTGATAGAGTCAGTGGCAAAATATTCCTCGTCCTCCTCTTCCTTGTTGTTTTCGTCGTCGTCGTCGTAATCCTTCACGTAGCCGACGTCGAAGCGGCAATTCGAGCTCCACTTCGGCGTGCACCTGATGTTCGCCGCTCGGCAGGTAGGAGTGACGACCGTAGTTCGGAGAGCTTATCGCGACGCGACACGTCTCCGTCTCCGTCTCCGTCCTCGTCCTGGCCGTCGCGGTCGTCGCGGTCGTCGTCGTCGTCGTCGTTGTCGTCGTCGCCGTCGTCGTCGTCGTTCTTCGACGACACGTGCGGTATATTCAACCGTGTGCGCGATAATATGCGCTGTGTACCCGTGGCGTTAAATCCAGCCGCGTCCGTAGTCCAAGTCGTGCGGCGCGCGCATGCGAACGTGTACGCACGGCTAATGTCCCCCTCCCGGGTGCGGCGGCGATGTTAGGGAAAAATACACGGGAGACGAAGGAGAGGTAGGGCGGGAGGGTAGAGAGATGGCGGAGAAGGAGAAGCAGGAGCTGGAGGTGGCAGTGGCGTAGTGGTGGTGGTGGCGGTGGTGGCGATGGTGGTGATGGTGATGGTGGTGGTGGTGGTGGTGGTGGTGGTGGTGAAAGTGGTGGTGGTGGTGGTGGTGAAGTAACAATACAACAGCAGTAGCGGCAGCGGTAACGGTGAGAATCGGTATGGCGAGGGGCGGGGGAGGTGAAGAAGAGAGAGAGAGAGAGTGAGAGAGCGTGATAGTGTAGAGGGGCTGGTAGGGCTGTAGAGACAGACAGACGGATAGATAGGTGGGTAGATAGATAGGTAGGTAGGAAGGTAGGTAGGTAGGTGGATAGGTGGATAGGTGGGTAGGTAGGTAGGTAGGTAGATAGGTAGGTAGGTAGGTAGGAAGGAAGGAATATTGTTAGATAGATGGGTAGGTAGAGCGATAATGGTCAGTGGTGGGGATACGGGGATGGGTCGAAAGAGCCAGCGAAACAGGGGAGAGCGGGGTCCCGGCCCGATTTTCTATCTGTCTCTCTCTCTCTCTCTCTCTCTATCTCCGTGCTCACCTGGCGACTGCGCACCACCGACTGTCTATGCTCTCCCCCCACCCTTCTTCCGCATCGTCGACGGCTACGTTCCGCGCTCACGATCTCGTGGAAGCGACGACCGACTACTACGCGTACACGTACCAACCAAGCTGCCCCTTCCCCGCCCGCCCGGTCGGTCGCAGCCGTACCTGCGCCTACCTCTACCTACTCTCTCAGCCCGCACCCCGCCGACCCGTCGCCTAGCGCCGTCTCTCTCCCGGCTAGCTCACCGGGGACAGGAGGAGCGCCACCGGCGAGAGCCACCGGCCAGCGTACTCAATGGGCATGAGCCGCGGGGGCGTGGGTGGACTTTTGGGTCCATGGGGGGATATTTTGGGCAGAGACTAATTGACACGTCGAGTCCGGCCCTTGGCTTTTATTATCGAAGGCCGTGGTCCTGCTGGTCGACTCGCGTCTCGGCCGCTAAAATGGTTGCCGAGTTCCGTGTCCTCCGAGGCGCGGGCTTCCTCCCCTCCTCCGCCCGCCTCTCGCTATCCCCCCTTATCGCCTGTTTCTTCCACTCGCTGCTCCTAGACCCGACGGCTTCCGCGCCTCCCCCCGACCGCGCTGGACGGAGGTTTACGGTATCGCGACGACGACGACGACGACGACGACGACGACGACGACGACGATCGAAACGAGTCGAGCCGAGCCGAAAGGAGTCGAGCCGAGCCGAGCCGAGCCGGACCGAGCTTCTTCACCAGCTCCGGGGCAGCGAGGCTTTCGTGTGCCGCTGGTGAACGCAGGTCCCGACGTTGACCGTCGGAGCGATGACGTACGATGACGGTGTCAGACAATGACGACCACGGGCCGGCTCAGGGACGGTTATTGGGGGAGAGGTCGTTCGAGCCGCGGTCTCCTCCGGCCCTTTAAACGGCTACGAGGTTTTATCGGTGTCGCCGGCACTCGGGAGGCCGTCCCTCTCCCGTACCCCAATAACCTCCCAGGGAAGAAGAACCCGGCAGCTGGCATCATTACCTTAGATTATTTTATCCCGTTTCTCGTACGAAACCCGGGCTCTCCTCATACCTAATTAATGCCATCGATTGACAAATACGGCACGCTCTGGGGAATCCATCTGACCCGAATCGATTCCCCGAGGATTGTATTGGCCGGTGGTTTGAGAGATGGAGAGAGAGAGAGAGAGAGAGAGAGAGAAAGGTGAGCAGTCGCGGGGAGTCCCGCGGATGGCATCAATGGCACTTGGCACCGAGCCCGTAGTCAATAGGACTACGTAGTCAGTAGGAGTCAGCCCGGTCGACTTTACGTAAGGAGCGTTTTATAATGATTATGACCGGCCGGCCGATTAAACGAGAGTCCCAGCGATCGGCTTCGGCAACGAGCGTCTTATCCGCGAGCCGACAAGCACCAAGAGATAAGCTTGCCTCGGCTGCAGGTGAGCTGCGGTGGCCTTAGGAGGCGGCAGTGGCGGTGGTGGCGGCGGCGGTGGAGGGATGGCAGGGGCAGGAGAGAAGGGAACCCGAGAGCCTCACGATATGCTAAGCTCGAGAGATTGAGAGAGAGAGAGAGAGAGAGGGGGAGGGGGAGGAAAGGCTGACGCTGAGCTCGGAGATCCGCATTTTCCTTGAGCGCGAGCCGTGAGAAAGTGGACGCCGAGGAAAAGGAGGCGAGTTTAATAAGGTTGCAAGGACACGAGGAGGGCAGTATCGCGGAATTCGGATGTTGAGGTCGTTGCCGGCAGGAGCAGCGTCGATGAAAATGCCCGAGCGCTTTCTCTCTCCCTCCCTACCTACATAACTACCTACCTCTACTTCTACTTCTGCCTCTACCTCTACCTCTGCCTCTGCCTCTGCCTCTTCCTCTACGTACCACTACCACTACCACTCTCTCGTCTCTCTCGTCTCTCTCTCTCTCTCTCTCTCTCGGCCTCTCAATCTCTCACACTGCCGACTTGTACCCGACGGCGGTTAGGCGTCCGGGAAGGGGAAAGGACGACGGGGAGCGGGAGGGTGGGGCAGGGTAGGGGGGTTAGGGCGGGAGGGGCTAGGGTGGGGGGGAGTAAGCAAGAGCCGGCACGCCGAGCCGAAGAAGGGAAAGGTCCGCTCGGGTCGGAGCAAAGTCCGGGCGTCCTCGGAGCTCTTGGAAATACGGCGCCCAGGTGCATTGCGGCCCTCGTCCCCCGACCCCCTCCCCGCACTCGTCGCGCTCGGCGTCTGCCTCGTCTTCCTGATCCGTCCCACATCCGAGCCGGGCCAAGTCTTAGCCAGTGTCTAATGGCCCGCGGAACAATGGGCCCCGGGACTCGTCACCGACGAATGGGCCCTAGTCTCTCGTGGCCCCGATAAGCCCGACACCTTCCACCCTTGAGCCTGGTCCACGAGCACGAGGACGAGGTTTCCCCAATAACCTGAACTTCCTTTTAATAAACGATTCGGTGCTCGCTCGACTGACCGCCTCTCCAGCCCGGCCCCAATAACCCCTCATTCTGCTCTTGTTTCACGCATACGAGAATTGCTTAGCATCCGCTCCAAGAGGAACAAAGGCCGCCGCGAGGGTGTCGTGCACGCGCGCGTTGTGGCCTTGGGGGGGTGGGGCGGAGTCGGGGGGAGCATCGGAGCGCCCCGAGCGATCCGGCATAAGCTTTATTGGCAGATTTCCGTGAGCGTCGAGCTCGTAAAACATTCCATTGGGTGGCGCAATGCTTTTACGAGTTTATCTTTCCACCCGGTGCCATTACCCCCCTCCCCTCTCTCTTTCGCTCCCCGCCATCCACCCCCGACCGATGCCTCCAGCTAATTAATTCGACCACTTAACGAGGCTGATTTATGCCATTACGTTGATGCATAATTACTCTGGAGTCCCCGAGTCCACCCTCGCTCTCGCTTTCGCTACCTCATCTACGTACATCTACGTACATCCACTTGAACCCCTTACTCCTGTTCTCTCTCTCTCTCTCTCTCTGTCTCTCTCTCGTGCACCGTCTGGCAAGGTATCGCGCGGGTGATCGTTGAGGCCGGCAGTTGGACGACTGTAATTAGACAAACGAATGAAACGAAAAAGAAGGAAAAAGACCTTGCGACCTTCTTGGAGAAATTAGCGCTTCCGCAGGTTTTAGGTTCGGTGGCCGGCCTCGGCCTCCGTCTCCCGCAAACAGGGATTTATCAATATGATCGAGTGGCCGGATGCTCCAAACGATTCCGTCTCAACGATTTCTGCCCCCGGAAGGAATTTTCGCGCTCAAGGAGCGCCCCAATAACAACCGACAACCGACACCTGCCCGTACCCCTCGTACCCCTCGTACCCCTCGTACCCCTCGTACCCCCGCGACCCTTGCCGCCCTCTCATTGACCGGACCGCTCGATTGCCTCGAATCTCCCGACTGCCCATCACTGTCCCATCTCTCGCGAGTGGGGCCCACTTCCTATACCGGCGCCACCTCCGATCGGCCAATCACAATCCAATCTCACTTGCACTTGCACTTCCAGCACGGAGTATTTACGAAATTCACGTACCCCCGTGTACGAGTGCTCGTTCCCACTGGTCAAGCACTTCTTATACTTAAAACTCGCTTACGTTAATAATACGTGGGATTCCTCGTCGAGCCCCGTCGAGCCCCGTCGAGCCCCGTCGAGCCTCCTCTTCCCTTTCACTCTTCCTCAAATTCGTATCTCAACTCTTTTTTTCTTCTTTCTTTTCTTTTTTTTTTTCCTTCCCCCCCCCCATATCGGAATTCAAGCTCCAGCAGCTTCGTACATTCGCTCTCGTAAATGTATTTTTGTAAATGTATCTCTCCTCCTCCTCCTCCTCCTCCTTCTTCTTCTTCTTCTTCTTCTTATCATTATTATTATTTATTATTATTGTTGTTGTTGTTGTTGTTGTACGTATCAGTATTAGAAAAGAGCTTTTACTTTTAATGCGGAACCTCGTGGATGCAGTGGAGCGCGTCAAATACTTTATTATCGCCACAATCTTCTTCTGCAGATGCAAAGGATCCGTAGATCCTTCATGCCGATCATCCGTTCCGCGCACTCGTAACAATCGTACATTTTTACTCGGTTTTATCAACTTGTTCGGTACACAATTAAATGCGCGTACATGTGTATAAGATTATATGGATATCGGGATCTGTACGATGATAAGGACGTCGCCTCCCGATAACTAACTATAAGCTAACGATGACTCTGCCTGTAACAATAATTATTTATGATAAATTTCCGATAAAAAATATATCGTCACAGTGAATGTTTACGATAATAAAGTTTGTTTTTTTTTTTTTTTTTTTTTTTTTTTTGTCTTTTCAAATTAAACGAAATCTGTGAGTGCACGTGATTGTATAGGTTTTTCGATCGGATTTTTTCGAAAGAGGAAACGTTGAAGAAAACGTTCCGTAAGGTCTGCTCTGCTCGATATCATATGCTAAGAAAACGTAATCCCAATAATAACGTATTATTAATATCGCTGACCCAATGAGGACGGATCTCTCTTGGAATCCCTTTGCCGGCGATAGTCTGCGCGAGTGCAAATCAAGAATTACAATTACGGCTCGAACGCTCTGGCCAACCGCTATGCGCGAGACCTCTTAAGGTTTCTTCTTCTTCTACTTCTTCTTCTTCTTCTTCTTCTTCTTCTTCTTCTTCTTCTTCTTCTTTTTTCTGATGCTATTCAGGGATGCTGATCGATGCAAGGGATAACCGTGTCACTTTACCTCAGCGGATGAGCTCGACGAGTCGAGCGGATTTATTGGCTGAGCTAAAAAGGCACGTATTTACATAAATACGTAGGCGTGTGCGTGAAATTGAACCGACGAAGAGGACGACGAAGAGATACAGCGGCTCCCTCCGGTTCCACGAAGCGACGAGTCCCCCATAAACAGGATTGATTTGATAAATCATTATCAAGGTGTCCGAGCGCGCTCTCGTCACTCTCGTCGATTGTATGACGTTACGCGAGCGCGGTGAGGGGTGGGGGGGGGGGGTCGAGACCGATAGGGCGGACAAGAAGTGTTTTTTTTTTTTTGTGTGTGTATACAGCTTCGAGGTGTAGCGTCGGCGCGGCGGTGGCGGTGGCGGTGGTGGCGGTGGCAGAGGGGCGAAGGGAGGGGCCTCGGATAGAACATCTCAGAAATTCCAAGCTCTCCCGGTTAACTTTAGTGAGTCCGGGCATGAATCGTTTCAGGTTTGGGAGATGCATACTTGAGAGGTGTCCTCCCCACCCGGTCCCGCGGCCCCCTCTTCCACGGCTCGGTTCCCGGGGGCCCCCAAAAGTCGAAAGCGGCCGTGGCGGCGGAAGGCGGCGGCGGCGGACGGCGCGGCAGCACCTGTTGAGCCGAAAGTGACCCGGCCTCTCGCCTCCTACCAAGAAGCTCCGGCCACGTTAATCTCATAATGGTATTCCGGCCTTCTCTAATTGATGTGTATTGTCCCCGCCACTCCGACCCCACCCCCTCCACGGCCAAATACTTGCTAATTTCTCCGATAACGAGACATTGGCCGTCCTTCGGAGGCTCCTCCGCTCCCCCCCCCCCCCCGCCTCACCCCGTTACTTATTCGGTATTCGTGGGATACCTGACCGCACATGTCCGAGCGACTCGTATTATAATCCCCGTAAGATATTAGAATCTTACAGGGCAGTTTACCGATCTGAGAGAGTCTGACTCGAGTTTCCCCTCAGACGCTCGTACAGCGATCGGAAGCCTGGTCCGGAAGCCTGGGCCGGAAGCCTGGGCCGGAAGCCTGGGCCGGAAGCAACGGCAATCGGAAGCTCGACGGTTTCACTTGATTTTGCGGTACACACTTGGTTGTTACGACAAGTCGATGATAGGGGCCGACGATTAAATGTGATCGCACGTTATTTCTATTCCTATTTTAATCGATACAGTCCTCGGGGCCCCGATTCCCAAGGCCATGATCAGAGCGTCGGCGGAGCCTCGCATTAGCGAGGCGGCCCTGCAATTACGGGCACCCGAACCGTCTTAATATTATAATTCCAAAATGGCTGGGAATTCCGTGGCCAACAGAAACAACAGTTGCATCGATCGTTTTGTACTCCGATCTCGAGCGGGGGGGGGAGCGGGAGGAAGAAGTTTTATAAAAAGAAAAGAAGAAGAAGAAGAAGAAGAAGAAGAAGAAGAAGAAGAAGAAAAAACAAATACTCAAGTATCGGGGAAAAGCGTGAAGCTCGGGCCACATACATTTCCTCGTGCCACACTTTAATCTTATATAAATAAGTGGAAGGAGGGCGGAGATACCACCAGAGTCGCATTCTTGCGTCGAGTCTTTATTCTCTCCGAGGGTGAATGGAGGCCCGATAACTAAAGGAGGTCCCGAACGCTTTTTCAGTCACACACGCAAGGCTCACGGCTCCCCGGCCCCTTCTCTTTTGTTGTCCGATCCTCTTCTCTACGGCCTTCCCCTCCCATCTACCTATCCTCTCATACCGAGCCACGTCTCGCGGATCAATGTTTCTTCTTCTTCTTCTTCTTCTTCTTCTTCGTCGTCGTCATCTTCTTCTTCGTCGGCAAACGGGATAAGGATAGTCACTCTAGCGGGCTTCCCTCACCTCTATCCTTTCGTCCCCCCCCCTCTCTCTCTCTCTCTCTCTCTCTCGACCCACCGGCCACCCGTCCTTTCAACTCTACTCGTCGGGACAGGAGCACGTCGATCCCGGTGAGAAACCCCGAACGATAGTTGCTCGGGCCTAACCCCTGCGAGCCCCTTCATCACACGATCCCGTAGCATCCCGGCGCCTTACCAGCGTTTCCGATGGGCCCGATGTTTTTGGCCTCGACGTAATACTAAAGACAGATTGATACCTGACGATTCGAGGAGGCCGAAACACTTGCTGCTCGGCTCGCTCCCCCCCCCCCCCCCGTCCCCCCACGCTTACACTGGCTAGCCATTATCTATCACGGATCTCGGCTTTGCCGATCGATTTAATTGATCTTGCCCACTACGTATGTCTGCGTGCGTATGTCTGCGTGCGTGTCGTTTTAGAGTTCGCTCGTGCCCCGTTACCGTCCTATCAGAGAAAGTGAACAGTACTCGTATTTGCTGTACTCCTGTACCGTAAGCTGCACGATTCCGACTAATGAAACGAGAGACTTAACGACTATGCGGAAAGTACGGGCAATTCTTATCTTACGTAAGGACAGCGAAACATGCAGCTGGATACGCTCTGACGTACACGCATTGCGTATTTAGCCGCGGGATGCCGAAAATCGCGGCTCCGAACGATGTCAGCGATCTAGCTTCGCGATCAGGATTAAAGTGCGCGATCGTGACGTAACGCGTTGATAAAAACTCTGACGCGAACGTGTCACAGACCTTTAAAGTCCTGCAGAGTTCTTTATATAGCCGCGATCGAACAATCGATCCTCCCTAATTTCAAGCAAGTGTAAGTAAAGCTTGCCTACTTGATTGCCTTTATTTCACGCCAATCTGGGATTCGAGTTTATTTTATTATTATTTTCGTTTCAATAATTCGTTAGGGACGAGACCGAACGGCCATCGGCTTAACTTACCAATTCGGCATTTAAATTCCCCACAATAATAATGCAAAAAACCTCAATACATCCGAGCGTTGAGTAGCCACCCCCCCCCCCACTCTAGCTCCCTCTAGCTCCCTCTAGCTCTCTCGAGGCTGCGAATGAGGCTGAATTCATTTGCTAGGTAATGATTACATCGAGCACCATCCTTGGGATCATAATGAAGATAAAAAAAAAAAAAAAAAAAGAAAAGAAAAAAGAAGGATCATCGTTAGCAAAGTCGTCTCGGTGATTTGATAAACGAGAAGTAGCATCTTTGCATCTGGAACATTACTCCGCACGACCCGCCCGCCCCCTACCCTCCTCGCAGCCTTTATAAATAAATAGCCTGTCCATCCAAGGCACGTGCTGTTTTTTTTCTCTCTTTTTTTTCTCTGTTTTTTTTTCTCTTCTTTTTTTTTCAAATCGTTATTTTCGTTTTTTTCGAAGATTAGCCGTCACGTAAGCTCGCGAAACCTTTATGTTTACGATTCCTATATCAGTGTATAACGATGCCGAGTAAAGAGGGGCAGGGGGAGGGAGAGAGAGAGAGAGGGGAGAGAGCAAAAGCCACGCGTTGTGCGACTCGGTATAACGTCTGCGTGAAACGCTCGAGTTCTTGCGGTGCCTCTGCGGTGCCTCTACTTTACGGATGAAAATTGAAAAATCCGCGCGCGCTCATTACGTCACGTTAATTGTCTATTAAATCTAATTAGTCAGCGATTCTATTGGCTTAGCGGAGCATTTAATTATGCCGGGAATTATGCTTAGGATGGGAACTCGACTCGATAGCTACGCGGCCTCGACCTGACGAACCTTAACCCTTAAGAAATATAGCGGCGACCTCTGCCCATGTGTGTGTGTGTGTAGGGGCGACGGGGGTGGGGGAGAGACAGAGAGAGAGAGAGAGAGAGAGAGAGAGAAGCATTGACACAAGGTTAATTGGGCCTTTTCTTTGGGAAATTGATCTGTCGGCCAAAGTGGGAACAAGGGCGGGGCGGGCGGGGGGGGGGTAGAGTGTAGGCGGGGACGTGTCGGGGCCAGAAGTTCCCCAACGAACTTGTTATGAGAGCTGAATTATTTGACAAGCGCCGACGTTGAATCTTTTCCGGCATAAACTTGACATTTAAGAGCCTTTTCAGGCACCTGCGAGCCAGCCTTTAGTGCACATGTGCCGCCTCCGCCACCGCCACCGCCACCGCCGCCGCCGCCGCCGCCTCCGCCGCAGCCGCCGCTCTCTGTAATCTGACAATGAGCGATTCGCACGGGCCGTACTCGTACGAATTGTCCGTTTTGTCTGCAGATACGCGCGTACGTGCGTACGTATAGATTTACGCAGCTTGTAATGGAGATCGCAGTCGAAGACGAAAGATTAAGATTCTTAACGGGCCTAAGCGTATCCCATAGGCTACTGAAGTAATAATAAGCGATGTGATGCTTATTGTTGCGTAGATCGCGCGCAGTCGCAGACTCCATCGTATTATATATACAGACTTGGTGAATATCGGTTTTCTGCCATTTTTTTTCTTTTTTTTTTTTTTTATTTGTTAAAGATTAATTAATTATCAGGATTAATGAAAAATAAGAAGAGCTCGAAATAGGTATGAATGAGTAATTTATTTTATAAGCAATCAATTAGAAATGGACGGGACAGAAGAAGAAGAAGGATTTTTATTTCCCGGCACGTTGTAAATCACATTGAAATGCTGCATTTCGATATAACAGGACGTGAAATACTCGCTATGAGTATCATTCTGTGATTGATGTCGTTTGCGCCTGATATACCGAATCTTGCCGTTAAATCCTTTACCGTACGTATTTCACTCCGCAGGCTCGTATTATTAACAATTCCCTCTTCCCTCTCCGATCCATTCCACTCCAGCCCCTCACTCCGCGCGTCAAATTAGGGCGGTTTTAGATACAGATGAAAATCCAAAGGAGAGAGGAGTATTGTCAAGTTTACGATTCAGCGCTAATCTACGATTATAAATTGACGATAAACCTCACGGAAGAATTCAATTGAACGCGCATCATTGCGAGCGAGCAGCGGATTCGCCTCAGCTACCGTTACGTACTTTTATTTAGTTATAGGGTTTTTTTTTTTTCTATTATCATCATCATCAACGAAGGACTTGGTGGAGCTTCGGCTCATCAAACAAAGCTCGGCCCCCTAAGACGTCCTTATAGTTACATGCAATTTCTCATTCAACGACGCATTATTAATGTCAATCGACCGAGTGATTTACCGAAAGACTGTATTACGCATTATAATAATCGCTAGCTATATATAATACGTATACGCGTACACGCGGACTCTTAGAACGGGGGAGGTTGCGCAACAGTCTGTGGTCACATACGACCGTCTGGATTTATTAAAATGCTAACCGGTTTGTCACACTCGACCGGGCCACAAATAATCCAATTTTAAAGCCGACTCTCTTGTGGACCTGAAATCCTGAAAAACCTCGCTTTCGCGCTTCTACCGATGACTAATGAAATTCTAAATGAAAATACATTTAAACTGTGCCCACTCGGTCTCGACGATGAAATAATTAATTTATATTTTCTTGATCGACGATTGTCTCGATGAATTATTATTCGCGACGAACGCTCGTATTCAATATATTAATATTCATCGACGATCGTCTGTATATATATTTGTATATGCGTATATGTATATGCATGTCTATGCGTATACACGCATATATATATATATGAATTATTAATGGACGGCTTATTACTGAGGTGATGGATAAGGTTTAGTATTTTTATATGAAGATACTTCTTTGTACGAATCGTCCATTATTTCAATATTATGATTTAAAAGTGAGAACATTTCATCTAAGGGGCGATAAAAGTTGGTAACTTTAATTTTCTAAATCCTTAGCAAATTACAAATTCAGATATCAGATATAATCAGATATAAAAAAAAAAAAAAAAAAAAAAAAAAAAAAAAGAGAGAAATTAACGAATACAAAATAAAAAAAACAGAGTTAATTATGAGCAAAAAATGCATAGACTTCCTTAACGATAATACGATTAGATCAAGCAACGTATGTAATGCCTTTAATATTTAATGGTGCGAATAGTGAAAAATACTTCAATCCATCTAGAGGTAGAGAGAGAGGGGGGGGAGAGAAGAGTGAATATAGATAATGCTCGTGATGAGATAGCGAGAAATGAGTTAATGATATATATATATATATATATTTTTCTCTTCTTTCCCATGAGAGTGATGTCTTATCGGAACGTCAATTCGTGAGAGGACGGTTGTCATTAGCCGCCTGGGACAAGGAGGGCAAATCGCGCATCGTCGAGCGCAATCGAAAGAAGGCGGCGAACGTTAATAAAGAGGGCACACGTCGGCCGGAGCTCTTTGGAAAATTCAAATCTTGCGCCTCTTTGAGCGCACAATCGTACAATTACGGAATCACAAACAGGCTCATAACGTCTCGCGTGTAATATCTTCATCGCCTCCCGCATCGGTGCCACGCACACATACCCGTCTCCCGAGCCTCTCCATCCTCTGACGGTAAAAAAAAAAAAAAAAAGAGCCGCGGATCGGAGGTAAGAGGGGATGACGGGCTGCACGTAAGGCCCCAGCTAACGCACGATAGAAGCTCGCGGCGGCGGCGAGGGGTGACGAGGTAGGGGTAGGGGGTGGGGGGCGGAGGAGATCCGATTCGATGCGCAACATAAAGTACCTTAAACGTCGAACGGCTCGCTCGGCACACCACAGCCTCCTTTAATTAATAATAAGCGATTATTACCCTTGGTCGGCTCGTTACGTTGAGCGCGTCCCCGCTCAACCTAAGGGGCTTTCCTCAGCTCCTCGACCCTCCTCGTCGCCCCGTCACCGTCTATCTATCTATCTATCTATCTATATATCTACCCGTTTATCTCTATAATCCATCTCTGGCGCAGGAGGGGAGCTCGTACTTCCGTACGGCCCTGGCCGGGACTTGCAAGCCCGTGCCAGCGCGGCCGAGTGGCAGGGGTAAAAGAATCCGTGGGGCGGGGGGAGAAATGGAAAAAGCACCGGAGCGATGTATCTACGAAGAGAGATAGAGAGGTCGGGGATTCGCGAGCCGTGGCCAGGAGGGGGGGTGAGCGGGCCAGGGAGGCGAACATCATTTACTGGTTCGTTACACGTATAGGAGCATAGCGAACCTATGCAGAGGTGGCCAACCGGGGATAGAGATAGAGCGCGAGTGGAGGTAGGGGGGAGGGAGGAGGCACGAGAAGGAGGAAGGCAGTAGTAGTCAGCCGGTTAGATTCCTCGTTTGTTCCGCGCGACGGCACCGCGGCGAACGAACTCCGGCCCGACAGAGGCGGCGAGTCTCGCTCTCTCGCTCGCTCGCGTTTCCGAGCGGTCGCTATGGGCTACGCTATGGGTAAGTGAGAGAGCAGCGGTGTGGGTCGGGGTAGAGGGGAGAGATAGGGCGCCGAGGTAGAGCCCTCCGCTCCGCCGACGTTGCGCGGATACCGTTAGCCGTACGGTGAACCGAGTCTTTTCTGGAATCGTCGCGAGTCGCGTACCCGCTCCAGGTAGTCCGCCATTCATCGCCATATGTGCGCGCGCACGAGCGGTTCCCCATTTTTTGCCTCCCCCCTTGTCCGCGCAATTAAAGCGCCGTAATTGGCCAGCGGTGCGCGGAAACGCGCTTTCCCGCTCAGGGAAAACGAGAGGCCCGGGACAGACGGACAAACGGACGGACGGACTGACGGAGTGCCTCCTCCTCCTCCTCCTCCTCGATCACCTCCTCGATCACCTCCTCGACCACCTCCACCACCTCCTCGACCACCAACACCACCACCTCCTCGACCACCAACACCACCACCTCCTCGACCACCAGCACCACCGCCTTCTCCTCGAGGACCGAATCGACGCCGGATCCGCGCAATTATTGCCCCTCGCGGA
This sequence comes from Ceratosolen fusciceps, assembly GCA_018883505.1. Lineage (NCBI taxonomy): Eukaryota > Metazoa > Arthropoda > Insecta > Hymenoptera > Agaonidae > Ceratosolen > Ceratosolen fusciceps. The sequence continues at coordinate 6,861,616 of RCIC01000010.1, forward strand.
TCCAGTTTCTTGCCGCTCGGGTGAAAGTATGGCAAAGGATAACGACCCCGAGGCAATTGAGCCTCTTGCCGCCGCGCGATAACGTATCCCCGTGCGCTCGTCGTGCATCCGTGTTTATTTGAAGAATCGAGTTTAATGCGAAGGCCGCATACTTTCATTGCCTCACCAGCGACGCCCAACGAACCCCAATAACGTCCCCCCCCCCCCACCCCGTCACCCGTCGCCATTCACCATTTACGTTTCCACGAGTCGCTAACAATATAATTACCGAGGTTTCCAGTGGGCTCCCCTCTCCGTCTACCTCTATCTAGCACTTCGCCCCAGCTTCGCCCCCCCCCCCCCCGCCCCAGGAAGCGCGATATCGAGCCAAGCCCTACGTTAATTCTACACCTTCGACGCAAGTTGATGCGGGGCCCGGGCCCGAACGTCAAACCAAGCGTACAGTTCATCATTGAAAAAAAAAATTCGCAATTACTTAGGGAGCCAACGGGAGCGTATGCTACTCTCGCAGCTGGATTATAACGAGGCCGTATCTAGGAAGTTACGGCCGAGTCTGTGCGGATTGAGAATTATGCGTAGCGGCGTAAATATCGCCCGGGACATCTTGCATCCGCGGATGAAATACATCCAAAAGGAATTACGGAGGAAAAAAACTCGCGACAACGATAATAATAATTATTATTTATTATTTATTATTTATTATTTATTATTTATTATTTATTATTTATTATTTATTATTATTATTATTATTATTATTATTATCGAGAAGGTGAATGGTACAATCGGCACCGTCCGCTCTTTCATCTTGTAAAAGAGGCGTTTGGTTAAGCTGGGGGGAAAGTACGGAGGGCGGGGGATTTTCGCGTTCCAGGGAAGAAGAATCCCGGAGGAATCCGCGGGCACGTGACATCCGGAGCGGCACACTCGCGCGTAAAGAAATGTTCGCTGGTTCCGCCGGTGGCCTTGACACGTGTGAGCGACGGCAGCGGGGGTGGCCGGGAGGAGGGACGTTCGACGACTCGCCCTTCCGACTGCCTTTCTCCGCCAATTCCGGCAATCCTTCCGTAAAAAAAAAAATAAAAGAAGCGAATAGAATAACGAAATGTTGTAAGCCCGCGCGCGAGCTTGGCTCTTGGCTCTTGGCTCTTGGCTCTTGGCTCTTGGCTCTTGGCTCCTCCTCATTAATGACTCTCTCGGCGTTGCTTATCGTAGCCGCGCATCCTCGACGACGGATCAAGATTAATAAGCCGGCGCCCGGCTTCATAGTCTTTGTACAAACTTTGTACAACTAATTGCCACCTTTACGACCTAACGAGCCTACTACCACTACTTATCTACCAACCCAAACGGACGCACGTCTTGTACTTCTAGTCTTTGGTCCCTTGAGTTTTCAGCTAATGGATACCTAATGGTGTGGCTACGTGGTTGGTTGTCCATCCATTCCAACAAAAAAACCAAAAACAAAAACAACAACTACGTAGATAAGGACGCGTAAATGGGTCTCGTGATCGTGGAGAACGTAAACATGATACGAAGGTGAATTGGGGTTATTGGAAGAGGGATAAGTAGAAAGCTCGAGTCAGCTTGCCATCTGTACTTATGCCGTGCATTAATTATCCGCCTAATGCCTCGGCACGCGTGCTCAATTACGGAAAATCATAAGAGTAGCGAGCATTAAGAGGATTAATTGCCGCGTGCGTCTAATAAAGAGCGAAGCGGTACATTCGTTGCAGGCCACATACCACACACCACCCCCAACGCTTCGTTAGGCCCAAAAGGCTAGCGTTGACTTGGCTTATCGGGGCGAGGAGTGACCCGGAGGTCAGCTCCACCGGCCGACTGGCGCTTTCCTCCCTATTTCCATCCGAGGATCGCCAAATCAACGGCAGCGTTACTAAGGAGCATCGTTTTAATCCAGCACCAGGTCGATGTATTGACTCCAGCTTCTGCGCAGCTTTCGCTCGGTATAACCCCAAAAAGTACGGGAGTGACTCCGACATTGAGGACTCCGGCTAACAAACCCCAAGGAAACCTTACCTTTACTCGTGGTAGAGGAAGAGGGAGATGGAGATGGAGATGGAGGGAGGTGAGAGAGAGAGAGAGAGAGAGAGAGAAAGAGTTGGGACATTTAATGGCTTTGGCCGTAGACATTTTTAAGCATGAAAAACCAAACAAAGTAAAACGAATAAAGTTGCACTCGACGAGCCGAGCGGAGCGGAGCGTCTTATACTAAGATAAAGTTCTTTTACATCTATCTGTATTGCACACGTAAATGCGCCCGTATACGTATTCGTATAATTGGCCGTAAACAATAAAGCCTTTGGTTAGAAACGAGTTTCTATTTATTTATTTTTTTTTATTATTATTTTCTTGGTTTTTTGTTTTTTATTGCTTGACGCACCGACGCAAAGGATTCCTAAGTACATGTCGGAAGAAGAAGAAGAAGAAGAAGAAGAAGAAGAAGAAGAAGAAGAAGAAGATGGAATGAAATCCGTATTCTGACACTCGAAGAAACCAAGTCAGGATACGGATTTCATAGCCATTAAATTAAGTAGGGGACAAGAGTTGGAAAAGTTGGTCTCGACGATGAGTATCTACAGTCTCTACACCGAGATGTAAAAAAAACGATTAAACGTAATGGAGAATGGACTGCACAGCTCAGCTATTCCATCCTTCCGTTTGCCAAAGCACTGTACCAAGGAAGCACTGCGAACAAAACAAGCCATACGAACGTACGTACGTAATACCGATTACTCAACATACGCTGTACTCAATACAACGTAAGGCGGTTGACGAGTTGTAATGCAAAGTTATTTTAAATGTTATTGCGGATCGCACAATAACAAAATACTGTTCCGATGAAACGCATTATAGATTACATTTGACTAATTAATGTAAAACGATTGGGCCAACCGCTCAACGTAACTAACGCAGATAAACCGACGTAACTATTATCTACTATCCGTTACTCAAGCCGAAACATTTTAGAAATTCATGCTCTTAAGGGACACTACCTGCAACAAAAATAATAATAATTAATAATAATTAATAATAAGAACAACTACAACAACGACGAAAATAACAACGACGAAAATAACAATAAGAATAAGAATAAATAGAGAGAATAAATGAGTTTTATTAACATTCTTTTGGCCATTGCCGCGACAATAGAAGGCAAATGAATATTTCAATGAGAAAAGTATCGGTTTCCCCATTGTACGAGTATTAAAAAAAAAAAATATTAAATTTTATCTGGGAAACAACTGAAGTGCAGCATTGACGGCCCAATGTTACTTTCTTGGAAAATCAAATTAACGGCAAGTCTGAGCTTTTTTATAAAATATAGATAACGCGGCTACGCCCGAATGCCGTCCAATTTTAATACGTCAAAAACAATAAAAAAAACAATAAAAAAAACAACAACAACAAGAAGAAAGAAGAAAGAAACAATTGTATTGTCTCTTGTGTGGCGTAGACTGTCAATGCTCTTGAGCTTTATGAATTTCTTGTAAATTGAAACTATTTTCCCGAATCCTTTGAAATACAATGGATCGGCCGACGGGTTTTAGGAATCAGTTGGCGACCGACGCCTCCGACGAAATTGCACTTTAATGGTGAAAGGAGCTTTCAACATTTATTCCTAAATAAAAATCCGTCGAAGGCTATTAGCCCTTTGGCGGGATAACGGGCCCCTTGATAAAGGAATCGCGCGTAGGCAGTATTTACGTAAGTGCATTGGGGAGCGAATGGGACGCGTTTGAAGATCCATGCAGAAGAAATGAGTATCGCTGGGTGGGGGAGGGGAGGGGAGGGAGGGAGTATTCTGGGACAGGCAAAGAGCCGAGCAAAGCAAGAGGGCATTGTTATCTTTTCCCATCAATTAGCTTCCCTATTGGCATTCGCGGGGATAAACACGCCATTTCTCGGGAGAGCTCCATAAATTTCCTTTTATGACGTCCCATTGATCCTACGATGGGTGTGTGGGGGAGACAGAGAGACAGAGAGAGAGAGAGAGAGAGAGAGGAGGAGGAGGAGGAGCACGAGGGACGGGCTCGCGCCCAAGGAGCGGATGCTGATACCTCGGAGCGGAAGAGAGTTCGGCCCTGACAAAAGCCAGCTTTCACCTAGGAATGCACGACGCAGCCACGACGAGGAAGACGTTATGCTCGTACTCGTAAAACCGATAGCCGATGTCGTTCGCGGCTTCGTAGCCGTCGCACTCCCCCCACCCCCCACCCCCATCCAGCGCGAGAGATTTCCCGATCGCACGGCTCCAGAAGGTTTCCCGCTGCCGGCGTGTGAAAGCACGCGTTGTTTTTCCTGCGAACATCGGGTTTACGGGGATGGGGGGGGGTTAGGGGGAGGGAGGAGAAATAGATGCTACCGTGTCGGCGTGTCTTTGTATCGCGGGAACGTTGATGCACGAAGGAAGCGGCCCCGAGAGCTAACTTTCTTCTCTCGGGACTCTCCGCCGACGCGATCACGGGAACTGCGCGACGGCGGTGCGGTGGAGGGATGGGGATGGGGATGGGGGGGCAGGTGAGTGTAACCGTGCTTTTATTGGCCCTGATTGCACGGCCAATGAATATTCGATACGCTTAGAATGCATCCGAGGCTTTATTCCACGAAATTCCACGACCTGCGCACGGCGTTTAATCGTAAATTTCCAAGTAAGAGGCCACTTGTCCTTTACGCAAGCCGCGCTCCTCACTTGTCCGTCCTTCATTAATATGTCACTTTTTCAGCTTAACTGTACTTTTACCTCATAATGTAGGCTAATAACTCCAAGACTACTATAAACATTCTAAAGCCAAAGGCGGCTCGCGCTTCTTATGCAAAAACCCATTAGGACGAAACGGCTGTACTGGCACTCTAATGTCCCGTACTTAAATGTATTTTAAATATTATCAAACCCCCTCGTCTCCTCCTCCTCCTCCTCCCCCCTACTCCTCCTACTCCTCCACGCACCCTCCACGCACCCTCCCCATCACCCTCCGACCCTAATCAGAACGAGTATCTGTCCAATGGACAATGTTACATCGCAAACGAATATCTGCATTGGTTTTTACGTTTCTCGTTATTTTACGTGCTGGTAATTGTTGAACGCGCATAAGAAGGGGCGGGGAACGGCCTGAAACGATATTGCACCGAATTAATAGGAAATTGTCGAGCTCGTGCCTAAAAGCTAATATAAGGCCAAGATTTTCAATATTATTTAATTAATTATGTAACGACATGCTACACAAGCGCGCATTATACAAAATTATGGTTCGTAAAACTTGTAGGCAAAAACCATAGGCTTTAATTATTATGCGATTTTCGAATGCGAACCGCTTGAATAATGTTTTTTAATTAGCAAATTATTATGTACATAGCAACGACCTAACAAACTCAAATGTTAAAGAATTCGGTATTGGTGGTAGGGATGGAGGGAGGGATGGAGGGAGGCAGGGAGGGACCTTTACGGGAGTTATAAAGCTTGATTGGCTTATATAGTCAGTATTTTTATTTATTAAACGTCATTGTTTAGAGCATAAAGTGTATGCCATGTATGTATCGCTTAATACATTCATCCTTGATACTCATTGCTTGTATTTATTTTCCCTTTATCTATCCTTAATCATACAGCTTATCGAGTCTTTTTATTAAAAAGGGGTAGGAATCGATCCCGAGATCGAGAATAATAATCATTTCCCCTTTAGATTTTTAATATCAATGATTTTTCATGTCATTTATTATTTGCCTCTACCCCTCTAACAAAATAATTTCCCGCAAAGTCCTCTCGTTAATATCTTTTAAGGATAATGTTGTTTCCGTTCGCGGGATCCGGGGACCGAGTCCGCTTAATTAAGATTAATTCAAGCTTCCTGAACAACAAGTCTTGACGATTATTAAGCGATAAATGACATTAACGCGCATGTAAATTAATATTTTCAAAATTTTTTAACCTAGATCAAGATCTTGATGGGCCGTTAATATAAAACGAGCTACAATTTACAATTGCGTGACAATTGAGTTGTTGGAAAATTCAAAGATTTTCCGTAAACGGCCCACCCCCCCTCCCGTCCCGGACGCCTGTCAGGCTCATCGTGAAATTAAAGCTTCGCCGATAAGCCGTTGAAAAATGCCGAGAACTCGACGAATCAGAAAACAGAGTATTTCTACTGTACATGAAGTGAACTGTACAACATATTATACATACATATTTACGTCTACATTTCTATTGGCGCTATTGGTCAGAGTCGAACGGGAACTCTTGTTTCACGCACATTTTTCCTCGATCTTAAAATACATAACGAACGCGTTTTAACATTTTTATATACACGTTACGAGCGCGCGTATGGTCAACTGCGAACAAAATATACATATACATATATATATATATATACCAGAGATTTTCCGTCAATGTCAATGTCAATGTCATAAAAAATTTATTGGTAATGTGACGGGGGTGGCGGAGGGGGGGGGACCGAGAGGGTAATCGAAAAACTGCAATGTCTAAAAACATAAGTAAATAATAATAAAGTAAAACGGTGCGGGGTGGGGGGTGGGGTGGGGTAATTTGTAAGCTGAATAGCGATCGTTAAAGGTACTTGGGTAGCAGTGCTTGAGGCTTAAGGATAGGTACGGTGAGGTCAGTGTATAAATATTGATTCTAAACGATATTTGGGCAGCAGCGGAGGCGAGATTACTCTTATAAACGGCTATAAATTTGTAAATACGTGTTTAGTAAGGCTCGATGTCACGGCTTTGATTGTACCGCGAGGCGCTCGTTTACTCGTGTTGGCCAATAAAAGCCGGGGCTGTCGTAAGCGACAATAAGGGAACGCCGTGGAAACGTATTTTGTTGAAATTATCATGGGAGTGCTCGGACGAGATTGATTCTCGTGGTGAAGGTGTCCGGAGTGTCGGCCGAATGTCGGAGCCGAACCCCGGGGATTCGAAGCTCCCTCCGGACGTAGCTCATCCGCTCCCAGATCCGCTCCCAGGTACATAAGCCCTGGAAATTCGCGTTGCCGTTACTATCCACTAGGTGGACGCGCGCGGCGGATGAGCGTGGGTCCCGGGTGAGCGAGGAAGAGGAAGACGGCGGCTGCGGCGACGGCGACGACGACTACGACTACGACTACGACTACGACTACGACGGCTCCCTATTGGCCGTTCACCTGCTGCTTCGGGCTCCTCCATTGGTCCCGAGCGCGGCTCTTTAACGAGTCGAAGCGTTAGAACGAGGCCCTGGACAAGTGCACCTTCTCCATGCCGAGATCGAGAATGATCTACGGCGCCGCGGATCCTTTGACGCGATCGCATAGAGAGAGAGAGAGAGAGAGAGAGAGGGTACGGGATATATTGTTTAGATCCTCCTGACTCGCATCCGACCTTTTCCTCATTCGGTGATTTAGGGAGTCCAAGAGTCGCTTTACAACCGTTCCACTGTATGTATTCAGTATCCTTTTGCAGCGATCCTCGCGCAATTCATTCGATTCTACCTCCAGGAGATGCTCTCTTTGACACACCGTCATCTGCATCATTCGGACTTGAAAAGCTTACCACCCCCATATCTCACTCCCCTGCTGTTTAATCGCGTAGTCCATTATAATTGCACATACATGTACAATATACGTACAAATGCGTATACGTATACGTATATATATATATAACACGAAATGCAGGGCTTAGGCTTAGTCTAGTTATGACAATAGTTTATTTACACCACGATTCGCATCCTCGTTCCCGGCCGCTTTACGTAATCCTCCGAGCCATTCTACACATTTATCCATTTATCCATTGATCCAGCTCCGCCGGTCGCCTTACACATTACACTCCCATTTCGCTCGTCGATCGTTCAACTTTACCGCTGAAAGAATTAAAAATTCTTCCCCGCCTAATTTATACACGAACGATAGCGAAGAAGAAGAAGAAGAAGAAGAAGAAGAAGAAGAAGACGAGGAGGAGGAGGAGGAGGAGGAGGCCGGGGAAGCCTCACGAGCCGAGCGTCGTGTCAATATTAATGTATGCGCTACAGAGAAACTTTATTTCTTACCGTGTTATTCTAAAACTTGGTAATTTGGTAATCCAAAAACTCCCAGAATCTTTAGACCAGCGACGTCCCCCCCTTTTTCCTTCTCTTCTTTAACCAGTTTCTCTTACCTTTTTTTTTTTGCTTTTTTTTTTTTTGTTCTCGGCGAAGGTCACGTATAAATTACATTGGGCTATGTTGAAAATAAAACATAATGTGTATAACGTTGTTGTGCCGACTATCGTCGACGTTACTTAAAGTCTACTTAAACGTTAAAACTATCGATTGCATAAGCTGTTTAATTTTACGATAAAAAAAACATAAACGATCGGTAAAATCAATGGGTTTGGTGGGTTTGGTATGGAAACGGGGGATAATTGTATTTTTTTTTTTTTTTTTTTTTTAATACAATTTGAGCTGAGACTTTGAAAACTTATAAGCTGGAATACCATGTCATTATATTGCCTTAACGATTACAAACGATGCACCTTCATCGATATAATTTGTTTTAATTAGGATTAAAGAAACTTATTTTCAATAGAATAATTTCAGATGAGTAACGACGAGATGACGAGGATTATTATTTACTGTCGGTAATAACCGATGGATAGATTGGCAAGAGCGGCGGACGAGTGACTCGCAACGTCTATTAAATTCCAATAAATATATCTCTTGTCTCCAACAATGTCCAACAATGTCCAACGACAACAACAACAACAACTACTACTACTACTACTACAACAACAGCAATAGTAATAATTTTATGTTTCAGAGTGGAATGAGAGGAAAGGTGTCAAAAGAAATATCGCGAGTCCGAATGAAGTGACGTGGGGGTTGAGGGGTGCGGGGAGGGGCGGGAAAAGCGACGTACTCTCGCTTACGTCAACATCGGGCAAGAAATTAAATATTTAACTATAGGCAAACGATTCGATCCAACGTCCAGTCTCATTGTGCAGACCCCGACCTCTTGGCTTGCGCTTATTTATTATGAAAATGTATTTAATGCATAGTCAAGGGGCATTTTTCACTCGTCGTACGCGCGACATGTACAAGTAGGGGGAAAAAAAACTTAAAGAGAGAGAGAGGGGAGGGGAAAAAAGGAAATAAATCGGAGCGCCGACGTTGGTACATTGAATAACCGATAAACAAAAGGAAAAAATATCGCGGCTTAGCTGTGGGGGGAGGGTAGGAAGGAGGTGGAGGAGGAGGTGGAGGAGGAGGAGGAGGAGGAGGAGGAGGTAAGGCCATTAAAATAAAAGTCACAAAAACGAGAGAAGGCAAACAGGATCGTATTGAAAAAAAGAAGGAGGCGCGAGAGAAGTGAACGTGTCCGAGGCGCTGCGATACGCGATTATAGTTTGCTCCCTCTCTCTCTCTCTCTCTCTCGCGCGCGCGCGCACACACACACACACTCACTGACCGTATCTCTCGGTATCCTCATCTCAGAGCTCCATCATCAGAGAGCTTACGGTATATTTTGACGCGCCATTGAAGAGAGTCGATTTTGCCATTCGCGCAAAAACTTCTCTTTTCTTATCCGAGGAGAAGGAGAGGAAGACGGTGGTGGTGGTGGTGGTGGTGGTGGTCGAGGTGGTGGTGGTGGTCGAGGTGGTGGTGGTGGTACGAGTACGCGGAGAAAAAGTCGGAGAAGCCGAAGCAGATGCGGCAGACACAGTCGAAGAAAAGGACGAAAAGGAAAATAGAAAGGGAGATATAATAGATGACTGACACCTCAATAGAGCTATATTATATCTATGAAGAACTCGAGAGAGTCGAATCGGGCCTTTTGATATTTTTCATCCATTGTTGCTTATTTGCCGTCGGAGCTTTCGATCCGCAAGTCCATTTTCTTCCCTTGATCATCGCCATTCGCTGCTAAGCCGCGGCTACCAACGATTCCCTACTACACGACAACAGCGCTTACCAACACCGGCATTCTAGCGCGACTTACTACATTAACGACCTTATTAAAGCCCATAGATTTTTATTATCATTCGAGATTTATCTTTAGCTTCGAATGACTTTTCACGTTAAATTATATAAAATTAGTTAACTGACCCCGAGTTGTCGACTTTCTTTCCCCTTCCTTCATTCCTTCATTCCTTCATTCCTTCGGCAAGTAAGTAATTTATAACATTTACAGAGGTTAGTTATTTCTTCTTCTTCTTCCTCTTCTTCTTCTTCTTCTTCTTCTTCTTCTTCTTCTTCTACCTCCTCCTCTTCCTCTTCTTCTTACTCCTCCTCCTCTTCTTTCTTGGCTTGCGAATTTATAAATACTCTGAGCTGCGTTAATGTATTCAACGTATCCACGTATACATTCGAATATTTCATTAATTTATCTAACAAAATGTACTGCGTCACGTCTTATTCTAGCATTTTTTTTTTTTAAATACCGTCGAAACTTACTTTATCATTATAGCTCATATAGCCGCAGGCAATACATCCGACTTCAATATTCATTTATCTTTTTCAAATCCGTACATCCCGTAAATAATTAGTAATTTTATTTATAACTGTATATAGGCGAAACCCAAGTAACAATGTCAACTGCTGTTGTTGTTGTTATTATTATACGTCAAATGTGACTCGGCATGTTGTAAGTGCCACCAGTAGAAGCGTTTGTTAAGAGAAAAGAAACCTTTAACAAACTCTGATTTTTTTTTTTTTTTTTTTTTTTTTTATAGTTTACGACAAGAAGAGATAACTTTACACGTGATGAGTTAAGAACGAGTAAATTTTATAATAAAAATTTGAACAGGTTCATTAGACGAAGGGAGTCTATAAAATAAAATCGATTTACCGCGATTTTTTTGTTGTTTTTGTTTTTTTTTAATGTCAAACAATCTGCTGATGAAGAGCCTATGATTTTAATTATTATCCGTACCATCGAAAATTATTAACGAATAAAATTATTAAATTATATAGATTTTGGCAAAATAAGTTGTTATTGGCGTTAATAATTTTCGAGCTTGAAATTGGCCCGAAATTCCTTGGCTGCGCTAACGAGGAGGTGAATAATTTCCGCTAATAAATTCCCGTGGTATTATTTATCGGGGCCCCATTATTCCCATTATCCCGAGGAGGCTAGATAATATTAGCAATTCATAATTCCAATGCACGTTACACGGACCGATTCGTCGCATTTATCAAAATTCCCTGTGCGCGCGTGTGCGCGCGTGTGTGCGCTTTTATGGGAAAATGTAATTAGAATTGTACTCGCTGAGCGTCGCGACTAAGAAGAAGAGGAAGAAGAAGGAGAAGGAGAAGGGATTTTCGCCTTGTTGCCGAGGATGCGTTTTTGCCCGTAGCCGGAGCCGGCATTTTCCATCTATCCGTTCCATTAATTAAAGGACACGTTAACGGTTACTTTTCTAGCGCGTCATCGTAGATCGTTGGCTCCGGGCAAAAAGAAGGATCTGGCCCCGGCTCGAATATCGATTAAGAGAGCGTGCCCACGGAGAAGGCTCCCGGCGTCGCTCTGCACGAGTGAGCGAAGCCGTCGGCTCGTCTCGGCCCTCGTTTTTCTCCGCGAAACCCCTCGACGAGATGCTCGGCGGAGCCTCGCGCCCAGAAGTTTCATGGGGAGGCCGGTAAAAAAGCCAGAGTCACGAGACACGACGAAATGACAAAGAGCCGGAAGAGTGATTGAAAGGCAGGGGTTGGCGGGTGGGGGGGACACACACACACACGTAGAGGGCTGCCGCGGTTGTATTGTCCGACAGTTGTAGATCCCTGGCGAGGAAGGGTGGGAGTGGGGTGGGGTGGGGAGGCTTTCAATTTTAAAACGATTATCCGTTAGAGGAGTCGGGGGGATTAGAGAGCCGAGCGCGGTTGCATCGGCTCGTTCGTCCTCGGACACGGGCGCTTAATTCTTCCGGCAACAGGCGCGCTGGCAACCCGTGCAGGTTTTATCGAGTCCCGCGTAGTACACGGCTCCGGCGGCCTGCTGCACTTGCCGCTACAGCTGCATAGGCTGCATTCCCGGCTTCTCGGGGTCCCTGCATAGCTTGCTAGGGCTTGCTCCGGGTACCGGCAAAGTCCGCACCACTGGATGGGAGGGGGTCGGGCCGGGCCGGGGGTCGGGCCGGCGGTCGGGCCGGTAAGGGAGGGGGTCGGGATGCGGGGAGGGATGAAATCGCGAGGCAGTCCGGAGGCCGCGAGCGAAAGGGATGCGCGGCTACGGGGAACGAGGCAGGGTATTGGCGGGGAGGGGCGGAGGGCAAAGCGTGTGCAGAGTCCGAGACGAACGAGCGCGAGAGTCGAGTGCACTTCCGCGTTCGTTCGGATCGTCGCACGCTGATACACCTACGGATGTCGACGCTCTCCCGTCCCCCCCCCTCTCTCTCTCACCCTCTCTCTCTCTCTCTCTCTCTCTGGGACTTTCTTTCAGCGATCTCCTTCTGTCGAGCTCTCCGAACGTCGGGACGAAATCGCAGCCCGGCATTGTCCGGGTTGCTCGCGTGCTTCCCTACGTTCGCATTTTCGCCTCGGACCCCAACTCTTTTCTCATTTAACGAATCTATGAGCTCCGGCATCGTAACCTGATGTTCGGTTAGAATTGAGGCTCACCCGTCGGCAGGCCGAATTCAAATCCCCTTTCTTCCCTCAAACTAATACATTCGCTACGTATTGATCATTATTCCCTTAGAAATCGCATTACTCCCCCCCCCCTCCCTCAATCACCCCAATAACCCCAATAACCCCAATACTTTTTTTCATTCTTTAATATCACTAGGCATTAATTGATGCTTCACTGCTACTTAAAAAAAAGAAAAGAAAAGAAAAGAAAAGAAAAGATAAAAAGCCCATATCGGTAATAATATCCTTAAGGAGCTGCAACGTATACGACACTCGGCTCTTTCTCTCTTAATAATTCACCGATACTTTATGTCCTGTATTTTATTACTCGTTAAGAAAGCCGCCCCCCTCCCCACCGACTGAATTTATTCTAATAAGCCACAATCAAAAGCTACTGTTAATAAATCTATTTGTCTATAGATCGTATCGTTTTCGTAGAAGAATCGACGGGCGAGAAGCAGCTCACCTAACGCGCTTATCGTAAATCACCAAATTCATCATCAATAATAATAGTGGTGGCGGTGGTAGTGGTAGTGGTGGTGGCGGTGGTAGTGGTAGTAGTGGTGGCGGTGGTAGCAGTAGAAATGGTAGTGGTGGCGGTGGTTGCGGTGGTAATTGTCATCGTTATTATTGTTATTGGAATGGGAAAGAAGGTGGTAGAGGCAGGGGAGGCGGGAGAGGAAAAATTTGAGAAAGCGCAGGTACGCGGGTGCGCTATTTTATTAAAAGCCCAGACCTTCGACGGGACGATGCGCCGACGCACCGAGCGTAAAAGAAACGGAAGTAAAGCGCATATCTAATGTCATGGTTGCGGACGTAACGGATACATTTACAGATCAACGTCTTTCGCGAATGCCGTTATAGCGAGCCACCGCAACGTTCTCTCGCCCAATAAGATACGGGATTTAGATAAATCTCGATCGGAAAAAGATATCAACGGCCAGCCGTATTAATAAAGGGGGGGGAGGGGGAAGAACGGATAAAAGAAGTTACGGGCGTACGAGAAAGAAGAAAAAAAATAAGAGTCGGCGGAATGTGAAGCGCCGTTCCGATAGACGACAAAGGGGTGCCCGGGGGGAGGGGGGGCATTATAAGCCGAGAGCCTCAAGAGCGTGGTGGCGTGGACGGGGGAACGGGGGAACGGGGGAACGAGGTATATCGAATACAATGTAGCGATGTAGGAATAGAGGCAAAAGGAGAAGGTGAAGAAGGAAGGGGAGGGAGACGTGGTACGAAAGTAAAGTGAGTACGCGCGAAGCTCTGGAGTGCGAGAAGGATGAAAGGATTAACGCTGTGTTGTAGGGTACGGACAAGAACTCTTCTGCCAGCAAGTAAAGATTAAACGAAACTATTGTGATAGGAGCTTTAAGCTTAATTGTTACGTCGCGTATCCTAGAGAGCTTGTCGTAGCTTACGTCGACGTGTATCCTATATTTCAATTCCCGCATAGTAGTTTAGGGAGCAGTGACGTAGTTAGCCAGGATTTACAGGAGAGATTTTGATGACAAGAGCCCCCCCCCCCACTTAATCACACAGCCAATCGTTATATTTCCAATAGTTTGCCTCCTGGCCTCGGTCACAGGGAGTGCGTGACGTTGACAGAAATAAACGCAATCGAAAGGAAAATCTGCATTTAGAGGGATCGTTATAACTCGAGCGATCGATGAGCTATATTATTTGGCAGTATTGCATGTAAGTGTATAGACCGTCGGAGGTTATCAGGTACGAGGCTGCCGTGGGAGCGTGTGCGACGCGACCGGGGTCGATGCCAAGTCGAAATTGATAAATTTAAGGACTATTGAGTCGGCCGGCCGAGCGGCTAATAAACTTCCCTACGGGAAAATGAATTTATTCCGCAAGGCTCCGCGAGGGTGGTCGGAGGCTAGCCGAGGCTCGACCACGGGCTTCTTCCACACTCCCGAAAGATAAACGCACCGAAGGGGCCTTGATTTACTAATCGTAAGCAATAATAAATACGTGGGAGCGAAGTGGCGGGGTGGGGGGAAGAGAGGGAGATGAAGCGGTAAATTAGTTGGGAAAGGACAATTTGCGTTACTGGTTGGCGAGCGCGAACGACCGCCCGGCCGGTGACGTCCGTGTGACTTACACGTACTCATCCCCTCGGATACTCCGGTGCAGAGTCGCCGACTCGGAGGAGGGCTTAGAAAGTACGGTCGCGTTACCGATCGCGATTGCTTAAATAAAGGAAGGACGCGCTTCCGGCTCCGCTCGAGACCTGAATACGTCCTCGTCATCGTCATCGTCCTCGTCCTCGTCCTCGTCCTCCGATTATTTAGGAGACGCTTTCGCTCCCGTGATCGAGCGGCAGCTCTCACCCGCTGCAAACCACGCCGCCATCCCCCCCTCCCACCCTGCAAACGATAATAATTACAATTGACGCTCCAGGTCCTGCGATGAATCTTTATACCTAAAATCGGCGCTCCCCTCGCTTTACGAGTTTTCTTACGCTCTCCCCGCCCCCTCCCCTCCCCTCCCGATCTTTTTTTTCCCTTCATTATGGCGACTTCGCAATCGTCTCTGCCCCTCCTCCCCTCCCGTACATAACAATTCTTGCGTAGCCGGACTAATTTACTCGATTCCACTCGCGTACGATATATATATATATATGTGTGCGTGTGTGCGTGTACGTTGCATTACTTTGACATAACTAGAAATTGTCGTATGTCTTTGACGTACTTGCATGCACTCGTACCTGCATTCCTTTAGAGAAAATTTCATAACTCATCAGCATAATCTTATCTCCGTTACGGCACGTCACATGCTCGTTTTATTTCGTTTCTTCGTTTCGTTCTTTCCCTCTCAACTTTGCCTCACGGCGCCGTAAAGTTGCGCGAAACTTTATTTCGTATAAATTTCATTTTATATTTCATAAATCTCATAAATTCACGAATACAAGATGTTTTATTTTTTTTCTCTCTCTCTCTCTCTCTCATTATCGATTCGATCCCCGCAATGTCGCTAATTATTCCCCTCCTCGGTAACGGTCGCGCCTAATAATACAGTGCCGAGAGGCTAGATCATGAAGATCCAAGGGATTTATCGGTCGCTACGAGATCATTATCGTCGAGCCTAGCCGGGGATCGAGGAAGCCGGAGCACCGAATGAAATCGTCGAGCCGGGGCTTGAAATACCCGCGCACGTATCCATTAGTACAAAGTAAGAGTGTAAACAAATCTCCCAAAGCTCTTCGCAGCGATAAAACTTTTCACTTTATTGCACTTTTTGAATGCAAAGATCCTTCTCGGAATACGACGACCATTGGGCTCGCGTGGAAATTCGTAAAAAAAAGTGTCGATTGAGCAGAAGGAAGGCTAAGCGAGACGGACGCGTACTTTTGGCCTCGTAAACATAAATCATAAAGCTTCGATGGACTCCTTCGTTCCTCATTCCACTGCTTAGGCCTTTTCTTTTACATTTTTTTTTTGTTTTTTTGTTTTTTTTGTTTTTTCTATTATTGTTTTACCCCCCCCCCCCCCTTCTTTATTAACTAACGACCTCTTAATTAACTTGGAAATATTTAAGTAAATCTATAAAACTCGTGCCGTTAGCGAGTAAAATTTTAAACTCGTTCGTAAAGGATAAAGAAAACTTGTATTTTTTTTTTTATTTATTTTTTTTTATTGCCTAGATTTACCGCTTTTGAGAATTAACGTTAACGTCCTTTTATTTTAATATTCGAGTGGATTTAAAATGTGGGACGATATTGTTATAATTCCGTCCGTTTCTCAACGCTGAGCGGCCGGAAAGTTAAAGAAAATCTATTCAATTTCTAATATTTATCAAGAAGAGATGTTGCGTATAAATTTTAGACATTCCCGTAATTGTATAAGCCTTTTAATGTATTCGAGGGTTTATGTATGTTTTTTTTTTTTTTTCAATATTTTTACAGGCGAAAGTCCGCGCGAAAGTCAATTTTTACATCCGAATCGCGCACTGTCACTCCTCGTACTTAATTTTATTATAAAGCACTCTTATTGCCAATACAATTGGATTAATATTTTTTAATATCTGGCATACGTATACATAATATGTATGGAGAGTCAGGTAAGGATGTATTATTTATTGCGTTAGGGCAGGCTTTCCGTTACCCACACCCACACCGCTGCACACGGATTATAAAAAGAAAAAGAATAAGAAAGAAAGGAAAGAAAGAAGAAAAGGAAGTATAATTACGATATTCCGCGGCTAACGCGGCGAACGAATAAATTAGATTGAGAAGGAAAGGATTGTCGACGTGTGGTGGTGGCTTGGAAAGAAAAGATATTTGTCTTCTTTTGCTTTTTCTTTTCTTTTTTTTTCCCCTCCTTATCTATTGGGGATAATTGTTCGATTTTTTTTTTTGAAATCTTGTGTAAATCGATGTTTGGATAGAAAGCCTCCGTCACATAGGAGTGGGACAGTGCGTACAGAGCGCGTACAGAGCGCGTATGGGCGGGTATCGTGCACGGTATGAAAAAGGCGCGATTCGTCTGATAACCAGCGGTATCGTAAAGCCCAAGGCCGTTGTCGTTTTGTACGCGTTTTGTATAGAAACTGCCGTGGGCCGGAGGAGAGAAGGGAGGGAGGGCCCCCCTCCCCCAGGTATATTGGTAGTATTAGTACGAACAAGTACTCAGCGGGCTTTCGCCCGTCCAAGTCAATTTAAAATGATTTAGCAAGCACGTCGTTAAATGACAATTTGTATCCAGTTTTCTAATAACCCCGGCGATTAAGGCTCCCGTCTGCCCGGGTTTATCGGGCGAGCCAGGGAACACGTAATGCCGCGAGGTCGTCCTCCGTCTGGGACTTGCTGAGACACCCGAGCCGAATTCCCGAAGGAGTCGCACCCATGCGCGGAATACGAATGGCAGCGGTAATGCCGTCGTTATATCGGAGCCGGTACATCGTAACGGGCTTAGGCTCACGTACGCGGTCATCGCTGCTTCCGGTGGGCACTCGTCGTCGAGTCATCGCGGACTATGCCTACCCGGACGGCAAGTCACTTCCTCAGCCAAGGGGTCCTAATGTCCTAATACGGGATCGGCAATTCCGCCACCAAGTCCGCTTTTCCGCGGTTTTTCCATCTTTTATCTTTCCTTTTTCTTTTTGCACCGGCCAAGCTGCTTCTAGAGAATAAAAGTGTCCCGTTGTGTAAGGAGGCTCGTGGAGCCGATGAAAAGTATCGTCGTCGCGTGGTTAACTTCAAAGAGTGATGGACGGCCCGATAACATTGTCGAATACTATAATACGTTTAATGCGCTTGGCTGCCGACATTGTGATACGTCGCTTATATCGTTTATACGATACATGCGAGTGCGCGAGCATGCGCTCCGTCAGGCTGCACTTTCTTTCGAAACTCTTTAACGCAATCACTCGTGCATCATCGGCCGCGCGCAACCTCCTTCACGATGCCACATTAATTGTTCGTTTAGAGCAGCTTTTATAGAGTATCATCGGCCGAGTCCTATTGTCTTACTTCGCCTATCCTTTACTTATCGTCCTTCCCTTTTCCGCAAAATCTTCCCGAATTAGATATATACGTATACGCGTACTACTTACTCCCCAATAACCCCAAGCATTCGGGGATCGTAATATTTATAAGAAATCTTATTGTAGCTACGAAGTGGAAAGAAAAAAAAAAAGAAGGTAAAATCAAAATTTCCGCTTCGATGGTAAAGCGACATTCTTGAAAATCACGGAAAAATTTAATGCGAGCCTTTTTAAATACAGCAACAAAACGTATAATTTGTAATGCGATAAGCCGAATTCCTGCCGAACATTCATTCGTGTATTCGTACAGTGTTTCGATAATAACGTGGCCATTAAATTTCTAATACTGTAGAGGGAGTAGTTCTTCAGTACGGCCCTTACACCTACAGAGAGGCCCTTGCGATCTTCTTTATAGATGATAAAGTAGTCCGTATAGTCCGGATCTAAAAATGCCATTGTAAAAAATAAGTTTTTTTTTTGTATGCGAGTGGCAATTGCCTAATTACAAACGATACTTTATTCTACCGCTAAAACATTTTGAGAATAACCTTTTTTTTTATTCATACGAACAATTGTTTATTAAAATTTATTAATAACTCCGAACAGTACATGACTTGTAGTAAAATATTCGTAACATTAGTAGCAGTTTCAAATCTAAATCAGAATTGAATTAATTAACGAGATACTAAGACTTCGTTTTATCTTACTTAAAGCGATTGATATCTTGTATTTGTTTGGTTTTATTGGGAGGCCGAATAATAATAAAGAGCCAATATTACGTTGGCGCAAGTCGACGCGTGCACTGCCTTACTCTAAATCAACGATAATATCACATTCTAAGTACAATTCGCTTACCGATTGAGCTCCGACGGAGAGGGCTCGGTGAGGGGGGGCGGGGGAGTATCGTTGAATTTTCGTACATTTTTATGTACACGGAATGTAGACGGAAAAAGCCGATAGAGACTTGGTCCGGTGAGACCATTACGGATGAAATTGTCATTCCTCGTATGTTATTGACGTCAATAATGGGCCAATGCATACGATACAGATATCACTGGGCGAACGGAGTAAGGGAGGTGGGCTGCTCCGCGACCCTTTTCTCCCGGGAAACTCGCTTATTTTCCATCGACTTTTACCAACAACACGTCCGTATTTACAATATGCCGTCCGTTGTTGCCGTTACAGACCACGGAATATGAGTATATAGTTGTAAGCAATATAATTACGAACCAAAATGATTCCTCCACGGGGGTGGGGGGGGGGGGGTGGAGAACTGTTAGAACAATGTCCCCTTGTTCTAACCGCGGAATAGGTTACAAGAACAACAAACAGGCCAGGACGATACAGCAGAGCCTTACAGGGGCTACTATAGCCTGGGAAAACGAGCGAAGGAGGCTCGGATCCGGGGCGAAGCCGCGCAAGGTCGTCAGTACGTGGCTGTCGCCCATTCCTTAACGAGGACCAAATAAATAAACAACCGAGGCAAGGAACGGGGCCGAGGATCGACGAGGACGACGACTGTTACAACCTCTCAATAAAGGATTAAAAGGGTGAAGACTCGACTTGTTAATTCCACCCTTAAACCCCGATCGAGTCCTCCTCGCTTCCTATTCCAAGTAAAATACGTTGAATAATCGTATGTAGGGGCTCGATGAGAAAACATTATAATATAGAGCTATAATGCACAGAAATTTATAACTCGTAACCAGTAGAGTAGAGATCAAGCCGACGAGCCTTTTAAAATTGTTTTGCCTCCCCCACTATCTATTCGGAGAACGTGCATTTACAGAATCTCGCACTCCTTGCCGTTGGGGCGGGAGGGGAGGGGAGGAGATCATGCCGGTGTCGGGGCCAATCTAGATTTTTCTTCGCGGGGGGGGGTTCGAGCCCGGCGAACTAGAGCCTCGTCTCTGTTACGTCTATTGTCCCTTTGCGTTCCTGGTGAATCTGGATACTCTGGGCTGCCCTCCCCCTCCCCCGCCCCTCTCCCACCAACATCGTCACTGGGGCCAAGAATCGAGTAGCATGGGGATTCGAAGCACGTCCGGTTTATATGTTTACGTAATGAATGTAAAAATCATTTTTATACAATAATTCGTGATAAGAAAATAGATGAATTCGGCTGATCAACGTAATTCTTATCTTATTCGAATAGCATATAAATCGTGAAAAGCCCGACTTTAAGGAAACGGCTTAGTAAAGGCAATTTCTTTTCTCTCGTAATTTCATAAATTCGTGCGAATACGTATATTCCATAAACATTACTTTACAGTTTTATATTAACGAGCGAGTTTAATGCATTAATAAAGCACGTTTGTATTAAAATGAACATGCCTTAAAATGAATACGTTCTTAAAAATGGTATGCTATGCGCCCTCCAATACTAATTAGACAATCATAAGCGCTTCGATTATTTATTGAACAAATGCGAGTACTTGCATAGACTGAAAGCTATTGAAAGCTTTGTGTCGCTAAGTCGATATTCCCATACGTCAATATATCGTATTATCCATTAGATTAACAAGAGTCCGTACAATCCTTAAGGTATTCGAATTTCCGACCTATTGGACAATTTACAATTTTTAATTAACACTTTTCTATAGATCGAGCGCCTCGAGCGCCACACGTGTCCAATAATAACTATCTGTGCTCGTATTGGCATTCCAATCGATATTATACCAATAAGCCCAATAACCTCGTGAATTTAATACTCATTTTTATAGAATGACTGTACACTTTTCGGAATTCTCTAATAATATATTTATAAATAGCCTTCGTGTGATTTCGTATGATTAATTATATGGGTATTTGTATATGTGCTAAGCACGGATCGAGAACAACTTGTACGTTATAAGCATTTATTTAAGAGAAATTTCTGTACCCAATTATGTAATTACAGGCAGCTAATAATACGCTATTGATAAGCACCTGATTAAACTCCGTTCTACTCGAAATCCAAGGCGTTTCCGAATCACGTACCGAGCGTATGAAAAAAAAATTTCACGTTTCGATAGAAATTTCTAAGAGCTAAAGTTTTAGCCAATATGTCACCTTTATGCCAATACGATTAAGCGTATTCATGAAGCATAGACCTATTTTAATAGTCTAGTTACTCCAAGATAAATTACCGATTACAAAGAAAGATATCTATACGTATACGTATACGTATACGTATATATATATATGGATGTAGACGTATTTATACAGAATAATATCTCTTTTCTTTGCAATATGATAAAACGATTTGATTGCCGAGCTTCGTATTAATAATGCAAAAATTTATTTATCAGATAAAAACTAAAAAGGTCGTGTGTATTGAAATTAAAAATTACAAATTTATATCAATATATAGCCTTTGTTCTGTATTATACGTTGAGTGAAAAGGAATTTTTGCAGGCTCAAAGCATTATGTACTACATAATACCGCTGAAGAATTCATAATGTACGAAGCTGTAATATTATCGATACAATACGCAGGGGTTCCGATCCAACACGTAGTACTATTTACTTTAAAAAAAAAAAAAAAACACAAAAATTATTAAACAAAGAAGTATGTTTTATTCGTGAGCATTTCTGGATCGGTTGTAGGCCCGAAAAAGCAATACCCCCCTCCCCTTCCCCTTCCCCGTCCTATTTGATGTAATCTTAATGATAATGGTGATAATAAAGCCAAATATGAAAGAGATTGCGCTGCCGAATGTGGTATGCCATTCTGCTGTTTATTGCCCAAGTATATCAATCCTTGCACATGCGTATGAAGAAACGGCGGAGATGTAAAGGAGGAGTATACTCTTAATGAATAAAATGCACGATCAGCTGATACGGGAACGGGATTCTTGAGTAGAGAAGAAGAAAAAAAAAAAAAAAAAAAAAAAAAACAAAAAATTGCTGTAACCGCTGCTTCGGCCTTACCGATCGTTGCATAGAAAAATTCATTAGACAAATTACCCTAAGAATTTATTTACCATTACACCGTAATACGTACGCGCACTTAACGGCCCCGCATACGCATTTATCCATTATTTAATTGAATTGAGCAATTTCCATTGTAATTGACTTTGTTATTGAATTACCCACATTATCATACATATCTTAGCA
Source organism: Ceratosolen fusciceps (assembly GCA_018883505.1). Lineage (NCBI taxonomy): Eukaryota > Metazoa > Arthropoda > Insecta > Hymenoptera > Agaonidae > Ceratosolen > Ceratosolen fusciceps. The sequence continues at coordinate 6,883,802 of RCIC01000010.1, forward strand.
CATAAACACTTCTTCTTTTTTACATTTTTTTTTTTTTTCCTTTTTCAAGATAACAAACACTTTTTTTTTTTTTTTATTAAAAAGGCAATGTAAATGATAAGGGACAACCTATGCTCGTGATATGCCATCTATTTACGGTAATAAAAAAAAAAAAAAAATGACGTTAATTATATGATAATTTTCGATTCGCGCAAATATCTTGAACGAATGGCTTTCTATGGGTTAAATAAATCATCGACGTTGCACATTAACACAATACACGTAACAATTACTTGTAAACAGCACAAGTAAAAGAAACCTTTGTATTTATTTGTTTATTTGTTTATTTGTTTATTTGTTAATATTCTTAGAGATGAAATTATTTGTTCCCTTATTTATATTAATTAAAATGCTATTACGATATATATGTATAACGAAGCGCTGCGTCACGTCGCTATAATCTAGCCGTTGTTCGCGTAAGCGCTAGAACGACATCAGCCATGAAGCGGCTAATGATGGACAAGTTCGTCGATACGGCTCTTGTCAATAATAATAACCGGATCAATTGAAACGAACCAATATCCCTGATTGCAGAACTTACGTATTTACGATCTACGATCTACGAACGATTCGTACCTTAGTAAACAAATAACGAAAATCAAAAGTACTACAATAGGAATAATTTCTAAATTCTTGTAAGAATCCAATATTATAAGGAACTAATTGTAAAAGTGGAGTCGGTTTACTACGATGACTTAGCAAGCGGTCCGTGAGACGAGATAAGAAAAAAGGAAGTGATAATACTCGATAATACAAAATATCGAAGTTCATTAAACTTCATCAGGTCGGAATAACTGTCGAAAATGCCAATAAAGACGAACGCTGCTGCATTCTTCCAGTCGCTTGAACTGAAAAAGCGCCATGGAATCTAAGCCGGAAGACCTGACGGCAAGTTAGACCCTGACGGTAAGAGTGATCGTATTATTGTTAAGCAAGTATTTATACAAGACTTTTATTTATGCTGGATAGAATACATTATTCATCGAAATTGCCGACGATTTAGATAATTAATTCTTGCAGCCTCTTGCGGAATGCAATGCAAAATTAATGTCGATAACCCGTGACTTAACGAATCGAATTTGATCTCAAGATCTTAAATTAACTGAATTGTACAATTTGATAATCGCGGCATTGCTAAATCATTGTGAGCTAAAAAGCTCGGAATTACGTGGCCCGGTGAAAGGTAAAGACAAGCAAAGGTATTTTTAGCAATTAAGGAAGAGGAAGGGAAGAAGAGGAAGAGAAAGAAGAGGAAGATGAAGCTCTTGGGTGTAAGACAAGACCTTGTGTTATCGTTACGTTCGTAGCAGGACTTGGTGGGGGAAGGGGGGGAATAGGCATTCCATGCTCCATTGATAAAGATTTCCCGGGTACTCGTGAGCCGGATTGCTACAATAATCCCGGGTAACGGTAAATACGAAAAGTAATTAGGAAAGATTTTTGAAAGTCGAAAGCCGAAACGGCCTCGTAAAAATAAAAGGAAAAAGGAAAAAGGAAAAGTGAAGTAGGGAGGGAATAAATACTGGCGCTGGCTCGTAATATCTTACGGGCATTAATAAGCCCAGGATATTCATGCATGGCTCGCTGAAAATAAGCCATTATTAAATAAAAAATAGTTTTTACGAGCGATCCGGAGGAGCAAATGGAAATGGATACGTATCGCCGAAGGAAAAACGAGCAGCCGGAGTCTAGTGATCTGTTACGTTATTAAATTCTGGTTTCTATTCGCATAGTTTTCTTCTGTGGAAAATGACGCCGTGGGCGGGGGCGGGGCAGGGGAGGGAGAGAGAGCAACCGCTGTATCTTTATAGCTGAAATAAGATTTAGCGTTTGAAGGAGTGAGTAGCTTGAGCTACTTTTATCGAAAGTCGGCAAGAAAAAGGACTGAAATTAAATCTCATAATATTAGCCTCGGAGAAGTTAAAAAAAGGCTAAGCGAGCGATTATAGATACCGCGGCCAGGAACGTCCGCGCTAAAACGAGAACCGGGTAAGGCGCAAAGGCTTGATGGGGGGCAGGGGGTAGGGGGGAGGGCTGAGAGAGAAAAAAGCCACCGTGGTAAGTGAACTGGATTCGCCTGAATCGGCGAAACTACTCGGCCTTCGGGAGATTAAGGGCTCGCGTTTACGTACAGCCCGCTCACCTCACCGTCACCGTCACCCCCTCCACCCCTCACCCCATCCCCCATCACCGTCCCGCCAACACCGTCCCCATTCATCCGGATCGGGAGCTCGATGAACGGAGCGACCCGGTGCATCCCGAACTCCGCTCCCTTCCACAATATCAGCGCTAGCGACGAACGATATCATCACCCGCCCCCGCCTCCCCCCCCCTTAATCTACGCCGGCTCTTACGTACAACCGCGAACTCGTCCGCAGCATCCGTCCGCAGCATCCGCGAGCAGACTTATTAACGATCCACGTAGCCGTCTTGGCGGCGGGCTATGAAACCCGTCTTGGCTTATCGATCGCGCGAACGAGCGTCCTTGGGAGCGAATGTTTTTTTTTTTTTTTTTTTTTATTAAGGAGGGGGACCCTTCGCGAGCTCGAAATCTCCGGCCGATCTGCTGTAGCGTACCGATAGAGAGGATCGCGAAGCCTAGAAATACCCGAGATTAGAGTCGCTCTCTGTAGAGCCTCCCCTCGGCCCGCTTCCACTTGTTTCCCCCCACCGCCCCTCCCCCCCCCAAACGAATAAATACGTAAATAAATAATACGCAAAATAAATAAGTGAGCGAATGAGTGAATGATTGAGGGTGGGGATAGGGCAGAGGGGAGACACATTCCACGGGCGTCCATTAACCGCAGCCTTTGCTATCATCCTACATATTTATATAAACTAATGCCGTATGCAGGTGAGCGGCCCCTCGATATGTTCTATTTGTGCGTAAAGGTTCTCGAGCTCCGAGGCCGCGTTATTGGCTTGCGCAAAGTGTTGCCCGGGCACGCCGACGTCGTATAACCACCACCTCGGACAAGCGCGCTCGTAAAGTAAAGCCCCGCTCGGTGACGGGCTGGGTGGGGGACGGGGACGGGGACGGGGTGTGCGGAGCGGGTGCAGCGGGGGTGGTCGCTCGGCAGACAGGTGGATTGGATTGGATTGGCGAAATGTTGTCTACGCTCCGTAGCGATTGATAATTCCGCTTGGCGTCACTCGCCTCGCCTCTCCTCTCCTCTCCTCTCCTCTCCTCTCCTCTCCTCGCCTCGCCTCGCCTCGCCTCGCCTCGCCACGGTCGGCCTTTTTAATTACTCGATCCCCCGTGCCGAGGACGATGATTATCTACGGAGTCCTCGTCCCGGTCAGCGCTACCGGGCAATGATCCAGCCTCGTCGCGATCCCGTACGGCCAAAGCCTTATTTATAAGATCCACGTCGTTGCATAGAGTTTTCACTTCGCATTGAGACAATTTTACCGCGATCGCGATTACCCGCTGAAAAATAATGAGACGTCCTCATTGGACTATTTAGGACTATTAAGGACTAGATTAGGCAGCGGCGTTCTGAACATTCCTCAAAAATAAAACTTCGTCGGCAATATTAACAATAATGCCAATGCAATAATAATACCCCCCAGATTATCTTTATATTTATTCTGTTGAGATTTCGGTTAATTAAGTACATGTAATTATCATAACTGTTAATAAAATCTAAATTCGTATCGGAATTCATATCTAATCGTTGGATTCGCGTGACATGTGCCCGATACTTCGGGATGCCTTAGGACAAATAAATCGTTACGATAATCAAACGCGACGGAGGAAATGTTATTTATCGAATGATATTAAACGTCGATGAATTACTTTTTAAATTTGTAAATTAAATTTTGTAATTAAATTATAACCAGGGCTTACTCGGGATCTAAGGTTTTATGTGCCATTATCAACTATCTCGAGCTCGGCTACCAACTAAATAAATAAATTCACCACCAAGTTATGGATATTTTTTTTATTTTTGTTTTGTTTTTCAAACCGCGTATCGGTATAAGTAATTAGTAAGCGATTTACTAATTAGACAAATAAAGCGCTCGCCGCTTCGCTTTTCATTCGATCAAATATTCCACTGGCTTTTCTACATTGCCAGGATAATTTAGATTAATTTAATACGGATTATAAATTAATGGAATAATGGTCCGAGGCCCCTTTTTTTTTTTATTTTTATTTTGCCGTTTATTTAACAAGAGATCTCGCGTGATCTTATATAATATAATATAATATAATATACTTATCAGGAAAATAAGTGATTATTGATAGTATAGTCATTCGAACGGAATATATTTATTACGTATCCTAGGGTTCGAACGAGACCCGACCTAATGATTATTAATAATAATAATTATCGGCGATACGGCGGTCTGGATCGGTAAATAATGTAAGAGCTGGCTTCTGTTCTGGAAGAGTTTTTCAAGCGACAGGTTTCCCGGGAGACGAGCCGTTATCGCCTATCGTCGTTGGCCACTCATCAAATCTTCCAAGCCTTGGGAAAATGTAAATGCCCGGATTAGGTATTTCCACGTATTCTTCGCTCAGTTCGCCGATACAACGATTCGCTGATCATCATTCGATTAGAGAGTAAAGACGGTAAAGGCAGATTACGCGCTAACATAATTAACAAGCCCATTATCGGATTATTTTATCCTATGTTGGGCGTAAACGTGAATGCGGTTGTGCGCGACCCCCGTACGTATACGAGGATACGGCGTGCTTTTATGCGACGAGGACGACGCGAGAAATAACGAAAGGCGTATGATGAATCGATAGGCGTTACGTCGATTGAGCGATAGGACGGAAAGAAATGCTCGCCGGCCGAGAATTATTAATCGACTTGAGTCCGGGCTCGCGTCCCCCTCATTTCTGATGAGGGATATATATATAGACAATGGTCTCGATGCACCTGTCGGAAGTTTCCCATCTGTTTTCCGCTCGTCGAAACCTCGCCAGCCCCCGAAATTCGCCCTCGAGCAATAATGACCCAGCGTGTCGCCCCCATCCGGACGTCCCGCACAATCACCTGGTCGAACGGGAGACAACAACGAGACCCGCTCGGTTCAAACAAAAACTTTTATCCTAATCTACGTTTGTTTCCTCGGCCGATATCTAACCTTCTCTCTGGCATTATATATATATAGATATATAGATATACATTTGTTCCTTTGTTCCGCGGTATCGATGAAAAGGCAAAGGAAACGAAAGCTTTGTTTGGAGATATGTCGCGATGTCTGAAAAAAAATCTGATCGACAAGTCGAATTTCCTGCAGTCCGACGGCGTCGAGGGCCGCTCCGAGATAACAAAAGAGAAGAAGAAGAAGAAGAAGAAGAAGAAGGAATCGTAAGGGGACAATGTCCAAGTTACAGGGGTGGGAGGAGGAGGAGGAAATTCAAGGGGGGAATGCAGCCCTGATTCCGTGATACGACACTACACCTGTACGTGCGCCTGTAGCGGAGCGCCGCGATTTCACGGTGACTCGGCGGCCGAGGGTCGCTCGAGGTGGATTCGCGCCCCCTGTCCCCGCCGCCCGCCACCCCCGCGTCAACGATGCCGCGCCGCGCCCCGTAATAAAAGCCACGGGCCGATCCCCCGGAGCCCAAGTCCCGATGGTGGTTAGGCGATTGGACGCGGTGCCACTCGCGCGCCTACCGGCTACGCGGCAGCGACCCGGCCTTCTATTACGATAATTTCCCCGTTGGGACTGCCCCGGACACCTCCTGCACGCAACATCGATTCCCGATCGGCCTTAGCGAGCCCTCGACTCTCTTCTCACATTCGGATTACGGAGCAGATTTTCCGGTGCTCTACATTGATTTGCCCCCAATAACTTACGGGGACGCGCGATTCGCAGTGGCCCGATCGGCAGGTACCCCCCCCCCGTTAAGGGATGGGGGAGCCCGGAAAAGCGCTAAGCCATCGTCGGGGCCAATGAAGAGTGATACCGTCGGTGGAAAAAAGAAAAAGAAAAAGATCCCCCGGGCGAGAGTTTTAAGGTCCGCATAAATCAAGGCGATAAAATGGAAAAGTTACGATAATACAGGGCTTTTAAATGAGTAAGCAAGGAAGGAGGGGAGGGGAGGAAGGAGGAAGGAAGGAAGGAAGGAAGGTAGGTAGGAATGTAGGAATGTAGGAATGCTCGACGCCTCCTGTCGTAATCTGTCATTTTTCCATAATGTACCTTTGGACAGGTCTGGAGGGATTTACGAGCGGCAGATCGGAAGCGGCGGGCAATTAATTTGCCGAGGCAATCGTCCGAGGCGAGTTCGCGCGGCTTCGACAGCTCAAAGATTGCGCGCTCTAGCGGCCGTGGCACCTCCGGACCTCATCGAGCCACGACGACGACGACGACGACGAGGACTACGACGACTACGACGGCCCTCTTCTCTCGTCCATGTGACCATGTCCAAAAGAGAGGATGAAGCTTTAATCCTCTGTTCTTCTGTACTCTAAATACTTTTTAACGTCGGGGGGGAGGGATGGCGGGCCGGGGGACTCGGTTCTGTTACGACCGAAGGATTCAAGGGCCGAGAACGCGCACTCGGGCTCCTCGCAATCGCCGATCTAATGAAGGAAATTCCTCGTTCGGGTCGGCTAATCGAGTACCTCCGAGGAATCGTCTCTACCACTTTCGAGCTCGGGGACCGCGGCGCGGACGTTGCCCACTGATAAAAATGGCCAGCGATGGTTACATGGAGAGAGACAGAGAGAGAGAGAGAGAGAGAGCGTGGAATCGATGACTAAGAAGCTCAATAACTCATAGAAATATTATTAGGGAAAAAGTTCCGTGTACGGCTGGCGATGGAGAGGGCGATGGAGAGGGCGAGGGAGGGGCGAGGGAGAGGGAGATGATATTAATAGACTATCAATTCACTGGAGACTGGCTATCTATTTCCCAAGTCCATTATTTTATAGGAGAATAAAGCATAGTAGGGAGAGAATAGCGTATGCGTAGCCGGGTATTTACTATAGTCGGTATCCTGGTCTCGGTCTCGGTCTCGGCCTTTTCCAAACTCTGGCCGCGCGCTCTGTACTTTATTGCCGTATTAAAAAAAAAAAAAATTCCCTCCTCGATTATGTCGGCGCGATAACCTCGACAGGGTGTCAGGAATGCTCGGTGTCACTCGGTGCTCGTTCGGCCATGTCGAGGATCCCCGAACCGCATATAAATCATTTCGAGAATAGGTGCGAACTCGATGTAACATTTAAGAATAATCATTCGTTGCCGTTTCCGCTATCCTCCTCCTAACCCCCTGCCCTCTGTCCCCTGCCCCCTGCCCCCTATCCGGCTCCGAAAATTTACAAGCGATCAGTCAGCGAGGGGTTTTTACGCGATCCACGCCTCGCGTTACGCTGCTTTCGATGAGCGACTTTGATAAGCGTAACGCGGCTGCTGCCTCCCCCCCTCCCACCTCCTTCTCCCTCCCTCCCTACCCTAACCGTAATTAGCTCGAGCGAGTCCAACGTCACCGTCTCAAATCTCCGACATTTATGCGCCGTCGGGGCTATCAGGCGGGCGAATCGAGGCAACGAATCACCGGCAAACGTCGAATCTGCTCCATTCGGCCGCTCCTCCGCCCCTCTTATCGTTAGAGGCTGAATAGCCGGGACCGAGCCGGGACCGAGCCGAGGCTGAACGGCTGACGTCGGTCATTTGTATTTAAATGCTCGTCGCGGGCAAAAATGCCGGTACCCGCCGAGGGCTCGTTTGTCACGTTCGAGTAGCGACGTAACCGCGGAATGTCGTCCTCGTCCTCGTCCTCGTCGTCGTCGTCGTCGTCGTCGTCGAGGCGAGGGTTGGCAGAGCGGTAACGTTGCGGAAGCGCGGGTGAGAAGGTATATAATTAAATCCCTTGATCCGGTACCGCGGGTGGATCGATCGCCGTGGACACTTGGAATCGCGTTGGGAAGGGAACTTCTTCCCAATACGAGAGGCGGGGAGGGGAGGGGGCGGCGGCGGCGATCGTTCAGAATTCCCCCGAGAGGTGATTATTTCTCTGGCGCGCACGGGACTCGGTACACGCCACGAATAGATTATTAGGCTGTAAATTACCGGGCTCGGGAATTGCGGCGCCGGAGGGGAGGTGAGGGGAGGGGGGTCACGGAAATATTAAGAATGGTACTTGGCGCGGAGTAGCTCCGTGACAATGATGAGTTAGCTTATTCTAATATTCCACGAATGCTCGCGGTTTGAGGTAATTTTAAAAGGTCTCGCGAGCGATTCTACCACAACGAACCCCGCGCTTTTTCCTCTCTCTCTCTCTCTCTCTCTCTCTCTCTCTCTCTCTCTCTCTTTCTCCTTTTCTTTTTCTTTCTTACACAGCTGACATGTATTTATGTCTACTGCGCGATGCGCGGCTTTATTCATCGTATTCATCGCATAGAATTAGAAACCCTTTCCCCTCGACGAATGCCCCGTTTGCCTCCCCCGGGGCCTTGGCGGCGAGCCTCGGAGCTGCCGTTAAATAACAAGCGGCGCAAGGAAAACCGCTCACTGACTTGTTGCTTTCGAGAAATATCCAATAATTCGCAATCACTTCGAGCTGCATCCGCGGCGACAAAAAAAATATCCGTCGCAACTCAAACGATAATTAAGAAGAAAGATGGGACTTCACCCCCCCCCCTCCCAAACCCCTTCTCTTCCTCAATACGCGTCTTCTATAAATATGAAGGGGCTGGGGGGGGGGGACAGCCTTGTGAAAATACTTCGCAAGGGGCCGAGGGGAGGGGATGGGGGGGGGAGAGAGAGAAAAAATTGCATATTCCCGCAACACGGGGATATCGGCTGCGTTTCATTTGAATTCCCTCGAGCGCGCCGATTCTCGGCTGCGATTACGTATGCACTCGTATTCCGCGGCGCGAGCCGTCTCTTTGACTTTTTTTTTTTTTTTGTTTTTTTTTTCGTCTTTTTTTTTTCGACGACGGTGCCGGGCGCAATAACAGCCGCTCTAATCTACGAATGTAAATCACCGCGGCGCGGAGGATCGCTGAATCCCTCGATCGGGCATTAAATACATTTCCACGGTGTCTCGAGAAACAAGCAATGACAATGCCAGGCTAAGGGGTGAGGGGGGGCGGGGGGCATCGCCGATTAGGATCGAGGGGAAGCTGCGGGGAAGCTGCGGGGAAGCTAAAGGACGCCGCGAGGTATGGAAATACTCGGTCGATATTGTGCTAGTGATATTGCGAGTCAGGTACAGGGAGAGAGAGACAGAGAGAGACAGAGAGAGACAGAGAGAAACACTGGGAAGTATCGCGTTTTCCGGGTGTAACCGAGAGTTTCCGAGACCCGGGGAGAAGCGGCCGAGTCTGGAGCGGCACTTCTCCAGTCACTGCGATCCCTCTTCTATAATCGCGAAATAAATAAAGTATAAGGAACAATGTGCGGGGAAAGAAACATCGAGCGGAAATCCGCGGTTATCCGGCGAGAGGAGGACCGAGGTTGGGGGGGTTGGGGGGAGAGCTTAAATCGCGCGGAATGACGGTACCGTTGGACGCGCACGTCGGCAGGAGGCAAGTTGTGCAGGCAAGTCCCGCGCGCGGGTCGAGGAGAGAGAGAGTCCCGCCAACGTATATACGAATATAATTCCGCGACGGAGACGATATCGCCTCGAGGTTAATTTACCGACTGCCGCCGTCCTCTGGTGTGGTGTCGTGTGGTGTGGTGTGGCGTGGTGGAGGGAGTTGTTGGCGGTAGAGGGAAGGGGTAGGGAGAGGACGGGATAGAGGACCGGCTGGAGTGTAGTGGAGGAACGGTACAAGCCACCGGACGAGCCAGCCGGGAGGTTATATTGACGGTGACGAGCGCGGTGGCATTTTAATGCCACGTAGAGGCCCCTCTACGTGCCCGCAATACTTGCCCGCAAATACGTACCCGTAACAGTTTCGCCAATCTGGGGAAAAATTGGCGAGCCTGGCCCCGCTCGGCCGTTAGATAAAAGCATCCACAGTCAAAGCCGTCTTTCCTGACATCACAAGGAGGATTAATTGCTTATAACATAAGCCCGGCACGTGTTTGGACGTAGTTTGTCGGCTCGGAGCCGCGCCAAACTCGAATCCTCGGGAGCGCTCGGGACCGATGGAGTTAAAAAAAAAAAAAAAAAAAAAAAAATATACATAACCCACATATATATATATATATATATTTATGTACATGTACGAAGAAGAAGAAGAAGAAGATGGCGAGGTTGATGATGATGATGATGATGATGATGATGATGATGATGATGAAGAAGCGTAGAAAAGGATAGATTTTTTTGGCCGAGCGGTCGTCGGGTCAGGAGCGGAGTAGACAGGATGACGTAGACCTTAAAAATTTATGTAAATATGGATAGTCGAGTGAGAGAGGCTCGGCCGGGGCTGCGCCCAAGAAATACAGGTTTTTCGTAGAGGCCGTCGCCCGGGAAGCTCGGACCTCGAATTCGTAATGGCTCCGCGGAGAAGCTGCTCCCGGCGAGGGAAAGCGAGGATCGTCCAGGAGCAGCTCCCGAGGGCGGACGAATTCGCGCCGTATAGACTCGTAAGGACAAAGTCGCCCAGCCACGCGGATACACATTCAACCGGTAATTAATCGGGGCTCCGAGTGTTCGTGGGTGGTCCGCCCGTACTCACCCTTACGCGGCTCGTAATGGGCTCGTAATGCAATTAATTACCCCGAGCCTATCGAAATCCGATAGGATATTTCTCTTTCTGGCCATTTACTACTCCTTATTAATTTTTCACGCCTACTTTCATCCAAAGCACATTATTAGCGTACACTTTGTACTCACTCAGCCCCCCCCACCCCCACCCTTCACCCCAATAACCCATTAGTAGGCAATTTTTGACAATCTCCGAGACTGCTTTCTCCATTTCCATACTAAATACGCGCAAAGGCTTAAAAGCTGTCGGTGTCGAAATCGTAAAACCTATTGACACCCACACACACACACACACACACACACACTCTTAGCCGTACGAACGGCCGTTTCAATTCAAGCCGAATAAATTTCCGTTAATCGAATCGCTATTTTCTTTCATGAATACCTTTTTTTTCTTCTTATCCATCCGACTAATCTCCCGTATTTACATTTATCTTACATACGTCCGCGATTGAGTATCAAATTTCTGATCCTAAGGCGTCATATTTTTTTTTATTTTTTTTTTGTTTTGTTTTGTTTTGTTTTTAGAGGTAAAAATGAGGTAAATAAATAAAGGTCGCTTTCTAGTTTCGACAAATTGCTTAAATAACCATCACCTTCGTTTTTACTTTTCAAAATCAAAATCTCCCTGTATCTCGCATCAAATCTCGGATGCTATTCGTCTCTTCTTCTCTCCTCCCCCCCCCACCCCCAACCCGTTTGTAAACATACCGATCGTTCGAATCGTACGAAGAAGAAGAAGAAGAAGAAGAAGAAGAAACTTAGAAATATTATATGGCTTGAAAATTTTCAGAATTTTAAATGCATTATTAATTAACTCTTTAAGAACTATAGTTGAAAAAGAAAAAAAAGTCTTCTATCCCTGACTAATGATATTCTTATACGTGGACGTTCTATCCATAATAGATTCGTATACATTGTTTATTCTTGGAATGAAATATCGATCGATCGAAGTCACGAAAGTCGATCGATTTAAAGGATAAGCACACAATGTTGCTAACCATTATTATGTTAATAAAAACAATGATATAATAAAGTTTTAAGGCTGTGCTTTTAAGGATGATGAGGATGATGAAGATGATGAAGATGATAAAGGAAGAGCGAGCGACAAATGATCTACGTCTCTGGCGCACATGTCAAATTTTCATGTTTACAACGAATTATCGTATAATTACGCTTACGTAAGTACGTAACGTTTGACTGTCACCGAAAGGCCGATTGTTTGCATATCGTGTAATAATTTTTTTTTTTTTTTAATGAAGTACGTCACGAGCCGTAGTACGGGGCAGCAGTAAGTAAGTAGCTTGTTTTATTAACGTGTCCGCGACGCCGCAACGTATTATTAGTGCAGGAATTTTCTCAACAATGATACGTAAGATCAAGGGAGTTATTTTTTTTATATATCTTCTCTTTTTTTTTTGTTTGTTTGTTATTTAACGCTAATGCATATATTACCCAATGTATTTTCTCATATCGATGTTTTTCTTCTTTTTTTAAAAAAAAAAAAAAAAAAAAAAAAAAAAAAATTACAGACCATCAAGGAGACCAGTTGTTTTTTATAACTAATGCGATGTAACGTAAAATCTGAAATAATAATTATGAAATTCAATTACATGTAGCAATAACGTGGATAATTTATTACCGACAATTTGTCTATCGTGCACAATGCTCATTTAAAGCTCATCGTTCACTAAGAGCTTCTGCATTGCCGACATATCATTATTATTATTATTATTATTATTATTATTATTATTATTCCTTCAGTCGCTTTAAATGTCTTGTTTACTTACAGCCCGGTGCGATCTACTTTGCGCACTGCGTATACGTTGCGTGTATATATATATATATATATATTTAGATATATTTATATATATATATATGTATATATATAATCGAGGGAATGCCGCGGATTGACGGGCGGATGGAAAATGCCGGTAGAAACCGCTGGTGGCCTTTCACAAAAATAAAGTACACGAGGCAATAATAATTGGTAATCGTGTAAATTGGTGGCTGTAAAACGGTAGGGGGAGGGGTGGGGGTGGGGCTTTAGCAATGAAATAAGAATATATATATATGTATATATATATATGTTATTCCTTAACGATAATCCTTAATGGTAATAATATAATTTCCGGGCATTGAAGAGCTTATCTGCAAATGACGTCGACGTAAGTGAGGCGAAGCCGATAAGTCAACAAAGGAGCGGGGAAATATTACGAGGAGCCTGCAGGACGGGTTATTGGGGTAAATACGGGATGAGTAATCGAGCAGTCTTAATTATTATGTCGATCCAGGAGGACTACGAATGTGCATCTAATTCTGATTTCGTGATTTCGAATGCGAGGTCGGAGTTTCGGCGGGGGGGGGGGGGTCGCGGAAACACCCGGGGCGATCGGCGATAATGAAGCTCTCGTGCGCTGCTGCTCGCGGATGACGTCGGGAGGTCGGAGTCAGGGAGGCCGGGGAGCAGCGCGCGATGGATCGAGAGCCGGTGTCGGTACGTAGCGGGAGGGAATCCGTCCGTAGCTGGAGGACTCGGGAGTCGAGGAAGCCTCCCTCCGGCCGCCAACGGAATGCAATGGATTAGTTTTTGCTGGCGGTAGTAACGGCTCGCCCGGATGCGCGATACGCCGAACGCGGGAGCAAGTAAGCTCTAGCCGACGGAGGCATATCCCGTTACCCGAGCACCGGCTACTCTCCCATTCGTATAAAACAATCCCGTCGGATCCCATTATCCTGTTCGTTTTGCAAATAATTTTATTTCGGTTCGTCAGACCTCTCCGCTCACCACCCCTCGCTCACCCCTCGCCTCCACCCCGCCCCCCGCCACTCGCCCGATGCAAAGACTTTAATCGCCCATATCAATTAATTAATTAATCAATCAATTATGAAGGACAGGAAGCCCGCGAGCCTCTGGCATTCGATTATCCCCTCCAGTCGTGCTTGTAAAAGTCGTCGATAAAAAAGTAATAGATTCCGTAAGAGTGCCCGGCGAGGGGCTCGCTCGGTCCCAGCTCGGTCACCGCTCGGTCACCGCTCGGTCACCGCTCGGTCAAATACGTCCCGCTACAACAACAACAACAACAAGAAGCTTGCGATTAATACGCGCGAGTCTAGCTGGGGTTGGAGGGGGGGTGGGCGGAATACGTATAAAGAAAGAAAGAAAGAAGGAAAGAAAGAAAGAAAGAAAGAAAGAAGAAAAACGAAGATCTTTCTTTAAATCGTAATGGGAGAAAGTTCAGTTGAGTTTCCGAGCTACGCTCTCGTTGTAAATATTGTTCCCGGGAGAGTAATTACCGCTCGGGAAAGTAAGTACCGAGCCGAGCTTGAGCTCGCGTCCGTGTGCGAGGAGAGAGCGGCGAGGAGCGCGCGGGCCCTCGATCGGGGCGCATAAATCCGTTTTGACTGGAAGCCGAGCATTATAAGTAGAACGATAAATAAATTTGCGGAGATGAAAATTTAACGATCCCCATCTCGGCTCATCAAAACTGTATATTTTCCCTGTAATTGTTTCGCTGGCCGGGCGTTTCCCTCCTACCCGCACACGCACGCAGGCACGCAGGCACGCAGGCACGCGCACACTCACACGCGCACGCAGGTACGGTGGCACGGAGGTACGGTGGCACGGAGGGCCGTGCCGGAGGATCCAGCCATTTATTAGCGGCTAATAAACGACTGCTCGCCTCCGACGAAGCCCGTCACAATCGCTAACGGAATAAGCAGTAATTCACACGCCTCGTCCCAACGCGATTATTACGCTTCCCTCCTTCGTTCTATACTCTTAGACGACTCGCGCCTGATAAATGTCCCGAGCGACGCGTGTCCCACTTCCTTCCCCCATACCCCGACCCCATTAACCCGCCACCCTCTCTCTCTGTCTCTCTCTGTCTCTCTCTGTCTCTCTCTGTCCCGATCCCGCGAGTAACGAAAAGGAAATCCCGACGTCTGATGTTGAGTTGGTGGGAACGGGTGGGAGGGAGGGGGGGCTTCCCTTAGCGAGTCACCGGATTTCCAATGGGAGCCGCCCGTCCTTCGGATTCTATATAATTCCTTGAAGCACAACACGTCGTCGTTGTGCTCGACGCGCCTCGTTTGATAATTACGCGGTAGCGTTACCCTCCTTCGGAAATATTACGAGCCGCACGCGGCTCTCTATTACGGCTTCGTTATACAGGCTAATTGCGATGCTATTTGTAGAGAAGTACTCGCGTGCGCGTGCATCTGGCCAATCGTATGGAATCCCACTGCGATAGAGGCAACTCGCAATTTATCAATTACCATCGCACTCGGCTAGCCCCCCCCCCTTTTAACTTTATTCCAACCTCCCCTCATCTCCTCTCCGCCCTCCGCCCTCCGCCCTCCAGCCCTCCGCCCCCCGGCCCTCGCGCTACGTCACCGCCCCCGCCTCCCAATAACCCACGGGCCCCAATAACCTACCGCTCCCTCTTACGTTCCCCCTCGCCTTTAACAATTAAGGTTTATTTTTTTATTTTTTTTTTTTTTAATTTTGTTATTGCTGTTGTTGTTGTTGTTGTTGTCAAGCTTATCTCCTGCATTAATAGCATTATTATGCTAATGCCGGCGATTGAAATTAAGATTTCTTCGCTTTTTATCGGAGGACGAATCTCTGGGGGCTACTCCCGCTCCCGCTCCCGCTCCCGCTCCCGCTCCCGATCCTCGTATTCCTCGTATTCCTCGTAAAAGGCTAACCTCGGCAAAATCGCTCGCTTTAACTTATGATTCACGAATTATAAAGAAATATTCTTGCGAACGAGTATCAAGAGTATTTTTTTTGTTTTTTTCTTCTTTCTCTCTCTCTCTCTCTATCTCTCTCTTCTTTTCTTCTTCTTCTTCTTCTTTTCTTTGTCTTTTCTTTGTCTTTTTTTTTTTAATGTAACTGTTAAGGTATCGTCGGGCATCATTTGCCTTTTAAGCAGAACTTCTTTCCCGCGCTCTGGCGAAACGCTTGAAAATTTGCGATTCGAGCCTCGCTTATCTAAAATTATCTAAAGCCCCCCGGCTCTCATGAACGATTCCCTAATAATTGTAATAAGAAATGACGAAGGGGTGACGAAGGGGTGACGAAAAACGAAACGTTTTCGTACGCAGTGGACGGACGGGATGAGGTGAGTGAAGAGGGTCGGGAAGAGGTCTGTCGGTACGACGCGGACGGCAATCACTTATTATTATTATCAATTAGAATTTATGCATTAACGTGGTTGTAGGTGGTGCCGCGTGGACGTTACGTGTCGTCATTCGTAACGCGCAGCCAGAATAAGTAATCCAGATACGACGAAACCTTGAATTTCTTTTTTTTTTTTTTTTTTTACAAGCTACGCGAGCGCCTCGGGACTCGCTCGGCTCCCCAAGTTCCCCTAGATCCGCGAGAGAGCCGCTTCGGTGTCTCGGGCGTCTAGCGTCGGCTCGCCATTTCCGGGTTAAAGACCTTTCGGTTTCGTTTTAAAAGTTAAATGACTACGGGAGCCCGGAGCTCGTGAAAGTTCTTAACGAAATGAAAACCGAAATATTCAAAAGGGGCGGGCAGATCGGTGACTACGCCGCGTACCAGAATTATCACTTTACCTACAACTTGGGTTTTTGTCTTTGTTTTTGTTCTGGTTCTGGGCCTACAACGTACCTACAACGGTACCTACAACGTACTCCCGGTCGGTCTCGGAGGTTACTTAAAAGTTCGTAATTAGCGGATCCCGAAGGGCAAGAGACGAAAAGCTGGATAATAACCGACGATCGGGGCCCGTCATCGTTCACCCGTCATTGAAGAGACGCAATTGAGTGCAATTGGATGAGTACGGGAGATCCAGGGGCAATCGGAGCTCTTTATCGGTGAGCCGCGCTCGAGTCTCGCGGGCGTAAAGAATTGTATTTATCGCTAGGCGAAGCGACTCGCCCAGAGTCTAGAACATCGTACGTAATACATCGTGATTTGCAATTTCAGAAGAAACCTTGCTGCCTTGATTGACTTGAAATAAAAAAAAAAATCTACAAGACTATTAATTTTATTCGCTCGCGTGTGCGAAAAATCGTCGTGTTTGCACGGGGTCGGACAAAAACGAAGGAGGTGCACGGGGAGGTGCACGGGGAGGTGCACGGGGAGGTGCACGGGGAGGTGCACGAGGGAGAGAGAGAGAGAAAAAATCTACGGTATTTGCGATCCGTTGCTCGAAGCCCTTAATGCGCCGGGCGAATTAATTAAAAATCTCAAGAGCGAGGAAATCACAGGTACGTCACTGGATGATCGTCGACAATTGGTTTTGTAAGAATTCGCGGCAGCCGACATCGAGCCAACGACTCCGATCCACCAATAACCTCCAGGGCCTACCCGAGCCGGCTTTAACGAAAATACGGGAGAACCGCGATCGGGCGGCTGAGACATTAGGTCACGTTAGGATACGTTGTGGCTACCCCCCCCCCTCCCTCCCCTCACCTCCCCTCACCACCCCTCACCTCCCCGCCTAGGAATGCAGCGTTAATTTCGCTTGAGCCGGCTAACCTCGAGCGGGGACGATTAACGCTCTCCTGGTGAGTAGGGACGGCGGTGAGCGGTGAGCGGGGACGAATCGGGGACGGATCGGGGACGGATCGGGGACGGATCGAGGACGGATCGAGGATGGCTCGAGGACGATTGGCGTCGCGGCCGTAAAAATATAAGCCTGAAAGCACTCGCAATGAGATAATGAGTTATAAGTCGATGGGAGCGCGTAATGGGCCGCCGGATAGGTATGCGTGTCTAATACGAGGGTCCCGGCCCAAAAGCATTGATCGATCGTTTCTCTCTCTCGTAGCCCCTTGCCACGGCGTCCACTCGATTCCTTACTTAATGGGCCCGAAGACAAATTAGAATTTCGATTGTAAATTGCCGTCCGCCGAGTCCCACGTAGACGACACGGGCGGGAAGGGGGAGTCCCGTCCCGTCCCGTCCCGTCCCGTCCCGTCCAGCAGCAGGTCGATCCAGCAGACGTCCCGACGGGCTCGCCGACTCCTAGTTCTCGGCCCGAGCTTCTTATTCAATCGTTTCCTGTCCCCGTCGCCGCTTCCACGACGGCCTTTCAAAGTTATTCCTATTTACTTCTATTTACTTTTCGAAACGCTTCGGCCCCGATTCATATGACGTAACGGACCCGAGCTCTTCCATCTGATGTAAGGCGTAATTTTTATGCCTCGGGATAAATAACTTTATTTCTTTCCGATCGAGCTCCTCTCTCTCTCTCTCTCTCTCTCTCTCTCTCGCTTACGTTATTTTCAAAGTCCATTGCGCAACATTATTATACGTCGAAATACATAATGTACTGTATAATTATTTTTTTCGAGTTACAATTTCTATAAGAATTTTTCATTTATTCTGCATTCCTGTGTGTGTGTGTGTGTGTGTGCGTATACTCGTCATTTTGTTGGCTCAGTCGTCTTCTAAGGCCATTAGATTTCGGCGTTTGGAATTATCGTGTTAGCTCTCCTTATCATGTTCATACACACATAGTCCGTATACACAGCGCTAAAAGATTTTTTTTTTTTCTCACACGGGAATATTTCTTTGGAACGAGTCTCCCCGTCCATTATATCTACGTTTTATCGGAGGAAATCAATGCCCGTTTCGTAATATGCTAAACTAACGTATTTGTTATTTTATTTATATACCTGATTATCGGATAATCCGTATACCCTATGCTACAATCTCATCGACTGCAATTACAATAATACATATAAACGGAATACCATTCTCTTATAGGCAATGGCAACGATAAGAACACGAAGAAGTGTAAAATAAAACGTAAAATCACGTTTAACAACCGAAAACCTTATATTATCACGAAATACTTTATTATTAAGACGGTTGCATTGTAAACTGTGTCTCTCTCTCTCTCTCTCTCTCTAACTCTCCTCCCGCATCCACGCACACTCATTCGCAATACACGCACGGCCTGTTTTATTCAATTTATGCCTGCATTAACATTTACTTAAAAAGGGGTCGTTGGAGCGCCGAGTTATAAATAAAATAAATAATAAAAATGTATTAATAGAAGCTTTGTCTTGCAACAAAGTCGACAACTTACAGGATTTATATTGAGAAGCTATCAATATCCAAGTAATTGTATAGGTAAATAGACAAATATTGATGCATCGAGTTATGAATGCGAAGCCTTGAAAATTGTGAAACATACGACGAGCTGCGAGGATCTTAAATTTCCATTCCATTAAGCTTCTCACATTAGATGAAGACAGTCCCTAGACGAAAAAGTCGAGAGAGAGAGGGAGGGAGAGAGAGAGAGAGAGAGAGATGGGCGATCGAAGCGGAGCGTTTAAGTAATTTGGAGTTACTCTGGTATTCTGTCAATTAAAAAGTGCACTCGCAGCAAGAGGATTATCGACAAATAATGCTTGAACGGAGGTAAGAAAGAGAGAGAGAGAGAGAAGAGAGGGATGGCAGAAGGTCTCGTAAACGTCTCAATAATTCCAAAAAAGGATTTAACGTCCTCGGCAAAATGAATATTTGAATGGAGAGTGGATTTAAATGAAGAAACAGTTGGCAGCGAATGAGGCGTGGATGAAAAAGAGTTGGTGGACTGCCTGGCTGTTCAGTATGGGAGGGGATCAGGAAAGGGGGTGGGCGGGGGTAGTGAGCGAGAGCGAGAGGTAGAGAGAGAGAGAGAGAGAGAGAGAGAGATGAGAGGAGAATGCATACGCGCAAGTGTAATAGAAGGCCGAGGATTCGAATTCCAACGGGAAGCGCGAGAGGAGGGAGATGGTCGGGGAAGGGTTCTCGGCCAGCAGGATCCCGTGGAAAATGAGAGAGATAATGGAATTTTGAGCGGGAAGCTACGTTTCTCCGTTATCAGAGTCCAGTCCTCCATTTTCCCGAGAGAGCGTCTCCGTAGCTTCCTCCGGGACGGAAGGGAGCGCGAGGCACAGGAGATAGGCCGGATCCAAAAACTCGGGATATTCGACGAAAAGGTCGGCTTCTTCGGTCCGGTAGATGGAGGGCCGCGATGGAGAGAGGGGTGAGGGGTGGGGGGGCGCACGGGTATGGAGGGAGGAGATGAGGAATGAAGGAGGAAGCGAAAGGAGAAGGAAGAGAGGGCCGAGTCAGCCTGGGAGAGATAGTGGTCGCTGACCCTCTCGGAACGTTGACTCCGTGCACTCGGTCCTCCTCCTCCTACTTTATATTTCTGTACTCTCTCTCTCTCTCTCCCCCCCCTCCCGTCCCTCCGTCCTCCTGCCACTTCCCCGAGACCGCGTCCACCTCCTCCGGCATCCCGCGCAGCTCTCGCCACCCTCGAAGCGGCCAACCGGACCGGGAGCACTCGACGTGTCTACCTGTGCAGCCTAGGCTTCGCGCGGACCCGCGCGAGACCTCGTCTAACGTACCCCCTCCGCCCTTCCCTTCCTAGGTACCCGTGCCCCCCCCCGCCCCAACCTCCTCGCTCGCTCCTTGCCCAGCCACCGCGCTCTATCTCGCTCGCCCGGTCGTTTGATCTCGGGAGTTGCCGCCACCGTTGCCGCCTCGGCGTCGCGCCGCCGATCGCCGCCGACAAAAATCCTCCGCTCTGCTTTCCCTCCCGTCCTCCCGTAGGGCTTGGTTTTTCTCCGGAGCCCCCGCCGGCTTTTCTTTTAACTGCGGCTCTCTCGAACGAACGAGCCCGACGCCGCTCCCGTAGCTCCTTTGGCTGGCCGACTTCGGGAGCCCCCGACCGACCGACCAACGACCAACGACCAACGACCGTCACTAAGCGACCATCCTCGACAGCTACTGGACACGTAAACGTCAATGGACATTGGGCTTATCGGCGCGCTCACCTTTATCCAAACCGAATCTCCTTACCGATTCGTCCCTCCGCCAAAGAATTTATACGTCCCGAGGCAGGGGCACCCCCACCGACTCTCGATTATTTACTTTTCCTCGAACGCCGGCTCCGTCGCTTTTTGTTACGCTTACCTCTCCCGCCCCTCCTCCTCCTCCTCCTCCTCCTCCTCCACCGTCCCCAATAAGCCGGGCAGCATCCTTCTCCCGCTAGCCCCTTGGTCATAAAAATTTACACGCGTCAGCGTGTGCGCGACCACGACTCCTCTCTTCTCCTACATTAAGACTAGAGAGAGAGAGAGAGAGGGGGAGAGAGAGAGAGAGGTAGAGGCCGTGTCTTTAACAACGAATTCTTAAGTTTAGCGGTTAAAATTAAAATCGAGGACTTTACCACACTGCCTTGAGATTTTCTTCTAGAAAAAAAGCACTCGCCACCCCAATAACCCCTCCTCCCTACGCTAAAATGTAAAGCATTTGCAAGCCCCTGTCGCCGCTCAGCAGCTCGCGATCGGCACTCAGTCGAGGAAGGAGCGAGGCGCACTCCGTGTTAAAGTAAATTTTAAATATAATCTGACAATCTGACAATCTGACAATCGGCTTAATCGCGGCAACGGAATACGGCCTAACGAGATAATCGAAATGCGACGTCCAAGTGCGCTCGGATAATAATATCGTCACATAACTCTAGTCGATCGGCTAAATTAAGCGGCCCGCTTATGGTCTTCGATCTAATAAACAGCTCACGTGTAATTTTTCTGCAAAATTAAAATTGATTTTCATTCGGGAATTGCACGTGCCACTCACTCGCTCTCACTACAGCCAGCGATAATTAAATCCGACATTCCGAGCGCTGATTCAATATCCGATAGCCCATCAGCACGTTAAAAATATTAATATTAATATTAATAATAATAATAATAAGAGTAATAGTAGCAATAATAATATTAATACCAATAAGAAGAAGAAGAAGAAGAAGAAGAAGAGAAGAAAGAGAGAGAGAGAGAGAGAGAGAGAGAGAGAGAGAGGAAAAAACGTAAGTAACGGTAATTTCGTTAATGGTTTGGAATTGATTCTACTTTTATTTGAGATTGGAGTATCGGCGAGCGCGAGGGCGATAACGTTATCGGCTTGAAGAAATCGATACCATATTTCATGTTTATTGTACGTTGTTTAAATTATAAGTTCTTCAACCTGCACAGATTATCAATAAGCGCGAAAGAGAATTATCAACAGCGGACTGGTCTATGTGCAATGGGAGTAAGTGTGATCTCGGCATGAAAAACAAGAAGTTTATTTGCCAGCGATTACAACGTCATCCGCGGAATCGGAATCATCGATTGTGACTGATCGACGAGTGTGTCGGTGGCTGGCTACTTGACAAACACGACCTTGATGATCTAGAAGAAGTGGGAGGAAAAGGGTCGATCGACGGTCGCCCGTCGGCTAATAAAATCCTTATTCGTGTATATAAATTGCAGGGGGCGCAGGGGGATGCACTGTGCACTCGCGCGGTGAGATCCAAGGCCCAGTGATCCATGTAGCTCGAAGAAGGATTAAGAGTTTCGCGGTGATGGAGATTATCGGGTGGAGAGCATAAAATCAATTAGGCCGAGTGGCTAAACCTTTACAAGGGCGAGGCTCCCGAGCGACCGCGCGTCCCCACCCCCCCTCTCTCTCTCTCGCCGTCGAAGCGAGGATTCCGTTCCGCAATCCGGAGCTTCCGGCACGCGTTCCTCTCCGTCGTTCCGCGCCATTTTCCAAAGGCCCGCGAGATCGAGCCGTCGCGCGTGGGAATCTGAAGTGACCCCGGCGAATCTCCCCGACCCGGACCTCACAGACCATCCGGCAATTAAGAGATTAATTAAGAGTCGCCGTCCCTTAAAAATACTGCCAAGCGTGATTATTCAGCGAAGGGAAGGGGACGAGGGGGGGGAGGATCTTCGGTGATCAGCAGCGGGGGATCGAGTGGGGATTTCGCCGACTAGCTTAGCCGACGCTATTTCGGTTAAAGCCGATCCGAGACGAGAATTTTACCAGGGCGTTCATGCACCTCCCGAGTCATTGGGTAAGACTCGTACGTTCAATGGGATCGCACGTGACGAGAGCTCGACTTATTTTACCAGCTTGCCAGTCCTCGGCCAGCTCGTCCGGAATAAATACACCTCTTCCGTCCTTCGAGATCAAATAATAATGGCTTTTAATCAGAAGTCGGACTCGGCCGGGCGAGGGGTTATTGGGGTTATTGGGGTTATTGGGGTTATTGGGGGTTGGGGGTAGAGGTAGAGGTGGAAAGTAGAAAGCGCGGGGTGATTTGGGTGAAGGTGCAGCGAATACCCGGTGCGGCTAATTGCTACCGCTGCTAACAATTTTCAAACGTACGTGGAGGAAATGCAAGGATCAAGGGGGGAGGAGAGAGAGAGAGAGATAGACTCGAAACGCTCGTAGGACGTAAATTGCCCGGTTGATTGCGACCTACGGATCGAGTAAAAGGCGATTGCTCTCGAGAGACGTTGCCAGCCTGGTCCACGAGGATCCCGTGGACGGCTCTATCTCGCGACTCGCATCCAGAGCACGAGGAAGCCGGAATTCAGGCGAGAAAATGTCCCCTCGCGTACCGATAGGCTCCTTACGATTAAAGCGATCCTATTCAAGCCAATTAAAGCTTCGGTCTGATGAGATTCAGTCTTGACCTGCTTTTGGATCTGCTCCCTCGCCAATACAAATACCGCGTCGTAGATCGCCCGACTGTCGGAGCTTTCGGGTATGCGCTCGTACTTCGGGACTGCTTCGCTCGCCCCCGCAAAGCCCTATCGATATTGTAAGGATATAAGACAACTCGGCGCAATAATCTGCGAGAATTAGCATTAATGGCCGCCGAGTTCAGCTTTGGGACGGGGACCTAAGCTCCGAGTTTAATAACCGGAATAAAGAAAGCCACCGTCGATTGTGGTCGACTGTGTAAAAACGGCCCCGCTGAGAGGAGGGGAGGGAACGGGGGAACGGGGGAACCGGGGGATGGGAGCCAGGACGAGGATCGCATAACGGCATCCGAACACTTTGTCCAGTTTTTAGTCTACATGCCATTAGCCACAGCTTCCTCGATCCTCTCCGCGCTCCTCTGCACCCGGCGCGTCATCGTCGGGCCAACGATCCGGGACACCGGTGCCACGTCCGCCGCCTCCAAGCCTATTTACATCTCCATGCCGATGTCTTTGCGGAATTTAATTATTTCCGCCTTGTACGTTTGACATTTTGCGGCCTCTCTCTCTCTCTCTCTCTCTCTCTCTCTCTCTCTCTCTACCTTACTTCTCGGTATCCGCGCTACGCTACATTACGGACTCCCGAGGATTCCGGCCAGAAGTAACGTCGGATTTCGTTAAAAGCACTCGGCCGCCTAAACCTTAAACTGCTTTTAAAAAGCTTCCAACGCTTCTTATGACGATCAATAACCCCAATAACCCCAATAACCCAAGCCCAACCATACTTTCAATGACATCCTGCATAGATTCATAAAAACTGGAAGTCTCTCTATACGATAATACTTTATATCCTTCTTCTGTGTATACTACCACTACCACCACCACTACTACTACTACTACTACTACTACTACGTAAAATTTATGCACCTTAAGATGTTTGGGAGCTTTCTTCCCTTTTTTTTTTTTGTTTTTTTAAGAGCTGCGACTGAGTACATTATCTGTATAAAATTTTATTATACCATAGGGACGACCGTATTTCCAAGCCGTTACATCGACGTGTTACCGAGCATTGCATCGGGCCTACTTACAACGGCCATTCGCATCCTTATGATTATTGTTCAGGATATAACGAAAATAATTTACTGTACGACTTAATCAGAGCTACATTAAATCATTATGCATACATACATACTTATACGCAGATATAATACATTTCTACCTGCAACAACATAAATTAATATATATATATATATATAGATATACGAAGATCTGCATAAGATTGCGGTCACGATCGATAATAAATGACGAGAGATTCAGCTACGGATCAAACGACCATTACGCTAATACCTCATTCGTACGTAAAAATGATTGCGAGACGGTAATTGCAGTGCTCGAGGTAACGATAGATCAGTATTAGAAATTAGAAACGATTGGCTTATTTATCAAAGTCCGACAATAAAGGTAATTTGGGTGCTTGCGTCGATAAAGCAGCGCTGCGATACCGGCGGGCGGAGGATCTGTTTTATCGACGTGCTAGTCACACGGAGACAAGACGAAAATGAGAATCTGTGGAGAGCAACAGTGACTCTCAACTATCTTCAACGAAGCTGTTATCGTTATTGTTATTGCGATTATCAAGTCTCGAGGAAATCATTCTTAATGTCTCAAAATTTTCTGCCTTCATAAAATATGGCCGTTAAAGAGAAGCAAGGAGACTCCGCGGAAGAAATTGAATGGAATGTGGAAAATGAAATTCAGTTGTTCTTTGCTATGAACGGCCACAAGCCAGTTGGTGAGGAACTATTTTGTTTTCTTTTGACCGAGTTTCTCTTAATTGAGGTTATGCTTCCAATAAAAATCTTATTTATATAACAATAATAATGATTATTATTTTACATCTCTCAACACAATTGCCTGTTCTCACGTATTACGCACGTCCACATGCGTCATTAATAATTCTGTGCCCTTTATTTTTTAAGGTGTAAATAAATACTTTCACATGGTTTGCATTTGGGAAAAATTTCGTGCTGCAATACATAAAGATGTATCCTTAAAAGCTATTTGGGATCATCTAAAGTCTATGTACGATTTAATGACATTGGTATGATTCTCTTTCCTTATTCGTATACTACTAGTGCATATTACATATGCAACGCTAAGCAACAATAAAATGTTTACAGATTGTTGTAACCTCATTAATTAGTTTATTTTATACAAGACAATGCTGTTTTGAGTAATATATTTAAAAAAAATTTTCATTTATATATAATTAACAAGTTAATCTGGTTTATAGGACGATATGGAAGATGTGCCTTTTCCAAGTAACGAAACAGATTTTCTATTACCTGAAAGCGAATTTTCAGAACTTATGAAATCTCGTAAAAAAGAGGAAAGTGACACAAAGCCCAAAGAAATAAAGGAAAAAGTCAAGGAAATTAAAAAAGAAAAAGAAGTCAAAGAAGTGATAAAGAAAGAAATAGTTCTTCGTGATACGAAGACTGTAAAAGAAGTGGAAAGGAAAAAGGAAGAGGTTAAGAAAGTAGTAAAGGAACCAGAATTAAAAAAAGAAAACAAACAAAGAGAGACAAAGGAAATTAAAAAAGAACAGAAAGCTACCAAAGGTCGCCTTAAAGGAAAAGAAGAACCAGAAGATACTGGTAAGAATCTCACTTAATTATACAAAATAAGCTCAAGGCTATACATTTTCTTTTATATATGGAAAGGTAAGCGTATATTAAATTAATTAAAATAACTTTATAAATTAGATTTATGTACAGTAATTATGTACAGCAATAATTATTAAATTTATTATTTAATCTTATTTTATTTTACTTCTTTATAAACTATTGCAAACAATATTTGAAGTCTTGCAATTTTTAAAATTAATATTTTATGTAAAGAACAAATTTCATAATTTTTAAAGAAAATGTAAATACTTGATACAGCGAATGGATTGTAAAATATAAAAATTGTTTAGCGAAAAAAGTACTTTAAGAAACAAGTTTACATTCAATTATTATTTTTAAAGGTCCTCCAGTAAAAAAAGAACGTAAAGATTCTGAATCAAATCGCGAAAGCCTAAAAAGGGCATTAAAAAGACCTACAAGGCAAAGCATTGATAGCACTTCAAAGGCTTCACCAAGTCCAAGAGATACTCCTCCTCCAAAACGTAGAAGAATATAAATAAATCTTTTATATTCAAAGTTTATATAACATTATTTAATTTCGGTTCCTATATAGTTCAACACTTTCTTATATAAAGAGCTAATACACAGTTATTTTTATTGTGAATATTATCATTGCATACCTTCATCATAAAAATGTAAGTTACATTGTAAATAAATTATCATAATTTTTCTAATCAAATGATTAAAAGGAATTAATGTTGATTAATTTAATGCCCCTGTTTGTATTATTATATAAAAATAAAAACGTAAACTAAATATAATGCTGTGTAAAGCAATGCATTAATCTACAAAATTCGTTCGGTAAGCAGCAATCGCACGGGGATAAAAATAATGAATAAAAAGTAAATTAAAAAAAAGTTGGCTGGCGGTCAGAATAACTGTTATATAAATGTAATGGGAATTTGTGTAGGTGAATTAAAAAATAAAATCCCTTTTATGGGTTACCAGCAAATGTTTATTCCAAATAGAATAGCACTTATTCTCGGTAAGCTTTCAGACAACAGTCTTGTCTTGTACAGAAAGTACCAGGACTCAGTAAAACGGTGCATTTTACATTCGTAACTTAAGATACGCTGTAGACTCAACGAATTCACAATAGCTGATAATGTAAGTCCATAAAAAAAAAAAAAACACGTTGATTAACCTGCAAGAAAGAAACATTGGTTGATGACATTAGAATGCGCTTATAACCTCAAAGGCGGTACAGTAGCTTATTAACGAGTGCCCTCGTGCAATAATAAAAATCGATATTGACGAGCGTACCCTGACCTCGAGCTAATAATTATAATTATAAGGATTGTAATTACTTATATAAAAGCGTGGTCGGGGTCGGAAATATGTCTCATCGTAGTCTTCTCGCTTCGCGCTCGGATTCGAGTAAGGTTAGGAGGTCACCTTCCCGCACCGGTCCCTTCACATTTCTAATAATTTGCCGGTTCTCCTCCCCGAGGAACTCGACCTTCACCTGCGTACACTGGCCCTGCGAGCCGGTGCGCCCGAGGACTTTGATAACGCGCGCCAGGACGACGGGTTTCTCCATTCTGCTTTCACGTGGCTACCGATAGCAAAAGATTCCTTCCCGGAAGTGATCGAGCCAGCGGACATGCGCCTCTTCCAGGCGATCACCGAGCTGATCAAAGCAGAGAGCTACGCCGAGGAAAATGGTGGTCACTTAGTAACGACGACGTCGTCCAAGTGAGTGTATATTCAATTCCCCGGGCGAATGCAAAATTTGCGCTCCTTCAAAGGAATTTCGCTGTCGATCACCTTATTCTTTATCCTCTACGTCCTCCCGCGTAGAGGATCTTTCTAATGGAAATTCTTAATTCAATTTTTAATAACAATCCGGATTATAGATTAAAAAGTTTTAAAAAAATTCCTTATCCCTTGAGCGATTTAAAGAAGGATATTAAATTTTAAGTAAGTATACTCGACACATTTATTGTTAATAATTTAAATTACTTCTTCTTCTTCCTCTTCATATAATTATAATTATTATCAAATTGTATAATTAAAAATTAATTTTATAATATATATATATATATATATGCTCAGACTTGTCGGAATTTTTCAAATTTTATCCAACGTCAATAAAGAACAAATCGTGTAGCGAATAAAGTTCAGAATATTTACAATAATTTTTAAAATTGCGTTGTTCTTTTAAATTTCATACTACTTCATTTTATATTTTATATGAAATTCATTCATATTTTAACATTTATATTAATTATCAAACACAATCAAATACAGATATAAAAGACATTAATATTAAAATAGTCTTTATCATATATATTTCTATATTAAGCAATTATTATTTCCTTATTATTCTTTTATAATTGTAAGCTCCAATATTTTTATTGCCCCGTTAAACCCAAGCATTTTAATGTACCATTGCAATTTAATTTTTATTTGTAAAATTAATGAATTTATTAACTATACTTATAGTCTAAATTGGTACTGTTTTAATATTGCCTTCGTTGGATATTTAAAATATTTTGCCAACGGTTCAAGAAAAAGTGACTTTAATTGATTTAAGAATGTAGAGAATGTCATGACTCGGTTCATTTTCACTATCTTATGAATAATTTTTATTTTTCTTTCATCATTATTATTTATTATCGAAAATTTGAAAAATCAAATTAGATTAAGATAATACAAAAGAATTAAACAAATTATATAAATATATTGAATTTCAAAAAATTTCTATTATTACAAAGTGATTAACGTTATTAATAAAATATTTATTAATATGGACGGTTTGGTTCGAAAAACAATAAGAGCAATGCCTAATGATCGTTCACTTTTCTTATACGCTCTAATAAAATATTGCACAAAATAGCTATAAACGCTTAAGTCTAAATATTGAGAATATTTATATTTAATTGCTTAGATTTTCTAATTAATTAAAGGGCGGATGTGAGGAAGTTTGTTAAACTTTTAAAACCAAAGCATTAGAGAAGTATAATAAAATCAAATCTATATATATATTTTTTTTTTATTTTGTAATTTACTTTAATAATATTATTATTTGAACGCAGCATTCTCCTTTCACTATAAACGTTCCTTTTTTTTTTTTAACAACATTTTTAAAAACGAAAATATAAATCAATTAAAATAATAATTATAAAAAAGAAATCTTTTACAATAACTAATTCAAAATATTTTCTATGCACTTTAATTAAACGAAATAAGATTTTGCTATTACTATTCTACTTAAGACTCCATACATAATTTGTCAAAGTATATGTCAGAACAATGGGATATTTAATGTTTTTATATATTTGTATAAATGCCATTTGCATGTCCGCCATTAAGTCTGCATATAATTTGTAATTTTATATAACAGGAAACCATGAATGATTCGACTAAATCTTGTAAAATGTTAATCATAAGCTAAAAACGCTTAATTAAATTTTGTAGACGGTCACGAAAATTCGTATTTCTCTATTATATATATATATGAATCGGACATTATGTTATACAGTTTAATAATTAATTTACAATTTTTCGCCTAATCTTTATATAAAGACACAATGATAAGAAGATGGACTTTTATAGTAAGTAATCCATGATCTTTCGTTTGCTTGACATAAAGAGTCTAAATTTATGTCAATATCCAGTCTAAATTTGAGAAAAAAAATCACACGTACGTACACATGAATGTGTAGATACGTATATATATATATAATACATATACGTATACGTATACATGCATGTGATTAATTAAACGTTATTGCTATCGATAAAAAAAAAGGGGGGGGGAGAAAAAAAAGAAGAAGAAAACTCTGTATGTAAATTATTTTTCTTGAAAATTGTCGTTCGATGTTTCGTTTGGTATTTCCCCAGAAAGGACTTTCTGAAAGTGGCGAATTCGTAGATCCAATGACGATCGTGCGTAACCGCACATGTCACGTATACGTTCGCATGCATACACACTTCATTGTAAACTTCGTAATCTTGAATTCTTCATTGTAAAAATGAATAATGACCCATTATGTAATGATAAATTTATATTTTACACATTTCGTGTCAAGCATGCCCTCCAATCTACTACTAGTACATATTATACATAATAATTAACTGCTCTACATATCAGAGATTTAAAATTCACTTGGCTGCTAATGGAGATAATGCACTGAGCAAATAACGAACTTCCTTCTGGCACAATCTCACTGTCGTGCATTTGTTGAAAATTTCTCTCACGTACTTTTCATGCGATAAAGCACTTGCGTACGTACGTCTACATATTCGTCACTCGCGAAGAGTCGAGTTTTTTCTTACTATATATGTTTATCATTATTGCTTTTCCTAAGCATTGATGATGATTGGGCGCGCGAATCAACCAATACTAGCAAAAGAACACCAAACGAAATACACTGACTGCAAAGATCGTTACTGCCATAAATTCGTCGAGAGCGTTTGACCGGATAACGATGCAGGGGCTGGTTTTCCCGTTGATGGCGGGAAGCTCAGCCCACCAAGGGACATTTGAGACATTTGTTGCGGTAGCTGAAATACAAATACAATTTCCCATGAACGTCCGTGGAAGAATTTAGTTCTTAAATATATATTTCATGTCACCGAGACGTTGGCTTTTGTAATTTCACTTAAGCCGAAGCTAATTTGAAAATTCTTTTAACGACGATGGAACATCAAATAAAAGCTTACATGGTTATTAAATGCTTGAAAGGGTTGCTGTTGAGCATTCAAATTAAGAAATGGATTACTGCCTGGTGCTGGCTGTAAATTTTGCGTTGACATCATATTACTCCATCCGTTATTGGTGCCGAGACCCATGTGCGACATAGGATTCGTTACATTTTGCTGGAACGAGCAGTAAAATAGAGTAAAATAGTAGAGAACATCGGAAGTAAACATTTTTCACTTATTATTATTATTATTATACAATCGATCAAGCGTGGCTGGACATGATATTATATTCGTATCTTACCATTTGAGCCTGAATAACGCCCATCTGGGTGTTATTAGCCATAGGATTTCCCGAGACAGCGCCCAATTGATTAGGATTCATACACATTTGATTGGGCGGGACATTCATTTGATTGATGCCTGGCATTACCATTTGCGACGAAAGGGAATGATTTAAAGGCTGGTTGAACGGTCCCACATTTGATAACGGTTGCTGGAACTGCTGGCTAGCCATATGTTGATTAAACATATTCCCTAAAAAAAAAAAAACAACCATTTTTACGATGCTGAGATTTTGCCTTCGTGAGGGGGGCAATACGAAGGTGGTTATTGGGGTTATTGGGGTTATTGTTGATTAAATGCCGAAAACCGGATGCTCGAGGCATCCGATGGAATAATAATGTACCTCCAAATGGTTGCGTAGGCTGGGTACCGTACAAGGCTAAGATACTATCTTTCGTCAATTTGTTTTTCTCTTGGGCCGTCGGGGTCGGCTGATTGAAGAAACTTTCTTCCTCGGCCTTACCAGCTGAATTGCCTGTACTGTTAGCCTCGGCCGATGTTCCGTTCGTTGCATTAGCAGCACCGCTTGCCGGCGGCGCGGACAGGAATGACGAAAATATATCATCTCCTGAGCCAGAGCCGTTTGTATTCGTTTGGCTTTCCGGGGCATCTGCACAAATAACCCCATTCGCTTACTCTCCCTTACTTTGGGTCTCTTAATCGGGAAAGTGAATTAACATTAAGATGGGAAGCTTGGGCCCCCCCTCCCGCGCGCGCGGACTTACCAAGGCCGAGCAGATCCAAAGTTGCGGAATTGTTAGATCTGTTGGGCTTGGGGCTCACGGAGCTACGTGGTTTTGGTATTTGAGGCACAACTTCTGGCTTCTTAACGGGCGGCAATGCATTCTGATTAGTGGCAGACTTTTGGCTCTCCTTTTTTCGCCTGCGCTGCTTCTCGGCCTCTTCGTCGAGCTCCTTGTCCCAGTTCACCTGTTACAATTGTTAAAAGTACAATAACTCCATGAGCTCGCATTAACGACGAATTAACGACGCCGGCTATAACGGATGGACGATCGGTACGGGAATTAATTATTATTACCACTGGCAACGGGGGCGGCACCCATTCTCTCGCTATATACTTCTTGTGCTCGTATTTTGCTCTGATGAAGCTTTCCAAGCTGCAATCGGTCTGAGGTCTTCGAAAACTGTCCGGCAGATTGGCCTCGTAGACCGCCCTGGCCAGAGAATTACCCATTTGTTGTAAGCTCTGTGAAATTTTTTATAAAAATTTGTGCCATTGACGCTTTAATACGTAGGGACGACAAATTATTTATTTTATTTTATTTATTTTTTTATTTTAACTCAGCTCAACCTAAGCAGTGCAGTACTTTTTAAGTGTAGAGAGAGAGAGAGAGAGAGAGAGAGAGAGAGAGAGAGCTGCGCACGGGCTTGTGCCAAAAGTGTATTATTATCATATGAAAGACAACGAGCGTATTTGTAAATGCGAGTGGATGATAAGGGCTTGGAAAGAAAGTGAGCCCATCGATTGTACGTCTCTTTAAAGAAGAGATCATTTCAGTTTACGTACAGGTGAATAAAGTTTTGGGGAGGACGGGTGCGCTGCACCGGCTCGGGAATCAATAATGTTAATTGCAGGAGCATTGCGGCCTTAATGGAATGGGCTTAATTTAATGGTACTGCGAAATCTATAATTACCACGACTTGCTGTGGAGTCCAAGTATCTAAATTGACGGACCTGACTTTGCTTATGTGAACGCCGAGCTTCCTGTGTATGCCGGCGCACCGTATGCACAAAAATATACCGAGATTATAGCTCGCCCATCGTGGACCTGCAAACAGAGAAAATACATGTAGCGTAACGATATCGTTATATATCGTTATATATCGTTATATATCGTTATATATATCGGCACATCGCCCCTCGGCACATCCCAATATTCAAACATTGACATTCGCTCGGACAATCTTCTCTCTTTTATTATTATTATTATTACATGCACTGGATCCATGGCATTTTTATCATTCAGGCGCCAACGTTTCACCGAGATCAACAAAAATTGATCAACGACTCTCCTCCTGTATTATGAATGAAAAGTCTGCAATGAACGCACTGCCAATACCGAAAAACTGAACGCCTCGAGCGTATCCCTCATAAAACGTGGGTGTGTGTGTGTGTGTGTTTTTTAATTACATTGCTAATCGTGTCGATTTCCCTCCCCCCCCCATCCCTTTTCATTATATTTTCGTAATTTCTGTCAAAAATAACGATTTCAGCAAACAAACGTCGCTGCTCGATAATTACGTGTTGAATAATATCCAGAGATAATATTTAATATTATTCGTAAAATTATAAAGTGTTGGGGCTTATTGCATCCGTAACACTGATAACAAAATTACTGCACAATAATTGACGGCGTATTAATAACTTTCTTTTTCCCAATAAGACCTTATATATATATATATATTAAAAAAAGAAAAGAAAAGAAAAAAAAAGTGTGAGTTGGTTTCAAATGACGTTTAAATTAAAAATATTTCTCGAGCCAAAAATACAAGTCACAAATCAGTTTATTCTTAGACAAAGAGGTGCATACGTTCTACGCGAGCAATGATGATAACAAATTGTAATTATTGCACCTTATCAAAACACTGCTTTTTAAAACTTCAGATAAACATTGCTAGTTTGTAATTATATCGATTATATCGAGATTATAATTTTAATTAACAAATAGTGCATTAGAAATTTTATATAAATACAGATAACGAGCACAGATACGCGTGGGTTCGTGGGGCTGGAGGGGGAGGGGGGTAATTCGCTTTGTTAATGTGTAGAGATTTTGGCGGTAAAAAACCTATTTTAAACAATTCGGTCATAATGAAAATATTTCTAAAAATCAACCGCGACCCAAGAAATATGCAAGTATCTTTTTACGATTCCGAATTCAACTGCAGCCGATTCTATTTATATATTTCGTATAAAAGCACAAGGGAAATGTAGATTTCTATTAAAATTACAAGGAAAAGAAATAATACAAATTCATCTCTGAGCATAGCATGAAATTATAACACCCGAGCAATAATTATATAAATATAAATATAGTTTCCTTTTTTTTTTTTGATAACAGCATGTCGTATTCTTAATGGCATATTTCTTCTTGTAAACTTAAAGGTAATCATATCCAATATAACCTTGCAACATGGTAAATACACGTGTGCGTGTGCGCGCGCGCGCGCCTGTTGATGAAATAAAACTATATGGAGGAATTTCAAAAATGATTCGATCCTACGGTCGTTGTTACGGATTCGCTGCATTTCCCTCCTTGAAATATTGATAAAATACTGTTGAAAGTTGTATCGTATGTTATGAAACTTTCGTTTCGTTAAAGGTCTTGTGTACACTTGCAAATGGCAAAATTTGTTTGACTTGGCTAGCGCGAACGTTAAACGTATTTGCTCAAGGTCGGAAAATCCATAAGTGAAATAAAGAAATATTGAAAAGACCCAAATAATATCTCCCGGCGAATAAATTACATTTTCATTAGTTTGTTCAAGTTTTCGCGGATAAAACGTACTTTCGTTTAACCGATGCTTAAGAATCTTTCGTGTCCGAGAAACACAAAATACTATAGTATAATAACACAAGGACACGAAGGATTCGCTTACTTCAATACTCTTTATATACTATATATACTCTGTTGTCCGTAAGTTGTCGTAAAATTGCCGCAGAAACAAAATAATTCGTTATTCAATTATTGGATAACAAATTCGCTTGGCGTTAAAGCGATCGCTTCTAAGATCGGGGAAATTGAGATTTTAAAATTTACTTTTCAACTAGCAAAATCTAAATTGCCTTAGAAATGTTTTTTAAATAACATTGGCGATCGTCAGCTCACTCCGCACAATGTAAAAAAAAAAAGATGCATAAAACAAATATATACTCTTGCTTCCGGTTCGCGTAAATTATCGTTTTATGGTATGAACTCGGTAATTCGTGATTCTCTTTATTCAAGGAAACTGAACTCGGAAAATCTGTCGGTCTCGCGGAATGCTATTTAAAATGATATTTACTAAAGAACTGTGCGGAACACTCGAGACCGTTTTCATTATTACAACAATATTATTGTTATATTAATTTTTATCTTTCGTGATTATTCAATAATATAACAGTAACAAAAAAATAAATAATTAATTTACACCTTCGTTCGTACATTTAATTAGTTGCGTTTACATAGGCGAGAAGAGCGAGTAAATCTTTATATCGCGTATAAAGTTTTATAGTAACGCGAAAGATAAAAATTGTATCATCAATGTAATGTGTACGGAGATATGTGTCATGGACCGTGACACATTCTGACGAACCGTTCGATTGTTGCAATTAATTTACAATAAAATAGAAGAAGAAAGAAAAAAAGAAGAAGAAGAAGAAAGAAAGAAAGAAAAAAAGAAGTAGAAGAAGAAAAAAGATACATTGACTGGTACCGGCAATAAAAATTATCAGTCTCATGTGTCAAACACGAATTATATATGATACCGTGAATCATTTATATGCTTCTTCTTCTTCTTCTTCTACAAGTTGTTACATAAAGTTAAATTAAGGTTCCGCTAGTCAACGCTGAAGAAAGTTTTAATAAGATTATAATGTTATTAATAACCGGTTGGCTTGGCATGAAATAAAAAAGAAGGAAAAAGACATTTTCATAGACAATTCAATTGGAATTCCTTCTTCCGAATCGTCGCTTCGTAACTAAACTATGACATTTTAGCTCACGTACTACCGTGTAAGTGCAGGGGAACGGGGGGGGGGTAAAAAAATTTAATCGTTCGAATTGGAAATTTCACTGTATCGGTATCTTTTTATTATCACAACACGTTTCAAGGATCAAGCAATAAAGCAATAAAGCAATAGTCATGCACGAAACGGTTGTTAAAAATTAAAAGTTGCTAACACAAATCAGATCGATTGAAAATTAAAACAATAAAGGAAATTATAAAATTAAGTTTCAACATTTTAATTCACATTCGCCTCTTTTTGAGCGCGCGTGCGTGTATGGTGGGTGAGGGGGGGATATGGAGGGTAGGTAGGGAGATTATTTATAATTTACGCGGTTAATATTTTCACGAGAGATGATAAAAACGCTTCGATGGATGAATTCTTTGACCGCCGCACAATACGCGAGCGAATTCATTTCCAACGACTTTATTACTATTATTACTATCGTTGTTCTTATTGTTATTGCAACTACTACTGCATTATTTGTTATTTGTTATTATTATTTGTTATTTTCACCTTGTATTGTAATGCCGACAGGCGTAGGATTATTTATGAATTGATATCGCCCGATTAAGCGAATGGATCTACGAATTAAAAAGAAAGCCCCCCCCCCTCCTCCCAATAACGGTTAAGAATCGCTAGAGATTTTTACTTATTATCATTAGCTTTTACGAGTCCTTGCAACGAACGCGGCCATTCGTAGAAGGGGGGGGGGGTAGCGGGGGGTGGAGATCGCGAAAGGATTTATATAATAACGGGATGGGATAAAAAGCCGAAGAACGTTGTAGGTTATAGAGAATTGTCTTGTGGGTGAATTGGTGAAGCCATTGGCGCTTGGAGCTCGTGTATTAATTACTTCTTGGTTGTTTGTTTGAGAATTTCTGTAAATGGAAAAGTCGCTGGGCGAATGTGAAGACGACCAAGGACAAGAAAAGCATCGGACACTCGAGGAGGGCTTTTGTCATTCCTTTTTAGCCGGAACTCTCGAATCAAGTTATATTAAAGACAAAGCGAGCCCCGGGACTCGCTTGCCAGCGATGTTTTGCCAGGGTTATTGTCGATTCTCCTTTATCCTGGAGTCAAGTGTTGGGAGTACGTATACGGATACGGTAGTCCGCCTACCGACCCCACCGACCCCTCCCTCCCCCGACCCCGTGATCGCGAAACTGGGTCGCGCACATCGCCGCCGTCGCCTCCGCCTCCGCCACCTCCGCCACCACCGCCGCTGGATTCGCCTCGACCGACCGATATACCCACACGTGCACACGATCTGTATTCTATAACTGTCGGGCTCGTGTGTGTGTGTGTGTGCGTGCATGCGGCGCGAGCGTGTATACAAAGGAGGATATTGCAAATGATAAGAGATGCAAGCAAGCAAGCGAGCAAGTTAGTTAGTTAGTTAATTAATTAACGCGGTTATTGGGGGAGGGGGGGGGAATTTTTCGAGAATTTCCCTTTCCATCGGTCGTCCTCGGCCCATTGATTCCCGGCCGGGGCTCTCCCCTCAGTAGTATCCCTTGGATTCGCTGAATCTCGTTCTCTCTGCGCGCTCGAATCCTCCACCCGACCCGGGTACAATCGAGGGTACAATCGAGGGTACAATCGAGGGTACAATCGAGGGTACAATCGAGGCCTGCTGCTCGCTCATCGATTACTTTCACGAGCGCGTAACGTTTACGGGCAATAACAATAATAACAACAACAATAGCCCCAATAACGACGACGACGACGACGACGACAACAACAACAGCAGCAGTGGCAGCCGTAGCAATAATAATAAATAATAAATAATAATAATAAATAATAATAGCGGAGGCGGAGGCGGAGGCCTGGCCACGAACGAACGAAGGAACGTACGAAGGAACGTACGAAGGAACGTACGAAGGAACGAAGGAACGAACAGTCGAGTTGGATTCTTTGATCCGAGAGCGTACAATTAGCGATTAGCGCTCCTCTTGCACTGCGTGGGTCGTCGAAAGCACGATCGATTTTTCCCCGGTGCACTCGGCCGCGCCGATATCGCTCACTAATATGCTCGGCATATCAAATTCGCCTAATGCCTTTATACATTCGTCGGGGCTGTGGGGAGGCGGGGGAGGTGGGAGAGGTGGGGGAGGTCGGGGCAGGCAGGCAGGCAGGCAGGCATGGGGGAGGGTGCGGAGGCGCGCACACGCACGGGAAAGGAAAGGAAAGGAAGAGAAGAGAAGAGAAGAGAAGAGAAGAGAAGAGAAGAGAAAGGAAAGGGAAAGAAAGGATGGGACGGGGCTATCGGGTGCCAAATAAATATTAATTTAAGATCAACGGGAGGGAGAGGACGCGAATTAAAGTAATCCAATAAAGAAGATTCTGCTAAATGCAGATCTCGTATCTCAGCCCCGACAGAATCGTATTAGGCCTCGTTAACGATATATATATATATATATCCATCCATCCATAAAACGTTATGTCTAAACGTTAGGCCCGTTAAGTAAGTCTGCCGGTGCTACCGCTGCCGATGCCCCTCTCCACCTCTATTCTACTCGTACCTCCGCCGCCTTATCCTATCCTATATAACCCCAATAACGACTGGATCCAACGGAATCCTAAGGAACCCAATGGAACCCAACGGAATCCTAAGGAACCCAATGGAATGGAATCCAATGGAAGGGGGCCGGGCAGGCTGTAGTCGCAGCCACGAAATCCAATTAAATTTCCATACCGCTGGCACGACATTTTATTTACATTTAACGTATCGTTAATGAAGAGCGCGCGTGACTAATGCCCTCCTCGGTTATAATGTATTTCCAGCAACGGAGAGCTCCGTTCGATAAGCGCGAGAGGGAAATTATTATGAAACGGCTCGCGAGCCGGACGATTACAATTATATCCAAATATAATTTCCAACATTACTTACTTTTCCTTCATTAAACCTATAAATCGAGCATTCGCTTCGCGCCGGGTTGCTGAGGGGTTGGGGAGGGGTTGGGGAGGGGGGAGGGGGTGACGATGAGGGGGAGGATAAAGGAGTATAGCGGGGACCGGCTGGTATTTGTTGATTGGAGTAGGATCGGAGCAGGTCTCCCCGAAGAAGAGAGGAGACGGCCAAAATGTGGATACCACCAATGGTAGGCGCGCGCTCCCGTCGTCAACCTGCATCGGGAAGCGTGTAATAATTGTTTGTACAGTTGCGCGCGGCCGGAGGAGCCGTCCCGGAGAGGAAAGTCCTCGAGCGAGGCCCGACTTGGCCGACGATGACGTGTAATGAAAAATCGAACCTCCTTCTCGACCGAGCCTCTCGCTCGGGGCGTCGAGGTATTCGGACGGGCGCGGGCGCGGGCGCGGGCGCGTACTCCAACACGTATACGCGGAGAGACACACACACACAATACCGAGCGAGTTGAGTGAGCGAGTGAGTGTGAGAGAGACGGGAGAGACGGGAGAGAGACGGGAGAGACGGGAGAGAGAGACGTGCAACAAACAAGTGACTCGTCCGTACGGGCGAGTGAGCGAGCGAGCGCGCGCGCAGTCATAAACAAGAATACGGGAAAGAGAGAGGAGCTAGACAAAGAGAGCACCGGGAGGTGGTCATCCTCGCGTATAAATAAATAAAAGCAAAGTGATCGGGGAGGTTATTGTTGGGGTTGGGGTTATTGGGGGAGAGAGGTTCGAAGCCAGTCGGCGAAAGAGGGAGACTGGGGTCGGGGGACGGAGGGACGGAGGGACCACGGGCGGAAGGGTCCGCCGACTCGCGGGGTAGACGAGGGCGTACCTTTGGCGTCGCAGTCGACGCAATATTTGTTGTCCTCGTCGCGCAACATCTGCGTAAGGAGGTTCTGGCACTTGTCCTGTATCTGCTTGGCGCGCTCCTTCTCGAGTCGCGACATCCTCGCGGGTCGGCCAAGGCCTTGGGCCCCGGTCGCAGAGCCGCGGACGGCGGGAATCCGAGGGGGCGCTGTGGGGCGCCTCGGCAACCTTCGGACGAGGAATGCTCCCCCACGTAACCGAGAGAAGGTGTCACTCCCCCCCCCGAGAGCGGAGACCGACAGCGACCGAAAGGACAGATAGGACCTTGAGGCTGGTGTCTCCGGCGCGACCAACGGATTCGCCAAAGCACGACACGACCTTCCGAGCCTCTGCTCTCTCTCTCACTCTGTCTGTATGTCTGTATGTATGTCTTTAGCCGAGGTAGAACACTAGGCGCCAGCGTGAGTTCCACCGCCAAGTGCCAGTGCCACAGCTGCACTGGCGTCCGCTACCCGCCCGCGACTCTCCTCGCGGCTCGCGACATGTCGACCCTCTCCTCTATGTATGGGTGCGTGCGTGCGTGCATGCCCGTGCGGATACTCCTCCTACTCCTCGGTCCCCCTCCGCTGCCGCTTCACAGCGCCGTCGATCTCGCCCTCTCGCGCCTCTGGACGGAAAAGGTGCGCGCAAGCGCGCACTGCCCACACGGCTTCTTTCTCTCTTTATTTTTTTTTTGACGGCAAGGTGAGGGCGGTCGGTGGAGCGGGGGGGGGGGGCGCCCTGGCGAAGAGAGGAAGGGTCTGCCGATGAAAAAGGTATCGGGCCGTAGCGAGGAGATGGGACCCTGCCTGGGCCACTGACCCGTACGTCCCACCTTGCTCCTCTCTCTCTCTCTCTCTCTCTCTCGCTCTCTTGCGTGTGTATACGTGTGCGTTACTGTTGGTGCTGCTGCTGCTGGTGCTGCTGCTGCTGCTGCTGCTTGAGCGACGAGGCGGCTCGACGACTACTACTCACTCTCATCCTCTCAGCCTCCTATCCAAACGACCTCAGCTCTTCCTTATTCTACGAAAGAAAGAGCGCAAGGGGCGGGGGGGAGGGGAGAGAAGCAATGGCCAACCGTACCCATCCATCCCTTGGCTCCCGTGCGCGAGCTCCTTTACTCTTTACGTAACGCAAGGCTCCACGGAGTTTCTATCGGAGCGTCCCCGTCCCCCGTCCCCCGACCACCGTGCCGAAACAGATTACACCGGACGAGCCGATGCGATGTGTCGGGCAGGTGTCCGCGATAATCGAGAACCTCCTCGTCTTCCCATTTTGGTTGCCCCTCTTCTTTTGAAGGTTAGGTTGTTACTTCCATACCGATACTCCATAACGTTACCAACATTTTCTTCCTCTCGTCAGTCTACCAACGGATACTTATATTTTTTTGTTTTTTTTACCCTATTAGAACGAATAACAATTGTATTTATTTGGAGTGAGTCTCGGTCTGGGCTTTATTTATGCTTCAGATGCCGTAGATTCTTCCTATATCCCTGAATTTGCGTTTATATTTCATAATTATTGGAAACGGAGTAAATTCGTTGTAACTTTCATTAAAATTTTCACGTCGATGTATCATTTCGTACCAAATACTTGATATTATTTTACACTTTCGTGAGCCTATGCATTCTTTTGTATTCCTTATTTAACATAGAGCCAGAGCACAATTACATTTTAATGAATAATTTGACGTACTGTATAGCCGATCTCAAGTTTTATTTCTAATATTATTATTATCGCTGCCTGTGCACGAGGACTCGTCCATATACGAAATAAAAGTTCTATGTAATTATTGCAATTGACAGCCACTCGGCGCAATAAGCTTTGCGTTACAGCAAATCGTTTACGGTGAATAAAGAATACCGTAAACACCAAACACCTTTTCAATGCATTTCAATGCAAACTTAGTATTTATGACTTTCTAAGATATATGCAATCTTACGATTACAGCGTGATTCCGAGCGCGTAAAAGGCATATATAAGGGCATATAATTTATTGCGAATGCAACAAGCGGCACATCGCGTCTGCATAATTTATTGGTAATGTTAAATAAACGAGATGAATCGCCACATTTAAAATCGTACTTTTAAATGGACGTTTTATGTAAGAAAATATTTCATAACCCTATTTTCGAAGAACATATCCTATTGCCAAGAAGAAGAAGAAGAAGAAGAAGAAGAAGACGAAGAAGAAGAAGACGAAGACGAAGAAGAAGAAGAAAAGAGAGGGGTAAGACGAGTAATTCTCCAAGGACGTTCCCGAGGCGTAAAAGCTATGAAAAGCTAGAAAAAGAAAGAGAGACTGGCAATTGTAAAAGTCGGAATGTGCGGAGTGAGGAAAGGAGGCACGTAATTTTACAGGGCCGATGCCGGAGCACGAGAGTAGTAGTAGTAGTAGTAGTAGTAGTAGTAGTAAGGGACGATTGGTAAAACCCGATGCGATGGCTTGGATTTCCATGAAAGGAAGAAGCGGAACAGCTGTTCGCGACGAGGACTTTGAATATTCCCACCTCGCGGGGCGCTGACGGCGGCCAGTGGTTCGCGCACGCGCACCAATTCAAGTTTTAACGAACGTCCGAGCGCGGGTTTTGTAGGCTAGGACGCGTGCGCCCAACAATCGTCGTTTATCGTTTGCCCTGGTGTACCTCGCCAATCCTCGACGAGAGCCGCTCGCCCGCGTCGCGCCCCTCTGGCTCGCGGCACCGAGTACCCGCGCAATAGCCCCGAGAACGCCACACGCTCACTACGAGACTCGAAAGTCAAAAATTACTCGAAACAGCCGCTCGTGCGCGCGTCGAAGAAGGTCGGCGGGAAGGGGGATACGTCCACTACGACGGCGACGATAACGACGACTCCCGCGAGCTCCGATAGACAGAGACAGAGACGGAGAGAGATAACCAGTGCCTGTTGTTTCTCTTCCCATCGACATCACGGACCACCTTCAGCCCGAGATTAATAACTGAAGTTTCGCGTCCCTCGGTGAAGCGACACTGCCTCTTGGGAATTGAATAAGGGCCCGAGCTCCAGGTTACGTGGATGTCCCGTACCTGCTGTTATAACCGCGTAACTCGAACAAGTGAAAATGCGTCGGCATTGCGAGAGTCTCTCGCGATATACGGGACGTGGACTCGGAAAGCCTCCGGGTAATCCCCTCGTTCGGTCCACCGCTGTGTTTTGACGCGTTGGTGCGAGCAGTACTCGGCTGTATTTATTATTAATTGCTGCCCGAGGTTGTCCTAACCTTGACTACCTCTCAAGTGAAACGAAGAGATTTTGTTTCTTTTTTTTTTTTCTCCCCCCCTTTTTTCACCCCTTTTTTCACCCCTTTTTTCCCCATTTTTTCCCCATTTTTTTTATTTTTTTGTCCTTTTTATTACGGTGCCAGCTGCGTTTATTTTAAATTTTCATAAACACGAGTTGCGTTATTCACATAACTAAAGTATAGTGGCTTGTTACTTTTATTATTTGTGGACATACTAGTCAGCTTATACAGTTTCTTTTAACAGTTGTACGTAGCTTATATACAATGCTTTTATAGTTTGAATATTGAGAACGTTTTTTTCTTTTCTTTTTTTTTTTATCAGAGATTTACTTTTCTATTCAAAGATGATGAAAGAGAGCAATTTTTACCGCATTCTTATTCAATTGAACAATCTCATTCTTAATTATACCCCTCAAATATTGCAGACTTGAAACTCGGCTTACGAACATGTAATGTTTTTATTAAGATTTTTATTTGCTCTGTAAATTTCTTACTACTACTTGACCTTCGTTTCGTAACAAGTTTTCTAGCATTAGAAATATTTTAAAAAATTACAAGTATTTATTAAGTAACAATGAGTGCAAATAATAATACAGCAGACAGTGGACAGGAGAAGATTCTAACAGAAACTACCGTGCAAACTGTACCTCAGAACTTGACTACAATTCAAAATATACAAACTGTACAAAGTATACAAGGCGTACAAAATGCAAGCAATATTCAAAGCATCCAAGCTGCGCAGGCAGTTTCTGGACAAGCAACGACATTGGGAAAATCTATATCGTTGGAGCTTAATTCTAAGCTATTGATGAAACCTTCGATACCTGCTAATATCAGTACTTCTGAAAATAGTAAAATAACAACTAGTACAGTATGTATTTTATTTTATATATATATATATATATATTTTTTTTTTTTTAATACATTATACTGAATTATATTTTTATATTTATTAGTTTATATAAAAATTTATATAATTTCAAAACTATTGATTTTAACATTAATATATGACAGATATGAACACAATTTTATTAAAAATGTATAAATAATATCTAATAATTCTTTCATTTTTATGTTAAAATTATCAGTTTATATCAGTTCCGTTTTTATGAAATTTAAACATTACGAGTGATCTCGCTATTTTATATAATAATAAAGCTAAATCAATTTGCAGTTCTGTCCAGTTGGATCCACAGTACGAATAATTACACCAAGTATGTTGAGTACGATAGAGCGTCAAACGACTCAACCACAAATTCAACAAACTACTCAACAGGCACAACAAATTGTAACAAGTATTCCATCAACCTATCATGTGCCTCGTGGACCTGCAGCGGTTGCCAATATTTCTACACCAAGAGCTACTGTGGCTACTCCACTTGTTAGAGCTATCAGTACAGGCCAACCGATACCTATTGCCAGACCAGGGTAATTATATTTACAAAGAAACTGTATTTATTTTTCACATTTTTATTTAAAGCTTAAATAAAGAATTTTCATTTGTACCACTCAAAAAAAAAAAAAGCTTGGCTTAAAGTAATTTAAATTAAAAAACAAATAAATAAATAAAAATTCTAATCAGTGAGTTAATAGAACAGAGCACATGGTTTTCATATTTTTGTTTCTATAACTAAGAATTTATAATCGTTTAATACATACTTTCTACAGAAACTGAAGAAATTGGAATAATTTGATGATGATGGTTTTATAAAAAGAAAAACTTAATACGATGAAACTTGTGATATGAAGCCTTAACATTGAATTATTAAACTTATAATAAAACGTTAATAATAACAATATTAATAAAAATAAGCATACAGTACCGAAAAATCTAAAACTCTTAAAAGAAGTTTCTATTATGGATTGTTTGATGGATATAAATCGACACGATTAAATGAACTGTTTTAAAACGAATAAGAGTGTACAATATTTCTTTTTTAATTAAAGACATTTTTAATACCATTTTATTGATGGAAATATGTATACGTACGTGTACACGCACCCACACACCCACACACCCACCCACACACTCTCTGACATATGCGCGTACGTACGCTTACATCTGCCGTTACGTATACGTATACATATAATATTTATAAACTAATTTAGTTGACGTACTTTTTTAATTCATATTGTTTATATACTTTGCATTCTTCAATTAAATGATTCTTATTTAACAGTCACAATGCGCGTATTTATAAAAACAGCCTTATGTAAAATATTCCTCGTTAAACTATTTTCATTGTGCTTCATTGTTCGATGGCGCTTCCGTATTTTGTCCCCGTTTTATTATAAACCATAC
Source organism: Ceratosolen fusciceps (assembly GCA_018883505.1). Classification (NCBI taxonomy): domain Eukaryota; kingdom Metazoa; phylum Arthropoda; class Insecta; order Hymenoptera; family Agaonidae; genus Ceratosolen; species Ceratosolen fusciceps. The sequence goes on from RCIC01000010.1 coordinate 6,928,709, forward strand.
GAGCATTAGGTCGATCATAACACATTACCACGTCTCACAATTAATTGTTTATACAAAGCTTCGGGATGTTTTCTTTTAACACATGTACATGTAATCATACATTGCCTGCCACTGCATAGCTCACTCACAACTAACGAATCTACGAAAATTTTCGCCTAATCAGCCATTCGCTTTATCGGTCAGTGCAAAATAATAATGACCTTCACTTTCGTTAAAAATCATAATCCAAAAGTGACTAAGAATGCCTATTTCATACTGACATTTAAGTATACGAAATACTCTTTTCCACATTAATATTTTCCCAATTATTAGAAAGTCATTAATATTCGAGTGGTGAAATAAGCCAATATTTGAAGCAAAACTTTCACATTCCTTTCGATTAACAATAACAAGACTTACACATTCCAATAATATGTTTTTCCCTAAAAACTCGTTAACTTTTACTCGTTAAATTCAATTATGGTTAAATGAACATTCGATATCAATGGTTATAAGTATATGGTCATTTAAAAATATATATATATATATATAAAAAAAAACAACAACAACAACAAAATTAGATTCCTTGCTCTCCCCGCCACGCCCCGCTAACCACCCTTTCACCGCCCCTCCACCCTTCACCGCCAATTCCCCTATTAGACCACATACATACATTATTTGTCATTATTTTGTTAATGTATTCATTGATTCATTCATTCACTCATTATTCATGCATGTACGCGCGTGTGTGTATGTGTTAGCTTGCGTGCGTCTAGTAATCTGCCATCATGTGCTGGGCGTCGTGGATCAACGCTCATTAATATTTCTACGCCGGGAGTCTCTGAAGCCTCTACACATAGTAGCGCTATTGGTCTTGGTAAACCGCTCCCCGATCGCAAATCCCGGTAAATAGAACTTTTTCTATTATTTTACATTTTCCTTAGTCCGGTCGCTCGTCGCTCGTCGCCCGTCGCCCGTCGCCCGTCACCGACGACTGAATACAGCCTTTAATAATAATAACAGCAGCAACAGCAGCAGCAGCAGCAGCAGCAAGCAGCAGCAACAACAACAACAACAGCAGCTCTATCGTTCGATAGAGTACTAAATACCATCAGGGTATCGTTATTCGAATAATGTGCACATGTCGTGAGAGAAGTTGTCGCTCCCGCTTGTCCAGGTCCTGGACTTTCCAACCTTATTAACAACGGCACGACGCGACGCTCGAATGAATAAAGGAATAAAGGAATCCGAAACTTTGCAGCGTCGCGTTAATCGATGGTCGAGCATGACCTGCAGAGGTCGTAATCCCTCACGTGCAGAATAACCGTCGATGCGAAAGGAGACTTTGACGGACGACTTTCCATCATGTATAAATGCTAATAATGGACAACACCCTGTAGACGCTTTAATATCCGTTTAATATAACAAACGAATCATGTCCTCCGAGTCCAAAGTACTTTCTATGCGAACATGCGAACAGGTGAACAGGTGAACAGGTGAATGTATTCAACCCCTTTTATAGAATAGCCAACCGCCGCCAGTCGACGATTATCGGGATCGACGTTATTGGGGTTATTAGAGGTCAGTGATAGGATAAACAATCAACAATTGCTCAAGGGATAATTGTATTTCCGTGACAATCGTAATAGAGCGATAGAGCAGGCCCGAGACCCCCGACGTAGCCTCGAAGCTTTTGACGAACGGAGATGATGACGATGGGTCAGTCGGCAGGTTGGTAAAGGTTCTACGCAGCACAACGGCTTCGTAGGCTCACGTCGATTACGTGCCAAAGTATTCGGTCTTATATTAGAGGATTGGCGGCTTGATGTGATAGGGGCGTGCATGTAGTAGTTGTAAGGACACTGCCTGGCGAAGGTAAACGGGTAGAATAAGCAGCGCGGTGAGAGTCGTAGGGGTGATTTGGTGATTGGTGGGAAGAGGTGGGGAGGGGGGGACGAGTAACGCTAGAGGAAGCTGACTCAGGTCTTAGGAAAGTGTTACAAGTCGATTGAAATTCCGCATAGGAAAGAGCGTGTTCACCATAATTACATGGCGGTCGGCGTACTTCCTCTTTCAGGGTGAGCACGACCGTCTCCAATAGCCAATGGCAGCCGAAGACGACCTCGGTGGTGTACGCCCAGCCGCAGCGTCACCCGGTGCCGGTCGTCAATCGCCCGGCCACGAGGCCCGTAACTGGCGCCAGCGCCGTATACACGGGCCAAGCCCAGTCCTCGGTCCAGTCTCAGACCCAATCTCAGCAGCAGCAGCAGCAGCACAGCAACAGCAACAACAGCAACAACAACAGCAGCAGCAGCAGCAGCACAACAACAGTCACAGCAGCAGCCGCAACAACAGCCTCGGCTAGTGAGTCCGAGTCAGATCGGTAGACCGGTCCAGGCGACGGTCGTTACCGCGACCCCGTCCCGACTCATCGCCCCGGTCCTCCAGGCCCAGAGCAACAATATCGCCCGGCTGCCGGCCCCGACGAGGCCGCCGACACCCCAGGTCGTCACGAGCATGCCCCAGGTGTCGCAGACCGGGAGATCCGTCGCCCAGGCGATACAGGTTAACCAAACTCTTCAGCAGTTCCCATTGCTTTGCATCTTTGCACGGTTGCGAAATCGTCCGGAGCCCTGGCCGGTATCGCTTATCATCGTAAACAGAACAAGAGCTACCCGGAGCCCTTTCATTAACCGCTGCCGAGGTTTATACGAAATAAGCCACGGGCTCGTTAGGGTGTTTTTATTTATTCGCGACAAATGTCGTTTTAAGAGGCGGCTTTGGCCCGAGTCGATGTGTCGGTAGGCCAAAAATAATCCGTGTATTGGCGAGCTCAATTAATCATTGCTGACCATGCGCGATACATGTGATGTAAATAATAAAATCCGGTGCGCGGGACACCGGCGTTGAATATGAAGTGAAGCTACGAGCTCGGCCTCGGCTTTATTACGCTTCGTGACAATCGGACCTCGGACCTCGGACCTTTTATAATCCTTCCTATCTCCGAGCCTCGCCTAGTCGTCTTGTCCGTACCAGGGTGGGTGGGACGGGTGGAACCGGGGGTGGCGGCCGATTATCATCATCATCAGAGGGAGTCGGTCGGACGATGGATGGACGAGAGGCGGGGTTATTGGGGTTATTGGGGTTATTGGGTGGTTAGCAGCAATAACAGTCCTTGCCGATCAATCAATGCCGGAAATCAATCGATGGATTAACGTATTTCCGTATTTCCGTATTTCCGTATTACGAGTGACCGATGTAACGACGTACCTTTCAGCCTAATCAAACGAACAGAGCCATAAGCAGTGGCCCAATAAATCGCATAGCCGTATCAGCTCCGGTGATAGGAGCTCCGAATAGAGTGGCAACGGTAACTTCCGTGCAGACGACCGTTGGTCGCCAGTTAACCATCAACACCGCCGCAGGTGCATCCACTGGTACCGTTAGCCGCATCGTCATCCCGCAACAAGCCGTAAGTAACCAACCACCTCCTCCGCCTCCTCCACCTCCGCCGCCTCCGCCGCCTCCTTCGCTGCCTCCTCCTGGCACCTCCTCCTCATGGCAGCCCCCACGCAGAGCCCCAGCCCCTCCTCGCCTAGCGCCTCACCCAATAACCCCCGCACCGCTCACACCTCACTTTTTCCCGTCATCGTTCAATTACAATAAAGAAAATCGCTATTTCGTGCGCGCTCCTCTCCTATTTTTCACTTTCGTTTCCCGACTCGTTAAGCGTTAAATACTTTATAAACTATACGTCGTGCAGCTTATCGAATTTCATTTTATTGCTTCCTCCCTCTCTCTCTCTCTCTCTCTCTTATTGATTTTTTTTCTTTGTTTTTGCACAAAAATATTTAATAAAAAAAAAAAATACATACATATATATATGTAAGAAAAAAACAACAACGGCACGTACCGTGTCTTCGAGTACAACATTGAAATGACATCGTTTTAGTTAGGTTACGACGATTTATTTCAACTGATATTTATTATTTATCATTTATTATTATCCAACGTATTATTCTTTCATACGATTAACATACGCTGCCCGTATTGTCAACTATTTTATTTTATTTATTCATACAAGCCAATAATTATTTTTATTTTATTACTTATTATTATTTACTTATTATTTACTTATTATTTACTTATTATTATCTTCTTATTTTCAGCTTTTTAATAAAAATTATAAACAATTTTTCTTTCTATTTACAAATGCCATTTTCTTTATTTATTTATTTATTTTATTTTATTTTTCTATTTTTTTTTTTTTGAGAAATAACGTGAATAGCATAAGCCAGACAAGTTTTTAATTCTTAGGCACTATGAAATATAGTTTAATATATTCTAATAATTACATTACACGACAAAAGTATCAAAAGCGTGGGCATAATAATTAATTATACGTATAAATCGTTAGATCTTGCATTACGGCAACTCAGTGCTATAAACGTACTTGTATATATAAAATATTCTTTAAGTTAACTTTGTACCAATGTCTCTTGTGGAATTCAGATTCAACAGCAGCAACAACAGCAGCAACAGCAACAGCAACAGCAGCAGCAGCAGCAGCAGCAAGGAACCTCGCGGGTGGTGCAGACAGTTACGCCACTGGCAAACTTCGGACAGGTGTCAAGGGTAATTGCCACGACGTCGACGAACGCAGGCGTCGCGGCGAACGTGACCCGTGTCGCTCAGACCGGACCGACTTCCGTCGCCCGCATCACTAGCATGTCGTTGCACCCGCTGCCCCTTACGCCCGCTCGCGTCACTCCCACGCCTCTTAAGGTTACCGCCCAAGCGCCCGGTATCCAGGCTGTGCAGCTCAAGCAAGCGACCTCGGCGATACAGCAGCAGCAGCAGCAACAACAACAACAACAGCAACAACAACAACCGCATCCAACCCCCGTACTACAGAGGACAATCGCCGGCGTAAACAATGCCAACGCCACGTCGACGAGCGCTGCTGGACAGCAATCTGCACAGGTCCAGGGCCAATACCTCCATCCACCTCATACAACCACGTACTATTCCATCGAACCGTCTGGTACGTTATCGATTCTACCGAGTGTAAGCCCATTACAATTTAGTACCAATTATATGCGAAATTTATTTCATTCGTAGCAACGTAACGTAAAACATTCATTACATTAGAAATATTTACTTTATTTTGGTTCATGTGAATGTATGTTCCCGCTAATGCTGCAGGCACTTATTCACAATATCGTCAAACGTCGGTGCAACCAGTACGACTGCTCGTAGAACAAGGTTTTGAAGAACCTGTTGGTAAACCGAACGCGTCGCCTAGACCTAGCATATTAAGGAAACGAGATCATGACAGTTCTCCCGGAAAAGGTATACAAACCCACATCGTTTCAATGCCATGAAAATCAATTCAGTTTAATTTAACGATTCACTTCCTTCGTATCGGAAGGATTTTTTGGACGAGTTTTGGTTAAACATTGGTTTTTTTATTCTTATTTTTCTTTCAATATGAAGCGAACGATTTAAAAAATAGTCAAATGTAGCTAAATACAAAAAAAAATAAGGCTAAACTTATAGAGCTTTTTGCTGAATATTTGCATGCCTATATATACATATATATATATATACTGCGTTAATATGTAAAGTATTCGCCTGAACTTTGTGATTTCGCGTAGGTGTGGCGAAGAACTTGGCTCCAGTGCTGTCCGCCCTGCCAACGGTCTCGACAGTCTCTAGTCCACCCGGATCGCCGAAGGGTGACCGGGACGGCGGTGGCAATCACAGCTCGGGCTCGACGACGGTCTCGGCTACCTCCTCCCCGGGTCTCGATGAAGAGCCGGAGCAGTCGCGCATCACCATTAATCCAGCGGTGGAAATGTCCCCGAGAAAGAAACCGCGCAAACAGCAACTTACTGGAGTCGAACTCACCGAATCGAGATGCACCGAAGAGGAAATGCAGTTCATTACCGAGGAAAAGATTAAGAAGGACATTAAAGAGGACACGAAAGACAAGTACGGCGAGAGGAAGCTGAATTCGAACCTTCAGCAGGAACCGAAGCCTCCTCAGGCGACACCTGTCAGATCGAGACCCACGCCTAGTTTGTTAGGTAATTCAACGTTATATACAAAAATACTCGCTCCCTTCAGTTACCGAAGGCAACTCATTATTTCATATAAGGAACAAAAATTTATACAAAAGCAACGTCGATATTAATTTTGTTCTCTAGGCACTTCATGGAAAAACCGTTGGGGTGGACGATTGCATCATTATAGACGTCCTAGTGATGTTAGGCCGCGAGAAGAAAGAAGACCGACCGTTAATGAAATTGCACAACAAAAACATGTTCTGCAAAAGGTCAACGGGTGGAAAGTCTATCATTTAACATCACAAATGGAAGATTTAGCTGAGCTTGAAAAATCAGTATGTATACCTTACTGCATGGGCATACAAATAAATAAGCCTTTAAATAGAAAAGTTTAATACAATTTTCTTTGTCGTTATTTTAAGGTTCACGAGAAATTAAAAGCTACTTTGACAATATTGGAATCCCAACAAACTAAAGGTAGACAAGACGACAGCTTGGAAAGAGCTAACGAATTGATAAAAGGAAATATGCAGCGCAGTAGTTTAATAAGTGAGGGAATGAATGAAGCCCGTGTGCAACTCACTGCAATATTTCAGCATAAAACTCACGTTTCTGACTTATTGCAACGATGCGGTAATAAACGAGCGCAAAAAAAGAGAGATAAGTGAATTTTCTTGTGTGTAAGATCAAAATATATTTAGTGAAAGACTATAAATACATGTGCGAATTTTGAGAACACGTTATTTTTATTAAAAATTATATTATTAAAATAAAGAAAAAGATTTTTTTCAAATTTAAATAATACGTAAAATATTTGTTCCAATATTACAAACTGACCTTCATTATTCCAACGATCCAAAATTTTTAAAAGACGTACTTCGTTAAATCATTAATTAGAACGGTATAGTTTAAGCTTAGATTAAGAACAAAACAGTATTCTGATTTTAATCATTTATTCATATGTATTTCTCATCGGTATATAAGAATAGTTTTTAAATTTTTTATTGAATTTAAATAATTTTTAATAATTTATTATCAAAACAGACCGTTGAGTACCAAGTGGATTTTTACTAGTCCTTTCATCACTTTATGCCATTAATAACTAATACAAGAACAATAATTATACTTTATTACAAAAAAAAATATATGTATGTATATATATATATATATAAGCATTTTTCTCGCTTTATATAAAAGATATATAATATATCTTTCTCCGATTATTAATCGTATCTACAGTATGTTCTATTACAACAGTTAAATATTTGTACAAAGTTAAACACGCCGTGCTCTATGTCGTTCGATATATTTTATTTTCCTAGAATCTTTAAGGATACAGTAAATGCTTAAAATATAAAACAATTGTAGCCAATTTATGCTTAGTATTTTACATATACATGTGTACATATATGTAATATATTTTCTTACAAAAAGTACAAGTTGTATTTAATTTTTTGCTTACGTTAGCCAAACTCATACGATTCCAAGCGAAAAAAAAAAAAAAAAAGAATAAATTCTAACCAATTTTTGACAATAACTTTTTACTTTTTCATCTGTTCTCCCGTTTGTTCTTTTTTATTTGATTTTTCCTTGCCAAATAAACGTATCTTCCCATGACTTGTGCAACGAGAATAATGGACGTTTCTTTCTGATTTCAGGCATTTAATTTACACGTGCATTATATCGCACGGATGCTTGTACATATTATTAATACGCTTGAAAGACTGCATATATATATATATATTTTCTTTTATTATCGTCGAGAAGTTAATTTATAAAAATGCACAGTGAAAGTTGAACGTGACATTTATTACTTAGATATCATGAATAATTGATTTTTGTGCAGAATAATCTTCTCAGTATCACACAATTATGTTTAAAATTAATTCGTAATATTAATTATACGGTATTACGGATAAATTAAAGTATCACAAGTGTTTTAATTTTTATATGACTTTAAACGGTGTTGGATATACGTAGTTTGAAATTTCGCAAATTATGTTTATTAAAATATTCATTTCGATAGTAATGTTTCAAAGTACGCATTAAGAATTCATAATAATATATAGAGCGCACATAGACGTTGTTACATATATATATATATAAAAAAATCCATTTAAATTGAGTCTTGATTATAACGAAGTTAAGACAATTAGAGTAAAATTAGGAGCAAAATTTATATACGTAATGTTGAATAACTGCGGAATTTAAGTATCTCTTTGGTCATAAAAAGAAAAAACGAATTTATATAAAAGCGGTATAGGGAATTCAAGGCTCCATTACGAGGAATATGTATATACGTAATTTAAATTATTTCACTGTTTTAGTGATAAAGACAGATATAGCTTTGTAAATACATAAAAATTGCTTTATGTACACGTAAACGAAGAGGCGCAACGATACAGTGTAAATATATTTTTACAAACTTATTAATTTATAATCTTTTACGTAATAACATTTTATAAATAGATATCTTTGTCATTGTAACGATATAATAGTTACGATTCGCGGGATAAAAAGTTTTAGGCTTAATAATGCACAGGCGGCTCCTATCGAAGGCGATTTACAGCTGCATTAAGAAATCTAACTATATCGTAATGTAACTAGATCAATATAACGAATAATAATCAGGAATTGGTTTAAAGCAGCATCCCTTGGGTTACCTACCCAACCCAAGTTTTTTTTTTTTTTTTTTTCTTTTTTACAACAATTTCTATCTCCACTTATCGCCTTAATAATCTTCTTGCCTTGCTTATGATTTACTAATTCGGTAATAGTATAATACAATAATACTGCACATGTACTTTCAATATACGTTTGCCGGTTTTATTATGCCGAAACTGATGATTCCAAACTGTCATTACTACAATGTCAACAAAGTCTTTCTTACGCTTGATCGACGTGTAAATATTCATTTCAATCCTTTGCGTTCAAAACAAAAAAAAAAGAAATCGGTGGAAAGTTTAAAAATTATGGTAACCATTCCCAAGACCTATCACCACCCCACCCACTCCGTCTTACTATATTATTATCATAACTAGTGTTAAGACATTCTGATCTGACAAGTTTCGGTAAAATGAGGAACTCTTGGTAAAAATAGAACGTTTTAATGTGTGCATTGGCATAGATGATATATATATGCATATATTATGCAAATGACAGTTTCGAATGAACGAGTGCTGCCGCCTTATTTACAAAAAGAAAACTCAAGTGAAACTCTTTGGACCCTGAACCCGAAATACGTACGTCTATTTAGCACCTGGAATTTGTTTAATAATTTTTTAATAGGAGTTCATTGCATGGTGTAGGCGAACGTCCCTTAAAAATACGAGTTTTTTTCTAATTAATCATAAATTTATTTCAAGGAAAATTTTAAGATTTATATATTCTCTTTTAATACGAACTTTTTTCCCCCCTTATATTTAATTTAAGTTAATTAATTAACTGCTATTGCTGTTAAAACCAAACCGTTTATAAATAGATGTTAAAATAATTTTTTACTCTTATTTTTTCCCTCTAATTTTCGTGAAAATAAAATATGTAATTCAAATATGCAATAATAACAACAATAATAACAATAATAATTATAATTTATAAGCCATTCGATTCAATGCGATTCTTTGAATTTTACAACTAAAATACGAATTATTATGTACAATTTATTTTACAAATTTAAAGATTATAAATAAAAAAAAAAAACAACAACAAACGATTGTGTAGATAAATTATATAGATACAATTTATGCTTTGATTCGGAACGATTACAATTAGACAAGCATTTTGAACATGGATTAGATCGTCGTTTGCAAGTTGAACGATTAACTTTAAAAATAGTATGCATTACATATTAACTGCAGCTTATATTTTATTTTATCAACGATAACATTAATAATTATTGTATATAGTTTTTTTTTGTTTTTTATCACTTTTGACTCCGCAAAATGTATTCTCTTTTCTTTTAAGTAAAAGATCTTCAAAGCGTATCTTTTTTAAGATGAGCAATAATGATCAAGGCACTTTGAAAAACATTGATTTCAAGTGTGTTTTTTTAATTAGCTCTATTTACTTAAGCAATATTAATAATTATTTAACAGTAACAGTAATTTTGAAGATTGCAGAATATTTAATTTTTTTTTTTTTTTTTTTTTTTTTTTTTTTTTGTTAAAATAGATTTTATAAAAAATATTTTCCATTTTCCCAAACTGTGTGTGTGTGTGTGTGTGTGTGTGTGCAAGTCTGCATTTAGATGTCCTAACGTTTAAAAGACGTATAACTTTATGACTAGTTAAAAAAGTCCTTTAAAAATTCTTCGTTCTGGTTTGTAAATGCTAAATATAATTAATATCGAATGCCATTCGTGATTACGATTTTTTGTTCGTTTATAGTAATACGTGATTTGTAAAAGGTTCAGGGAAATTTTTTATAACATCCGACTCTGCGTGCAACTTACAGTTTTCATAATCCACATGCAATATCATTATCATTATCATTATCATTATCATTATTATTGTTATTGGCTTACAATTGAGCGTCATGCATTATTCACGAATGAGATTTTCTTTTATCTACACTGTACAAAATTATTATACAACCGAATGCATCAGACGCATTACGGTATCTTCCCTTAATTAAGATTAAGCCTAACCGTTGACCAATGTACGTCTAAGTATATATAAATTTTATTCCGACTTCGTTGACGACTTGAAAATAAGACTTATTACTTCATCTTATCGTGGTAACTCTTAAATTTTTTCACGTCACGTCATAAGTTTAAGCAAAGCCCGTCGTGGTAGGTATTTAGGGACGTAAAAAATGGGGGTTGTCGGGGTTGTCGGGGTCTCTGGGGGTCTCTGGGGGGGTTGTCTCTTAATTAGCCGTAGCTTACGAACGCTTCTGGGCCCACTTCATGTCGTCGTCTCTGGGCTTGTAGCCCGTCACCCGTTCAATAACAATCTCTAAAATGTACCAAAAATGCAGTTTTTCCAGTGGCCAATTCAGCCATCCGGTAGTGATGCAAAAATACGTTTCATGGGGGGCGACGTGGTGGACCCGATGGTGGCGTCTCGGTAATATTATGTGATGCTCCTGCAGCCAGACCACGTACCCAGGCAATCCAAAGTACGTGTGGGACCATTTGTGAATCTGCGCACCATATTAGATTTAATTAAATTAATGTAAATTAAAATTAAACTCGTGCGTAATGATGCAATGCATTTGGGCTTGACCGGCGTAACGCTTACTTGATTGGTCAGCGCCACGAAGATCGAAAGCTGATACCAAAAGCAAATCCAGAAAAACTTCCCTTGGACCTGGGACTCCGGCAAAACGAAAAAGTCCCAGGTCAATTTACAGAGAACGGGGACGGTAACGGCGAACGTGTCCCCGTTGGTCTCGATGAAGTCGTGCCTGGTAATGCTGGTCGGGTCTATGTGGTGCTCGCGAAAAGGCCTCAGAAAGTTCTGGAACAATGTTAGATCCTCGTCTTAGGGGATTCACGCCGTTGCCGTACGTGCCGGCGATTCGACTCACCTTCCCGATGATCGGCAACTCGACGGATCCCCAGGTGTCGGCCGACCAGTGGGCGAAACCGGATACGAAGTCGGCCGTGACGATTCCGCAAAGGGCCGCGACCACTATCGAGCCCAGATTTTCCAATCTTATTCGCACGAGAATGAAGAGCAGGTTGATTGACATAAGGATGATGCAAAGCCCGAAGCAAATCACCTCCTGCATTCTTTTTCCTGACCGCGTGCAAAGAAAGAATCTCGTGTAAGTGAAAAATTGTTGTATATTGTCAGGGTCGGCCTCCTCCTCCACCTCCTCCTCCTCCTCCGCCTACCTCCGCTGTAGAGGCTGGCTAGCTCTTGGGCACCTTTGTGATTGGGGCCCCACCTGGGCTTGGCCCTGTCCTCCGGCGAGTCGGGCACGACCGAATTAGCATTGGGATCGTCCTCCAGCATGGAATTTTCGTAAATCTGACGGTCCGTCTTGACCGGGGCCAGGAAATTCGTGGCCATGGTGCAAGCCGCCGAGGCCGCTTGGCCCAAGTGCGGCATCGCCGTTGCCTCCATGGCCAATCGGACTTATCCAAGGTACCTTTTCAAAAGAGTACTCTGCAGTCTTGAAAGAAAGCTTATGCCATGAATATTAACGGTTCCCGGTCGTCCGTACCCCAATAACCTTCGACCTGACCTTCAAATCTAACGAAACGAGAACGAAGCGAACGAACGTCGGAATAATATCCCTTCAAGTATTCCTCTTCTTCTTCTTCTTCTTTAAACGATTGTTATTGGAGCCAGGAGAGCCGGGAGAGCCAGGAGAGCCGGGAGAGCCGGGAGAGCCGGGAGAGCCGGGATCGGCCATCCGCGTTCGGTCGGTTCAAGCGTAAGCCTACGCGCTCCCGGCGCATCTCCCCGACTGCTACACTCGACTCTTGCTTCCGTAGACGAAAATTCTTCTTGGCTCCTGGCTCGGATCCGTCAGCTCGGATCTGACAACAGTCGGACCCGCGGCTCCAATCGATATTACCGAACGGGGTGAGCAGAGTACCGGGCGCACGTAACCCGAAGCCTTCATCCTGCGCCGCTCCGAAGCTTCGGCCCCTAGCAATTTTCCTTTAGCACTCAATTTTTATAAATAATTGCACCATCGTATCGAGCCGTCAATCCTTGGCCCTCGAAGCTAGAATAAAGATTAATAAAGATCAATGAGGATTAATTTAGAAATTCTCTGGATAGTCGGGGCTCGAAATAACCCCAATAACAATAGCGTGGAATCCTTTTTTCTATTTCTTTCTGTTCTTTCTATTCTTTCTGTTCTTTCTATTCTTTCTATTCTTTTGGTCTAATGGGCGATTCCTCGAGATTCGTATAATTAATTGAGGTAACGCGTAACATCCCGCTTAAATTACGGGGAGCGCGGGCGCGTGTAATAAAGTCCCCGGCCGACAAGACAAAGGACAAAGCAGCTCATCTCCGGTTCTCTATTGCGTGATTTGCTAAAAAGCGACGTGGACCGGCTTTTTCAAAGGCTCTCTCTCTCTCTCTCTCTCTCGCTCTCTGGAAATGATAACGATGGCGATGGTTAGAGCGGTAAGGGAGCGGGAGCGGGAGCGGGAGCGGGAGCGAGGCGGCACGGGCTATTAAGTAGAAAGTGCGCGGCTCGCGTCCGACGAACTTGTGCGAAGCGAACGGGAACGTAAGCGCTAAACGACAGGGGTTATTGGGGTTATTGGGTGAGAGAGTGCGGGGGGGGGTGGCAACGACAAGGGGGTAGCCAATTGTTCGAGCAGCTCTAGCTTTCGTTAATTTCGTTAATTTGAGAAGGCGCGAGCGTGGGCTATTTAATTGTCGCGCAATTCACAGCGTGGAGGAGAGGGAGTGCGGGGGAGTCGAGCGAGCTTGACGTAAATAGGCGGTAATCATCGTCGCGTGTGGAAATACGCTAGAGCGCGAGGGATGAGCTTCTGATGGTGAGCGGGAGATGAACGGGGTCGGGCGAGAGCGTGCATCGGGATCGGCAGGTCGTGGCAGATCGTGGCATATCGTGGCAGATCGTGGCGGGTTGAGGGAGGCGGGGGGATAGGGAAGGCCAGAGGCGGATTGGGAAATGGGGAAAATGAGGAGGCGGAGGGGGCGGAGGAGGCGGAGGAGGCCGCGGGCGGGAAGAGCCTCGACGAGTCAAGAGAAGGCTTTTGAAGCGAGTGACAGAAGAAGACGGGATAAAAATAAACGTGACAGAGAAAAAGTATTGAAAATTACCACAGGGACCTTCGGCCGGCTACTCTGGGTGGACGCGCGACTACTATATCGGGGCGACGTGCAGCCGTGGCGAGCCTAGCTTTATGTCAAATCGATGATCGGCGTTAAAAATGTATCGCACGAGCTGGCAGAGTGTGGGTGCGTGTGCGGGCTCGGCCGAGCGAGCCAAGCCGCATCGTCAACGCATCGACAAATACAGTAATTAAAAGTAGGGAGTGCCGGCAAGTGAGGGCAGGCACGGGGTAATGCGCGTACATACAATGAGATATACGATGAGGCTCTCACAAGGGTAGGCTGGTAGCGCTGTCTGGGAGCGCTGTCTGGGAGCGCTGTCTGGGAGCGCTGTCTTGTCTGGGAGCCGGGACAGGGGATCGTCCTGACCGGGCGCAACGTTAACCGCAATAACCGGTTAACCAGTACTGCTGCGTAGGGTGAGGGACGCAGCCGTCAACGAGCCGAGGTACCGGATCGGGGCACCGCGACGGGACACCGCGACGGGACACTTGCAACGGGGGAACTGCGACGGGCCACTGCGACTGGGCTACCTTCGCTAAGCCCGAGTTCTAAATCCGACCCGGGAAACGGGAGCTATTGGACCGTCACGTCGAGCTGACGGCGCCGAGGTGCGGCGCCTACGCGATGCGCCACCACCAACTGCCGTTTAAAGCTCAAGGTGCGTCGAGCGGAGGCCAAGCCGAAAAGCTCCCGCGTCTTCGGGCGCCCTCTCGCGCCCTCCCCACCCCCGGGGCTTTACAACTACCTACGGGCGAGTCCTCCGGGGGCACGTGTCGAGGACTAGATAAATACCCGGCGCCTCAGTCCTGCCCAACGAGAGACAGAGAGACAGAGAGAGAGAGAGAGAGAGAGAGACGTCCTCGACTCGGCTCAACAAGTAATTGCAAGTGATAGCCCTATGTCGGCTCGTCGATGCCCCTCTCGTGTCCTTCCTGGCCGCCGTCGCCATCTTCCACGAGTTTATAACCGAGCTCGCGGCGGCTCGTTTACCCACCCACACGCCTTCCCTTCCAGCCTTCGCTATCCAACGCTTGCGGCACTTATCTTATATCGGCTAAGAGAGCCGCCGCCTAAAGAACCTATAGACGCTACATTTACTCGCAATATTAATAGGACACGCGTGTTCGTTAATTTTTTTTTTTTTTTTATATATATATATACATTTTAGTTTTGTTTGTTCTTTTTTTTCCGGTTGATCGACCTACGCAGTTTCAAGGGGTGGAGCATTAATAGTTTATAATCGCGTACGCCTCGAATGAGCTTTGGCTTCCTGCGCACCGACAGCAGTTGTAAAGATTTCAAGCTCCAAGGTTGAGTAAGGTAACGTGGCCAGCAATAGGCCGCGCATGAATAACCTATTGTTCGATCTTCTCCATCCCCCCGCCCACCACCTCCCACCCGATCGCGTGTCATGGTTAAAAACCAAAGCAAAAGAGGAGGACGTGGAAGAAGAGGAGGACGTAGAAGACGTAGAGGAAGAGGAAAATATAATTGTTAACTGGAACAGTTGGGTCTGTGGGCATAATACTCTTATCGCCGTATCATCAGTCACGAGCAATCGCAATATAAATTACACGTAAATGCACGTAGCGCTGGCTACGAAATTATTATAGTTCAGTAACACGAAGCCGAGAATTCGAAGCCGGATATTATTCGAATTCGAGCTATTTTTTTTTTTTTTTTTTTTTAAATAATAATTAGATTCCAATTAGCGATGATTTAGCGATTGGATTTGTTCGAAGGCTCGCCGGTCCAGTACGAGCACAGAGAAATACCTGAGACTCGCGCACGTGTCCGACAGGAGAAAGAAAAAACATTCGAGTGCGCGCTTGACGATGTACCTACACGAAGTGACCGTCACAATACGTATCCTACGTAGCGATTGCAACGCATTCTCTCGCTATGTAATCTTAAATTCTCGAACAATAAGAGTCGACGGCTTTTAACACGAATAGCAATAAAGTATTTAATAAACTATTAGTTTATCGTTACCTTGCACTTGCGAGCACGCGGCCTTTCTAAAGATTCTTTCGGTTGCATTTGAAATAATAAGGTTTATACAAGCTAAGTAGTCTTACCGATTCTAGAATGGTTCTAGAATGATTATTATTTTATTTTATCTTTTCCACGCTCATGTAGAGCGTTGACACAAATGTTCAAATTAATATTTTCAGACGCCGCCGATTCGCGTTTCAGCTGCGCGTCTCAATTTATAAAATGCCTCGTTAAACAATTCGTATTGATCTATACGTATTGATTCGGATTGGATGCAGCGGCAATACGCACTTTTAGAGAAAGTCCAAATTGTCGTCGTCTATAGCCAAAGTCACCCTTAACGATAAATAAAATTTTCAATCGGAAAGCCCGTCATTGTTCATTCGATTGCCAAAGCAGGGAATGAACCCTTCAATCGAATGGCTAATAAATATCTCGTAATTGACAATATCTTATACGAGTCGCGAGTGCTCGAATGAGATCCTCCGGCTTTGAGTCAGGCAAAAGCTTTGCTGATAACAGGATTCGTATTCTCAGAAGTGACGAAGCCGTCGTTGCAGAATTTCCCACAACTATTATTAATCTACGACTTTAATTTTAATTAATAATGTCATTAACATTATTATTAATATTATGCCGCTTGCGTAATATCCCGTGTACTTTTAAACATTCATAATTAAATATTGACATTTTATTCAACGAGAATCGGTGAAAAATTACTTCCTAATCTGGCAACAACAACAACAACAACAACAACAACAACAACAACAATAATAATAATAATAAGGATTTCGTTCTTTAGGATTAATCGATGTTCTTATGAAACGATTGTTATTTGCCAATTGTACGAACGATAACGCGATATTACGTTACGCGCGTCGAGTCGTCTTTTGCTATTTGTCATTCCTATCTGTAATTGTGCAGAATCGAGCACACCAATTTAGTAAATGCTGCTCTAAGGTTAATTTTTACGTTAGAGGGCTTTTAAGTTCATATTTTTTTTCATAAATTTAGCCTAGGTACGATTTACTTTTAAATAGACAGTGCCATGATTTTTTTATACGAAACGCTTAAAACTATTGATCATTTTTATTAACAAATTGCGAGAATAGATTTTATTTATTTATTTTTTTTTTTTTTATATTATAAAGTTCTATGGGACGCCGTTCAGTTTGGATGGCTGATGGTGTTTTCAAAGAGAATCATTCTTATCGATATTTAGATCTCGAGTAGCTTTACGTTTATCAAACACTTACGCTAAAGTCCACTGGTACTCTTATGTTTTAGCCATTATTGTTCTACATTTTCCTGCTTTGCGGAATCTTAAATCAATATTGAGCTTCAGTGATATTGGGCAATCTAAAGGGAATCTTTAAAGATCTTATCGCTAAGAGACGAGGCTTGAAAGTAACGACGACCTTATCAATAAACGACACAAGATTATATAATAATGACTTTTATAAGAGCATCATGCATACATACATAGATAGGATCATTGATTTCGTATGTGTTGTAAGTGCGCGTTGAGAATACTCGCATTCCCTCTGTAATTAGTATTACTGAACGGATAAATGGATCGTTCGGATCATCGTCTGGTATTGAATGAACGAAGGGGGCAGGTGTCGATAAGGGCAGGCTCGATCGCCGCATCGTAGCGGATCGCTACGTAAAGCTACGCATTGCCGTTGAGTTTGAGTCGATCGATTACGTCGGCTACGTCGGCTACGTCGATTACGTCGATTACGTCGATTACGTTGGCTACGTAGGCTACGTCGGCTACGTGTCCAGTGCGCTCTGCGCGTTTATAAATAATAGCAGGCCGATCGATGGCTCGCGGTCGCGTGTGCCGTGAGCAGCCACCCTCCCGTCGAGGGAGCCGGGCCGGGCCGGGCCGGGCGCCGATCGACCGGCCCATCGATCGATCCACCCTCCTACGGTACGTCAAGGCATCCGACGGGATTGGCGGGAAGCGCGACGGCCTGCTTTCGAGGGGCTCTGACTCAGAGCGCCGTGAGCACCGGGGAACGTTATCGCGGTCTACCGACCCGATGCACAACGCGACGGCCTCTAACCAGGGTCGAATCGATTTCCAACCACTACTCCCACCCCCCCCCATCTCGTCAGACTTTTCCAATTTAGCATTCGGCTTACGTTTCTTTCCTTTGTTTCTTTTTCTTTTTCTTTTTCTTTTTTTTTTCGCGCTCTATGCACGAATCGCCGTCGAAGCGAGCGCGATACCGATCCCTATAGATCCCCCGGGCTTCCTCGCCGCGCTCACTTACGGCTCGACGACACGCCAGATCCCATTCTCGGTTCCCATTCTCTCTCACCCCCTTACGTTTTCTTCTTCCTTCATTGGGGTTATTTACTTATTTATTTATTTAGTTATTATTATTAATCGCGCAGCCTCCGCGGCGCGTAATAACGAGCCTCCGGTATTTAAAGAGCTCGAGTTATCGGCGACCAGAGCGTTGAACCCCTCGACTTCGTGTTAACGGGTACCACCACCAGCTAACGACAGCCTCGGTCCTTTCCCCCCCTCCCCCCGAACCCCCCGATCGATCCACGATTTATCCCCCCATCAGTAATAGCTTCATAACTCCGATAATACCTTTTCCAAATTAACCGCCCCCTCGCGCTTTCTCAATTAACACGGCGCCTCTACGAATTCACGTAACCTTCGAGCATTCCACTCACTTGAACATATATATATATATTTATCACATCGTACATCCGCTCATTCAATTTAGCTTGCATTTATTCCTTAACTTTAGAAAGGTCATTATTGTCATCAATTCGTTTAATACCTTGAATCACCAAATTGGAACAATCTGACATAATTATTGTAATTGCTCTCCGCAAGAATACCCACCGCCGAGAAACATAACAATTTATCATGATTTAAATAAAATATTTAAAAGAAAGGTTATTAATTGAATACAGAAATTGTGTAAAATGTATAATTATATACTTGATGTTCGTAAGGTATAACGTAAACGTTTGCATTTAATAATGTTAATTATGGTTTAACATTCAATATGTATTGCACGGCTTAGAAATATATATATGTATATATATTAAATTATATATTATTACTTATATATTTACTTATATATTAAATTCTGGTCGATCGAATTGATTTGAAATGAAATTATTTTATATAATTTGCCATTAATAATTTATGCCATTAAAATGCGGTAAAGTTCTTTATTATCAGATCAATCGTTCAGAGAATGATATTTTATATTCAATGGGAACAGCGGCTAGTCACAACGAATATCGATTATGACAAAGTGAATTATTCATATCAATCGATAAAGTTACACAATTTAAAAATGCATAGCAGCGTTTACTGTCCCTTGACAATTCAAAGACTTATTAATATTAATATTAAGTGAAAATAATTTTGATTAATAGCTTCCCCCTAAATGGGATTTATTGTTATTACCTACTTGAGCTCCAAGTGCTTGAACATATACAAATAATGCGATTACAATTAAAAATCTTAAAAATTTATATATTTTACATTGACGTTTACGTGTCGTTGTTTAATATGTTGTTTATTTTGGAGGCTCGTTAATTATTTAAGCAAAAACCCGTCGCTTACTAAAACTGTAATGGATATGTATTTTCAATTGAACGGCGGGAGTGAATAAATATTTGGTGACATCCAATTGGTAATTGTAACAAGGGCTGAGACGTAAGTAGTAGAAGACCAGTTAAGATGTAGCATTGGAAGGAAGGAAAAAATTATTACCCGTTGCGAGCACGTTGGCTTTGCAAAGACAGCCGGTAAATTGTAAAGCAATGATCTAGGAGTCCATTCAGCCTCGTTATAATAAGCCTCGTACTTGAAGTAATAGTTAATAGGAGACGGTGACTAACACTGGCAAATCGGATTTTTCTCTTTCGAGAAAAGCTGCGTCAAGCGCACGAAATTCATGAAGTCATTACCCCCCGTCAAGCTTAAAAAAGCGCTACATCTTAAACTTGCAATAATACGAGGGGACGGGGACAGGGGTTATTGGGGGTTATTGGGGGTTATTGGGGGTAGAGGTGTTGCTAACTCGTAGAAGAAGCACCGATTGAAGTTATAGGGTTAAAGTTCACATTGAAACTTGCATGTTGCGATAATTAACGTACGTTTCCCACTTAAATATTACCGTATATCAATTTCATTTCTTGTCCATCGCTGTAAAGCGTTTTAAAAGGAATTTCCACATTAACGTGCCCAGCGGTTGCACTTTGTCCTGCAATTAGCTTTCAAAGATTAGCATTTACACGGAAGATTAGATTAGCCTAGACTAGCGAAGGCAAGAAATTCTGACGTTTATAAGTACGAGCTACTTTGTTCAATGACGTCATTCTTCTTCCTCTTCTTCGTCTTGTTATTATCGCTATTATTATTATTATTATTATTATTAGCGACACCTTTTTTTCGTAAGCAATTTTAAAATTAAAATGCCAATCGAATATTAATACATTGAAAAGTTATTTGCAAATTGAGACAATTTGCATATCGACGCGGGGAATAATTGTTTAAATCGTCAAAAGTACTCTTACCTCCCGAGTATCGGTACGTTGAGATTTACGTAAATAAAATCAACGGGGAGGCATGCCATTCGTCCGAAAGGCGCATTCGGCAGTAGAAGAGCCATGATAAAATGTGAGCCTCGCACGACACAAAACAAATTAATTACAACGCACTCGTTATAGTTGACTCGCGCACACAATACAATAATAATAATAATAATAATAATAATAGCTCCTGTAGGTCCTGCTCCCTATAAATAATGTGCTCGGGAGCATTTGTAGGCAACGATGTGAGATTGGCAAGGATGGTATACGAATTGTTTCAGGTGTGGGGCAACCGCGAGACAGCGCACGTTACGCTAGGGTAACGTAATAAAAAAAAAGAAAAAGAAAAAGAAAAAAAGAAGAAAAAACCTTAGCACAACGAGGGGCCTATTTCTATTTATTTATTATTTATTTACGCGCGAGTCATTACGACAGAGAGAGGGGGAGAGGGAGAGCGCGCGCGCGTAGAGAAAGGCAAGGAAGGTTTAACGAGTCGAGTATATCAATTTTTAATTCACCCTCGGCTTAACTACGTACACACACGCAACGCACTCGCGACGACTCTTCCGTGCCGACGCGTGCAAATGCCGCCGAGGGCACGGAAGTCCGCGGCACGGCTCTTAATATCCGCAAGTACATTTCATTGTTCGGAAGGGCGTGACTTGTGCTCATGCTTCTAGCATAATATCGATCTTCCTGGGCGCTCGCAGCGATCCTCGATCGCACCCTTTATTATCCCGCTTACGTCAATGCGTGCGCCACGTATGGACTCGGCGTACGAAACGACGCCAGACCGGGGCTCGATCTTCATCGCGTCGTCAATTTCAGCCGATTTCTCTCGGAAAAGACGCTCTCTACGACAGAGAGTTACGGAGGGGCAAGAAGAGGGAGGGAGGGAGGGAGGGAAGGAAGTCAAGGACAGCAAGGACACGGTACTGGCAAGGCTTCGAGTCACTTTGCCTGACAGATAAATTTACATTGTCCAGGAAATGCGGAATGCGAAAGCGAGCGGGACCGGAAGGTGTAGATCAAATAATACAAGAACGTTGGCCATTAATGTATAATCTCGATCGATCGCGGGAGAACGGTGGCGGGATAATTCATGGGCGTTCGGTGCCAAGGAGATCCGCCGGTAAACGTCCCTCCCGACAAATACGACAATCGACAACAATCGAGCTATTGCGACGAATCACTGTTGACGGTGAGGGGGTGCGAGGGGGTGCGAGGGGGTGCGAGGTCTTCCCTTTAAGATTGCCGGCAAAAAATTTTTCATTTATTCAGCCAGCTTCCGCATCCGACAGCTTGCACGTGCACATTACGACATTCGCATCTCCGACACTTTATCGGAACGTGAAAACTGATTGAAACAATGATGTTCTGACTTGGCGTATAATGTAATGTCACCGCAATACGCGCGAAGCCAAAGTACGCAGAGAAATTCGTGAAACGGAGGATATAGTAATACAGAGGGACGGACGTCAAAGCTCCTGCTCCCGGCTTTCGGTACTTCGGCTTCGGTAAAAAAAGAAAAAAAAAACAAAAAAAAAGAAGAAGAAAAACAGTACATTTTTTTTCTAATGCCCTGATTTTTAACAAACATTTAGTATTCTGTGTCTTCTAGAACAGAAAAGATATACCCACTCGGGTAATTATTTTAATAGTACACTACGTATGTAATTTAAAAAGGAGCAGGAAATTTTAGAAAAGGTTTAATTATTTTATTTTATTTTTCTTTTTTTTTTTTTTTTAAATTTACCAATCACGTAATTGAGGACGAAGTATTTGGAGCATAAAATTTCTATGGTAATTTGAATCTTGAAATGATTATAATAAATCCTGTGATAAAAACTTGTTCGAGGTAAGGAATGATTCGATGATTAGGGGGTAGAAAGACTATAATATACGAAGACATTTGATTCGAACCGCTTATAAATGCTATAATTTTTCTACGTACGAAGGCAAAATGAATCATGAAACATTAAAACTATTCTAATTTTAATAAAAATTACAATCTACCCTTTGCTTATTACGTTTGCCGCCGATCTACTCACTCAATATTACTGAATTTAACTTAAGATGAGACAATTATGCAGATACTGCTACATGTCTTCATTTACGTTACGTTACTTTCCGGGAAACGATACTACTTTTCATAAAAGGAACACCAAGATCGAAAGGTCATATCTATGGTAATAACAACAAGCGTATTGAATTAATTAATTAATAAGCTAATTTGGCCAGCAACGAGAGTAAAAAATATTACCGACTATTAATTCGTATTAATCGATGATTATATTATCGTCCCGATTTTTAATTAGGATGTAATACGTTAATTTACGCGCGTAGACTGTTTCGTGTGTAAAGTGTAAATTATTTATACAAGCATAGTCCGAGTGGCGTGGGGTTGTTGGGGGGAGGAGGGGTGGGGGTAGGAGAGGGAAGCGAGAGAGATCGATACATCAATTGGCATTATTACCCTGACGAAGCTTTCATAATTCAGCGACAATATTGTTGAAAATATAATACCAGCAGCGGTGCATTAGCCGTGGATAATAAATACATCGAGATAAAACGCTGATAAGAAAATTGACCGGGTAGCGTTCACGTAACATATTACTACCACATGCTAATGGAATAAAGAAGAAAAGAAAAAACAAAAAAAAATCTTGGGTACCGAGCGACTCATGCGCTATCACGATAGCGATGATAATTTTTATTAACATCGAGGGCGTTCCCTGGTCTTATATTGCTGCTGCTGCTGCTGCTGCTGCTGTTGTTGTTATCGTTGTTGTTATTGTTGTTGGTGTTATTATTATTATGACGAAATGACGCAAACGGCTGGTAAATTTAGAATCTCATTTACTAGGCCTTAAAGTATTTCCTATCTGACAAGGGTACAACATTGGTAATTTAACGGCCGCTATTTATTTAAGTACGAATACGAGTATCGCGGTGGGGATGGTGGGGATGGGGGGGGGGACTCAAAATAACGGGTAATTATTAACGCTCGGTGTAAGAAATAGCATTAGCCTTATAGCATTAGCGTGTAAAGATATTAAAGCGAGAAAGGGAAATGTGTTGTCGATTTGCATAGAAGAGGCGGTGAGCTATTTTTTCTCTGGCCTATTGCTTCTGCTCGATCGAACTAAACAGAAAATATAATTTCAGTGAAAATGTCACGTCACGTACAAAAAAAAAAAAAGAAAAGAGATCGACTCTTGAATTGACTACACTTTTATTATAATAACAACAAAACAATAATTATAATGCAACGAGGGAATGCAATCGTCGATCGGTATTTCGTACTCGCAGTCAAGTATTAAAATACATTATTCAACTCAAGCCGATACGATCCCATATATATATATATATATTATAATAATAAATAGAACATAATTCGTTGTCAATCGTCAATTATATATTTCCTATCGTCATCCAGATTATCAAGTCTTTTGTAAATTTCACAAAGGACGCGGGCGTATTTAAACAAGAAAAGGGAAAAAATGCAATTATAGTAATACTGTACCGATATTCTTCTTGTATAATTTACATCGGTTGAAAGTAATTACATTCTAAGCTGAAAAGAATAATTATAATGTAAAAAATTTCTTAGATCAATTTGATCCTAAAGTAACCTTTCGTACATCATTTATTCATACGTTATTCAATATCCCTATCGCTGTCACTGTTTAACGTATATTTTATAATATCATATACAATATTTAATCTTATATTTTCATAAAAGAACCATCTTGTAATACGTACTTACAATACACAGATTTATTATTGTTTATTGTTTATCTAAGTATTATGAAAGGAGGGAAAAGATTTGAAACTTTTATCATTAAAATGTACATTATTCTCGATGATTTTTTTAATCGATCAAACACCAACATCGTTCACTAATTCACTGTTTTTACCATAATATTAGATTATTTTTACTTTATTTTATTTATTTTTGTTTGTTTTCGCACCTACGTTGTGGAACGTTAATTTTTTTTCTATTTTCACAGTGATATTTTTTTATTGACAATATCGTATTGGTGTTCTGCAATTATAAGTCATTATTATTAAATTACAAATTTTCGTTATTTTTACGAATTAACACATAAAATCGATCAAATCAAATGCATTTATTTCATTAGCGTGAATTTCAATTCGTTTCCCCTACGTTTTAATAACTCGTAGAGTGCTATTTAATTAATAATTTATAAAAAAAAAAAAATCTTACTTTTTAAAATCGATAGTGGTCATTATTTAAATTTTTTTTAATGAAGTGAACGAAGCGAACTTAATTACTTGTTACTTAATTCTTGTTATTGTTGTTGTTGTTGTTTTTTTCTTTTATACTAAAATGCACTTACGCTGTTTTATTGTTAAAAAAAAAAAAAAAAAAAAAAAAAAACACGATTCTAAAAAGTAAGTTCGATCGTGCACTATAATTAAATTTAAACAAGAACGTAATAATACTTCTGTTTCGTTGAGCATTTGTTGTTGTTGTTGTTGTTGTCGTTGTTGTTGTCGTTTTTTTTTGGTAAATTTAATACGACAGTCGTAAAAAACTTGAATTCGTTATTTCTTCGAGTCGTTCAACTTTAATGATTTATGTAGTTATTTCTACGAGCATTGCAGCCTGCGCGGCTCATTAAAAAGGCATAAGAAATTTATGCTAAAGCTAAGTGTGGTAAGATGCGACGTTATTACGTGAACTGTTGCTGGCCTTTTATTAGAATCGAGACCTGCATTTGATTGAAGATACGATTGTTAAAATCATTTTAAGCAGTGGAAATAACGACCCGACAATTGATTTTTGTAAGGTTAAGTTGTATAAATGTCAAGAATTCTTGTAAATGTCGTTCTAATAATGTAATTGTCATTGGCTTTTAATAAACGTGTAATTTATAAAAAACATTGTATGGATAATATTCCATAAGAATTAATTATTTTCTGCCACGAATCTTGATAATAAAATTTATTTATTTATTTATTTATATATTATTAAATAATATGAATAAGCTTTCAATAATTGTCAAATTTGAAATAAAATGAAACTTTCACTGTTTGGTAGAAATAAGAATGTATTATTAGTGGGTGAAGGTAACTTTTCATTTGCCATAACATTATTGAAGCATAATTTAGATATGTGCTTGACTGCTTCTTGTTTTGAAAACAATTTAAGCGAAACTGTAATGAAAAACGTGGATACGCTGAAAAGCTATGGTTAGTAAGGGACATTTAATTTATAAATTCTATCAATAGTTTTCATGTATGAAAATAACTCTTTTATTTTCTTTATAGATATACGTGTCCTTCTGGGAGTGGATGCAACAAAATTGAATCAACATGTAGTTTTAAGTAAAGAAAAATTTGACATAGTAGTTTTTAATTTTCCTCACGTTGGAGGTAAAATGAGAATAGAAAAGAATAGAGAACTGTTAAGAAGCTTTTTTGTATCTGTTAAACATGTTTTACACAGCAATGGTAGTATTTTTGTCAGTTTGTGCGATGGCCAAGGTGGTACACCAGCTGATAAGAAAATAAGACATTGGAATGATTCTTGGCAGATTACAGAAATGGCGGCTCATGGCGATTTTATATTAGTAGCTGTTGAACCATTTGATTCTTCATTGCTCGAATCATATACTGTTACTGGATATAGGAGTTTAGAAAAGCAATTTAACACACAAGCATCGCTTACACATATTTTCAAATTAACTGACAAGCCTACAATTAATAATATTGGACCTGTACAGAAAATTCATTTAAGAGAATATGACCAATTAATAGATTGGGAACATATGATCCTTGAAACGACCAATAGTAATGAAAATAATTCTTCTTTATATCCTAATTGCTATAAATTTGACATAACATTTCCTCTTACTAAAGAATTTAATAATACGAAATTTTACGAAATCTTATATAATTATGCTGGCCTTATAATCAACAATGTCGAGTATCTTGGATCGTATAAATTTTCTGACGCGAAACAAACCATAACTTATAGGATTACCTATAAATCTAAGAAATTTGCATTGCATAGAAAATTAGCAATAGATTTACATGAAAATTCAATAACAAAAATTATTCAAAATTATTTAAATATACCCACGTTACGTTAGACTTTATAAACTTTTAATTGTTTATTTATTATAATTGTATATATATATATAAATATTTATATTGTTTACTTAGGAAGTTATAATTTCAAAGACATCTTTATAATTATTATTGTTTTTTACAAGCTACATTTCTTAAGGATATAGGATTATCAGCAATTAGGGAAGCGAATTATTACGAAAAAAAAATTTATTTTTATGTACAAAAAGGATTGAAAATATATGTATATATATATAGATGTATAAAAAAAAAATGTATAAAGTACTATTTGCGTATAACAAGAGGATAAAAACGATAAATATATTTATTAATTTTATTTACAGTTCTGTTATAAATGGAAAGATCGAAAGATCGTCGACGAAATGAATTACACGAATTAAATAAAAATTAAAAGCTCAACAGTTCAACTATGGATTTTAAAAGTAACAAGCCGTGAAAATTGTCTTAATAATAGAAAATCATTGAGTTCGGTTTTTTTCGAGTCTTTAAAAACATGCCGATACGTCATATTTATCGTATCGATCTTACAATCTCTCTCTCTCTCTCTCTACTTATTCGCTTAACGATTCAACAATTTCGAAAATATTGCACACAGTTCCATTTAATGTATTTCTCTTTTTTTATTTTTCGAATAAATGACAATTATAAATAAAAAGGCTGGCTGTATTATTAAAATCATCTGTCGGGATGAGAAGAGTTGCGAAATTTTCAAATCTGTATTACCAATCACAATTCATTCTGCTATTTATAACGTTATTTATAATCTGACTGATCGAGAGCAGAACCGTACTATTTTGAGTTTTGAGTAATTTAGTTTTTAACAATGTCTGCGAGGCCGTATAAAATTTAGGGAAAATATATTGCTCGTAAAAACGTAATTGTGAAAAGTTTACGAGCACAGGATGATTTATGTAAATGCCCGTAAACTTTGTATTTCTTCATTTGTAAACACGTGAAAGGTTAGATTGCAATAGTAAGAATTTCAATTTCAAATTAATATTCTTAATTCTTTTATTTTTAAATGTATCCTATTGCAAAGTGTCGACTCTTGTCGGTCATAAGTACCAGTGTAAAAAATTATTTTAGTACGCAAATTTTAAATAGAGACGTATTTCATAATAAATATGCAGTTGTTAGTTGTAAATACAAATGTTTTCATAATTCTATTAAAATGAAGCAAAAGACAGTTGCCAATGCTCTGAGGCCCTTAAAACCAAAGTCTAAAAGAGAAACAGTGCAGTTTTTTGTAGATTTAAAACAAGTAAATAACATTTACTTTGTGATTTCTTACAGTTAACATAACTCGAGGAAATTATTTAATAAGACGTGTTTATTCAAATCACTAGATTAAAGTTAAGGGTGGTAATGGAGGCGATGGAGCTATTTCACTCCTTCAATTATGGCTGAACGATCATGCAGGGCCAGATGGTGGTGATGGTGGAAACGGCGGTCATGTGATATTAAAAGTCGGTTAATAATATTGCTTAATTGTTACAGTTTGCGATAATTATATATTGTTAAGATTAATGGGGGGATTAATAAATTGTAGGTATCGTCGACAGTGAAAGATTTGTCAAAGGTAAAAGGTGTCATTGAAGCTTCCAATGGCCAAAATGGAGCTGGCAAAGACTGTTGCGGAAAGAATGCCAATCATACTATAATTGAGGTTCCTGTAGGTACTATTGTAAGAGATACGGACGGAACTGTACTTGCAGATTTAGATCAAATAGATATGATGTACATAGCAGCTCGAGGGGGTGCAGGAGGACATGGTAATACATTTTTCAAATCGGATATAAATCAAGCTCCAAAAGTTTCTGAGTATGGGGGCGAAGGGGAGACGAAACAATATATACTGGAAGTCAGGAGTATGGCTCACGTTGGACTAGTGAGTTGACATGATTATTACGTCTTTAATAATTATGGTATTCATGAATTGTTGACATGCTTTGGACAACTTGTAGATCGGGCTTCCTAATGCTGGAAAAAGTACGTTACTTAGAGCTATATCAAGAGCTAGACCGAAAGTGGCCAATTACCCATTCACAACTTTAAAGCCGCATATTGGAATGATTCAATATGATGATTACGAACAAATTGCTGGTAAAAAGCATCCTTTTTCTTTTCGTTGTCCTCTTCATTTTTTTTTTTTTTTTTTTTTCATTAACTAAGCTCATTTCACGTACACGGGTAAATAAAAGTTATTTTAAAATGTTTAGTCGCTGATCTACCAGGACTAGTACCAGACTCCCATCAAAATCAGGGCCTCGGAATAACATTTCTAAAACACGCAGAACGTTGCGCAGCTTTGCTGTTTATTATTGACGTGACACAGGAGGATCCATGGACTCACTTGGATATTTTAGAGTTTGAGATCAGTCAATTCAACGAGGAATTGAACAATCGGCCCAAGATCGTAATAGCAAATAAGATGGATTTGCCGGGTGCAAAGGTGGGCAAGTTAATCTAAGAAAGATAAGAGAGATAATTCGATAAATTTACAAAATACATTGAATGGGAAAAAAAAAACCTTTTTACAGGAAAATTTGGCGTTATTTAAGAAGCACATTGATCATCCAGTCATTCCTATTTCTGCCAAAATGGGGATGAACCTTACGGCTTTGTTGAAAGAAATACGGATATTGTATGATAATTCGTTGCAGGAAAAGGAAGGAAACGCTTAAAACAAAAAAAAAAATAAACGTATATTAAGATGTATTAAAAGCGTAAGTTATATTTGTGTATGTGCCGGGGGCATGAAGAAAGTACATATGGGCTCGTATAAAAATTTTAGCCTTTCTTTTCGTAATATTTGAATTCGTTGATGACAGATCGAACGTTTAGCTGTCGTAAAATCTTGTCGAACCAATTGTCAACGTTGTCAAATTGATGTCTTATTTGTAAATTGAAAACGTGTGCGTAGGCCGGCAAGAGCGTTACAAATACCGCGATATCCGCTAATGTAATCCGCTTCTCCTATTAAAACCTCATTACCCGCGAGAATTTCATTCAAAGCTTTCATAATGTCGAACAAGTTGTATTTCGCTTCTTCGACCGAATCTTCGGCATAACCAGCCAGCGAGACGAATGCCCGAAAGTGGGAGAAGCCAACCGCAAACAGATGGTAGAATATCATTACTGGAAAAGCTGATCCATTGTAGGATTTGGCTTTGCGTTAGCACATCGTTGCCTTTAAATTGTGAATCCGATAGGTAAAGGGCAATAGCCCAAGCATCCTTAAGATTTACGTTCTCGTCCTTGTAAACTACCGAGCCTTTATCTCCCCTCTCGTCCGTATGGTTTTGTATTTTAATTTCCCTTCCAGCATATCGGGCTGCAATTTGTACCAAATATCCTTTCACGCTGCCCTCGGTCAAATAAATCGTTGGCTCAACTGTAGACTGAAAATTAGCTGCGTCTTTGTAACTTTTTGTCTCTTTTTGTCTCTGAAAGGTTACGGCAACAGAGCAGTAGAGGCTCGGTTTTATAAAATAAAATCCACTCGGCTCGTTAATGATCTCTTCAATAAAAATTTATTATATAAAAATTGAAAAAATTTACACATTTAATAATGCGCACCACGAATACACATATTGTATCAGCTCTTAAAAACAAAAGAAAGAAAAAACTCCAATAAACTTCCCATGCGCATTAATTAGTTACATTCGATTGGTTATTTTTCTAAAATTATAAACAATTAGTGGGGATGACAACAGACAATCCAAAAACAAAAAAAAAACAAAAAAAAAACGCTTGTTATTTGCTTGTAATTCTAATGTAAAAAAAAAGTATAACAACAATATCACTTAAGATTAATGGGAGACTACGCTTAGTCTGACTCTTAGGAAGTACCTTCCAGTTTTAATGCAGAACGCGCGTATGATTTAGCGGTAGCGAAAGCCTCTTGGACAGATGAAATATTCGGCCCAGAAGCTTGAGCTGATTCGGGTTTGCCGCCCCCTTTTCCTTGCATCAGCGGAGCTATCGCCTGTATCCATTCGTTTGCTTTCAGACCTTTGCCGATGGCAGACTGAATGAATGACAATTTAATAATCGTTAATATTGAATGCGATTGCCAATTATTAATCGTTTAATCGTTGTCAAAAGGACGCTGCGGGCGACGAGTGGGGGGGATATCTGCGTCCCCGCAATCGGAAATACTTACTTCGGGCACGGCGCTGAGGGCGAATATTTTCCTCTCGTCTTCGTCAACGCTTATGAACAAGGCACTCGTTTCAGGGGATATGGCCCTGACCTTTTTCAATGCCATGTCCAGGGCCTTTGTATTGTTGTATGCATTGAGTACTTCGACTAAAACCGGTATACCTTTGTTCGCTTCGATCGTATTTTTCACAGCCTCAACGACCGAGGCCGCTATCGTCGCCTTGGCCGCTCGATCCTTATCGTCCACGGCCTTCTTTAGGGCTTTCAATTGCGCTCGCATCTCTTCCTAATTCGAACAAAAGAACGGCCATCCTTTAATTAATTAATTCATTCATTCATTCATTCATTCAATTGCCTCAAGAAAATCAAAGGATATCATGAATGAGTGAGTAAATTCATGCCAATGTAAAATAAATCAATAGATCGGCCTTATTAAAGATCCTTGTTAAAGGAAGGAAGCGCGGAGACTAACTTTCTTCCAATACGCAATAACGGCGTGCGAAACTTCGTCGGTGAGCTCAACGATTTCCTTGACGATTTCCTTGGAGCCTGTCGTGTCCTTTGAAGCTTTGACGTTCTCCTGGAGTTCGGCGAGGTGACTTTGCAGCAGGTCCGCCTTCTTGATAGCTTTCGAGGCCTCGGGCCCGGTAAGGGCGACGATACGGCGTATCCCCTTGGCTATGGCTTCCTCGCTCGCTATTACGAAGTCGCCGATGTGGCCGGTGCGATGGAGATGCGTGCCCCCGCAGAACTCGACGCTAGTCTTTGGGTCTGCGGCCCCGAGGGGGTCCCGCTCCAGGTCCTCGACGGGGACACCCATGCTCACGACTCGGACCGGGTCGGGATAAGTCTCGCCGAACATCGCGCGCAGTCCGTGGATCGTTTTCGCGGTCACTAGGGCGCTTTCCTTGGCGTAGACCTGCCTGTCCTCTGCTATCACCTCGTGCGTGAATTCCTCGGCTTTTTTTACCTGCGCCGCAGTCATCGCACCTACCGCATACATTTAAACATCAGATAAATTACAATAGTACGGGAATGAGAAGCGGAGCAGCGGTAATGCATTTAGAAAGGCATTCTTAACTTCGGGGTTAGTCGCGCGATTCGTTTAAATCTAATATTTTGCGCTCCCTCGATATATACCTTTATTCGTAAAATCGAATCTCAATCTATCCGGAGCGACTAGCGATCCTTTTTGATCAGAGTCCGGGCCCAAAACGTTCCTTAACGCATTATTAAGAACATGTGTAGCCGTGTGATTACTCATTATCAGTCTTCTTCGGGGAAAGTCTATATTCAAATGTAATTTGTCTCCCTTCTTCAAAGCTCCTTCGCCAACTGTTCCAATATGTAAAACGTATCCCCCCTTGACCTGCACATTTTTAATACTAATCTCGGTACTCTAAAACAAACAATAACAATAACAACAATAATAACGTAAGAAATAAGAAAGATTTCATAGAATCGTAGAAATTTATTTACTTCGTCGTCGACTTTGACTAAAAATCCTTCGTCGTAGATTTGACCGCCTTGCTCGGCATAGAAACACGTCTGATCTAATACGATACCAACATCGTCGCCGGAGACAACTTCGTCTACGAACTCCTTGTTCCTTCGTAAAGCAACAACAGTGCCCGTGCAGGGGGCCAATGAATATTCCGCATATTTTTCCGACGACTCCACCTGGTAATTATATTTTGGAGAATCGTCCGTGGCTTGGATGCCCTGGTTTTGCAGTTCCGTAATAGCATGCACGTCTAAATTGATCTGATCGCTCATGCCACCGGCTTTATTTTGAGACGCAATCTACAAAGTAATCAATGGTAATAACAGAGAAAAATTTTTAAAATGTTTTCTAGGACGATAATAGGGAAGGCATTGATTGATTGAATATCTAACTATTGCAAGTCTTTTGGCCTCTTCGTAACCAGTCACGTCAATGGTAAGTCCCTTTTCTTCGGCCATCAGTTGCGTTAAATCAACGGGGAATCCATAAGTATCGTATAAGCGCCAGGCGACATCGCCCGGCACAATGTGCGTCGACTCCAATTTCGCTATTGTTCTATTCAATAAATTACGTCCCCTTGTTAAAGTTTTTAAAAACTGCGTCTCCTCTTCATTTATTACGTCCACTGTCGACTGAGGATCCCTTTTAACCTCTGGGAATACATCCCCTGTAATTTTTCGCATAATTTTATTTATAATCCACATATAGAAATAAACAAATGGATTTTTATTAATCCGTGACCTTGTAACGTAAAACGGACGGCACTTACCTAAAAGTTCAACGACAACGTTCACGAGAGTGGCAAAAAATCCAGGCTGGGCATTCAATTTTTCAGTAGCATATCGCACGGCTCTTCTCAGAATTCTCCTTATTACATAGCTATATAAACAAAATTACATATATATATATATAATTTCTTTGTTATTAATAAATTGATAATTTATTGGCACTAAACATATATAATGCATATTTCTGAATGGCCCGAGTATTCCTTTTATGATAAATGATTAATAATTATGAGTTTTACCCTCTGCCAGTATTGTCAGGAACTCCACCGTCAGCCAAAGCAATTGTTATAGTCCTGGCGTGATCAGCGAGAACTCTGTATGCCATATCGATACCATCTGTATCGTCGTTGGCTACGCGACCCTGGTAAGGCGGTGCACCCGTGCCTTTCCGAATGGCATCAAAAAGTGGCAGAAACAGATCGGTATCGTAATTCGAACGTTTATTTTGTATTACAGAAACAAGTCGTTCCAAACCTAAGCCGCAGTCGATGTGCTTTTTAGGTAGTAAATGGAGTTCGCCATTTTGCTCTCTAACGATAGAATAATGAAATTACAGTTCTTATAATGAACATTATAAGATTAATGTAAGGATCAACCAACCTATTGTATTGTATAAATACTAAATTCCAAATTTCTAAAACATCTGGATCGTCCATATTCACTAAATGGGCGGCCTCTCTATTACCGATTCTATCGAAATGCAATTCACTGCAGGGCCCACAGGGACCGGATTCACCCATTTCCCAAAAATTATCCTTCATATTTCCCGGTAATACATGGGTCGGGGGAACCCTAAAAATATCGATAATTATCGTAAAACATTGCAGATAATGATATTTGAATCGACGGATGCTTTTTAATACAAAAGTTTTAAATTACCCGAGAGATAGCCAGAAGTCTTTGCATTCAAGATCTGCTTGTAACTTTGACTTTTCATCTCCTCCAAAATAAGTTACGTAAAGTTGGTCGGCTGGCAATTTCAATACAGCTGTAAGAAATTCCCAAGCCCATGTACATATTTCTTTCTAAACATAAATGTAATTTTATTTAATCAGATTATTTAAGCTTACCAAGTAATTCATAAAAATATAAGAATAATATAATAATTTATGGAAAATCTTGTGCTTAATATATTATACATAATTTATTATTATAAATGATTTAGACAATTTTTGTACACATAAGTATCCCCTACCTTAAAGTAATCTCCAAACGACCAATTACCCATCATTTCAAAAAATGTATGATGATAAACATCTTTTCCTACATCATCAAGATCATTATGCTTCCCACCAGCACGAATGCACTTCTGTGAATTGACTACTCTTGTCCACTTGGCCATATCGCTATTAGGATCAACCGTTCCTAAAAAAATTGGCTTGAACTGAAACAAATCAATGCAAAAGGCAAATAAATACAAAGGTCATATTTATTTATTATATAAATAACTAAATAGATACCTGATTCATGCCAGC
This sequence comes from Ceratosolen fusciceps, assembly GCA_018883505.1. Taxonomy (NCBI): domain Eukaryota; kingdom Metazoa; phylum Arthropoda; class Insecta; order Hymenoptera; family Agaonidae; genus Ceratosolen; species Ceratosolen fusciceps. The sequence continues at coordinate 6,963,155 of RCIC01000010.1, forward strand.
ATTAGTGAACAGTAAAGTAGGATCATCGTGGGGTATTGTCGAACTCGAGTGGACATATTCGTGATTTTTTGTTTTAAAAAAGTCTATATAAGCTTGTCGGATTTCCTTAGCAGTCATATTTCCAGACATTGTTAATGATAGCTCTGAAAAAAGCAAAAAAAGGGACAATTATACATCTTAATGAAGTAAAACTAAATTCAATATAATTACTAATCGGAAAAATATATTAAATTGTGTCGTTCTTTAACGTATTCGGGCCTTGTTGCCGTTAACCAGCTGCTACTTATTCCATATAAAAAAAAACAAAAAAAAAAAACAAAACTAAATGCTTCAAGTTCCATATGGATTACAAAGAAAGAAACAAAGTTCAAAAGAAATTTTAATAAAGATATTAAATAAATATACGAACGAAATCGACGCACTTGTTTTATTGTTAATAATATATCGCGAGTATATAAATCACGTAATCGAAAGAGTACATGCGATATGCACGCGACATCAACTCAGCATTTTTTATTTATAAAAATTCGTTAACAATAACTATAAGCATATCAAGTGCGTATGGAAAACAGCTGACGAGAGGCAAAAAAAAAAAAAAAAAAAAAAAATACCGGGCTAAGAGAGCGAATTCACCAAGGCTCGGTGATAAAGTTGGATATAAAATAATCCGGAGACTCGGATATATGACTCGGCTGCTATCTCGAGTACATAGCCAAATAACAATAAATCCTGCCTTTTGAATATAAATTTAAATCCCTATGCCCTACAACGAATAAAACTGCATCAAGATTGAAAGCGCATAACCTCTCACCTTTCACTTATTTTGTTTTTCACTCGCTCGGTTATATAAATACACGTGCGTCTACTCGCCGTTGTGCGTTTTTTTTTTTATTACAGCTTTCGTATGCGGCCGATCGTCGATCCACAGATTTTAATTACAGTTACGAGGCATATGGGTTATTGGTCCATATCGGATTCATGGCAGACATCAGACATTGCCATGTACGTGTAGATAGATTTTAAATAATTTTTTTATTCTGCTCGCACGACTTGGATTTGGTTGAAAACGCTTGGTCTTGTCCAGGGATTGATCGTAATCGTTGATTTTACGCTTCAGCAGATCGAAAAGGATGAAAATTTTAAATATAAATACAACAAAGCCCTTATATTGCACTTTATTGGTAAACAAAAAAAAAAAGAAAAAAAAAGAAAAGTCTTATTAAGTATAAAATTACCGAACCGAACGTGAATCGTGCTCGGTTGTCGCTCCAAAGTCTTTATTTATCTGGCAAACAGAACATTTTTAATATTCAAAATAAAAAGTCGTGTCCTCGACCGCATAAATCCGAGATTTTATGGGCTTTTAATCTCATCTTCGGGATCGAGATCTTCGGAACCGCAGCTTCGCTCCCTCGTTTTTTTTTTTTTTTTTTATCAAAGTCCGTTCTTTACTTGCAGAGGCTTTCGATAAAAAAAATAAAAAATAAATAAATAAATAATTTTTGTTTGTTAAGCGCGTGATTATGACGAAAAAGAAAAAAAGCTCTTCAAGCTCCCCGAGATGAAATGTTAAATGCAGCCAACGAACGACGAACGACATTATTTATTGTATTTACTTCTTGTTTCTTTTTTAAATAAATAAATAAATAAATGATAATTTATTCGTGGAGCGAATATATAGCGAATCTCTCTCTCTCTCTCTCTCTCTCACTCTCACCCTTTCTCTTACACGCTCTCTCATTAGAAGACTATCGATATTTTGCGATAATAATCGAAATAAACGGCGAGTATTTTTTTTCAACGAGATTCGAACGATATTCGAAAATTGAGGAGAACGCTGGGACTATCAGGTTGGCTGACATCGCCGGATAATGGCGACCATCAAAACCAGCCAGTAAACGAGTTAACTCGTATCAGGAGAACACGATGGCCGAGGAGGTCGACTTTCGCATACCCGAACCCATATTCCGAGTTTCCATTCCTACGGTCTACCGGTTACCGTTCCACGGCCAATAATTACCTTACTCACGCAATCATCGTCGCCTTTCAAATTCCTACTTTCTTATGACTTTTAAAGGACAATTCCATTGAATTTCTTACATTTATTTGCATTTTTTTAAAGCTCAAAAATATGCCTTTTATGATAGGGACCGCGCCCATTAGGCGTACAGTTAAATATTTAGAGGCTGGCAAGCTCGTTTTGAAGAATTCCATTCAAATAATGTCAATTAATTATAATACACACGGGGAACATCACAGTGGAATAAGGTTAGGAATTTCATTTTACGTACCTTATTTTATTTATATTCACAGTTCTTTTTATTCTTTTTATAAGTTTTATAATCAGTAATCGTTTTAAACAGTAATTATTTCTACATTGTATGTGTATATGTATTTATTTACGTGTTGGTTTTTAAGATTTTTATGCTCTTAAATTTGAGGCTCCCTACGAACCATATCTTGTTTGTATATTTTTTTAATTAAAAATGCACAAAGATCATTAATATTTTACTCGTAATACTTTTATTTCAGAAACTTTGTTTTCTGGCACTTATCGCAATTGTTATACAAAAATCCAGATGTTCAAATAATGACTATAAAAAACAGAACACCGTCGCCATTTATAACGTGTTATTATGGTATTCTATTTTTACATGATGCGCTATTATTTATTATTATAAATGATATGAAACTGTAGTATTGATTTATTGTTATTGCGTATAGATAATGGGAAGAAAATGTTAATTGACGTTGACATGAGAAATAAAGATGAGATTATGAATCATTTGTTAAAAGTAATTGGTAAATCCGAAGAATTATTAAAAGAAGAATCTGAATTACTAATTAAGAAAGATAATCCAGCGAATTTTGGATATGGCTGTGAAAAAAGTTGTATATGTACGATCCCAGGACAGTTACCTTGCCCTGGAACGGTTCCACTTCCTTATCATTTAAGAGGAAAACATACTATGAATAAGAAGTTTTAATTTTTTTTTTTAAATTAATTATTATATTAGTAAATCTACCTTTTGTAGATACCATTGTAAATAAATTTTGTACATCATATTATTATTATTACTTAATTTAATGAATAAATGCGTTGCATAAGATATTCCATACCTTGTTTTATTATTATACATATAAATATTAGTATTACAAAAATACTACATAATAGCAATAATTTGTACACAATATGATCACAAAAGAATAAATATATATATATACATATTTATAGTCAGATTAAATTTGTCACTCTCTTCACTTCATTATTATTATTTAAATTAATCATTAATAATACTTTAAAATATTTAAATTTTAAAAACATTTGCAATACAGTACAATTCTCGAATGCTATGGCACTACATTATACCTTCTATAAAAATATTATAATTTGTAAGCACATAATAAATTATTAATATTAAAAATTGATGAATAACTAATATGAAAACATTTCTTAAATGAAGCACGTTTATAAATAAATTAATAAAATGGAATTGTTAAAATGCATTTGATATCTAGTATGAATGATTTGCATTTCTTATTAATATACAATAAAATTGCAATAATATTAAATTGTATACTGTATGAACGATACATTACATCTAAGTGAGAATGTTTTGTAATGTCTTAATATTACATTTTTATAAAAAAAAAAAAAAAAAAAAAAAAAAAAAAATACACATGGAACTCATATTTTTAGCAAAACACAAATTGTTTATAGGAATAAAAAATCCAATTATCTTCTTGGTCTTGTCCGAGTGTATGGCTTCCTATTATTGTGATAGCTTCCTCGATTATAATGTCTTACAGAAGTGGACGGCTTATTATTTTCTGGTTTCTGATACTGATAGATTAACGGCGTTCCATCTAGTGGTTTGTTCAATTGAAATTCTTCTTCTGATTCTTTCATCATCTTTAACTTGGCCTCGATAGCTTGTATTGCTGTTTCCCGACTAAAATAATAAAAATGTCATTCATATCGCATATGCTTTAACTAAAAGTACAAAAACTTATTAATTATTATATTTACTACCTTATTTTTTTATCCTCTTTTTTTGCACCTGCTAATGCAGGAATTTCAATCTTTGGTTTAGGTTTATCTAGATCTGCCTGTTAATCAATTAAATAATTAATGTACTGATATATTGAAATTGTTTGTTTTTTTATTTAAATATATCTCAATTATAATTTAAATTTTTATAATCGGTCCTCTATACATATATATATATATATATTTACTGTCAATATATATATATATATATGTACACATATTGATACGTGTAAATTCAATGTTTATTCCGTAAATGTATTGTTTCACAGTTGAAATTGTGTAAACATTGTGTAAATGCTTATTAGTATAAATAGATAAGAAAGATGAAAATAAATATAATAAAATAAAAGTACAAATGATTTAATTTAATATTAAATATATATATATATCCCTACCTCATTTATGCTATGAGCATATCTAACTACAATGGTCTTTGATCCAACTTTAAGGTTTTGTAAGGCTTCCATAGCCCGTTCTGCGTCTCTTGTTGTTTTATAGGTAACGAATGCATAGCCCCTAGGTAATCCAGCTTGTGGTCCCGACCGATGAAACAGGAGATCAAACTTTTCAATATGTCCATGATTTTGTACGAGTTTGAGGAATTGATACCAGTTGATAAAACATAATAATTAGATTGGTTGTAAAAAAAAAAAAAAAAAAAAAAAAAAAAAAAAAAAAAAGAATTATAATAATAAATATAATATCCAATCAGCATAGCTATACTTACTCATTAATGCGTAGATCCAGATTGCCAACCCACAATCTCCTCTCTTCTATATTATTGGATTTTATGGGCTCCAAGGGAAGAGGAACTTGTGGATCACTCTGGCGATGAAAAAAAGGGAAAAATATGATGATAAATCGTGTTGTGAGCAAGCAAGCATCTTACACGCAATACAGACTGACACTTAAAATATGTTGGTGCGTCATTTTAAATGTACGAGCGAAAGCGCGAGCTACGCGATAGAGTAATACTTACATCCATTTTGCACGTTAAAAAAAAAGAACAAAGAAGAAAAATTGGCTATCCTTAAAACGTCGAGTGGAAACGTCGAGGCCTTACGCTCCCGGGGGCTATGTCGGCTATATAAATTCTAAGGGGAAATTCCAATTTTGTATACTACATGTACCTATTTTTAAAGGCGGAGCATCATTGCACACGAAATATAAACATGACCAAGCGGAGAGCATCAGCAGCTTCGGGGGCTGGGGCTCTGAAGTCTGAAGTCCGAAGATGCAGAAGACTCGCCCAAGGTCTCGTCAATCTGAAGTTGGCGTCGTATCGACCCCCCATCGAACCGTCCCTTCGATTGTGCCCGTTTCATCGTCTCGCTACGCAACGTCGCCGCCGCCGACACCCACACGTCAACGAGCACCAACGAGCACCAACGAGCACCAATGCAGTGAAGTGAGCCGCGTCGTTGGAAGCCGAGCTGCATTGTTTTTGTCGTTTTTGGAGGACTTCATAACCTCTCGTTGACATTGCCAAAGGGGCCGAAGAAATTCATTCGGAAAGAGCTTTACAAGTTGACGACATTCTACGGCTTTCAACAACAACAACAAAAAACAAAAAAAATGCCGAGCCTCTACTTGGAGACGGGAGGATGTAGAAATCCGAAAATAATGGAACTTTATCAGCCCATCAGTGGCGATAAATTAATGGGAAAATTAATACATGAGCTCGTAAGTTAAGTAAAGTCTCTCTCTCTCTCTGGTCATGTTTTTTTTTTTTTTTTTTTTTTTTTAAAAAAATCCTCGTTATCTTACCATAAACCTCGTAAAAAAAAAAAAAAAAAACAAGGATATTTCTCTCGCGTGCGACTGAAATTGACATTAATTTTATTTCACAGGGTATCGAGAGGGACTGCTACTTCTTAAAGAGCAACGGTCGACTGGTCGAGCAGGATGATATCGTATTCAATGGGGACGTGTTGCTGCATCCGAGATTGTGCGGAGGCAAGGGCGGCTTTGGCTCCATGCTGAGGGCAATCGGCGCGCAAATAGAAAAGACGACCAACCGAGAGGCCTGTAGGGATTTGAGTGGCCGTAGGTTAAGGGACATCAACGAAGAAAAGAGACTGAAAGCCTGGATAGACAAGCAATCGGAGAGAAACGACGAGGCTGCAGAGCGCAAGAAGAGAAAGCTGGAGAAGCTTTGCGCCCAGCCCAAGCACGAATTCAAAGACAAGTCGTATTACCAGCAGCGTTCAGAACTGACAGAGAGGGTGGAGGACGCAGTCGAAGTAGGCTTTGCAGTGGCATCCTCGTCCGGTATGAAGAAGGACAAGCCAGAGGGTTCTAGAATAAATTTGAAGAAGAAACGGAAAACCATACTGGACTTGGAGGACGAGATCGATTCGGAGGATCTCGAGTCATCGGACGACAGCGGCAGCGAGGAGCCGGCGCCAAAGAAGCTCATGACCATCAGCAAGTCGGATGTCGAAAGCTCATCGGACGCGACGTCAAGCTATTCGGAAAGCAGTAATCCGAACGAGATGCCGACACTAAATGTATCTGGTACAGAAAAGACAGAGAGCGTAGTCACGTAGTTGAAAATTATTATATTATAGATTAGTTTGTGCGATAAAATAAATTATTATATATTTATTAATACTATAATAGAATGTAAGCCAAATGTTAAATTGAATGTTAAAAAATTTTGTATATAAAATTCGTTTGAATAATAATAGACCGATTGAATTATTTATATTCCAAGACCCGAAGCGTGCCGTAAGATTCAAGTAAAAATAAAACGATCTTGCGTATCGAATTGTAATAAAAGTTTATAATGTTCCAACGAAATTTCGTGAGAATCGTCGTCGTTGAATAAAACAAAAACAACAAAAAAAAAACACGCTCGCTAGGTCCAGGTGATACGGATCGGCGACGATAGTGGTGGTGGTGGTGGTGGTGGTAATGGTGGTGGTAGTAGCAGCAGCAGTAGTAGTGGTAGTCATTGTCCAATTAATGAAGGATGGCGGGGGGCAATTGTGTCGGAAGATCGTCGGACAGGGATCGAGGAGCGTGCGCACTCGGGCGCCGATGACGAGTACAGCAGAGTGACTCGGCGGTCGGCGGTCGCTGCTTGCCTTGTCCTGGCGAGTCGAGCCCGACTGCGCACGCTCCCGTTTATTCTAACTACCGCGATCGCACCTCGTGACATTCTTCACGCGCCGAAGAATCTTTGTCCTCCGCGTCACGTTAATGATATTGCGTACGATCGACAATGCATATAAGGGAGATCGAACGTCGACCAATGGACACGTGACGTTTGACGCGATTGACGCGTTACTTCCTAAACGAACCGAGCATTACCAATACTAATCCGTCATTTCCATCAATACAAACATCCTCACCTACGAATTCTCCACCACGTATGCTTATCGTCGAACGTCCTTGCTTTTACCAGTCGAACAAAAAAAAGAAAAAAAAAGAAAACTCGAACAACAACTCGAACGGGGAAGCTTCGCAGTTTATTAATATTGTTAGAGTCAGTGGTGATTAGTGGAAAAGTTCGGAGAACGATAACAATAAGTATTATCGTTTGAAAATAATGCTGATTCGGATTGTCATTGCCTGACGTACGTTCCCACGCAGATGCCATACCATTATTATTATATAATATTTATATAAAGCCGCCGTCTTCACTCGCGCAGTATCATAAGTTTATTGTTTACACTGCCTAGGAATAAATTTGTAAGTATGAGTATCTATTATTTATTATTTATATATAGTATTTATTATTTTCTTTCTTCTTCTTCTTCTTCTTCTTCTTCTTCTTCCCCACCGCAGTTATTAGCGGCCCGATTTAAAATGGAATTTCCAAATCTTGGTGAGCACTGCTCCGAAGGAAGCTGCAACCGCTTGGACTTTTTACCTCTCAAGTGCGACGCCTGTGCGGTCATCTTCTGCACGGATCATATTTCTTATGCCAGTCATTGCTGTCCCAGCGCTTATAAAAAGGACGTCCAGGTGCCTGTCTGCCCATTGTGCAATGCGCCCGTGCCAACAAAGCGGGGCGACCCGCCCGACTTGGCCGTTGGATTACATATTGACAATGACTGTCGTTCAGACTTTGGGAAAAGTCGTAGGAAAGTTTTTTCCAACAAGTGCTCGTCGAGGGGCTGTAAAATCAAGGAAGTCGTCCAAGTCAAGTGCACCGACTGCCATAAAAACTATTGCTTGAAGCATAGGCATCCAACGGATCACTCTTGCGTAGGAAGGGAGGAATCCTTGAGGCTTTCCAGATTAAACGCTTTGAATAAAATCGATTCTCAGAACAATCGAGGAAATAGCTCAAATTCTTTTAGGACTTTGCAGGGTACTATGAGCGAAGACGAGGCCCTTGCCAGAGCGCTGCAAGCTTCCCTCCAGCACCAGCACCAGCACCAGCACCAACAGCAGCACCAACAGCAACAACAACAACAACAACAAACAGTGCAGTCTGTGCCTTGGACTATTAGGGAAAATTGTAGTTTATCGTAGGACAAAATGTGACAATTATCAAAAATATTCCATATTTGTATTGTTTAAATTATTATTTTCGATATATTAAAAAATTCACGAATCTACAATAGCGAAATCTACAATGCTTTTCAATATGCATAAATATTAATACTTTACGGACGTTTCTAAAATATTCGTATCGAGGAATTCTTAATCGTAGCTTATAAATATTTCATTAGTACCTGTATTTCAATACAAAGAATGAATATTTGACGAATAAATATCTAATTTTATAATTTTATAATATTGAATAATATAGAATAAATTATGAGTATATAAATTTTGTACAAAATATTTAAAAATGAAAGTCAATAAATGTTAACAATAAAAGTTACAACTTGTATTCATTAATCTCAAAAATATTTATAATAATCAAAGGTTTATTTTTATATAATTGATTTTTAAAACGTTTTAATTATGAAAAATGTTCATCCACCTATACAATTAATAAATCTGTATTTAAATATTATAAATGAATGAATTCATAGTAGAGTAAATTCGATTTTCTTTTTTGTTACAATAATATAGCAAACGTAAAGAATTGAAATAAACTATTTACAATAATGTTTTTTAAATGATAATTAACGTATGAAAAAAAAATTTACGTACAAATTTGATAAAATGTTAACCCTTTAAAAGTAAAAAACCTTAGTTTTCTAATCATTGTTAATTAAATGGAAATTACTATACAGGTGCTTTTAAAAAACAGACTTGATATGAAAATTAATTTATTAACTAAAATATTTTCCGATATAATTTAAATATTCGTATTATTACATTTATTTAAATAATAAGTTAATACGATTATCTCATAATCATTAATGTAACTTAAATACAATTCTTTTTATATAAAACTAGAAGTTATTCTTAGTTCAAAATCAATTAAATTCCCACTTTACCCAATTTTGTATCAGTCTTTGGGTTGGCTGTAATATTTTGCACACTAACGATTGCTTCATTAATATTTGTTTGAAGATCTCTCAAATCTTGAATGTACAATATACATAATATTTTTGCAGCGTTATTTAAAACAGTATCACCCAGATTTAAGCCAAGATTGGTTTCCATAATTGGATAAGGTTGTCCTCTCACTATGACAGAATTTGGATTTTTGACAGCTGTAGGATTTAGTCTTTTACAAACAAAATGACTGCAAGCCTCGAGTGTCACCAAGTGATTTGGATGCTGAGGTATACTTAGTAATTTAGCTACAGCATTGACTCCGTCTTTGAAATCCTTACTTTGAACTATGAAAAATAAAGGGATAGCCAAGTTTTTTATGGAAATATGGAAGAAAAAATTATTTTAAAAAAGTAACGATACTAACAGTCAAGATTATCCATTGGATTTGTAGATTTAACAGCTGCGGTTTTATCTTGAGCTTGCTTACTTTCAACCGATTTATATTTTTCATCTAAAATTTCATCGATTATTAAAAGTTTTTCGTAAAATCCATAAATACGGATTACATTGAAGATTGAACCTCTGTTGCGAATACTTACAATTGTCTTCAAACTCTAATTTAATTGCTAAACCTATGAGCCACTCTATTTTATCTAATTGATTATCAAATGCAGGACATCCAACGTCTTGGAAATATTTCTCGGCATTCGCTTGCCAATCCTTACAATTAATGTCATCCAAAGATTTTCGATCTTCACATTTATATTGACGAATTTTTTGATTTTCTAACCATGGGATAAGTCTCATGACATGTTGCTCGTCTAATAAAATATCCAAATGTATTTTTATAAATAAATCGTGTTTAAGTGGAGTAAGTTATTGAAGAAATTCTTGATTCTTACCATTTCCATTAAATTTATCCCAATCACAAAATTTAAGAGCTTTAAGTTTTCGCTTAAACATTATTTTTCAGTTAACTTTCATACGTGTAAATTAAGATGACTCTAATGCCCAAATAAAGTACGAGCTTATTTAATTCGTATGCGAATTAATAATTTAAATTACAATATATACAATGGACACGAGTTTATCAGCACGCATTCCTGTTTTATTTATTTCATGTCAAATAATATTAATCCCCTCTCGATGCTCCTTCACGAAAACTAACCAATTATTTTCTGCTCTACAACGTTCAAGGGCGGTAATTTAAAATACATTCTAAAGTACCTTGAAAATGTCCGTATGGCAATTAACATTAGGATGCAAATTTTATTTACGATAAGAAAGCGAAACTTATGATGACCTCGATTCATAGAATTCAGAGGAATATTGTTGATTTTTGTTTGAAACGATTTTTCATTGAAAAATTCATCGATTTATTCGAATGAGAATTTTCGAATTTTCGAATTCAAGGAGGAGGCATTTTGGGGAGCGACGAGCTCGGAAACTCATTGAAAATAAACGTAGAGCTTTTATTTCCAGTTCGCGATATATAAATCTACTTGTATATGTACTTGAAAGCTCGTTTTTTATAATTATAATTCCAATCTCATCGTACGAGTCTTTATTTTGCCCTCGTAGCAGAACACGACATATGTAATTATTATAATAATTCATAAAGAGAGAAAGAGGATACGGGAATGACGATAAAGAATACATTTATCCCTGATCTAAGACTTGGATTTAAATTCGCTGCTTAAATACTGTACGCTACCCACTAATCGATCTCCTGCTAATGCAAATACTCGCTCGTGGTCTAATGCAGTTAAGCTCGGAGTAAGCGGTTCGTGGATATTTTTGAGGTTAGGTTACGGGGAAAACTACATTACGTTTATTCGGATATTTATTTTAAAATGAATGATGCGTTTCCTCATTTGAATTCATTCTGAGTTATATAGTAAATACATATAGTCGAATTAATACTTCCGATTGTGGATTGTTGACATCAAGATGATGAACCTCGTTGTATGTAATACGCTTTCAAGGTATCTTATACACGAGCGCAAAAGCCTCTACAATAGATAATAATATTTACAATTATAACGATTTATTTAAGGTTGACAATTAATAACGCCTTGGCACCGTTCAGGAGCATTTCAATCAACGCTCCTTTATATCTAAATTGCACAAGTGTTCTATAGTAAGCCGAAACGTTAAACATATCAGAAACATTACTTCAAGTTATTTTCTATAACAATTTACTAAATACCTTCACTTAATAATATTACCATTTCTATGTTTACCATAATAGCGCAGAGCCATTAAAGAAGAAAAAGAAAATTGATCCAGCAATTATTAGACAACGAGAGGAACGTAAAAAAAAGAAGTTGGAGAAATTTATCAGGCGATTAGAGAAGAATGAAGGGATCTTAAAACCCATTGAGGAACTAGAAGTACCAAAAGAGCTGAAAACAGAACTGTACGATATTCTGTTCATTTTATTACAAACAGATTAGAGAATATTTATGTATAAAATTTAAAATATTTTATTAGGTTCAGAAGAAGAGATAATCCTAAGCTGTCAGCTGAAGAATTGAATGAAAGATTATTACTGTTTAAAGATTGGAACAGATATAAATCAGCACAGCACAGAGAGCATGCAAAACTTATTAGATCGTGCATGTCTGCTCAATTGAATGCTCTTGAGAAACTTAAAGAAATATCAAATGATCTTTATTTAGAGGCAATAAGGGTATATATATTTTTTTAAAAATTTTTTTTAAAAGAAAACAAATATAAAAAACGATTATTGTTTTTAGATCGATACAAGCTTACTGCCATATTCTACTAAAGGACCTGTACATACTCCGCCAATAGATGACTATCAGCCTCCACATGGTGATTATATAAATGTACAAAAGGATTTTAAATGAAGAGCGCATAGGACTAAATAAAGTAATTTTTCTATAACAAAGATTGGTTACAATAATTATGTATAATAGTTATTTAAATTTAAATAAAATAGAAAATTTTAAGCAAAGACATTTTTTTTGTTAATTAAAATAAAATTTTAATTACATATCATTTTATTTCGTTGGAGATAATAAAATATTGTAATTTTTTTTATAAAATGTGTTTGTTTTGTCAAATAAAGACATTTTTTAAGTGAAAATGTTATAATTTATTTAGTTAAAATGCAATTGATAAACTAAATGATACACATATTACAATATTTGTATAGTATAATTATAACGTATTGAATGAGGGAAAGAAAATATACTTTGTACCAAAGCTAATTGTTCATGAAACACTATTTATTCACAACAACATAATTCATATCATTTGTATCATTTGTTAATCTTTCACGTAAGTTTAAATTTTTAGAATTTAAAGAAAAGAAGTAATTAAAAGAAAAAATTGTATTATCGCGCAACTAATGATTTAAGAAACGTCGAAAATTCGAGATAATAACAAAAACATAAAAAACAAACAATTTAAAATTTTTTATCCGCAGACATATAATTATAACAATTCTAAGTATAAAAAAAAATTATATATACATTTTATAGGATAATAAATTTGCTATTCTCTAAAAACTGTGTAAAATCTGCGTCCGTCTAAAAAAATGTATGAAAAAGAAAGAAAAAATTTATATATATATATAAATTTATAAAAAATGTAGATATTTATATAATAAATATTATAAATTAAAGGTAAAAATAAATTGATAATCATATATTTTTATGTAATAACCCCTCTACTTAATTATAATAATACGTATTTCTTACAATTGTATGATAATTCACGTAGAAAAAAAAGTTATATTATTCTATATATTCTATATTATATTAAGTTATATATTACTAATATTAACAACTAATAATGTTGTTAAGTAAAATAAAATAAATTGATAATACAAGACAATGTGGTAGGAAAGGGAAAGGCGCCATTAAATATAAAATTTAACAAATTGAGAAAAAATTTCCGTTTCTTCTCGATATCTTCAGCAAACTGAATGTTCGGACGGCTTATCATTTGTCGAATAATCGCGATTTTCTAATGAAATTTCTATAAAAAAGCTTCGGATTGTTCGAGGCATTTCGAAATACAAACGCTATTCTTGACATTTGACGCTCTAACGGGAAAGGCAATAAATATTTGATAGAGATCATTCGACAATGCCCTTACTCGCAAAATCATTCCTATGATTATTGGATTATAAGCTTAATAAGCGAGCTCACGATAATCACGATAATCATTACGCTTTCCTCTTTTGTTGCAAATCGGTAGATCGAAAAAACATATACAATGCTATGACATAGTGTCGAGTGAATCGCAATACGATACATTGAAATTTAATATAATAATCGGACAACTGATCTTCTCCTTTATGATTTACGATTTATAAATTACATACCAAATGCTGTACAATACGTACAATACAATAATACGTATTTAAATGTTATGATCTACTTTGTTTTGTACGTGAGCGCGAAATATAAATTATAAATGCAAATACTAATGAAAATGATGGAAATTACTTTTTTACTTTTTCCGTAAAGGCTTTTTTTAAGCGTCGCCAACGAAAGCTTAGCAGCGCCGTCGTTTTGCCAATAAGCATATCATAAATAAAAATAATTAATACGACCCGGTTTTACAAATGTTAGCTGTTATTATTGCTTATTGAAAGCAATACATATATATATATTTTAATAACGATATATTTTGTAGTTTTGAAAATTGTTCGCCGAGCGGGCCGCGGACATTTAAAAGATTTCCAACGATCGAGGACTTTATGAATCTCTGTACATACATACATAAATTAACATAAATTATTTGCTCCCGACATGTAATGCAATTTGAATTTTAAAGATACAACAACGATCGATAGACTCTTGTTATTTTTTTTTTTTTTTTCCCCCCTTTTCTTCTAAATGCTCATTACGCAAGTAATGAATGCGCAATTCATTCAATTCCAATAACACAATGTGAAATTGATAATTTCATTATAATTTTCGATTCGATTCGTTTCGTTTCGTTTCGTTTCGTTTCGTTTCGTTTCGACTCGACTCTTTTTATAGCCCGTTAATATTGGGCATACTCTTCGGTCAATTAAACACTTTATCGCAATGCTTCAAAATAATTACTGTTTTTACTGATAATTAAAGCAATAAAGTACGGGTCGCACTCGTTAAGTGAGACTTATCGTATTTTAAGTATTCGAATGCGTTCGCTTACCTGGCATTCGAGCCATTCGCCGCTCAATACATATATACATATATACGTATATATATATACATATATATATCAATGTAAATCTGCAATAATAATATATATTATTAATGTTGTAACATCAGCATCGATGCGCCTGTTGTATTGAATTTGTAAAAATTATATTGACAACGAGTAAAGGTTAATGATGGCTGTATATGAAGGTCATTGGACTCGGGGCGAGACAAATGACAAATTTTTAAGTATAAAAATTATCGAAACCCTTTGAGTAAGAGATATTTGTGGAATCGAGAAATGTGTAGAAATAATAATAAAGTGACCCAGTCATGATTATTACGATTCAATGGATTTGACAATATTTTTATTTTTATTTTGATTTACAGTACGAAAGATTGTCATACATTATACCCTAAGAGATCAAGGACATTCGCATAAAGTCCCCAGGGTATTAATAATATTTGCCGAGTGTATGGGTCGGAGGATTTACTAATGTACGGCCAATACCCTACGTTACCAGCGAGATATTCCGGATTGTAAATATACGATCGGAGAGGAGGTAGTGTAGGGATCGCGCGTGCGGATCTCGTGTCCAGTCGGTCCAGTCGGTCCAGTCGGTCCAGTGGCGACCGACGTCATCCGCTGCACCTGGGACGAATGGCTTCCTCGTCGATTCGTGAATAAGAAGAGTCGGGATAGCGCGTGTGCGTGTCTGTGCGGATGCTACGATACCCGGTTTACGATGCTAAAGACGATGGGACGAGCGGATCGTCCTCGCGACTCTCCTCAGCTCACGAGGTCGTGGGCGACGAGGAGGAGGAGCAGGAGGAGGTTCGTGAGCCGTCGGCGCCAAGGAATCGGCCGCAGGCCAGGAAAATCGAGGTCGCGGAGAAGCAGAGCCGGTGGCTGTTTACGGATCGAGGGAAGAGCCGGTGGCTGGACACGGACATTGGGGGTTGCGCGACGGCTCGTCGTCAGTGACCGTGGGGGTGAAAGGTCGAAGCAGGAGGAGGGCAAGGAGGAGGAGAAGAAGGATAAGGGGGTTGGTAATGAGTGTCGGGGAGAGGCCGTCGATAACAACAAGCAATTACGAGAGTGGCCGAAAGTGCAACGAGGTATGTCCTCCCCCTCCCCCCCTCCCCCCAGGCAACTGGGCTCGAGTGGGCGTCCGGCTCGTCAGTGACGTTTTTACACGGCCACCCGGCGTTCTCAAGGGGTGAGCGGTGGGTGGGGGCGGGGGGAGCGGACGGATAAAACGTATATTAATCGACTGGGGGGCGTATTAAAAATCGATTAGCATATTAAATAAACGTCAGTCAAGTCAGTCAAGAAGGAGTGCTTGACTAACTGGAGGAGACGCTTCCCCGGATGGGTGCGCGAGGCGCGGAGCCGAACCCGGGACGCGCGGCGACATCGCTTGGCGACGACGGGTCCTGCGGCACAGGCCAGGACTCCTATAAAACTAGCCGGCACCACTCGACACCCTCACAAGTCGAGGCGAACCGTCCGCATCCAACAGCTCCCGATCACCCGTAAGGTAGGACTCCAGCCCTTACAGTAAGTCCGGGGTCCCTTGACTCCTGGAGGCGAACGCTCCAAACGATACACGGGCATTAGCCGCTACTTTACACGCTCGGACCCAATCGGCTGGGACTCGAGCTCATCGGATAAAGCGCCGCGGAACTCGGGCTGGGGGGGGGTTGTGAGGGAGGAGTAGGAGGTAGAGGAGGAGGAGGAGGTAGAGGAGGAGGAGGAGGAGGAGGAGGAGAGGCAATGCCCGTTGCCCTCGGCGCCTCTGTGATCGTAAACTTTGACGATTTGTCGTGCGACGAGCTAAAATAGCTCAGACTTATATTTTCCTATTATATATTCGATTTGTGATAATACGTATGTAATAAACACTCGTCGGGCAAGTTTTCCTTTGGTGGGAAAAGCCTTGCGTATCAAGCGACGAGACCGAGGAAATTTCGCTGAAATTGAATTTAAACGTTGACTCGATGGGGTCGGCGGGATCGCCGCGGGGTTGGGGGGAGGGGGGGAGGACGTTGACTATTAACCTAATTTTAACATAAAATTCATTTATTGAAGTCTGGTAGCGGCAGCTCAGAGAAAAGAAAGAAGAGAGTAAGACAGAGAGAGAGAGAGAGAGAGAGAGAGAGAGAGAGAGAGAGAGAGAGAGAGATACCAATATTATTAACAATGCGCCTTCTATTTTTAGATATTAGATATTCGTTACAAGTTATTATTTTCGCGCTTTATCTGTAATAAGCGGTATTTATAGATGCAGCAGCGTTACGGAGGCGATTAGGCGTTGACAAAAATAATTAGCTCGGGTAGCATTAAAAGCTGATAAGGTGTTATTTAGTCGATCTTTCCGTTCTGCATTATCGAGGGTACGCGTCTAGTCATAACAGAAGCTACGAGTCGATTGAAATAAGTATTGCGAGGAGGGAAAAGCCCCTACGGTTATGGGAACGTTGTGAGTCGCTCGAAAAGGGTGGGAGGTTATTGGGGTGGTGGTGGTGGTGAGGGGTGGTGGTGGGGGGTGGTGGTGTCGAGGATGGAAAGCCCCGATGAGGTGGTGCACGAGTAAAGTAGGGAAATAATAAAAGGCATGAAATCGAGCGGAGCCGCGGACGTTCGTTCGTTGGCCGCCGGGACGTTAAAATAAAAGAGGGAAAAGAGACGGAAAAGTAGGAAAGCAGAAGCGGAGTAGGAGGCGGAGAAGCCGAAGGCGAGGAGGAAGGTATCGTTCGGAGGAGTCGCTAGGAGGCAGTAGTACGACGCTCTAGCGGTGCAGAGAGAAAGAGAGAGAGAGAGAGCGTTAGAGGATTGCCCGGAGGAGAAGAAGGGCGAGGATTGCCGGTCCACCATCGCAAGACCCCGTAATCTCCCGGTAGAGGGGAGGGGAGGGGGGCCTCTCGCTTGAATATCGTATCCACCCCCGCAGCGACAGTCGGAGCAGCCTCTATTTCGGGACGGGAGTGGGTGGGTCGCTGCAACCGTCACCGTTCTCGTCGTCGTCGTGGTCGTGGTCGTCGTCGTCGTCGTCGTCGTCGTCGTCGTCGTCGTCGTCGGGCGGATCGTCCGCGCTCGCAGCTATTTTCACGGTGACCGCGGCAGATAAGCCGGGCGGGTCGGTGCATCGTTATCTGGTAACCGTCAGAAAGGGGTTAGAGGGGCCGGTGGTAGAAGTAGGAGGAGGAGGAGGAGGAGGAGGAGGAGGAGGAGTAGGAGGAGGAGGTTGCGTAAGCCGGGGGAGGGGGTGGGTCGCGACGCCCGGGCACGTGGCTCTCTCACCGCTACTCGACGACCGCGGCTTCTTGCAGATCCGCCGCGGGACGAGATGCGTGCCAGCCATGGGGACCGCGGCCCGGTGCTGCTGCTGCTGCCGGTGCTGCTGCTGCTGCTCGGGACGCTACCGCTCTTCCTCGGGCACCCGACCATCATCGAGCGGGCCGAGCAGCGCTCCGAGTGCGAGGGCTGCGGCGACCAGTGCGACAAGTGCACCTACGGCTCCGCATTCTCCAGCTGGTGCGGACTCAGGGAGTGCCTCAAGGTGAGCGAGACCTCCTCCCCGTCCCACCCTCCTCGCTACCGTCCACACAGCCGACGCCGCCGCCGCCGACGCCGTCGCCTACAACCCCCCTCTCTCCCCCGCCCCTTCTCGCCCTTTGTCCCGTTAACCTACTTGCCCAGCCTCTCTCGCCGACTCTCTTCATCCCAACGGCTCGCCCTGGTTACGATGACCACCGCCCCCACCCCAGCCACCCCCGCAGCCACCGCAGCCAACGTCGCGGTGCTTCCCCTTCCCCTGCCCCAGTACGATAGAGGGTGGATGAGGGCGCGGACGGCGTAAATTATTCCTTTATCCCCGTCGTCCCTCTCCTTATCGTGGTGAGCCTCGCCGGTACTCTGCCGCTCGCTTTCATTAATGATTTGCTTTTTTCCAATCTTATCGACTTGATACGCGTCTCGAAAACACATTAGTTCCACGCGATATCCCCGTGCATTTATTCGATGCATGCACGCTCGGAGCCGAGTCGAGCCACTACCACGTCCAACCTACCCACGGCTCTAAGAATAAACAATTAGCGCGGGTCCCCCCCTCACCCCCTCACCCCCCCCCCCGCCCCACCAGGTGATCCCAGATAATCAAATCCCCATTTATTATTCTCGAGCCTCGAACTCTCTGTACGCGTTTCGGTACCTACCTCAATATGCAATAAGTGGCCGTTGTCCCCCCCCCCTTAACTGCCCGAGTTTTAACGTAATTAACGAGCGAACGAGAGTGGAGACCGTGAGGACTCCGAAACGTGAAAATTCACCAGGGAAAGGCCTCGGACTTCGATGCCCCCAGTCACATATACTTACATCGAAACTCCTTGTTTTAATTTACGAAACGCCGGTAAGGATCGGCGCACGTTGCGAGGAGGGGCGGGGGAAAAATAATTTATAAAAAAAAAAAACAAAAAAACAAATAAAAAAAAAAAGGTAAAAGATAAGTGAGACGTGCGAAAGTAAGGAATTTCCTTGGCTTTTCCGGGAACCGTTGTAGTGAAGTTTTTTCAGGTCGGCAGAAGCTTCCGCGGCGGCAATGCCAAGTGTTACGAGCGGCTCCGGGACGAGCCGTTCTGAACAACACGAGAATATAAAGATGAAAATGTGTTATTTGCAGGCGACGAGCTGAGTTTCGTTAGCGATTAAGATTAGCGGAAGAATTCGATCGTACAAGCGAGTCCGCGTCACTCTTGCTTCTATTACTTAATTACATTATCTCCGAGCTGTTTACGCACTCCGCTCGCACTCCGCTCGCACTCCGCTCGCAATCCGCTCGCAATACGTTATTTGCGTTATTTGCGTTATTTGCGTTATTTATGGGCCGGTTATTTAATAACCGGCTCGGTTATGGACTCGGGCTGAGACGGCTCCGGGCCGGGCTTCCTATCGCCATGCGTCTGGGATTCGATCTCGACGATCCAAGTCCTCTAGGGAATTACAATGGGCGACCGCTGATCCTTTTGATTATTCTTACCTGGCCCAATAATAACCTTCTTCACCCCGTCATTACTTATCGACTTATTCGTCTTGTGCTTTTATTTATTAGTTGTTTGCGCGCGCGCGCAAGCTTACAAGTGTTGAGGCTTACAACGGTACGAGTGTCAAAGTGAACAGCCGAAATAGTATTAAAAGTACGTGAGGATGATGGAAGGACATCGTCTCGATCTCGAGCCTGATTGATTGGAGCCAGAATAGAATAGATCGCGAGGACAAAATCAGGGAGGGCTGGAATCGGGGCGGGGTAAACAAGAGAGGGCTTACGTATCGGCCACGCGGTCCACAACACGGTTCGGTAAACAAACGGGTACCTGTGAGGGGGGGGGTGAAGTCGAGGGCGGCGATCGGAGGACGTGGTGTTGGAGAACTAGCGAAGCCAGAGAAATGCAATAACGATGCAAAAATGTCCCCGAAAATGGTGGTGGCGGTGGAGGGGGGAGTAGGAGGAGGAGGAGGAGGAGGTGGGAGGAGGAGGAGGATGGCGACGAGAGGAACGTATGTAGATGGGTGACTTGAGTTACAGGGTCCGGGCGAGATATGCGGCGGGGCGCGCAACAAGTACGGCGCCTGCGGCGAGGGAATGTACTGCCGATGCAACAAGTGCACCGGCTGCAGCATAGACACCCTCGAGTGCTTCTCGGGCTTCTGCCCGATCTACGAGCAGATGCAGCTGCGCCACCCCGAGCACATGCAGGGACTGCAGCTCGACAAGTAGAGCTGCTCGCGCTCGAGGAGGAAGAGGAGGACGAGGAGGACGAGGAGGTCGAGGAGGACGAGGTGGAGGTGGTCGTGGTGGTCGTGGCGATGGAGGAGGAGGAGGAGGAGGAGGAGGAGAAAACTCGACTGGGTCGACGACCGACGACCCCGACCCGACCCAACCCAATCCAACCCAACCCGAGCCGACCCGACCCGACCCGAACCCGACCCGACCCGACACGACCCGACACGACACGACCCAACCCTACCTCCCGGCCTATCTCCTACCTCCCTTCCTCGCCTTACCGTCGACCGATTCAAACGCTCGACCTCATGCTTACGATTATTTATTGCTCCATTCCAATCGAGATCTCAACTAGGTAAAGTTTTATTATGCAAACAATTGTGATAAGTGTAGCCATTGGTCGACGGGCCGCCTCGACTGGCAATTAAAAGCGACGGACATCGGGTTTCATTGTGACGTCGCCGACATCTACGCGCGCACGCGCTCCCTCGCCTCCCTCGCCACCCTCGCCACCCTCTTTACCCAGGTCGTTCTCACTCTCTCACTCACTTTTACTCAGCCTCGTTATCTGCGCGTGTTCACAATACCCCCTCCCCCCGTCTCTCTCTCTCTCTCACACACACACACTGGTACCCGGGCGATGTCCCACCAAATCTGTTTCAACGTGCGTGCGTGGATGTGGGTGTGGCTGCAGCGCCTCCGAGCCCGAGAACCGCAATGGAGCGACGGCGCACTTTACTGGCTGTGAGGAAAACCAAAAACACGCACGCGACAGCGCACACGAGCGCGCATACACACATATACACGAATTTAACGACGACGACGACGACGACGACGACGACGATGACGACGACAACGAGAATAGCAGCAGCAACAGCAGCAGCAACAGAAGCAGCAACAGCAACAATCATGAAAACGAAGAAGACGCGCAGAGGAGCGGAGATTGAACGGTGGGAGAGGGAGAACCGCTGAGGGATCGAGGGAGGAGGATCGATTCACCTGGGAATAAAGCTCTCCAGACTATTCGTCCGATCACTTTGGAGCTTTGTATACCGTGCATCAACAGAAGGTATTACAAGCAGACGAGGCATTGAATCGAAGCAACGATCTGGATAACTGGATAACGTATACGCTCCTTATCTCACCCCCACCACCCCACCCCCCAATGTAAAGTACAATTCGATTCTGGATGAAAGGGCGTTGTATACGGCCAGTGGGATGTTGCGCGCGCCGTCAGTATTTACCAATTGACTAGTCAACCAGTGTGCATTTAATGAATAAACGAAAACCTCATGGCGTATGAAGGACATGAGGATGTGAGGGTGCGAGCTCTCACGCGTATACCGTCTAAGGACCCAGATTTAGCATGAAGCGGCACGAGCAACACCGACGACAACCATCGTTACGTACACTAGGTCGGCCGCACGCCGCCAGCACACGCCCCCGGTACAGTACACGGCCAGTACACGGCCAGTACAGGAAGGGACAGAGACGGTAAAGACACGAGTAAAGGAGACGACGTTTGTATCCATGATGGGATGCCGACTACGTGCAATGGTTATTTTCGCTGCTTTCGCAAAAGAAGTATTCACGTGCTACCGGCGAAGAAGACGCGTACACTAAACGTATTATTCCATTCGACCGCTTCCTTGTTTTAAGCTTAATCATCCAAATAAATAATGAATAGTATTGAAATGAACACTGTCTTTCATTTGTTTTCTTATATATATATATATATTTTTTTTATCTCAACTACATTTCATTAAGTATATTATCGTGTGATTGGCAAGTGATCCAGGGAGCCGAGCCTCCCACCTCCCACCCACCCCCCTCTCTCACTCAATCTCTGACTTCCGATGCTTCCTCGACTCCCGGATCCCATGGGCGCGTTCGTTGGCTGCTGACGCATTACTACAATACAACCCGACAATCCGTGAACGTGGACGCTGAACGCTGCCGTTGGCTCCAAGGCTAAGCGCTACTCGCGCGTTTTAACAAACCCAAGGGGCTGTATACGCGCCCATGGATCGCTAGCCGGGCCACATACGGCCGGATCAGATAGCGTGGATCGACTCGTTATCCTTCCCCTACCCCCCCCCCTGGAGGGAAGCCACCACTCGCCCCCCACTCCCTGCCAGGAGTTTAACGACTTTTAATAGCCTAATAAGCTATTAAAAAGCGCGTGCTCGTTTATTGAGCGGGGGTGGGGTGGGGGGCGGGGGGGCTCGATGAATTCCACGGAAAATCGTTGTAATAGAGCTTGGGGCCGCGACGGTCATTTGTCACTTAGCCGTCGTTCGCATCTCTTCTCCTAGCCCTCGCGCTTTAACGTCAGGGTATGCGTTAACAGGCAGTGCAGACCCTCGCTATTCGAGTCTCCGAGCAGGGCTTACATTCTCATACCAACACCACGCCAATACGTTTCCCACTCTTTTTTTTTTGTTTTTTTATTTAAACTACTACTCGGTCGCGGAGGCTAATCCTTGCTCATTCGTAAGGATCAGTCGCGAATATTAAAGTAAAGGCACAAGTGCCGCTGATTTTTTCGCCTCTTTCGACTTTTAGCTCGGCTCGACTAAGCTCCCTAGATAAGACCCTGCCAATATAGGAGGGGGTGGGGTGATTCGCGTATCAGCGCTCGTCGCCGATACGGACGAGCATCCCGCTAATCGATTCACCTGCAAAGAATTAGAAACATAGCCGCCACGTTTCGTTACAAGTTAAAAATAAGAAATCGTCGCCGAGCTCGGCAAGCATATAAACGTGTAAGTAAGAGTATGCGCTTGCGCAATTACAGTGTTCGGTTTAACTGCGCTGCAGTGCAAATGTATTTTGCAGCAGTTGAAAGATGATTTACGAGAGCTGGGAAACATTTCAAGGTCCGTAATCGTCAATAGCGCACTCTCTCGCTCCCTCCCGCCCTCGCATCCTCCCGCACATACTCGAAAGGCATACGCATGTATAATAAATAGTTGAGCCGAGGAGATTACATCGCTTCAATTGCTTTCCTGCGCTTCAAGCACGTGCATTAACAATTTTCAACTATAATGACATCTATCAAATCAATAATAATAATCAATAATAATAATCATAATAATCATAATCATAATAATAGTAATAGAAATAGTAATAATAATACAAAATTGCGTATAAAAATAGTATATAAGCACTATCGAATATGCCTACGTTTCTTTAAACGGCTCCTTTTTCCTTTGTCACTCTTTCCTCCGCTAATTTATATCAAAACAGCTACGAGGTCTGTGTGCCTCTCTCTCTCTCTCTCTCTCTCTCTCTCTCTCCGTGCGTGAGTGGGTGGGTGGGTGGGTGTGCGTACGTGTGCGTATATGCGTTGGGAATAAATTTTTAATGCTTACATTAGATAGTCGCCTACGTAGCGAATTATTGCGCTTTACTTATCAATCATTATGATTTTCAGCGTGAATGAGTGCGTAAACAAGTCAATTGCTGACTCCTCAATTAAGCTCCACGCACCACGTCAAATGTTTAAACAACATTCCTTGATTCTTATTCTGTATTAGCCAAATATTTACATGAACTTTATTATAATAAGAATTCGGAAGAAATTATTGGATTTCGGTTATTTAAACATTAATAATAATAATAATAATAATACGTAATAATAATAATAATAATAGTAACAAGAACAACAACAATAAGAAGAAGAAGAAGAAGAATAATATAATAATAATAATAATGATGACGATGATGACGATGACGACGATGATGATAGTAGTAGTAATAATAATATTAATAGTATGGCAATGATGAAAATAATTGTTGGAGACGTGAAGCGGTATGCGATACAATACCACTCGACAGCTTAGTACAACAATCTAATGTCTATCGTATTTCATTGAAGTTGTATAAAGTCATGCGTTGTTGAAACGGAATAGACACTTGGAATCAAAATTAGAATCTTAAAATTACATTGACACGATAGACGACGTGGCCGTAGCCGTAGCCGTAGCCGTAGCCGTAGCCGTAGCCGTAGCCGCAATGTTAGTAAACTTTATATTTATATATTTTAATAGCATTCCCTTTTCGATCTTATTTCGAGTTTTATTTATAATTGAAACGTCTCATCGAATGATTTTAAGTACTTTTCATTGGATTCCGCAGGCAACGGGAGCTCGTACGCCCCGCCGTTGCTTTTTTTTTTTAAAAAAAAAAAAAAAAAAAAAAAAAAAAATATATAGACACACAACAGTCGTCGTTCGTCAAATAAAAATAAAGCCCTCCTCCCGAATACATAACGCAAATATATAAAAATAAACGAAACGAAAAAAAAAAGAAGAAGAAGAAGAAGAAGAAGAAATTAAACGAGAATAGCTTGTGCGAGCATTTCAATAAATTTACCAACTAAATAAACTCACACGCAGACGACTATTGAAACGTATTTGATTTTTGACAATTTCGGTAAACGGTAAAGTGTGTCGAAACAAGGATCGTCCTATAGCTTAAGATCTAAGCAGTTAATCGCAACCAAACAACGTATAATATACAATTCGTATTCGAACGATTTATTCATACAATCTTCTTTGCATTGCACTGATAAGACGGAATCGCTCGAGCGCTAACTTATATCCAAGCACTGTAAGGTAATATATACACACGCGCGCGCATACGTACATATATACATATATATATATATACGTGCGTATGGAAGGTAACAATGGACTTGCGCATGGGTAACGCAACAAAACCAAAACCCTGGATTTAATTGGCATAACTGGAGGACTCACTTAAGGTTTCGTGGAGAACAACTGTGTGAGAATCGAGGCTCCCCTTACAGAATTCATATGTATATATATATACGTGTGCGTGTGCGTGTGCGCGTGTGTGCGCGTGAAGAGACTATGGGGATGGATGAATCGGCGGAAGGAGGCGCGTCGATGTCGATCTCAATGCTGGAAGAGCGGTGATCTGTCGGGACGACGGATACGAGGCGAGGGTCGCCGCCCCCGGGGGGTGGTGATCGAGGGCCGGGGAGGTAGGTGGTGGCTCGTGGCGTCGGGGCGCGGTCGCGCATTTGAGGAATGTCATCGAAGTCGCCGAGCCGATTTGCCTGGATAGTCCTCGTGGTGCCGGGACACCCGCGGCTCAGTGGCCATTCTGCTGCAGAAGCTTCCTCGTCCTGAAGCCGCGGAAGCCCGCCTGGATCCTAGTCGCCGCGGCTCTCTCCATCTGGCGCCGCTTCCGCACCAGGAAGCCCCGCACGCCGGCCTGGATCTTGGTCGCGGACTCGTCCTCGAGGGCGCTCCGTGGCTCCTCCTGGACAACACCATAATTAATCACAGCCCGGTCGACCTCGTTCGCTCCGTCTCCAACTCCCCGCACGCCCGTCTCAATAACGTGTAAGAACGTGTAAGAACGTGTAAGAACGTGTAATAAGCATTATGCGTCGCGGCTCTGACCGAGTACTTGTCTTACAGTACTTTGGTGTACGCGCGCACGAGCTTCTCAAGGCCGAGATGCTTGCTAAGCTCTGTACTCCGAACGTCTTTTGTACTTCCCGCTACCGTCGTTGCTCCTGGTGCCGCATGCTCTTCCTGCTCCTCTTCCCTCCTTATCCCGTCCTTTGGTCGATTCAGCATTAATTGCCTCGTGCCGGGAAAAGGATTAACCGCCACACCCTGGCGATCTTCTTTTCTCGATGACCAATAGCTTTCTCATAAGGTCTTTGAAGATAGATCGGTGCTGGATGATCGACGGACGGATCGTTGCTGGGCAGCTCCCGCGAGTCCTTGTCATACGTCACGAAGGGCTCGAGGCGACATTATGCTCGTACGAGCCGCGGCTCCTTATCTCCGGCATATACACACCCGCGCACAGAACCAGAAACAGAGATTGATCGACAGATTAAAGGAGAAGTGATGGCGAGAGAGAGAGAGAGAGGGAGGGAGGGTGGAAGGGAGAGAGGGATAGAGAGAACAAGAGAGTGAGTGAGAGAGAGAGAGAGAGACGCGAGAGGGTAGCGGCCTTCGAAGCTCCCTCAAACGCTCCCGGCACGACGCGTGTATCCGCATCCTAAGGATAATAATCGCGATCCCCGTCCGCTCGAATCGACGTGAAAAAAAAAAATTAAGTAAAATCTCGTGGCTGCACCATGCCAGGCTGCGACTCCTGCTGGGACTCCTCCTCGGGCTTCTCCCGCGGCTGCTCTTTGGCCCTACGCTCCTCCTGCAGCCGCTTCCGTACCCGGTAACCCCGGAAGCCCGCCTGTATCTTGGCCGCGGCCTCGTTCGCCTCCTGGACCTCCACGAGCGGCTTCTCCACCGACATCCTCGACTCGTCGAGGCGCACTACCATTGCCTCCGCGCTCTCGGTCCACCTGACGGAGACAGCCGCGCTCGCGCTCCTCCCCTCCTCTTTAACAGCGTCCGTCACTCCGTCTCTCTCTCTCTCTCTCCGCCCCTCTCTCTCTCCCCCTCTCTCACTCTATATATCACTCGCGGTCTCGGCAACTCTGGCCCGCGCGTCGCTCCTCTTAGCGCGTAGCCGTATCGTTGGTCTGACGATACGGGCACCGGGTACAGCGGGGGCGCGTCGGTCCGATCGACGAACGCCTCGCTTACGATCGGAGCGCGTGCATCGGTGCGCCTCGCCCACGCGACCAACCTCGGCCCCTCTCCGCCGCGGGCCCGGGACTTTTATTAATAGAGCCGATGACGAGCGAGGCGTCACTCGAGTCCTCGTCAATGAGAACGCCCTGAGCGAGAACCCTACCGCAACACAACTTCCGACCGTTACGTAAGCCATGGGCCACGAGCCGTACCTTACCTACCCACCCACCTACCCACCTACCCCCTCCTCCTCCTCCTACGTCACCTCTTGCTACGTCACCTCTTCCATAGTATCGAAGATACGCGCCCCCCCCGCATCGACCAACGAATCGACACGAGCCCGTAGGTCCGTCGTCGGCCAGGGATACGTAGGAGGCATCATCGGTTAGGGCGAGCCGACGCGCTCGTGGTGAGCCCGAGGGTATTTATAAATTGACGGAACGGCTTCGGGCCGAGGGTAAAAATATATCTTTCCGCTTTCGACACCGGCTTGACGGGGGTCCGGGTAGACGTTCATTCACTAAACCTCCACCTCCACCGGCTTATTATAGACGCGAATTTTCTCTCGCGGTTAACGAGGAAGCCGGAGTGCGCCGCTCTACTCGTTACCGATATTCACCCCCTGCCCCCCCTGCCCCCTATCCCTCGCCAACCCTCGCCGATCCAGTTTTATTGGCCGAATAGTCGGCGAGTTCGAGTGAACCGCGATCCCGGGATCGGAGCACCACGTTACAAGAGAAGAGAATTTTTAAAGACAAGAGAACAAGATTATCGTCTCCCCGTGCGATTATTGTTGGAATTTACGTATATCTCGGCTTAATGGTTCGCGTCTTCGATTGAGGGTCGTCCCGCCGACGCCCCTCGTCCCTTATTCTAAGACTCGCTCGCTACGCCGTCGGACGGCTGACCTTCCTCCTTCCCGTCCAAACTTTCGCCCGATCGCTTTCCATCGCCCCCACCCTCGCCCCCATCCTCGCCCTCGCCCTCGCCCTCGCCCTCGACCTTCGCCACAACCGCCGCCACCGCCTCCACCGCCGCCGCCGCACCTCTATTTGGCGCTAGTTTCAAGTCTCGTGGCCGGTCCCCGTCCTCGCCCAAGCTCAGAATCTCCTCGATGTTCATCGACACGGACAGCTCCTCGGTACTACATAGGGAAGCTTTCACGGGGAGGGAGGACGCGTCCTCCTCCGGCAAACCGCTCCTTAGGAAGGACTGCTCGCTCGAGGAGCCGGTCTTCCCGGCCATTTCCGACAGACTCGGCGCCGTCGTCCCAGAGTAAGACTCGACGGTTCCCACTTTCCCGGAGGGCTCTACGCTCCCGGTCGTCTCTATGGCCTTGGAACTGAGGTCGTCGTCGCTCTTCCCGTCGGAGCTTACCGGCTCGACGCTCAACGACGAGTCCTCAAGGGGCTTCGTCCCGTTCCCGGTCCCGCGAGCCCCCTCCATCTCCCCGTGCACGTCGCTCGTTTCCTCGTCGAAGCCCGTAATGTCCTCGATCACGACGCCCCGGGGCGAGCCGCTGGCCCTCGATCGGTCGCTTACGAAGTCGCTCGCAATGTCCTCGACGCTCGTTATGAAATTCAAGTATCCGCTCTGCAACGTGGTCTCGATATCGGCGGGCAGCATCACCACGTCGACGAATTGGCCCAACTTCGACGCGCCCGCTATATTTGTCCCCGAAGCCGCCAGCATCTTGCCCAATATCTGCTCGACCTCCCGGCTCCTCTTACCGCCCGCGCGCTCCCCCCGCTCTCGGGATAGATCAGCCCCGAGATCGAAGATCGGCAGCGCCACGCAGTCGTGGAATTCGCCGGTGTGCTGCAACCGATTGTCAGCGAGGTCATTTCCCGACGAGACCGTCGCTACTTGGACGGCGTCTTCTCGGCGATGCTTCTTCCGGTCCTTGGATTCGTACACCGAGGCCACCAACTCGACGATCGGCTGCATGACATCCCTCGACGACGCAGTTGGACTATCGACCTGAGCACGTGTACTCCAATATATTCAATGCTCCCTCTCTCTCTCTCTCTCTCTCTCTCTCTCTCTCGGTTATCGTCGAGGCATCGTCGTGCTCGTTACAGTTACAGTGCGTAAGCGCGACTAGCTCGTGCTATTTATCTAAACAATCGCAACAAGCGACGATGACGTGCCCCTAAAGGATTTTAACGGCTTTGTCACTTGCGTACGATCGCTAACCACTGCCAATAGTGTAATTCACGAATTGTCGGTGAACATTCATCCCCATGCTCGGGCTCTTTTTATCGTTTGTTTTATCCATCATTCCCGATTGTCCATGAATTTAATAAAATTTTATGGCAATTTCGACCCAATTGTTGTTACATTGGGCAAGA
Organism: Ceratosolen fusciceps; assembly: GCA_018883505.1. Lineage (NCBI taxonomy): Eukaryota > Metazoa > Arthropoda > Insecta > Hymenoptera > Agaonidae > Ceratosolen > Ceratosolen fusciceps. The sequence goes on from RCIC01000010.1 coordinate 6,992,498, forward strand.
AAATAATTGTTGCACGAGACCTCGCGGGGGTGTGGGGGTGGTGGGGAATCTATAATGATCTACGTTCGTGACCGATCGTTCGATCGTTGGACCATGGGACAGATTTTCAGGTCAAAGGCTGCCCTCCCCCCCGCCCCCGCGCGCCACCGCGCCCCCAGCCACGCAGACAGACAAAAAGTCGACGTAAAAGGCAGCTAAAATTAATAAGCTTGACGAATAAAAAATTCAGTTCAAGATATATTTAGCCTAAATATTTTGCGCCAGAGTTTAAGCTTTCAAAGCAATTGGAATAGCCAGATAATCATAAAATGCATGCAATAATATTCTTCTTAGGGGTAATAAAGTCTAAGTAAGTCGGCCGTGTAAGGTTTTTCCTTGCACTACTTTTTTTTTTTGTTTGTTTTCTTTCATACCAACGTGCACTTTATTTTTTTTTTATTTTCTTTATTATTTTCATTATTATTATTATTATTATTATTATTTTATTCTTTTCGAGTTGAGAGCACGCTAATCGTATTCCACGTTATCGTAAACCTTGGCCATAAAATCCTTCATTAGCTGCGGAACGTACATATATCTTTTATGGGCTGAATATTTACAGATGGGTTAGTTAATTTATTGTATCTGCGTGCGCGCGTGTGTGTGTGTGAAAAACAAAAGTCGCGGCTTTCGTAATTAATAATAATGGCCGATTGCAAAAAAAAAAAAAAAAAAAAGCCGGTGCTCGAGTAGCTCGATTAAGCCATTTCGTTCGCCGAGCAATTAAAGCAATCAATCTGCGACTTAGATCTCGAAGATAAAATCTTCAATTATACTGAAGTGATCTACGGCAATGTTGACACGAACCGCGTGCACATCATATCCGTAGCTTTAATGACAAAATTAATTTCTATTAAACTTTAATGGCGCGCGTTGCGGCAGTGACTCTGACATTTCAAGCGAACGGTGTTTCCAAATCGAATTTTTAACAAACAATTTACCTAATAAGTTATTAATATTTGTCTTTAAGCGGCAATGCGCGAGTTCCAACGGCAGAGTGACTGTACGTGGATATATTTAAACGAATACGGCAAGAAATTGAAGAGGAAAAGCGCATACGACGAGCGCTATTTTCCAAAAATTCCTATTGCAAATAACAGATGTTATAAATAACAGCTTGGAAATTTCACGGAATCTAATCGAATAATAATTATTTATTATAAAAAAAAAAAAAAAAAAAAAATCGAGTAAGCTGCTGCTACTACTACTACTACTACTACTACCACTGCCACTACTACTGCGCTTTGCCTTCGACCAATAAGTAATCACGAGTGCAGGCTTATGAAATTCTCAGAATACAAGACACACGTACGTATATGGCACGGCAAGTAATAAAATAACGCGCTAACGTTTAATAAGCTGCGAATCCATCAGGCATAGATCGTTTTGTTTACAAGGAACGAAAGAAGGAAGGAAAAATGAACGTCTGGATGGGACGGAGGCGCGCATGCCACCAACGTGCCACCAACGTGCCACCAACGTGCCACGTACTTGGCTTCGTTATAAGGAACGCCGAGCACCAGAGAGGTTTTCCCGGAATGAGCGTTGGCCCGGTCGTCCAAATATGCGAGCAATGACGCCGGCTTGATGCAAGCGCGCTGCTTGTCAATCCCAAGGTCAGGATGCGCGCCGATTAAATTGAATACGCAGCGTCAGAGATACGTGCCTCCATCGAGGCCTTCCCCGGCTGACACGAAACATCCCGCGAGAGCTTGCAAGCGTCAGGTATATTTTTGAATTGTCGGTTCCCTCGCACTTCTAATCCTGTTTCTCTTGTCTTTAAACTAACTTTTAAATAAACGCCTTCGAAAAATTTCATATCTACGTGCCCGTGCGCGTAAATTTAAAGATTTTACGTTTGCCAGAGCCAAAGAAACATCGCGGTCCCCTGGCCTTTTTTCATTAATAAAATAATATTTAGTAACGAAAGATTGTTTTAAGCCTTATCACGGGACCCCCGTGTCGAGCGGAGCCTCGTTTCTTGAAAAATAACCCGACGGCCAAGCGCTCGAAGCTCATTATTCTTCATTAATCAAGGCTGATGATACATTACTTACACGACGTATAATCACGGACTATCGCGTGTAACGCGAGAAAGAGAACAAGAGCCTTTTTTTTTTTTTTTTTTAATTATTATTATTATCGTCATTGTTATTATCATTGTTATTGTTATTATTATTATTATTATTATCTCGAGAACATCGAACGCATTGCAAAAATCTTATCTTCGTGGTGAATTTATTTATTCACGGAAGCTCTAGGAGTCGGTTCATAAATTATAAAAATATAAAGTATTTGTAAGGTGTGCTCGTATTGTGCTGTACTCGTCCAGTGTACTCGCGATATGATCTAGTATTGACGAGCCACAGTATTCGTATTAAATGCCATTCTAACGATTGTTGGGCGCGGTTGGGGGACGGGGGGGAGGGGTGGAGCGGAAAAAAAGAAGAAGAAGAAGAAGAAGAAGAAGAAGAAGAAGGAAAATGGAACAGAGGATTGCGTGCTAGAAATCGTTAAAGCACTGATGTCGGTACCATCTATTTGCATACAAACCAATTTAATACTAAAACCTGCAATAGGAATCAAAATTCAAATCTTACGTATAATAGCACGGTGAATTAAACAAATTTGCTCTTATTATTCGACGTTATTTCATAATTGCATTTAATGTAATTATACAAGCCGAGGAATAAATAGAAAGTGCCGTATTAGCGATTCCGCTTACATCTAACGTATGATTATTTATTAACGTGCGATAAGAGAGGCCAAGTAAATCAGTAGTTTAGTATCGAAACGTGTCAGGCACGTCTACGTTCCATATAAATAATCCCTCATTATATTGTAAGCACTTGACCTTTTTCCTAATTCTTAAACAATAAATACGTTGTTATGTATTTGCAAGAGAGACAGATAACGTATTCCATAACTATGCGCAAATGAGTATTTGCGGTTAAAAGAAAAAAGAAAAGAGAAAAAATAACAAAGAAAAGAGAAAAGAGAGAAAAAAAAAGACAAAGTGCGATTGAATCGATGAAATGTTAAGATCGGCGACTGAGCTTCGTCGAGACGGTCGAGCGAATATCGCTTTAAAATTATATCTAAAATACATAGAGAAAATAATAAAGAAACGAAGAAAGACACGAAAATAGAAAATTGTACAATTTTAAATTACCCTGGCCTTCCGGTATAAATAGATTCATACACACATGCGCCCGTATGGCGTCATGCGCAGTTGCCACACAGTTAAACGAATATAAATTTCCTCTCCTTTGCCCTTAAGAAACGGTATTAAGAAAAAGAAAAGGATAAAGATAAAGATAAAGATAAAGAAAAGCACTCTCCGACGTGATACGGTTTCATAATGCGAAATTCTCGTTGACGCAATTGACGAGAGACCGCGAGGCTGCTGCGAGGCTTTGACGGTAAATGACGAATTCATAACAATAACAATAACAATAACAATAACAATAACAATAACAATAATGATAAATAAATAATAAATAATAATAATAAGAAAGCGGAACTGAATCAGCAGCCAACGCCGCGGGGTAAGAACCGTTTTATAGATCGGTGTAGGCTTCGCTGGGTGGCGAGGGGCGGGTGGCGGGTGGGGAACAGGGATACGCGAGGCGGAAGGTAACAGAATAAAAGCATCGTGAGGTAAAAGGCCTTTGTTGGTGCGGTGGGGCTACGTAAAATACGCATCGCGTGCTGTATTGTAAATATTTATAGCAAAGACTCGCATGGGCCTGTACGGCAAGGAAGCGCGAAGTAAGAAAGACAGCCATTGCGGGTGCAGTGGGGTGGGGGAGGGGTGGAGCAGCTATCGCATTCAAAGAGACGTGCTTTACTCACGGCGGAGCTGTCCTCGATCGAGGGAACGCTGTCCAGAGTCGAGTTACGTGGTTGGGAGCGTTGAATCCGGCAGCGCGTCAAAAATCCACGGATTCCTTGTTGACAAATTAGAGAAAGAGAGAGAGAGAGACAACAATAACAATGTCACGTTTATATGAACTTGTATCTGACGTAGAGCACTGACTTACCGGCTTGAATCTTGGTCGCCGCCGAGACGAAGGTGCTCGACGCGCTCCCGGAGGAACCGTCCCCGTAGACGCTCGATCGCTTGCCCACCCCGTCCCCTTGTCCAGGAACGGGATTCGCTACGGGCGTCGGGCATCCGTCGTCCGGCACTTTGCTCTCGACATCGGATCCCCCTTCCCCTTGGCGCGGAGCGGCAGCTGGCCCATCGGGGCCATTGTAAGCGTCATTGCCGGTACTCGTCGTTGCCTCGATCGCGATATCGTGATCCACTCGATTGGTGCATTGACTCGGGACTTCTGACGAACCGACGCATTCGTTGATTCGCTGATCGGTGTCGATTTCTCGCAGACGATCACGCTGATTAAGCTCCGCCGACGATGATCTCGCGTCGCCGCATTCCTTGACGCATTCCTTGACGCATTCCTTGACGCATTCGTTGACGCATTCGTTGACGCATTCGTCGATGCCGCTGCTGCCCGATACGGATTTATCCGAGCTGTCGGCGTTGCCATGTGGTCCCGGTTCCCCTTCGTCCCGGCTAACCTTCACCCCCCCGCCGTTCGCACTGGCATCCGTAATTCCGTGGACGTCGTCCTCCGATTGGTCCGTTCCGATTGGATCGGCCATCCTCTCGGCCCCGGCCACTTTATCGATCGTCGGCTCGTCGTGCGCCGCAGTCCTCGCTCCCGGCTCATCGCGATCGAGATCTTCCTCGATCCTTAGAGCGCGCTCGCTCGACGACGTGTCCGACTTGAACAGCGAGTCCTCTTTCAGGGATTCTATAATGTTCAGGAGATTGCTTTGAATGATGTCTATTTCCTTCGGTAGCTTCTCATCTCGGCTCTCGATCGGCCCTACACTCCCCTCCTGCGCATCGATTATTCTCTGCTCGTCGCCACCGCCCTCACCCTCACCCTCGCCACCGCCACCGCCATCGTCGTCGGTAAGGATGAAGGACGAGACGGTCAGGTCGGCCAAGGAGTCGAGATTCAATTCGGGCACGAGGGGAATGGCCGGATCGAGGGATAAGGTCGACCGGTCGCTCGTGACGGACGTTTCTTTGATCTCGCTGGTAAAGTCGTTGGTAGATCGAGAAGCGACGGCGATCGTCTCCTCGATCCTATCTAAAGAATTTTCTATTAATAATGGAGCGGCCTCGTCGGCCCGCGAGCTGATCTCCACGTTCGTCCCGTCGATCGCTTGGCGCTCCGGCTTCGGGTCTTCTTGGCCAATAACCCCAATAACCCCATTCCCCGTTAATCCAATGTCCTCCTTCGAGACGTACTCCAACTTGCTTTTCTCCAAAATCTCCTCGAGGGAGCTCGTTACGACCCTGAGTACCTTCTCGTCCTCGGAATCGATAGCAGCCACGGCGTCGTCATCCGACTCCTTGTCCCGCTCCTCCTTTATGAAGCCGAGGTCCTGCCGCGGCCCGCGCATCAGCTCGTGACTGACTTTGATCCCGCGAACGAAGATCAGGTCGATCACGGAGGCTTCGTGATTGCTCGGGTCCACGACTTCCCCGAAAGCGTCGTTCATATTGAGCTTCTGTATTTCTTGCCATTCGTTCGTGTAAACGTCAATGGCCTCGTTGTCGGTACGGCCGAGGGTTATTGGGGATACATTGCCATCCTCGATCTCGGCCTGCAGAGTGTCCGAGTCAGGACTCGGACTCCTGTCGGGGATTATGACGGTCGTGACCGTGTCCGGGATGTCGTGCGGAGAGCCCTCGGTAAGTACGTACGAGCTGGCCGACAAGCACCCGTTTACTTTCGAGGCCGCGTCTTCCTCGTCGTTGTCCTTGTCGTTGTCGTTGTCCTTGTCGTTGTCCTCCTCGTTGTCGTTGTCGTTGGACTTTACGGTTACGTCGGAGCGCGTAACCGGGTTACGAACGTCCTCGGTTGGCCGGGACTCGCTCGGATCGTCGCCGATAATAAAAATCTCTTCGATTCTCTTCTCCGTGTCGAGCAGCTCGGACAGTCGATCTTGCACTTTGTCCGTCTTATTCGAGTCCAAGATCTTTTCGATTCGCTTCTCCGACTCTTGAATCTCCAAGAGCTTATCGTGTATTATCAGCGTTTCGGCACGCTGACCGAGATTCGCCGTCTCGTCCAGCACGTTCTCGATGCGCTGCTGGACCTCCTCTATTTCCAGCAGCTTGTCCTTGAGGGTGTCGCGCTCCTGGTCCCGCTCGTTGACGTTCGCGTGATCGTGGACCTCGAGGGAATCGGGCCTCTGGGCCGCGTCCACGGCCAGTTCGCCGGTTACGTCCAAGCTGTCCTTAAAGTCCTCCTCGTCCTCGTCCTCGTTGTCGTTGTCGTTGTCGTTGTCGTGCGGCTTGGCCTTGGTGGGGACGGTCTCGTTGATCGAGTCGGGGCTTATGGACGTGCTGCGGGGTGGCGTGAGGGCCGGAAGGACGAGCTCCTCGACGACTTTGGTCGATTTGCTCGACTCGGGTGAAATCGGCGGCAAGACCAAGCCGTCGCAGTTGCTAGGCGAGCAGCCGCTGCGCGAGGAGGCGCTGCGCGAGGAGGCGCTGCGCGACGAGGAGCTCCTCGAGGTCGCGGACTTCGAGGAAGGCGGCCTCACCGCTGGCAATGATATATCGTTCACCGGATGTTCCGTATTGCCCGAATTCTCCTGGCGATTAGCCAGCATTGCATTGGAGGCGTCGCTGCCCCGGGAGGTATCCCGATACGAGGACGACTCGTACAAATTGGCCTCGTTGCTGCTCTTGTTCTCGCTGCCCGTCGACTTTCTCAACGTGTCCAAGTACTCGTCGTCGTTGCTCAGGGGATTTTCGCGCCTCGACTGCTTGGCTTTCGCCGCGTTTATTATCCCGGCTTTGAGCGCCTCGACCTTTTCCTTTATGACCATCGACGTCTCGTCAATGACCTCCTGAACCTTTTGCACGTAACTCGGCGACTGCAGCTCGTCCAGTCTCGATATCCCGACAAAGTTCTCGATCACGTAATTCCTTATCTCGTCCATTTTTGGCGTCCTCGAGGCCTTCTTCGTCTTCGCCTTCGACGACGTAGCCGACGGCGACGACGACGACCAGAGCGTCTCCTTCTTACCCGCCGTCGTCCTATCCGCTCTCCTCTTGTCGGGAGCATCGTCCGCGTAGCCAGCCGCCGCTCTCTGGCCTCCCCCGGCCTGGTACACCCTTCTCGTCTTCTCCACGGACTTTTTCAAGGTCTTCTCGATCGTCGTCTCCTTGAAGTACTCGCAGGACACGTGCATCCTCCTCTCCTCGCTCGTCTTCCTCCTCTCCCTGCTGCTCATGCGGTTCCTTCGCAATTCCGTCTTAATGTCCTTGGCCAACGGGATCTGCGGTATTATCTTGGGCGCGCTCTTGGAGTCGGGCTTGGACGGCCTCGGCAGCACGTCCGTGGACAGGTCCCTCGAGTGCTGTCGCGGTATCTCCCCCCTTCTCCTGCTCGGGCCACCGCCGACGTAGGCCGGCTGCTTCTCGTTGCCGGGCTTGCCGGGCTCGCACCTCGTCCTCGGCGTGGTCCGTTGACTCCTCGGCGGCATGAAAATCGGCTCGTTGGCCAGCTCGCGAATCTTCGCCGTACTCATCCTCTGGCCCTCGTCACCGAATATCTTACGGTGCCGTTCCAGCACCTCCGCGGCCTCGTTCAGTGTCCAGGCGGTGCTGTGACGCTTCGACTCGCTTCGCTCTGTCACCCTCGACTCCCGGCGCCCCTGTCTCTCCCTCGCGCTGGCCCTCGACGGCTCGTCGCCCGACCTCACCCCCGCCAACAATACGGGCTTCCTCGGTTCTACGTCCTTGGCCGGCTCGGTGCCGTACTGCTCGCGGAGTCGCAGCAGCTTCTCGAAATGATTAGCCGCGAAGACGTAGATGTTGTCCGGCTGATGGCGGATGACCTCCCTGGTCAGGCCTTCGACGGCCGCAGCCAGCCCCTGCGGCACCCTCGGCGTCAGCATCAGCTCGAGCTTCGAGTCCTGAATTCTCGCCATGGCCCACCCCCCCAACCCCTCGCAACCTCATTGGCAAGAAGCTGAAAGCTGCTACAAGCGCACGGGACACAATTAACTTGGACCACCGTCTGATTCTGTCAATTATGAATTATGAATTATGAATTGTGAATTGTGAATTGTGAATGAAAAAAAAAAAAAAAAAAAATGGGACGGCGGGGCAGAATAATCGATAAACCATTTTCGTATTAGTGTTAAGGGCAGTCGTTAACGGGGATGTGACAATCGTTGTTTTGAAACCAGTTTTTTTTTTTTATCGCGAAGCCATGGGCAAGGAATAATGGTATACGTAGAATGGTATAAATGGTATATGGGGACGCGTGACTCTGCCTGGCAGGTGAAAGCCGTGGAAGAAAAGCCGTTGGGTTCGTTACGTACCGTTAATTAATCATCGAGTACTGCAATCGATGTTTTATTGAAGATGATGAGAGAGGATGCGAAACGATGTGAAAGGATAGCCCACCCGCCCTCTCCCTCCCCCTGGAGTTCCAGTGCTCGGCAGACGAACCTCACAGCTGGAAAGCCCTCCGCTCGACTGAGCACGTCTTTCCGTAAATTTCACCTTCACTCAAGGCTCGCTCGATATTATTCCATTGATTTCGTAGTGTGTTTCTATGGTCGCGTGACCACAATACTCTTCTATACGCTACATACATACTTTTTGCCCCAACGAGTATGCAAATTCGACAAAGTATAGTTACGAACGCTCCCAAGTTGTCGACTAAGGGTCTTGCGCACCCTTACACCGCCCTTAAGCTGCTACCGCTGCCTAGATTTTTTTTTCTTTTAATACCTTTATTACATGCATTGGTTATTGTTACCGGAGTAGTAGTAGTCTAATTAAGCGCTCCGACCAATAACCCCAATAACCAAGCACTCGATAATTCATAATTTATTATATTATTTCCACGATTTTGTTTTTTTTTTTTTTTTTCACCCTACTCCCGCAGTACCGCGAGCTCTCTCGACAATTTTACACGGAATTTCGGAATTGTAAACAATCAGCTAAATTGAACAACTAACTGCATTGGCCTCGTTCAACCAATTAATCCAATTATATTTAACCGGTCTTCCTAGTAATAAACAATGGTGTATCATTTATTGTTTAGCCAATTAATTAGTTCGGATGAAATAATGAAGATGTTTTTTTTAGTAATGCCGATATGCCTTAGTAATTAATTTTTTTTTTCCTTTCTATACTCGTTCGTCGATTTATTTGTTTTTTTTGTTTTTATTTATTATAAATCATCACAGTCTCTTTGTCATTGCGCATAGTATAAAAATAATACAATTGTTTTTATTTAAAATATTTAAATATTAAATATTTGTATTTACAGGAGTTAAAACGACATATGTCAATAAATATTCAAAAAGTCTGTTTTTAATATCTGTAGTCTCGTTGAATGTAGCAATAGTCAGTCGATTAATGTTTCAATAACTGACAATCATTTTCGTCTATAGCGTACTGCAATAAGAATTCTGATTCAAGCGGATGTAGAGAATTTCCAGGTATTATGAGACAATGTAGGGGTGAACCCAAATCTGTGTCACGCATTTTAGAAAGTGAGCAAACGCGGATCTGCTGATCATTTGAGCCGACTCTTGCAAGCCCTACTGCAAGACTTGAAGAACTAAGACCTGTCAATAAATTTAATGTTATTTACAATAAACAAGACATATCTTTAATTTTGTAATTTAAACCTTACTTGAATCTTTACAATTAGATACTCCTTTATTTTCTATAATCTGTAGTAATTGATCAGAGGCTTCGGATACAGACATGAATTTAGGTGGCATGTAAGTTTTTGTTTTCTTAACAATACTCTCCAATGTCGGCTCTTTAACTTTAATGTCCAATAAACAAAGTGTGTGTAAGCCCCTTTTATAATTTTCTAAAATTTTATTATAAAAGCTATCTGGCTGCCAAGTCTCGGTCCACAAAGGTATAGAAACTACTTCTCCGAAGGAATACAATTGTAAGCCACAGCAGCCTATGGCATTCAATATGGAAGCATTATGAATGACTTGATATTTAACATTTTTTTCCTTTGCCCTTAACACAAGGTCCGTATGAGTCGTTGCGCCAAATGGATCACCGACCACTAGGAATGCAACATCTTCTCTGTCTGCATTTTCCAGTATTACATCTGCATTGCTCTCGACTAATTCTCTATCTGCCACAAGAAGTTTGCGGCCATAAAATTCCTCCTGTACAAAAAGTTATTCGTCTTATTAAATACTATCTACATTGGCGTTGCCAATACAAGTAGTATCGACAGCTTCAATTAAATTTTCAGACAAATTAAATACATAAATGAAAACGCATAAAGGCAATATTTACTTTGTTTCATTTAGGTTATGACACGAATGGGATTATTATAATGGATAAAAAATATTAATCGTAATAACGAATATATATATATATATTTACTGAATTTATATTCAAAGAATAATAAATGGTAAAAGTACTTACGAGATTTTCTTTTCCAGTCGTTAAGATTGACGTATAGGCTTCTAAATAAACGCGATCGCATTTTTTAATAATTTCCAAGCCTTTGACGGTAATGTCTTTTGCATCACCTAAGCCTAATCCGATCATGTAAAACATCCTTTATTCCCTTATTTCGATCGACTTATCCAATATATTGTTGCAGGCATCGCCGACTCCACGTGATTATTTCAAATCCTTGGTCCCTCCCCTCCCCGCCACCGCCACCACCACCACCACCACCGCCAAATTTCCTCCTCGTCTCGTACTGGCTGAAGTTCTTTGGATGGGGGGGGGGGAGAGGTTATTGGCATATAACGTCGACGAATGATTTTTACATCGCATTCGTGATTTACGTGCCGTATAAACGAAATTCGTTATAAACTCTCTCTCTCTCTCTCTCTCTCTCTCTCGTACAATAATTTGAATAATTTGAATAGATCACTCAATAAATTTCTTTTATTCAGAAACAAATGTTTTATAATAAAATGTATATTATAACATATCTCCGAATCATACATCCAGATTACGAAAATTACGAATGAAAGGCTACTTTGCATTTATGTTTAGTTAAATTTTTTAAAATAAAGGAATGTTTGCCTAATGTTTATACAATTCAAAAAATAAGCTTTTACATATAATATAATATATGCACTTGAAACATAAATTGTACATTAGCGCTTAAATTAAAAGAATAAGTAAAAATCATTTTTTTTGTATAACTATAGTTGTAAATAACTATATTATCTTTATTGTAGTAATTTATTTAATGTATACTCTATAATTCAAAGAATGCACTTATATCGTTTTCTTTTTATAGAAAAATAAACCTATCATTATACACAATGTATGTTAATGCAATACTTAACTATCGGACTAGTGCGTAACATTCTATACAGTTTTTCAACAAAATACCTTTTATATGTGCTACGTCATTGTCAAAGGAAATACGAATGCTGAAAAGGGTCACATTCTTTATTCGATATTCTGAGGTACTTATTACGCACAAGCTTATCTTATATTAAAACCTAAAGCCATAATTCTATAATCCTTAAATTATTCAGCACAATTAAATTGTTGTTCCCAATAAAAAAAATAATAAAAAAAATATTGAAAAATAAATGAAAAACTACCGTGTATTGGTAATATATCGAACTCAAAATTGTTAAATAATTCTTCATAGATCGAAGTACATGAGATTGTAAATAGTAAATTTATATTTACAAGAGTAATACATTGTTTTGCAAAAATAAAAATGGGAATTTTTTCTTATTGCGAGTTTTTAATACGTGATTGCATTTGTAACTCAAAGCGTCGATTCATCCGCACACCCTTTAAAATATTTCTCGCGTTTTCACGCTTTTTCTCTCTAAAAAAAAAAAAAAAAAAAAAAAAAAAAAAAAAAAACAAAGAAAAAAAGAAAGAAATTATTTCATTTTATGTTATTAAATTAAAAAAAAAATATATTTCACACGTATCGTATGATATTCGTACCTTGATTCTGCAATACCGGCTTGTTTGGTAGAAACAATACTCATGGCATCCTTCTTACGTAACTTAAATCCAAATTTGTTGTAAATGCCATTCGTTGAATCCGATGGAACTAATGGTTTGTTACTTCCATTCTGATACTTAACTGTAGGCGCTAATGGAAAATTTAAAAAAAAAATATAATAATATACATATTTCATGATGGACTTGCCGTGTATCCTGCTTTATAATGCCTAATTATACTCATCATTATATCTTACTTTTCTTCGGATTGGGTGTTGCGCTGTTTAAATGTAAATGTCTTTTTTCGATTCGTTTCTTCGCGTCAATCAGTGACTCCATTTTATCAAAGTTTTTCTGGTGAATATCAGCGAAATTGGGGATTTTTTTAACAACCGGCGTTTTCGTACCTAAATAGTTTATAAGTCGTGCCCTTTTAATAATTCGTCATGCAATATGTCATGTAAAAATTTAACATAAATGATTCATCGTACCTAGTTTTTTTTCAGAACTCATCAATGGCTTTGGCTTACTAAGCCGATTGATCGAATCGATCTGTGCTTTGTGATTGCTTCTTCGTGACTTTGAGAGCGAATCGGACAATGAAATCGACAATCTTTTAACTTTTGCATTATTATTCACAGGCGTTTTTTTTACTTGTAATTTCTTCTTTCGATTTTCTATATTATTTGCCAATGATTGATTGCTGAGATTTAAAATTATTGACCTCAATGTTTTGTTTTGCTGCATCGCGTGGCCCGGTGTACCCACGCGATTTATAGTATTGGCTTGGGTCCGTAAATCCGAATTAGCGAAATGCACTTTATTGTTGCTTTTTTTTACCACTGGCTTTTTTTCACTTGCACCCAATAATTCTTGGTCATTCGTTTTCCTTGATTTAATTGCCGACTGAAGTCTCGGTGTCTCCAACTCGTAAGTATCATCTTTCCCAGCCGTAACTTTGGATGCATTGCACGAATTACTGCTTTTATCAATTTCGTATGTATTATTCTTAATACTGTTTAGAGATACATTTGTCTCTTGCAACGATTTTCTCTTGTCTAAATAATTACTTTTGGTTATTTCAAACGTAATGTCCTTTTGTGAATTATCAGAAACAAAGACGTCGCTCATATTTATAAGTGAACTGTCGTTCAATGACGGTTCCGACTCGTCCTCTATTGAGAATTTTTCCTTTTTATCACTCGTTTCTTTCTTTAATCTCTTAACAGCCTTGGGCTTGGGGGTTGAAGATCCATTCAACGTTATCGTTTTCCTTAATTGTCTAAACGCCTTTTTCTCCGATTCTAAATTTAAAGTCTGTTTAACCTTATCTCTTGGGCTTGATGTATTTCTAGGTTTTACATTTAACATTTTATTCTCCGATATTGGATTTGACACATCTTGCTTGAAATTTACAACAGGAGACGATACTTTTCTGTCACAAGGCATTAGATCTTTACAATTAAAACTTGTATTTGTACTACTTCCTGAATTCATGGAATTCTTAAGAACATGATCCACTGATATTAAGTTTACGGTTGGCTGGTTTTCTCTTGCCGCTATAATTGAATTCCTTAAATCTACCGAAGTACATTTATTTACAACTACTTTTGGACTCATAGATGAATCCTTAAGCAATTTGTTATCGATACACTTATTATTTGCAGATAAATTTATTTCTTCTTCTACTTGTTTAACTCCTGAGTCATTCATGGGCGATTTAATTGACGCTTTCAATGGCGATTTGGATTCAGACAATTCTTTTACAGGCCATACAGATTTCGTAGATTTTTTCGATTTCGATGATTTTTTTGTTGATAAAATAATTTTAGGCATTTTTCTAGAATTTAATGGCGAAATTATTGGTGACTTTCTGGCTTTTGTAGATTTCACTGATTTTTTAGATTTTGACGATGAACTGGGAGTTATTTTAGACTGCGATGACGTAGACGTAAATAATTTTTCAGGTTCAGGGGATTTTACAGATCCTAAAGATTCATTCATTTTCGATGCTCTTTTGGATTTTGATGACGATGCAGATACTAATTTCTTCGTTGCCTTTGTGCTAGACGATGTTTTCATCGATTTCGCTGATTTGGATTTTGGAGTTCGTAGAACAATCTTGGGAGATTTTGAGAATCGCGGCTTTATATTGAATGACGGTGAAAACGATTTTCTCTTTGTCGATGATGATTTCGATACAGACAAGATTTTATTATTTTGGTTTGTATTATCTAATGAGTTATTGCCAGTATTTGAATCATTCAATTGTTCTTTGAACGATTTATTAGACTCTTCTGATGACGATGGAGAATTAATAATCGATAGCTTTCTTTGCACATTTGGAAGTTTGACGGAATCGTGCGCACGAGTTTTGGGCGAACCTAAATTTATTGGAGATCTTTTAGGAGTTTTTCTAGACCGATGTGGTGTAAGAGAAACATTTATTGGACTACTTTTTGGAGTAGTCTCTTTCTCAGGAGTTTTACGTTCCTTCTTATTTTGACTGCTTTCCGATTTTTTTTTCTTTCTTGAAACCTTTCCTGGAATTTCATTGTCTTCATTAGCTAAATTATTAATACTATAAGACACTTGTCTCTTCACATTTGATGGCATCGTATTAGAAGAATCTTGTGCACTAATGAGTACAGGAGTATTATTGCTTTTAGGTTTTTTCGTAGACATTGGAGTTTTCGAAATCTTATTTTTGGTCCTTGATTTAGTCTTTGATTCTTCAATAGTCAAATTTACTTCACTATCTTCATTTTCTAATACTTCTTGTATATTTCTTCTTCGTTTTTTTGTCTTTAAAACAACATCATTTATCAAGCTATTGGATATTTCTAGATCATTACTTCCCTCTTCCAATCTCTTAACAGTTTTCCCTTATAAAGAAAGATAAAAATTTTCATGAATAACGTATTTCTAATATAAAAAATAGAGTACTTACTTTTATTAGTACGGCTGGTACTTCGAAGTAGTACAGGACTTGATTTTAAACTACTCTCAATGCACGTGTCACTTATATTTTCCCTTGCGGTACCTTGGAAATAAATTCTTACTATTAAATTCCTATAAATTCAATATTTATTCTAATTTTGAAGTCACGTACACGAGCATGGCTTTTCATATAGTCATGCACATGTGCGTGTGTATATATATATATGATATGATGAATATGCATATATATATATAGAATAAAAGCAACGGCATAAACAGACGTTGGACAAAAGAGCTTTTGCGTAGAAGCGAAAAAATTAAGGAAAAGATTCTCAAGTTAAAAGTCGATAAAAACAAAACGGCTCCATTTAAAGCACGAATTGTTATTAAAAAAAAAAATAATGATAATATATGGAACGTTGGCCGTAAGGATGATGAGTTTTATTGGTGCGGTTGCATTGGAAAATCTGATTGAAGAAGAAAAGAGAAATGTGGTAAAATTTAAATGTTATTTAAAGGCGCCAAAAGAAACGCCATATTTGAAAGAATGGTATGTATTATAGCCCGCCCAAACGTTCCGAAATATTTATGTCCGAGCCCGAGCTTGCGTTCGAGGCAAAGATTTTAACGGAATTCCTGTTTACCTCTTCTCGTCCTCCTTGGCGACATTCTCGACCCTCTCCCGGCAGACCTCTGCTCCCGCGTCGAATGCTGGTTTAAAAAAAAAAAAAAAAAAAAATCAAAGAAAAGGCCCCCTTAATCCATGTATGTGACAAGTGGAAAGGCTCGCCCCGTCCGGTAAAACATCCAAAATACTTATACAAAGCGATGCGCACTGACCACGGAGGCAAAAACCGAGCGTAACGTCGGACCTTTTGGTCTAATTGTGATCGGCCGTGGCGCCACCTGACGGCCACAAATCCTTTCTCCAACGGCCGGGGGAAAAACGGATCGCCAGGCTTTTCGTTTAAAAGGCGGCGTATTGACATTCGACGTATTGACGCCGAACCGACGGACTCGTTCGACGCACTCGACCGGGCACTCCGGGGGCAAGATTGGAAAAATCCGACGATCGCCGGCCCGTTTCGCGCACAACCGGACGCGGGTAGATTTTCCAAAACCGAGGTAGGGATTGTGGCCGCGCGGTGGCGCTGCCCGTCACTTATAAAATTCACGCAGCATTTTTAAAGGAATAAAGGAATGTAATTGGGGAGTCCGCGGCAACACATGCAGCGTTGTCAATTTTATGAAAACCGTTAACGGTTCTTATTCTCCCGTGCATTTGAAAATACAGTCTTTGTTGTTCACCCTCAGCTCCCGACGCCGTGTAAAAAGACGCGAATTGTGTGTACCTTGCTCTCGAAAAAGCACGCGACGAACGCGTGGATTTTCTTAACGATTATCCGACATTTAAGGCGAATTCGTAATATTATAAGGAACACGCGTACGTGTATGTACGTGATCGAAAGAAAGAAAGAAAGAAAGAAAAAGAAAATAATCAAAACGATCCCGACTTCTTGCATTCTCCTACCCATCTCAATTACTTCAAAGCTCAATTAAGTACAGACTAATTTATCCCGTGCATTACGCAATTACTTCATTACTTTAATTTCTCGCAACGTTCTTACAATGAATTACAATAAAAGAATTCATAGGGTAATACTACTTGGATTTGCATAATTAATAAATGCAATGATAAAAATGTTCTTCAGCCAATTGATGAGACGCACATTTCTCAAATGGTTTTCTCCGTTGTATATCACAATGGTTATATAAGATTTTGTTTCTCATGTAAAAAGTAACCGAAAATCAGTAAAGTTTAAAACGACCCTTCACACTCTTTATTTATTATCCGTTAAAATTATAAATTTATTTACGATAAAAAAAAAAAAGACAATGCTTTATACGAATGTTTAAGCGAACGTATAATAATGACGATGAAGAAAGAAAAATAAAAGAAACCGTTTTGGGGAAAAATGTACGGTTTTTCTAAGCGTTTGTGAAAGAAATTTATACAACTTTACGGTAATCCTCATGATTCCTATTCGATTTAAAGAGGAAAGAATTTAAAGAAAAATGAGAATAAAAATATGGTAAAATAAATCTATTAGACTGATTGAATTACTTTACAAACGTAGCGTAAAAAGATTTACCAACCATTTGGATTACTGAGCCAGTTAAGTATATATACATATATATATACATAATTCAATATGAATGCCAAACGACTTGAAATATATAATGAAAACCATATTGATGCTTGAAAAGAATAAAATTCATTCGATCAGCTTAATTTTGTACTTTTTGTATCTTGTATTGCAAATATTTTTTTTTATCAATCCATCATACGAATGAGTAAATCTTTCGTTTTCAAAAGCTTTGAAAATCTTGATTTGTTCTTATTAATTTAGGATCAATATTTTGTTGTCCCTATTCGAAAACTAAAGTATTAATTGCCTTTAAGAATGTTGAGTATGGGAAAATATACTAAAAAGAAAATGCAATGCGACACAAATCGATTTTGCGATTGCCAAATTGCTGATCTACTCGATCTAAATTTACGAAACTTTTATAAAGACAAAAATTAAAGGCAAATTTTTGGCTTCGAAATTTGCCAATTATTTTAATCTAAAATAAAATAAGTCACGTTCAAGTTGTCATTTTATATTTGGTGCTTATATGTCGTGGCTTTTACCAACCGAATTGCCAATGTACCGTGTTTGCACTACATGATCCCATAATCTTCGCAGAAATTGATTTTGCCTTATAAAACAAGTCGATGCCTGTTGTATGTGTATATATATATATCGCTAGAATTTCTAATGCTATTATGTGTATAGAGAAGTACGTAAAATTTGCCAATACTATTGTTTAAATTAATTTAAGAATTTCGTTGTTTAATGAAATTTTTTATTTCTTTATAGAGGTTTTTTTTTAATATCTTTAAGGAAAGAAAATCATTATTCTTTGTTTGGCACGCTTCTTTTCATTTTATTGTACTCAATAGATTAGAGTTTGTCGGTGCACATGTTTATTTAGACGAAATATATGAGGCGGGGGGAGGGGGGGAGGAAATCCCAAAACCGGTTTATGCGCTATACAGTATCCTGCCACGTTCTAAATTCGGAGAAAATTCATTGGTAAAAGTATAGGGGAGCTTTTCTACAGTGATAAACAAACATTAGACTTTAAATAGAAGAATATCAGGTCATTAAGGCATTTGGTTAAATAATCGCGTACAAGTTTGAACGGAGTTCGTAACCAAATAGGATTATATATTACAGAACGAATCCGTACGACAACATCGACTTAATACAATTAATTTTTTTTTGTTAAAAGCGGCTTCAAATTTGTTCTATAAACTTAAACGTACGATATCGTTCGCTTAAATATTTTACTATCCTTGTTGTTGTCATAATTAGGCATTCGTTTTTTTTTTCTATCAATATACTAAATATCATGTAGATACGACGCATTAAAGAATTGAGAGCTATTCGTATTAATAGTGAAGAAACTGCTGCATGCATTTCTCCGTCATTGATATTAAAAATAAAAATAACAATAAATTTCAGCCAAATTATTTTGTATATCAGCCATACGAAGTCTTATATTATTACTGCTTTTGTGCCATTAAAGTGTGCACGGGAAGAAACTATGGATTTCAAACGAGTTGATAGCAATTAATGATAATGGTATTATGAAATTAACGCAGTTAATTGTTAAAAGTATACGTCGACATTTCGATGCAACACAACAATCCAGAAGACCTATCGTTTATCATAATTTTCTTTATCTATTGTAATATTTAAATATTTTCCGAAAATAAAAATTGAGAGTCACAAGTTTGTGAGGCCACTGGCAGGAGAATTCCAAATGACAATTGCCATGTATTTAATGCTCGAAGTGGGGAAGTGGGGAAGGGGACGCGTGGTTATTACCACTTGGTAATAACGAGTAAACGTAAATACGTCCGAGAGTCGATTTCAGGATTTACGATAAATACGACGATTCGTATGGACTTCTATGCAGGAATCTGCATTACCGTGCAAGTGACAGCACAAACGGTTGCTTAGGCTTTTGGAATTATGGATGGTAAAAGGGGAACTGAACTAGCGGAATAAAAGGGGAATGCGAACGAACGAACTTATTTTCCTTGCCAGTGGATCATCGACTACTCTCCCTGCGCATTATAATTCTATTTATCGTTCCTCGTTAACAAGACAAATAGGGTAAGTGCCCACCCCCCCCCCCCACCACCCCGCTTATTTCCCTTAATTTGAAGAAGTGTCGAACGATCTATCCGTTTCCCTTTTTTTTTTTTTTTTTTCACGCCCATTAGACGAAAGTTGACAATTTTCGATTCCCAGTGTTAACCGACTTGTACGTGTCTGCCTTTGCTCGTATATTATTTTTAAATGACTTTTATTACCGGGCGTGTGAAGCGATGCCGATTGTTTTCTATTCGTAATGCGATTTTAATGCGGTGAATTCTACGATATTGCATTTCATAAGCCTTGCGATTTAGAAAAAGAAAGAAAGAAATATATATATATATATATATTATAACCTCAATAGTCGGATGGGTTTATGTAATACTTTATAATGAAGCTTGATGTTTTGCGGGGGGCGAGCGCTTACGAAACGTTATCGAAATAATATTTTTCAGGAATCATGAGCGAGGAGGCCGCCGCCAGACCGATGAAATACCCCTACACCGTATCGGCCAAGATTGCCCAATTCCCGTTCAAATATTATTTCCAACACTCGTGGTGCTTTAAGTGGTGGTTATGTGCTTGCGTTGTGGCCAGCCCCGTTTTTTACAAACTTCAAAAATTATGTAAGCTTCGAGCTACGGTATTCGTGAATTATTGGAATTATTGGAATTATTGGTATTTAATACCGATTACTTTGTTGCAGCTAACTCTCCCGATAACGTAAAGAAATGGAGAGAGCTCGACATGGCTTCGTTTTATGGTCATCATTAATGAGGTTCTGTAACGTTCTACCGCTACTATAATATAATATACTTTAAAAAAATACTTAATTATATTTAGAAGTATCCGTCGCTGTAAAAAATTGTATTACCTTAAAATAATAAAGATGATACGATCTTGATAGTAATAAGTAAGATTTTGATTTGATTTTGAAGGTGTTTATTACCAAATTAATTGTATAAAACATACATTCGTTACAAATGATTTTTAATTGTGCTGTACAAGATAGTTTAATGTCCAAATTTTTTTTTTTTTTTTTTATTAAAATTTGGGTAGGTCCAGCCCAAGGTTTATCTCAACAATCTTGGAAATGATCAAGTAGATTCACGCTACGGCAAAACTAAGTACTGTTAATATATAATAACAATTTGAATGGAAAATTAAAATTCTAAAAATTCAATTATAAAATTATTACTGAGCAAACTTGGATTTTTATATAAAAAAAATCCAAGATTTCATTTAAATAAAATATCTAAAATTTTAATCTACATGAGCTTGCAGCTTTAAGGCATGATGCACAGATCACAAAGAGATAAAAAATGTTCATTAGACGACAAATATATAAGATACTTTTTTCTTTTTTTTTTTTTTTTTTTTTTTTTTTTTCTAAAGTGTAAATACATAGTTAAACGAATAAATAATAATTTATGAATCAAGTGGATCATATAACAATATTATGGAACAATAAGGGAAGTGCTAAGTTGGATAGTTAAACTGGGACTATGTAAAGTAAAATCTCCCACATTGGTTTACATTACATTAAAAGCCTTTTGCTGAGAAACTTGAGTTTTTGGTGAATAATACTAATCTCAGCTTGACCTGGGGGAGAAGTTTATGAATCAAACGTGTGCAAAACTACTTATGAATAAAAAAGCGTTTAGATATTGACTAAATCAGTTGTTGATATTAATAACCTCTGCTGATCTGTCAAGTCCTTGCACTTTTTAACACTTAATCAGTTTTGATAATTTGTTCAAACTTGAGAGAGAAAAAAAAAAAAAAAAAAAAAAAAAATCCACTATAGGACAAACTCCACAAGTATGTCTCGTCAATAAACGATTGACTTTATCAGTAATCCGCTACGTTAAAATCCACACGGTTCAGAGTAAAAGTAATTTTTAATTAAGGATTTTAAAGAAGGCCAATCACTGTAAACTGTTACACATGCAAATAAAAATTCTTTTCTAGCTATGATTTGAATCATCATCGCTGTGTTCTAAACCATTTTGTTCACCATTCCTGTCTATCTTCTCTAACTTAAGGAGCGGCTGTCTCACTGCATCTTCATTGTAGTTTAGATTGAGCTCCTTACATCTCTTTTCAAAGAATTTTAGTAACCTCATACCAGCCCTAAAAACATAACTAATTAGGTGAAGGTAAAAACATTCTTTTATATAATAACATCAGTGTTCGGAAGCCAAAGATTGAATAATTTATCATGAAAAACAAACAGCTTTTGGTTACATATCAATCGAATCATGCTTCAACTGCCTATAAAAAGAACAGTGATTTCATTAGCAATTCGTTAAGCATGCAAAACGGATGCAAAAGTAAAAAATCGAATTAATTGTAAAAAAACAAAATAAAATGCAATATAAATTATTGTTGGAATTTAAGCATGTATGAATTAAATTGTGTTTAGTATGTATAAAGAATAATTTTCCACACGCTGCATATATAATATATAAAAACAACATGTATAAAGCAATATGCATCGACAAACATTCGCATCGTATAACGCATGATTAATAACAAAATAAATGGTCTATTTTATAAATTAATTAAGGATTTCACAGAGCAATGGTAAGCCGCAAAAAATGCGATTCATTCATTCATTCATTGGTCTGGAAATTTTAATTTAGCGTTTCGTAGAAAATTTATGAAAATACACCATTTATTTAAAAATGCTTTTAAAACAGACTCTGTAATATTGAATAAACATTAAGAAGCAAACGTTAAAAATATAAAATAAAAAAAAAAAGGATTAGTTACTCCCATATATATATATATATATATATATAGTCTCTGGCGTCCGAACCCAAGTACAAATCGCTGTACGGATTACTTACTTATACACGGCACTATGCTCCGTATTGTACGTTTGACAATTATCGAAAACTAATAGGCAGTCACTGTAAAACGTCTGCAGCGTACGGTAATTGTCGTGCTCAAGTTTCTTCTTAATGGTGCCGAAATCCATTGGCTCGGAAATGTAATCGTAGTAATCGGGAACCTCGTCTTTCGTTACGGGCGAGAGGAAGGGCCAGGAATCTCGATGACGCGTAACGTCGTTCACCAGCTCCTGGAGCAACGCTTTGCAGCCCCTCACCGTGACCCTCTCCTCTTCCATTTCAACCTCGGCAGCCCTTTTCGCCGACCTTCTCGTCTGCCTCGGTTGCTCCGTCTCTTCGGACGCGCTACTACTGTCTGCAAAACCAAAGTATTATTTAACGTGGCGCCTTGTTCATTAATAATAACAATAACGGGGCTACACCGTGCTCTTGGTAAATATGTTAAAAAAGCTTGTTACGTACTGTGACTATAAATATTGGCGTGAATTAATACAATATAGTGTTATGGTACACAACGAAAAACTGCGCGTATATGGGAATGACTTGGAAAGCCAATACGAATGCCATTGGAATATTATTGGAATTTGGGGTTATTGGGGTGCGGGGTTATTGGGGTAGGGGCAGGGGAGCGTAAACGCTCTTTCTCGAAAATTGTTAATTGTTTTTAGATTTGAGTTAAGCGGCCATGTGTTAATGCGATTTCTTGTAATATAGATAATGTAGATAATTAAATGTCTAGCGTGGGGGGGGGAGAGAGAGAGAGAGAAAAGTAAAAGTAAAAGAATAATTTTTAAGAAAATAAATAACAATAAATGAAAATTAAACCAATAAAAAAAAAAAAAAAAAAAAAAACAACAACAACCAAGTATTTAGAGAGTATGTGTTAAGCTACGTGTTATGGGTAAAGCACGAATATCTTAATACAGACCATCCCAGTCTTTAGATTCTTTAGTAAGAAGGCTCTTGGCGAAGCCGTGGATGCGAGAACGTGCCGCGGCAGCGGAGGATCGTTCCGTCTCTCGCTCCTTCTCACGACTCTTTACCACTAACAACATACCCAAAACTAGACCTTACTTCTTCTTCCTTTTTTTTTTGTTTTTTTTTTTTTTGTTTAAAACATATCATTTAAGTAATGCTCTTGCAAATATTTTATTTTATTTTTTTTTTTTTTTTTTTTGTTCTATTTCTTTGTATATTTAAATCAACGCATTTTTCCACGAGAGCTTTGCCTGACTAGACTAACCGCTACGCAGACTATTGAACGTACAACATTTGGAACATGACATTGAGCCCTTCGGTAAGCTTCATAATACATGGTTTACAATTTTATTATACAACAAAAGGTGCGTGTCTTGTCAGCAAAACTTATTCTTACGTGTGTCACACATTCTAGTATAGCGAGCGTCACTATTTTTTTTTTTTATAAGTATATCCTACCTGGCCTGGGATTGCTTTTCCGAGACTTGCAAGACGTGCAAGACCAGCGACCACGTGGCACTCTCGTCAGAGGAGGCTCAAGGCAATCAGTGTGGTAGTGTTTCGGACAAGTCGTGCATGCCACGAGCTTGCCATCGTTATCGCAAATCGCACAAAGGTTCCTCGATTTCGATCTAAAATTATGAAATACAACAATATTTTACTTATTACGACCGGTGGAATAAAACAATTGCCAACTAACATTTCCTGATCGCTGTCTTCCTCTTGATTAATAACGCTCTCGTCGTCGTCGTTGTCGTTGTCGTTGTCGTCGTCCTCGTCGTCGTCGTCGTCGTTGTCATCGCTGTCGACGATCCTTCTTGCGCGGCTGTGCCTCGTTTCTTTCGTAAGCGTCGTGTCCTCTTCTATTTCGTCTTCGAATTTTCTTCTCTTCTTCGCTTTTTCTTTGGGTTTCACTTCCCGCGGCTTGCACACGTGACAGAACCAATCACCTTCCGGCACAGACTGTAATGAACGTCAATCATTAATAAAATTGAAATCAATAATGGAAAATTCAATTCAACCTTTCAGAAACAATCGCAACAATCGCAATGATAATAATAACAACAAGAACAACAAACTTCGCGTTTACTTACAGATAATTTTGGTTTTAAACAGTAAATGTGATGGCCTTTGTTACAACCGTCACAAAGTAACATATTTTCAGCGTCTCTGCGTTTCCGGCATATTCTACACTGTGCATTCGATGCACTCCTACTCCACGCAATACTATTATCCAATGTATTTAAATGTACAAAGAGTTGCGACCAACTCGTGGACGCCATAAGCGACTGTTCCCATCGATCTCTGGCTTCTTCACCGGACCACTTTTTATCCTTATCGTCGATGCCTAGCGGCTTTTTCAGGTACTTTTGTTCCATGGCATGAGATATTTGTAAAATAGCACATGCCATCTGTTTGACTGAGGTTTGCTGTACAGAATCCGGTAAGGATTCATTTTTATCTGGAGGACCCAAGTATTTGCCTGGATCCCTATATAATTTCGCGTTCGAACTACCGATTTCTGAATCAGGAGTCCCGGGTCTACTACTCTTAGATTCCGTTTTTATTTTATCTAATGCAACATTAATAATAGCAATATCTATTGGGGTTTCATTCAATCCGTACACAAGTCTGTCGCACTGTTTATCGTACCTGCGATTGCTAATAGCATTTCGCCACAAATCGCGATTGGCTACTTTTAATGAACCCAGACAACCCATTTTGATTTTGTCCTCTAAATCTAAAATATAATCGCGCAAAGTGAGTTCTAAAATTTCATCGAGCGACGCGTCTTGCGAATAATTCGCATGAGTATTATCAATTTTGTTTTTCTTGGATAATTTCGGCGCCTCCTTGACCGTCTCTACGAACTGTAAATTACAAAAAAAAAAAAAGAAGAATGAAGAAGACAAATTAGTGGCCTGTAATAAGGTTTAATAACCACAATGTCTTTCAAATACTCACAACTTCGGAATTAAATTTATATTTTGGGCATTCGTTAATTGCTGCTATCAGGCTCTCTCGTTCATGTACAAGATTATTCCTAAGTTCTGACTCGCGTATACCTCTCTCACTTAATGTATTAATTAAACTATCAATATCATCTTCGTTAGCGTAAAAGCTCCATTTATGTTCAATTCTATTAAAGTGTACGGGGCAATCTTTATTCCCAGTACAAGCCATTAGACTCTTAAGTATGTCTTTCTTTACATCCTTACGTGGCGACTTGATTCCATTTTTCTCCGAAAAGCTAACTTTTTTAGGAGACTTGTTTTTTTTAAAACTATTCTCTTTGTCACTAAACTCGTCCTCGAATTTATTTTTCAAATAAGAATATAAGGTATTGGTATCTGCGAGCTCCGGCATGTACGGAGTTCCTTCTGGTAAGCAGATACCTGACCACGGATCCGTATTCTCCACAAAGACTCCTGCAAAAATTTTACGTTTAAAAGTTTGAAGGAAAAAAGTAAGGAATGACATGGTCGAATAATGCCGTACCCGGTATTGACAGTAACCGCCAATATTTTCTATACGCTCTATCCGACCCTAAGAGTACCATCATTCGATCATCCCGCGAAGCTTCTTGCAAATCTTTCAATTTCGCTTCAAATTCTTCCTTCTTCTTTTCCTCCTTATAATTATTACGGGTTATCTTTTTAGGCTCCGGATCCTCCTCTTCTGCTTTAGCATCCTTATCCCTTTCCTTTTCTTTTAACTTTTCCTTCTCTTCCTTTTCTTTCTTCTGTTCAGCAATAATAAAAGATTTTAATTCTTTTTTTGCTTGGAAAAGCTTTTCGTATCTTTCATCAATAATATCACGAATAGAGGCAAATGTTAACAGTTGATTTATTAAACAAATTACTACGGTCAACCGGTCTTTCATATCTAATTCGCATATATTTCGATGACTTAATGCCCGTAAAATTCGCGGTTCTCTTATTCTAAGTAAAAGAGCAGGGTCATCTTGATTTGTATAACCACCTGTTAATAAATAAATAATAAAATTATTGCAACAACAACAATTACAATAATAATAATAATAATAATAAAAAAATGGTGTTAAATAATGTTAAAATTTTTTTTTTTTAAATAAGATACCTCTCTGATAATATCTCCACTTGGAGGCTGCTTCACTGATGCGGCCACCAGAGCTCAGAAGGTGTTGCCTTAGTATTTCACTCATCGTATAATAATCTAAAGCAATCTCTGACAATTGGCATCCTTGGTGAGCTTGACACCAAAATGAAGCCATTGTCGCTAATTTGACGGCTTCTGCCATAGAAGACACTCTTTGATCAATATTATTATCACTAACTGTTTCAGATGCTTCGGAATGAATTTCATCTTCTTCTTCTGCTTGATATTTAAAAATATTTGCGAGAAGCAACTGAATGAGATCATTTAGTGGACCAGTCACCTCCTTTTCCGCCATTGCCTTTTCCAAAACTTCAAGGCTTAAACCATTTGGAAACCAAGTTTTCACCTCAATTTCATCATCGAAAAACTGCAGAAATTCTAAAATCATAGCAAAGTCACCAAAATTCTCATTTAGTAATGCACTTTTAAGAGGAATTGCTTTAGGAAGAGGCTTTAGGTCTTCGCATTCTAAGTCTTCTCTTGGCTTATTCCACTTTCTAACGTAAGCTGCTAAAGCCGCCTGCTTCAATTTTTCTTCTTTTTTACGCTCCTTTTTCTCTAATCTTTCTTCCTTGCGCTTTTCCTTTTCTTCTAAGGCCTTTGCTTTCAGTTCTTCTTTAAATTTACCATTAATTCTGTAAATGCATGATAACAGGTATGTACATTAAATCAAGATGAAATTCTGCAATAAACAAGGATAAAATACGATATTAGTTATTAAAACGATATGTACCTGGGTTTCCGATTTTTTTTAATAGCCAAGTCACTTGTATTAAGTTTTTTCAGAGGATCCGGTTTCTCAAAAGCCCTATGCTTAGATACGTCGGAAACAAGAAATTTGTCCAATGACTCTTGTTTTTGCTTTACCAGTTTTCTTGGACGTGGGGTAAAATCAGGTAATGGTCCCGCAAATAAAGAATCAAAGCGAGTTTTATTAATACCATACTTTTGTAAAACGCTTTCCTATAAAAAAAAATAAATATAATTTTTATTAAATTATCAATAATTTCTATGTAATTTAATGAGTAATAAAAATTAAAAATAATATTAAAAATACTACAGAATTTGTCGTTAAATAGTATAAATAGATTAGATAAAATAATGCCCTTTTAGAAGAGTGAGAAGTAAAATCTTTTTAATTTCTAAACAGATTGTCTTATGTAATTAAGAAATGTTAATCTAATGCCAATAGGAGGGTAATAATACATTTAGAATGTAAATTTTCATTGATTAAGAGGTTTTCTATACGTATTTTACAATTACAGCATTATATGCGGGAACATAAACTAAGAGACGATTTAAAAGATTAAATAATAAAGATTAATTGCGTGTTAAATATAAGCATTTTAAGTACAGTAAATTTTTTATTATACCAAACAAGTCAACTTACTTTAACCATCCATATTCCGGTAGTACTTTGCTCACATAACATTCTGAGGAAAATTTTATTACGCTCTCTACTATATTGTTGCTTCCTTCGCCTTACTTGTGAACCTTCTACTATCATTAATTGACTGACATCGGTGTCACCGCAATCTAATTGCTCTACTTCGTAACGAAATAACTTTGCTGGCGGATAATATTGTCTTTCTTGTGGAATCCTATGAAACGAATGCATAATTTATAATTTCTGCCCAATTGGGTTTTGTATTAGAAATATTGTAGCCGAGGCAAATAAAAATGTAAGCTCACTTGCTGTTGTTTTCCAAATTATACGCATTAATATGCTGCTCAGAAGGCTCGATAACTTGTAAAACATGACATTCGCACCAAGACTCTTCTGTAAAGCTGGCCTCGACCATTTCACCAATGAAGTAGCGTTCCCTAGCATACTGATAAACATCCTCTATCATTTCACCAAAGGACGTCCTAGACGTCTTACTCGCTAAATAGAGTATAGGTATACGCAGCTAAAAGATATAAAACGAGGAGGGTAATGAGGTCGAGCTGGCTGTAACAGTGGCTAGCCGAATAAAAATAATAATCTCGGTACCTCCATCGGGAATTCTTTAAGGCTTTCTTTTGCGTGCTCTTCGCATTGCAGGGCTTCTTCGTAGGTCATTCCCGATTTCCCCGTTATGCTGCAGGACCATATCATCGAGTTGCAGAGGATGATTCTCTCACAGAACTCGCTGCAAGAATAAGTCGACGTTTAAGAAGCTGCATGGCGCTTTGGTAAGCGCTACGTTATGGCGCGAACGTAATAGAGAAGATTGAAAGTGAAGTGCAAGAGTCGACGGAGACGCAGATAGAGAGCGAGAGTGCGAGAGTGCGAGAGAGCGAGAGAGAGCGAGCGCGCGGAGGGAAAGCACGAGAGAGGACGAGAAAACGCGAGGGAGAACAAACGGCCCTGAATGAGGGATGGGGTAGGGCGCGAGGGGGAGAGCATAGATAGAGGGCGAGGGAGGGAGAGAGAAGAGTGACACATCGAAAATAGGATGTAAAGGTATAAGCGAGAGAGGAATATTGAGAAATAGAGCGTGTAAATGGGGGTTAAGAAGACAAGTGCGGGAGAAGATAAGGATCAATATATCGAGAGGCTTAATTAATAATAATAATAATAATAATAATAATCGACTGACTTGTAGTCCTTGAATATCTCGTTGGTGACCGCGCAATGAAAGACCTCGTCGTCCTCGCGAAAGTCCGAGGAGACGTGAAGCCGCTGAAAGGGCTTCTTGCGCAGCAGCGGCATCCTGCCGAGGGCGTCGGGTGCGCGGCTACGTTGTTAATCGGGAACGAGTCACGGCCTCTGCCGGGCTCAAGCTCCACGTCCTCCTTGTCTTCGTCTTCGTCGTGATGGTTGTCGTCGTCGTCTTGTTGTTGTTATTATTCCCGAGGTCGTCAAAGTCAATGGTAAATCAATGACTGAGCTGCTGCTGCTGCTACTCCTGCTGCTACTACTGCTGGTACTGCTACTCCTGCTGCTGCTGCTGCTGCTGCTAACGAGTACCGAACAGCTAGACAGATACGAGCACGGCTCGTTCGCTTGCGGCCAACGGACCAGCGACTCGCACTTCCTCGACTCTTCCTCTTTAATCCTCGCCTTTCGCGGTGCGACTGCGACGGTAGGGAGAGAGATTGCGCGTGTTTGTGCGCGCGCGCGCGCGACAGGCTCGTGGTAGGGGCAGGCTCTGTGTGCGTGCGCGCGTGTGTGCCCGCGCGGTGAGGGACGGAGGGGAGGCGCGCTCGTGGGGCCTAGGAGTGGGGGGACCGGACCGCACCGGGAGCACTAGGTTATTGGGAGGGGTGGAGCGCGGGGCTACTCTCGCCGAAGAATAATAAGAGTATATCACGACGTCGGCTGCCGAGAGCGCGACTGCGACGATGATCTTCACGTTGATGAGGAGGTGGAGGTGGAGGTGGAGGAGGAGGAGGAGGAGGAGGAGGAGGACGCAGCAGCAGACCGGCGGTATAGGAATAAGAACGAGAAAAAAAAAAAGAGAAAAAAAGCTAAATTCGTTGGCGGCACGTCCGAAGTATCCTCAGTCTTTAGCGGACTGGGCGAGAGCAGCTTTTTTTGAAAGAATCGCGACTCGTTGACAAAGCGCCTTCTTCAGGGTGTCCATGGACATACGCTCGCATCCACACCTGCCAGCCAGCGAGCGATCGTCAGTGGCCGCAGTGCCAGCAGTTATGCAGTAGCAATAATAACAGTCGTAAAATAATAGTAGCGGTAGCGGTAGTGGTCGTGGTCGTGGTCGTGGTCGTGGTCGTGGTCGTGGTAGTGGTCGTGGTCGTGGTAGCGGTAGCCGCGATTTTCTAGCGCACGCAATCGGTTATGAGAGCGAGGGCGAGGGTGAGGGCGAGGGCGGGGAGGGAGCCGACTGATCGCCGACGCTGGTGGTTGTGACGGTAGCGGTGGTAGCGTTAAAGCGACCCGACGACTTTGGGGGGATGAGGAAAGAGAGAGAGAGAGACGGGGCTGGGGGGCCAGAGGAAGCTCGCGAGTGGCGCCCAACGGCTTTTGCAGCCGAAAGATCCGCGTAAGCGCTTTGGCGGCGGCTCGCGGGCGCCAAGGTCTTCGAGAGAGCGGAAGCAGTTACGCCACCAGTGACCGAGCGCTGACTGGCCACCGACCGACCTCGACTAACCACGGCTGCGACATTCTCCCGCCACCGGCACGGCAAAGCTCCACGCTTTTGCGCCAATTTTTAAACCGACCCCCGCCTCTGGATCTTCCCCCACCGCCTACACCGCCAACCAACACCAGCTCCTACCCTCCTACCCTCTTTATCTATCACCCTGGTTTCTTCTCCGCGACTCTGGTTGGTCAGCCTCGTTAGCCACCCTCGACAAACTACTAGATTATTAATAATATTTCGACCTGGACGGTACCGTTCAGGCGCTTCGCACTCGCGACGGAAACGAGATCGAGAGACACATGTCGTCTTAACGTTCACCGACGAGGCCTGCCAACTTCGCCCCCTTGAATATTCTTGAATATTAAGCCGAAGAGAAGCGCGGGCGGACTTGCAGCGTCGAGTGCCCACTCCCCCGCCCCTCCGCCCCACCATCGCCGCCGTTTAATTCCCTTACATTGTACGGAGGACATTTGTATTTTGGGGGTTATTCGAAAGCGGATCCCAATGCGGAGGCTCACCCGACGGCTTCTTTGTCCATTACTCCGACCTCCGGGGCTTTGTCTCAGCACGCGCTTTTTTCTAACGCCATATTGGCAACGCTCGGCCAGCCACGGGACCCTTTCACGAAAAGGCGGCGTATTTTCAAATTATTTCTTTCATTCATTCATTCTTTCTTTCTTTCTTTCTTTCTTTCTTTCTTTCTTTCCTTCAATTTCAATTTATTATTACATCAAATACCCAATTGGTTCTCAATCAATACTGTAGCAACAAATGAAACTCGTGTTGTTCTTGTCATTATGATTATTATTATTATTATTATTATTATAAGACTGTCGCCTCGTGTACCTTCGCTGCGTGTGCGTACGATACACGTTACAACAGCTTCGTCGTTGAACTCCCTTATTATTTCCCTTATTTTAATAAAACTCAACAATTACGCAGCAACGGTAATTTTCATTTATTAAACGGCTGGATACACAATAATGATATCGGAAATAAAGAATTATCTGTCACTAGATGTCAAGCCATTCCGATATATATTGGCATTTTATCGGCGTTACGTCACCAAAGTCGCAACAATTTTTTCTCACCTGCAATTCACGAATTCGTTACACTTATTAGATATACTAAAATGTATACATATGGTGCCACAAGTTGCTATTATAAGCAAATGAAACGTTTCATGTATTTCTAATATATAATCAAGTTCATGTTAACTTACGGGGCATAATCCACAAGGGCTCATAACAAGTCCCGACGACTCTAATAATGGCCTAATTGCTCTATACAAGTTACTACCGTCACTCGAAACGGTTTTCTCTACTTTCCCATCGTATATTAATGTATTTAAAATCATTTCCAAGTCCTCTATGGATAATTTAACCTTAAAAAACGTTCTGCTATTGAAGATAGTTCTTTCATAATGAATTAATACAAACAATACTAAGCTAAGTACCTACTTTACTTATTCCTAAATCGGATATAAATTTCCAGACTTCTTTTGATGAGGCAAAGGTAGCATTTTTTTCTGCAATTGGTCCACTAAGATAATCTTTTGTACTGTCCCTCTTTTGCTCTAAAAATCTGTAACACTGTTGATTCAAGACATCAACAAATTCTGCCTCAAAATCTTGATCCTGATACCATGCTCCACCAGTCACGGACCTATCGGGTTCCAAATTATACAGCATATAAACTTTCTTCTTACTCGCCGCTACAGATTTCACAGCTTTGATAAATTTTTTTGTTTCCAGACTCTTTAAAATTTTATTCAATTGAGTCGGCATTAAATTTGATTTAAATCTTATATCTCTAATCCAAATCCCCTTGTTTCCAGCCTCTTCTATTATTGTATATACAATTCTTTCCTCGTTATCCGCACCCTTCGCTGTCCTAGCTTTTGACGGATCCTTCAATTTGTACAGTAGGGTCTCACCTTGCTTAAAAAGATCAAAGAAACCCTGTGCCAATAGCTTATTTATGGCTTGTGCCTTTTGAATCGGCTGTAAATCTGGCATTTCTATTGAAATGTCTTTATCCGATATACCTTTTGGCTTCAATTGCGCAAGATTAATTATTCTACAATTACAATTAATATTATTGTCGTCGTTGTTTTGATTATTATTATAGTAAAATACGATTTAACAATTTCCTTTATGAAATTAATAGCTTACTTTTGCGTTATTGGATCATGCTGCTCTAATTCCTTGGCATTCAACTTATCTGATTGTTCAGAATTCAGATCCATTGTTTAAAAAAAAAAAAATTAATTAAAACGAAAGGTATAGGTAATTACAATTCAATGTAATACGCGATTGGTACATAATTATTTCTGCATCTGCATTTGCCTCTGCAACATAAGTCTCATAAGTCCAATGTTGTTTTGATTCCTCGTTAAGTACATCTATTGTTGTTGTCAAAATCTAACCTAAAATTTCTGTAGGACCGACGAGACGAAGACGGAGTGTGCGTAGAAATCAGCTGTAGCTAACGAGACGATAAAATAGGTATGGCTTTAAAAGTCCACTTGACATCCTGACGTAGTCTGTTTGTAGGGTAAATTAGAATTATTATTGAAAGCCTGAATATTTGCAAGGATGAATTTATCCGATAGCGACGATACATTGGAATTGGCATCAAAGACTTGGAATCGAGTTATCAATTCCGCTACTAAAGTAATACAAACGCATTATTTAACTGGAATTAATATAACGTTATTGTTAACGTTATTTTGAAATTTCATGTACGTTTGCTTAATTTTAGACTGGCTATCGAGAAGGTATAGAGGATGGCTCTATGTCAGTTTTTCAAGAAGGATTTGACAGAGGCTATAAAGAAGCATTTAAGCCAGCATTTCTCGTAGGAGTCTATAAAGCACTTGCAAATTGTACAGTAAATCGTACAGATCATCCAACAGAAATTTTAAATATTTTAAGTTCAACTAAGAAAGGAGTGTGTTACTTGTGTGAAAATGAAGCCAAGGAAGTTAAGGATTTGTCCATTAAATCACTATCTGAAGTAGAAAGTTGTCAAGCGGAACATTCTGATAGAATCTTAAAGACTTTACAAAATTATTTTGATCCCCTCTTGAAGCAATCTAATATTAATTCTGATTTTTCTGACGTTTATATTTAAATGAAGCAAGTATTTTTTTTATACAATATATGAAATCATTAGTCTGTGCACTGTTAAAATTTGTCTTTGTAATTAATATTAGTTCCAATAAAATGGAAAATCAAATGCATACGTATATTATACTTTGTATCCATACATCATTCAAGAATTTAATGACATGTATTAAATTCAAATAAATAGCAATTCGTTTTTAACATCGTCTTATCTTAATTATTCGATTTCGTTCTATTTGAAGCAATGTAACGAAATAATTACGTATTAATAATTTTTATGTAATTTTTATATTCTGAATTAAAAATACTTACAAAATATTGGAATGACATGTGAAATTATTTATAATAAACAAAATAAGAAATTAAAATATACTAGAGTTTGGTAGCAGAATGAAGAATATCTTCAAATTAAAAAAAAATTTTAAATATATTTTGTATCTTTCCATTAAAGAAAATATATCGTTTGTTTTTCTACTCTTCTTCTTCTTCTTTTTTTTTATATATATATATATATATTGATACATTAGTTAAATGTAGGTGGAAGTTAAAAGAGTTAGTTAAATAATTATGTGAAATCTTAAAAATCGTAAAATTAAATAAGCAGCCGTTGAATCTAATTTATTTTAATTAAATTATTCTAATTATTAAATTAAATATGACCATAAAATATGAACATTAAAAAAAATGAATCAATTTTTATTTCAAGTATATTTTTGATAAACATTGTAAATTAAAACTTAGCTAATAAAAAATACAGCTTGTTTTTTTTTTTTTTTTTTTTATAAATATAAACCTTCTGGAGAACCTTCCTTTTTTCTATATAACACGCTCTCTTTTGACTTTTTAAAGTCTTCACTGGTGACTTTCATACGACGTTCTCTTAATGCCATTAAACCAGCTTCGGTACATACTGCCTAAAATGCGATATTTACCAATCAGAAATTAATTTCTTAATTTTTTCATCATTAAAAATATAAATTATAAATTATAACGAAGAGGTTACAAAAGGGTAACCGATTTCATTATTGATATAATTTTCTTTTTTAAATTAAATCCTACTTTTCATTAAAAATACAAAATACTAAGCCGAACACGTGTATTAATTATTAGTATGAAATGCTGACCTTAATATCTGCACCTGACAAATCATCTTTTGCCATTATCAATTCAGTGAGGTTAACATCAGGTGCTAAAGTCATTCTACTTGTGTGTATACTAAAGATTCTCTTTTTGGTTTTCTCATCCGGTAAAGGAAATTCTATTTTTCTATCAATACGACCAGGTCTAATCAAAGCAGGATCCAATGTTTCAATTCTATTAGTTGCCATAACAACTTTGACATCTCCCCTGCTATCGAATCCTTGAGAGAAAACGGTTTTGTTACATGATTAAAAAATTTGAATAAAAACGTTAATTTGATTGCATACCATCAAGTTGATTTAAAAGCTCTAACATAGTTCTTTGAATTTCCCTTTCTCCACCACTATTGCTGTCATATCGTTTTGTACCCACAGCATCGATTTCATCAATAAATACAATTGAAGGGGCGTGCTCCTCTGCCACTCGAAATAGTTCTCTAACAAGTTTTGGTCCATCGCCCAAATATTTTTGAATAAGTTCTGATCCAACAACTCGAAGAAAAGTTGCAGAAGTCTGATTAGCAACAGCTTTAGCTAATAAGGTTTTACCAGTTCCAGGAGGTCCGTATAAAATAACTCCTTTTGGTGGCTTAATACCCATTTCTTCGTAATATTCAGGATGCGTCATTGGCAGTTCAACTGATTCTTTAATTTCCTGAATTTGTACCTCTAGACCTCCAATGTCAGCATAAGTCTCCTGAGGTGCCTTTTCCAGTTTCATTACAGTTACCATTGGATCCGTGTCATCGCCTAAAACTCCAACCACCGCGTGAACCTTATGATTCAGTAAGACTGAACATCCAGGCTCAAGCTGATCTTTATCGACAAAAGAAAGAATGGAAACATAATGCTCTGAACCGACTGATGTTGAAACAATGGCATGATTATCGTCAATAATTTCTTCTAAAGTTCCTACTGACATGGGAGTTCCTCTTAAATCATCTACTTTGGACCTTTCCTCTTCGTTCTTTTCCTCCTGCGGTTTCAAACGCTCTTGATTTCTAATAAACTCTTCCTCCATTAATAAATAATCTTTTATACGTTCGAGCTTTAAAAGCTTTAATCTACATCTTGTATGAGGAGTAACTTGTGGCAGTTTTAGAGCTGCATCTGGACCTTTTGTACGCCGTTTCTTTTTTCCAACTCTTGTAGGAACTGGGGGTTCGTATTTTTTCTTCTTATCTTTATCATCTTTTTTGTCACCGCCAGTGCCACCCGGACCTGACTGATTTTGACCCTACACAGATACAAATAATTATCAATCACGTAGTTAATTGAAAAATGCATTTTAACTGCTATCCGAGGTTAACTGTAATTGAATACGATCGACTCAATGTCTTTTATCACATAATAATCTACTTATCAATCGTTAAGTATATCCTCTTTTATAAATTATAAATAATTAAATGATCTAGTTAGTATAATGTGTTGAACTTACCATTTTAAGTAGCTATGACAAGTCTTGCAAATCAGAAAGTCATTCGGCAGACCGTATCCGCCATCTTATATTTTCACTATCGATACATTTCGATATCGCGTTATGTACAAGCAGGTAATTTAAAATACCTGCCACTTAAATAATAATTTTATATAAAATTAATTCCAAATTAAATTCACTAAACGCATAATAGCGATAAAGCTTTATACTGTAATTAACATAATTATAAATGAATATATATATTACTACTTACGCTAAAATGTGTGCATATTTTAACAAAGTACACTTCCATGTTAAGAAAATAACTTTAAGAAAATTATAATATTTAAGTTTAATATTACATTAAAGGCTTTTATCATTACATA
This sequence comes from Ceratosolen fusciceps, assembly GCA_018883505.1. NCBI lineage: Eukaryota > Metazoa > Arthropoda > Insecta > Hymenoptera > Agaonidae > Ceratosolen > Ceratosolen fusciceps. The sequence goes on from RCIC01000010.1 coordinate 7,028,839, forward strand.
ATGATTAATTACAAGGTTAACTTTTAAACAATTTTTAATCGACTTTTGTCTTACCTTATTATATGTATAATGATGAATGAACAAGTTATTAGAAAAAATTGATTTTAAAAAAGTTCTTAATTAATTATTACCCATTATTAATTAACGTTGACATGGATTAAAAATACAAATACATGCACGAATGTTTATTATGTAGTTTTAAAGAAAAAGCAATGTTGATCAATTTTGTTTTTATTTCATTCATTATGGTATAATTAATCATAATACTATGCTATAAAATTACTTAATAATTGGTCTTTACTGTTTTGACACCTCATTTTTAATTTACTACAATTATTTATACGTAAATTAATTTATATAGTAACAATTTTGAAGAGTATTTCGTGAATAAAAATATATAAATGACATTTTTATGTTAATTTAATTTTATTAAGATAATCTTTATGTATGTGTTTTAATGTTACATACTCAATAAGTCTAATTAATTCAATTGTAATTTGTATTATGATCTTTAAAATAACAAACTGAATATAGCTTGTGCTTACCCTCTTTTTCGACGTCGTAAATAGTACTAACTTTAATTGTTGTTACATTTAATTATTATTTACAGTTTTTTATGTCGAAGAACTTCTTATTTAATAAAATTTATAAAATTCTTTCTTTGCTTTTGTTAAGAAATTGTTTCAACTGATTGTTTTAATAAATATATTATAAGAAATAAAATACAAAGAGGAACTATTTTTTTTTTTTTTTAAGAAATAATGTTCTTATAATATAAATTCTAAATTTAATGAATATTTTAAAATGAATAATACATTTCCTCAAATACTGAAATTATAATTTACTCTCAGGTTACATTAGAAATTAGTATACAATATTTCAATTAAAATAAATTAATTATTTTTACGAAATTATGCTTTCAATGTAACTTGTAGTAGATTAAAAAAGAAAGTAATGAAATATTTTCTATATAAATTTTAATTTAAAATTTAAGAAAATGTATTATCAAAAAACTAAAAAACTTTTTTAATAATGAAATACTGCTAGCTGAAATTCTTAAATTTTTTGTATAATTTAACAAATAGCCACTTTTTACTTTCAACAAGCCATAATTGTGTGACTTGTAATAATCCAATATATTCACGTTCTAAGGGTAAAACTTTTAAATTGGCTTAAGAAATAAATTAATATGATATGACACTGTACAAGTACGTAATTCTTTAGGAAAGAAAAGAGGCGCTTAAAGCCACTGATAGAGATGTCTAGGCTAGAAGTTTTTAAAGACCAGCTAACATTTTTGTAGGATCTTCCACTGCTTCTTTAATTTTTCTCAAAAACATCACAGCCTCGCGTCCATCAATTAATCGATGGTCGTATGTCAGTGCAATGTACATCATGGGTCTAATAACGACCTGAAAATGAAAATAAATTTAAAAATAAAACAAATTTATCGGATAATAATATTTATTAAAGATAAAATTCTTTATATCTTATACCTGGCCTTTAACGGCTATTGGTCTGTCGAAAACGCCATGCATACCAAGAATTGCACTTTGAGGTGGATTAATTATGGGAGTTCCCATAAGAGATCCAAATACTCCACCGTTACTTATTGTAAAAGTTCCACCGTCCATGTCTTCAATTGAGATTTTTCCTTTTCTAGCTTTGTCACCAACGGCAGCAAGAGCTATTTCAATTTCTGCAAAGTTTTTGCTTTCTACACTTCGTAGTACCGGTACGACTAAGCCTTTCGGAGTAGCAACGGCTACACTGATATCAACATAATCTCTATAAACTATATCGCTGCCATCAATAACAGCATTGACTACTGGTTGATCTTTTAAAGCATATGCGGAAGCTGCAATAAATGGGCTCATGAAACCTAATTTGAGTCCATATTTTTTGGTGAAGGCATCTTGGTTTGCTTTACGAAACTCTATGAGTGTACTAGAAAATATAAATTATATATTCATATATACAAATAATGTATTCATTAATATATCATTATTAGCTTACCTCATATCCAATTCATTGAATGTTGTTAACATTGCGTTCGTATTTTGAGCATCTTTCAAACGTTCTGCAATACGAAGTCGCATTCTATTCATCTTAACTCTCTGTTCAGTTCTTGTTCCGATAATTTCTCGTGAGTAATCTTGCGGAGGCAGTTGTACCTTTGCACCCTCCAAAGACTAATGGATGATGATCAATTTAGTTAAAATTTATAAAATTTATAACTATTTTTAATTTCTGTTTAAATAAATGAATTTTACCTGAGCATGTTTAATCGCTGCTACAGGCATTGATGCTTTGGGAGCTTGAGGAGGTGGTGGTGCTGATGCTGGTGGTGGTGCTGCAGCAGCAGGTTTTGGTGCGGCTGGCGGTGGGACAGCTTTTTTTGCTGGAGTGGGTGCTGCTGCAGCAGGTTTCGGTGCTTCAGCTGCAGGTGATGCTGATACATTGCCACCGGTAGCACCAACGTCGATAGAACATAATTTAGTTCCAGGAGTAACGGTATCACCATCTTTCACATGCAAAGTTTTAATAACTCCAGAGGTAGGAGATGGCACAGGAACCGATGTCTAATAGAAAATAATATAATTAAAATTAAAACTTGTATCAGAAGAAATAATATTTGATTATAAATAATGTGATGTACTTTATCAGTTTCGATTTCGCACAAAACATCATCTTCCTTGACTTGATCGCCAACTTTTTTCTCCCACCTGACATCTCCTTCGCTTATACTGTCAGCAAACGGGGGCACTACAACATCCTTTAACTCCCCTAAAGCATATTGACATAAAATTAAATTTTGTACAAAAAGTTGTGAAATATTATTTTGAAAATACATACATAATGACGATGTTGTTTGTATATATCTCGAGTGAATACACCAGGAGTCAAGTGCTGGAAGATTGCTGCGGCTAATGAAAATAATAAAAAAATTATATATATTGGTAATTGTCTGGCCGCTTATAAATGTATAAAAAAGAAACTTACCGCTGTGAAATTCTGTCTAAAACCTTATGTGCTCTAAGATTTGATGAAGAACCTGCAGATGCAAATATGTAATTTTATTGTGCATCTAATTGCATTGTGCAATAATTAAATTATAAAGAAATCTAGTGACTCACCTCCTTGGTATAACGTCCTAACTACCTAAAAAATAAAAAAAAAGTATACAGTATTTTCTTGGGTATTTCGAAATTCTCGAGCTTAGTAAAAATAGAAGCCTTATTGACAGTAAGTTCGCTATATACACACAGATAAATTTGACTGGCCTTAACAGAGTTTTTGTCTAGGTCACAAGTGTTGAAAGGGCAAGAGCCAAAAAAAAAAAAAAAAAAAAAAAAAACGAAAAAGAAAAAGAAAAAAAATTCTTTTCCCCGTAAACGAGTTAATGTACCCCGACGAGTATTATATAACGAGGAGAGAAGGTGCAAAATTTGGAAACGGGAGTGCCGAAGTGTATATATTAAGCAGCGATCGGGGGGATAAGTAGTGTCAAGGCGTCGAGAAGGTAAATATAACACCGGGACGATGATACAAGGCTTTAAACGTCGTTCGAAAAGCGATTCGAAAAAAGAAAGAAAAAAAAAAAAAAAGCATTAAATCACAGAGGGTTAAAGTTACCTTGGACTGCAACAAGGTTAGGCGTCTTAGGACCTGGGGATTGATCCGCGAAGAATTGTAAAGTATTCCGGACATCCTGAGACAGATATTCGGGCTCCGTAACGCCCGTTCTCGTGACGGAGGGAGACAGCACAGCACTCAAGAGCGTGGACGTATCGCGGTGTATCATAAGCTACTCGCACAGATGGATGTGGAGCAGTAAGGTGGGGACGTCAGGGACATGTTCATCTAGCCATCCCACTCCCACCAATGCATTTACCGGGCTTATATCGTCCTCTGTCCTTCTTTCTTTTCGACTGCTCCCGCTCGAATTATTCGCTTGCACTTGACTCGCGTAGTTTCTCGCAGACGAAAGATCTCTTCTCTTAGGTTTAGCAAGACCATGAAACTCCCCCGCCCCACCCTCGCTCTCTCTCTCTCTCACACTCGCTCGAACCTATCTTTGTCGATGTCCCGTCTCTCCGGTCGCTGCGTCTTGTGCTTCAACCGATTGGCCGAGTGCACGACAACGTCTTGATCATCGAGTAGCGATGCACTCAAAAAGGACACTGTTAGTTATGCGCTAAGGGAAGACTTTTTAAGCATTATGAAAGGCAGGCCCGTTAACAAATGTCCGACAATTATAGAACCAAGCTCTTCGCTATGTATTGGCCATTCGACAAAACCTTAACTATCGCTTGAATTTTAATACATTAAGTTCGATCTTGCCCTGCAACTCGCGCAAAGTTTTTCTTCTCTCTTCTTATTTTTAACCAGATAAGAAAACATTGGCTTTAACTTAACGACCGGTTGATATTATTTTTATTAGTAATGGCATTCCGTAATAATTCAGAAGACAAGTTTCTTACATGCCAGAATACCTCCAAGTGTTTCCTTCATTTTCTCATATTCTCCATCCCTCGATGAGTTTATATAATTATTCATATTCCGCCCAGTCAGGTTTCGTTCATTTTTTTTGTACGAACTCTATATTTATTATCTCTTTTACTATTACTTTCTTCTTCTTCTTCTTCTTCTTCTTTTTTCTAGGCCTCTTTTTTCTCTTTTCTTTTTTTTTTTTTTTTTTTTTAATACATATCGCGATTAGACATTTTTCTTTCGTTGTGATTAATTTTCTTTAAGATTACATTCTTATTTCCAACATTGACACGCTGTTGTTATTTATTAACGTGAATACCTACAAGCGCATTTTATTCACATACCGATAAGTTTTTCTTCATTAGCTTAAAAAACTATTAACCTTTCTTATTGTAAGGTTAATTCGATCGTATCTTTCTCAAAACAAACCTGTCATTACAAACTTTTAAATAAATTATTATTAATCGTTTAACTATTAACACGACGAGTCTTACAATATATGGAACGATTATAAAATTTAAAAAAAATTCATTATTTAATATTGCAGGAGAAATAATATGTAAAAGAACTTATGAATATTTTTAAATACTTTCGAACTCGTACCGATTTCCTTAATTATTATTATATACTGATAGTTTTTTTTTTTTTTTTTTTTTTTTTTTTTTTTTAAATTTTCATACGCGTATTAACCCACACGCGTAAATGTACATGCATGTATATATATATCAATCAATTTGATACCATTAATCAAAAATTATCGTTTGAACTTAGCAAAAAACCTTTTCAACGAGAGTTGATCCGTAAATAAGTTTAGTGTACATAATTATAAATATAAATTGTATTTGATAATAGTAATCTTTTAAATTTGTAATTCGATTGTTAACCCATACGCGTACCTCTGTCCTTTAATCTAAAATTAAAGAATTGAATTTTTTTTTTTTTTAAAGTTCATAAATTTTGCTCAAAGAAAATTATAATTTGTTGCCATCATACAGTATTAAATTAATTAACAATTTAATTATTAAACAATTATAAATGTAATTAAATTTTAAAATGACGCGTTAATTTATGCGATGTATTAAAATCAAGGAAAACTTAATAATTCTTATGAAACGATGTCCCATCCCTTCCACCGATCTAATGATTTGAAATGTCCGAATAGAATGAGGAAATCTTTATTGGCCGATGTCTTAATTGAAATTATAGTTAAACGTTTCTCAAAGATTAAACGGGCTTAGGCAAATGTACCTTGTTCAATATATGTATATTACAAGTACGCGGGTAAAAATATCACAAATTTATTTGTACATAAAATATAATGAATAAATATAATCTTGAAAATACATTTGATAATAACAAAGAATGGCCAACTGCAGCCAACCGTAATTCTTTCGCTTAATTTGCAAAATATTTTTATTCTAAACGACAACTTCTATGTCTGCGTTTGTTCAAAGCACGACAATTGAAAATATTGACAACGATTTACTAACAAACGTGTTACCGTTATTCATAACTTAAAAGAACAATTATTAATATGAAATGAATGTCTGGGCAATCAACTCACCTAAGAATTATTTAAAAATTTAACTATAGGAAAAGAACGTTTTGTTCGAGCTATTTTAAGCGATTCAACGACGGCTACAGAGAATTCTAACATACAAAATTGACTTCATCAAAAGAAAAACGTATAATCGTATAAATGAACGTTAGATAATTTTAATATTTATAATAATTCTTAAATCTTTGGATTTATGGATTTTATACAAATTAGTTATTATACGTATTAAAAGATGAAAAATTATGAAGGTTTTAACGACAAACTATTGTAATTGCTAAATCATCGTTATATTATTCAATGTTAATAATAACATATATATAAATTACAATAATTCTATTTGAGTAATAATGTGTAACGACAAGACGTTAAATATTGCGAAGAGTTGTCACAAAAATGAAGGTTAATTCGCCCTGAAGAATTAAAAATTCTCGGTAGCTTAGTTACGTAAATATGCAAACTATGAAAGACAAGCGATGTTGAAAACAAAAGTTTTTACGTTTGTCAGAAAAAAAAAAAAAAAAAAAAAAAAAAAAATACGTAGAAAAATAATACCACGTAAACGTATAATAAAAATAATATTTATTAAATCGTACTCATCAAGTAATAATAAATAAAAAATATATATATATTTTTAACAATTTTCCATTAAATTATTGAAGGGATTATACCAAAAAATATCTAAGTTGTAAAACATCAATATTGAGTAAAATGAAATTAAATAAATCTAAAGGATAATAGCAATGTGAATTAATTTCTTAAATTTATATTAAGCAAGTGTTAAAGATATTAGTATTGCATATTGTAACCATATAAATGACACTTATTATTATAATAAGCAACAAAGCTCAATTAATTCATTAAAATTCTTAGTAAAAACCTATTATTATTATTATTATTATTATTAAATAGGGTATTAAACATAAAGTGAAAAAAAAAAAAAATAAATAAATAAAAATGATGTACATAAAACAAGTATGAACTGTAGTATTTAATAAATTGTACATTAGCTTTATTACAATATCGTTTTATTTATGTACAAAAAATAAGGCCATGAACGTATTAATCCGCAAGTATGGCGTATAAAATTTTATTTGAATTTGTAATCTTAATTTAGTAGACCTCGCTTAATTGAGGAATAATTGACTATTTTCCTCATATCTTCTTATTTTAAACGCCACAGTTTCACTATACAAAATCATAGCAACCATATGATTAGTCTTATCATATAGGACTACTCTCTTTTATTAAATATCGCACTTAAAATATAAAAGTTGTGTACAAAAATGACTTGAAATTAAATCAACTTTCTTATCCAAAATATAATTTTTTATCGATTTTGATAAATACGAATGATTTTTGTTCTGCGTGATATACATTTTACATTGTTGTATATTATATTCTACGTACGTATGTATATGAATATGCAAACGCACACGTGCACATACATACATACATACATACATACATACATACATACATATACATACTATGCATTCATACATACTTTTATGCGTACATATACGGCTGCGCGAGTATGCACGTATGCACGCACGTGTATATGTATATGTATATGCATATGTATATACATTACATTCTATAATTATACATCTTTAGGTGTAATTGGGCGCATTTTGCATAAAAAAAAAAAAAAAAAAAAAAAAAAAAAAAAAAAAATCATGATTTTATTAAATTAATCATAAATATACTTTACGATATTTTGTGGGCTCGTCATAAATAAATCAAACTTTTTACAGGTCAACCCAAAGCGCAAAACTTCCACTTATACAGCATGAATTAAGTTTTTAAATACTCAAGGTATTTAAAGAACAGTATTGTTTTGAATTCTGAGAAATGATAAATAAGCTCGCGACATTACAGCTCAGGTCAGCTTTCCTCAGAATTCAAAAAAGTTAAGTGCACTACAATAAATAATAAATAAATCAAGATTCATTTCCCGTGGAATCACACACTCATACACTGCACATTGATTTATGCTGGCGAAAAATAAATATGGTGCTCGAACTTTGACGATTCTTTGCCTTGATTAAAATTTGAAGAAGAAAAAAATAAAAGAAAAAAAAAAATCGATTGCTTATGCGGAATCTCTACCATAGCTGTTTCTTGAGAGTTTTAAATAAACTTTACACTGCCACTGGTAACAAATTGAACTAGTTTCGCACCACTCATTCGCGATTCGCGATTAAAACTATGTACAAAAATTGAGACAACCTCAATGTCAAATGCGTTCAAACGTTGGCCGCTTATAACATTACGGGCCATGCATATTTTAAAAGATTCAGGAACTTGGATTTGGCCGGCTATTTTTCTAGTCATCCAAGGTCTAACTTGGACACAAGTATCGTTATCGTGAATTGACAAAATACATTCCTATACTCATGTAATACTTTATTTTTTTTTTGTCGCTCAACTAGAAATATTCGTTTGTGTATAAAATTTATAAAATAGAAAAAACTCGAGTTTTTCTCGTAACATAATTTAATATTGCAACCGGCTTATCGGTGACTCTCTCTCTCTCTCTCTCTCTCTCTCTCTCTCTCTCTCTCTCTCTCGCTCGCACGCGCGCGTTCCCTTTATCATTCGCTTTTCCTTACATTTTTCTTGATACAGAAGCCTTTTCAAATGCCAACAACGTAAGTACAGGTAACATATTATAAAACTATAATAATAATAATACAGAGACGATGAAAAAAAAACTCGAATTCCTATATATTGTGTCAGTCGCAAGTTCTCAACTAAGGTAAGAACGCTCGTGTCGTTTAAATAAAATGCGTGTGTATTGAAAGAATAAAAGATGAAATGAAAAGGTACAAAACGAAAAGAAGAAGAAGAAGAAGAAGAAGAAGAAGAAGAAGTAGAAGAAAATCAGAGAGGAAAGTAAAATAAAAGCGCGCACGCGCGCGCGTAAATTACTTTGAAGACATCGTTTCTTTACATATACACATATGCGCGTACGTAAATATACATACATACATACATACACATGTATATACATAAATATGTATATATATGTATATATATGTATATATATATATATATATATAGTAAAAAAGAATCAGTATTTGTCTTGTTCCCTTTGCTCGTTCGCTCGTCGTTCGCCGTCTATTTTTACATCTATAACCTAGTCAGCCTTCTGGGTGTTCCCGCTTTGCGCGATAATGAAGTAGCAGTTGTCGGTCGCCCGGGCGCGGTCTCCTCCTCCTGCTTGCGCTTGTTGTTCGTATTCGTATCGGAATCCGGCTCAGAGCTCGAGCCCGAAGACTCGGTCGTGTTGATGGAGGTGCTGCAGCGCGAGCTCCGCCTGCTGCTGGAGCTGCTGTGTCGGCATTTGTCCCCGCGCTCTCCTCCACCTGCAACCAGCGCACGCCATTGGGCTTCGTTTGAGAGCGCACTTTGGTGGGAAAGCTACGTCACAGGCCGGTGGCAACGGGAATAGGATGGACCACGGAGGGGTTGTCGCGGGTGACCAAGGAAAGCGTGACAAGCCGTCGCTCGTCCAAGAGTAATATACTCACCGCTGAGGGGCGTGTGGACCTCGACCTTGGCAGTGACCGTCGCGGTGACCTTCGTCGTTATGTGGGACGGCGGCGGGACCGGGGACGTTCGACTAGAGCCACTGGTATCCGAGCCGCTGCAGTTCTGTTAGTAGAGCCACGAGTCGGTCAGCGGTTGACAAAAACAAAAAAACACACACACGCACACACACGCGCACGCGCACAAACACACAAGGCGCGTTAGTAAAGTCTGGCATGGAGCAAATAAATCTGGGATCGAGAGACGGGGAATGACGTGACGTACCTGATTGGCGCAAGTTGACGTCTCGACCTTGACCTCCGGTTGGACGATGATGCAGGACTCCTGCTGGCTATGCCAGGAGTTGGGCTCCTCGGTGATGGTCGTGAGGGACGGCTCCGCGTGTAGCCGGGAATTTTCGACCTTGTGGGGACGTCTTGGCGGTGCTGGTGGTTTGGTCGACCGGCGGAGTATCGGCGAGGCAGGCGGCGTCGGGGTCGAGATCCGATCGGGATGCTCGTTGGGCACGACCTCGGCCGAGGGCCCGATCAGCGACAGGAGAATCGGGAAGAAGAAGAGGCCGTTAAGGAGGCCAATACCCAGGAGGCAGACCAGCACGAAGAAGAAGTAGCGCACGATGAATTCGAACTCGGAGAAGGCGAGCATGAAGACGGCTAAGAGGGTCGTCAGAGCGCCGTGTACCACGGGGGCGCACATGTGCTCGAGGGCGAGGCGCACCCGACGGTCCCTGCTGCCGACGCTCGTCACGAAGCTCTGCAATTGATCACGGATTATTGAACGAACGAATGACGCTGAGCCCAATGACGGACGGCAATCCATGCCGGCCCAAGGCAATACAACGTACGAACAACCGCTCGGATTTTATTGGGTTAACTTACCAAGCAGATGTGGACGCTAAAGTGGACGGCAACGCCAACGCTGAGGACGAGGAGTACGGCCGGTGCGGCGCTCAGCTTGATACCGCATAGGCCCATGATGCCAAGGAGTTGTAGAACGACACCGGCGAGCGAGGTGCCGACGAGGATGGCCGCCCAGAGGTTGAGCAGTAGCAGGCCGACAATGCCGACACTGGCACCGAGGGCCGCGAGGAGGGCCATGCCCAGGCAGCTACGCAGATCCATGTACTGCTCCCAGAATAGGAAGGGTATGCCCGAGGGGAAGTTGGGCAGACCGCGTTCCTCGAAGCGCCGACAGAGCTTACGCACGCTCCCGATGAGCTCAGTTATCTCCGCGGTATCGGTGAGCTTGTGCAGGTAGAAGGGCATCTGGGCGTAAGTGAGGGGCATGCTCTTCGGTATCTTGAGCTCGTGGTCGTTGCTGTAGATCCATTGGCGCGGCTCGGGCCGCAGATTCGCCTGGGACGCACCGTATGCGAGGGCGTCATTGGAGGCCCAGGCGCTCAGGTAATTGTAGAAAGCCCGCGGATTGACGATCCCGTCGGAATTCACGAGGCGCACCTGCGTTATCAGGGACTTGTCGATCGGATTGTCCACGTGGCCGGTTTGCACTAGGAGCTTGTACGCGAGGATGCCCTCGTCGCTGGCGTTCTTGTACCAGCGCTCGGGCGTTATGCAGTTGGCCTTGTAGTCGCGGTCGAAGGCTAGTTGGAGGCTCTTGAGCCAGTCGCGGAAGAGGCTCAGCCAGAACTCCGGCAGGCCACCGTCGTCGTTCTTGATGACGCGCTTGATGCGCATAAAGGCGTCGTGGTAATCGTAGAGTAGCCGCTGATTGTTCGGGTACTCGAAGTCACGGCCCGTGACCGCGTACATGTTGTAGAAGCCGAAGTGCTTGGCCTGCGAGGCGAGGAACGCGTGCTCGTCGGAGTCGCGCGGCACCAGGTCCGCGAGCTCGAGCCCGTCATCGAGACGCATCGCCTGCCAGGCACTCCCAGCCAGTAGAGCGGCCAGCAGCATGATCCCGAGGACCTTGGTGGCCGGTCGAGTGATCAAGGGCGCGTAGTGTCTAGCTGCCAGCTGAGTCAGGGAGAAGCTGAGACAGTCGTCCTGGGAGCAGCCGGTGAGGCTCTCGGCCTCCCCGGCCTCGGCAGCCTCGCTGTGCGCGAGCGCTTTCACGGGATTCGGCTTCTCCCCGGCCTCGAGCCAAGCGTCCGACTGCAGGCCGTCCCTCGGTTTCACGGTCGGACTAACGAGCCTGGCCCCGGGGCCGCGTACGACCTGGTCGCGCGCCGGCAGGCAGCAGCAGAGGATGTCCGCGCGGCCGGAACGCCGTCGGCGCAGGTCAAGGCTGACCATGGCCGGGAATACGAGGAGCATGGCCGCGAGATTGAAGAGCAACAGTATGCCCGCCTGGAGGGAGAAGACGCGCAGTGCCGGGATGGGGATGAGCGCGGCCGCGAAGAAGGCGCCGACGTTGCAGAGCCCGGCGAGTAGTACCGAGAGCCCGGTACGCTTGAGGACGACGCCGGTTTGCTCGCCGCTCGGGACCTCGCGCACCGAGAGCTCCGCGTAGGTGTGCGTCAAGAGGAACATGTCGTGGACGCCGAGGCCGAGGCTAAGGAAGGGCACGATCTGCGTGGTCGCGGCGTTGAAGGGGATGCCGAGGAGGGCGCAAAAGCCGAGGCCCGCGGCGAGGCTCGCGCAGACGAGAACGACTCCCGCCATGCCGACACCCGACTGGGAGCGCACCCGGTCCTTCCAGCGCAGCAGTGCCAGGCCAGCATAGAGTACCTAGAGTCACAGAATGGGCAGAAGAATTTTTGATAATGAAGGACGTTCGTGCGATTGACGAGGATGGACGTGGAGGAGTCGTGTTGGCGCGCGTGACTTACCACGAGGACACAGCCGACGAGAATCTTGAGGAGCGAGAGCTCGCTGTACTTGCCGAGGATGTCGTTCATCGTCGTAGTGCTAAAGGCGTATAAATTATACGGGCCCGAATCGCTCGAGTTCTGGAGCATTTTCACCTGCTTCGTGAAGGCGCGCTGCCAAGTTTCAAGTACCTGGGAGGCCTTCTCCTGCGACCAGTCGATATGGTGGACCTTGTAAGTGTTGGCCCAGAAGTCGTAGACCTCGCGCTCCCCCATGAGCTGGATGACCGTCTGGAGTGCGGCAGCCCGGGTCAAGTGGCCGGTCTTGTTGTGCTTGGCGCCGCCGACGAGCAGCTCCTCGGGCCAGTGCATGTACTTGGCGGCGAAGCCGTAGCAGCCGCCTGTGAGCTCGGCACCGACGTCCGGCACCTGTGCACACCGAATCAGCAAATTCTTGAGACGGGGACGGGTGACGATAGGAAGATCGCGGATGAGCGGGAAGTCGACGCCGACTCGAACTACAAAACAATATTACCCGAGGGAGACATCCCCCCCCCGCCCCTACCCCCATCCTATACCGCTATCGTAACTGGCATTCATGCTCGAAAAGAAAAATATAGCGGCGGTAAACGGGGAACCCGCTGCAGCAACAGCTCCTTCGTAGGTATACTAGCTATCGCTACGCCCACCCCCCTTCTCGCCCCTCTCTCCCCCCCTCCACCCACCAACCCGCCAACCCCCTTGCCGCAGCCGTTCGCTATATCGTTTTTATTCTTTGTTCCTCTTTCCTTTCTCTATCTGAGACTTGTGCTGCGTGCCCGACCACCAACGTAGTGCAATAATGACGCACATCTCTCGATTTTATTATTTTAATGCCGAGCCCTGCCCACGCGACTCGCATACTTATACGTTTACAGTTGAAGCAAGACGTAGACTGGGGGGGTAGGGGAGGGGCGCGGGGGAGGGCATGCGTAAGGAAGAGAGGAAGAGAGGAAGATAGGAAGAGAGGAAGAGAGCGGCGGTAAAGAGTAGGGAAGGGGGTTCGTTCGGATGGGGGAAGAGGTGGAGGAAGATAGGAGCGAAAAAAGAGAAAATAAGAAGGAAGGAGCGCAAGCATCCGGCTCGCGTCGGCGCGCCTCTTTATTTCATTCAACGTCTTTCTTTCAAACCTCTCTTTCTCCTGTCCCCTCCGTCCCTTCGCCACCGACACCGCCATCACCTCCTACTCCTACTCCTACTCCTCCTCCTCCTCCTCCACCTCCACCTCCACCTCCGCCACGCCGCGCCGCGCCGCGCTACGCCACGCTACGCTACGCCACGCCATGCTCGAGTTTTAGCAGCGCACGGACGGACCCTTCCTGCCGTGCCCCTTGAGCTACGAAATCCCTTTAAGAGGCCAAATTAATGCTAAGACCCTCCGCCCCCTATTATTAATAACAATTATATAATTGAATCTCCACGGAGCGTATCCACGACGTCGTTCCGCGATCTAACGAAGTGAGGAAAAAAACTATTTTTATGTATTTAGAATCGGCCTGTCCGTTTGCGGTAAATAATCGAAATTTAGCACAAATTTGTATATGTGTGTGCTACCCCCCCCCCCCTCTCCCACCCTCTCCCACCGCGTGCCTGCATACGTGCCTACGTTAAGAGCATAAACTTTTTTTTTTTATATATAAATCCCGTATTCGTGAGCAATAAAAAATTTTTTTTTTTAAAAATTGTAATAAATGGTTGTCTGCAAAAAGCTAGTCGTCAGAATAACGTGATACTTTAAATTCCAAAAGGTCTGTGAATTAAAAGTGCTTTCACTGCTTATCGAGTTGATAATGAACATGATCTAAAACGGACCATTTGTCACCTGTAAGGGCGCACACGCATTCGATATTCAAGATATTCTATAAATTCAAAGGGATATAAGCACGGCTCTCTCGTTACTTCAGCCTCCTTATTTTATATATGTTTATGGCATTCCGATGCGTTTTAACAAGAACAGAAATAATTATTCCTGTCCCGCAGCCTTTGTAAATTATTTCATCATAAAAATATCAGATAAATACTGTTGTATATATCTTTAAGCAAAGCCATAACAATCTTCTAAGCAACACGCGCATTTATTATTTTCGATATTGCATATGCGTGCAAACTTTTCTGGACTGTTCACCTTACGATTCGCTACGCGCAAGACTTTAACATCAATGGAAGATAGATTATTTTTTTCGGCGTAGTATAAGTGAAACGTAAAAGTTATTTCATGAAACTAAGCCGCCGCCGGTGTTTCGGTTACGGAACAATTAATTCTTTTTAATAAACGGACATTACAGTCATGCGAAAAGGGAACGAAGAAACATCCAAATATTTAATAATTTATTTAGATTTCCTTTTAATTTTAAGGATAATTGCGTCTCTCAACTGCTCTCAACTCCTGCAAATGGTTTAAAAGACTTGCTCCAAATGTACAGACAAATATTTTCCATGCTGGCGTTATATTTCAAGGTTCGAACAATCTAGTCATTTTCAAATTCCACCAGTAGTACAAACACTGAGCGATATAAATTATTTCCTAATGGAGAAATTTAAGCAATCGACAATAACAAAAGAATTTTCATATATTAAATGAGATAGATTAAGCGCATCGATGTATCGGATATCAACGCTACAGAGCATTCTGTATGTATGTATGTATTATTATCAAACTACACGAATTGATAATTGGGCAGGATGATTTATACATGAATGGTTTACTAATAGACAAAGCCTGGACAATGTACAAGTACACAAACGTATACGCAGAAAGATTAAAAATTTCAAGACTATAATTATCTACGATGTTCTTTTACTAACTACGGACCTTTACGTAAATCAACATCTCGGAATTGAAATCAATTGTAAATAAAATAAGCGAAAAGCTTGCGTCGCTAACCGTACATATTTATCACATATCAAATATCCCTACCTCCCACCTTCTTCTTTCTTATGTAACAAATATAATGACGTTTGACATAATTCTGCATACAAAAAGCTATTACTGTTAAGAAACTTATTAATCAATTAAACGTTTGTCGTCGGTACTCGAGCTGCGCCGAATGCCTATTATTTTACTAATCTCTAAATTGTAAAACTCTGAACGTACTTATCATTTATTTGGTTGCTAAAAAACAATTTATATAAAATTTATATAAAAAACCCAATCATGATATAGAATAAAGTATCAAATTATAATTTATTTTTAAAAAATCGCTCGTCTAATCCTGTCAGTTTATGTACTACTAAGCTGTTATTTCATAAGAAACAGTTTATTTCTTTCATATATATATATATGCATAAGCTTCTCAAATACTTTCTCACTTTTACTCAATCCTTACTTTCACTCTCGAATTCGTTAAAAATTGATCCACACAATTATGCCTCCGATCCTCTCTTTACGCTCCTTCGCTGCTTATTATTTGAAAAACATAACTCTCGATAAATTTCACATTTCATAAAATAAATGAAACTGAGCCGAACGATTGGCTAAAAAATACGTCATATCCTTACGCTGTTATCGACCCTGCATAAATGTAAACACGTGCATAAGATAATTGCAATGAATTCGAAATATACAAGCCTGAAAGTGCGTGTATTGGGCGAAAAGTCAACAAGTAGTACTTTTTGATTGAAATACAATGAGCAATAAACGTAAAGTCACACGTACATTTGAAAACGGAGGCGTTGTAAGGAGAAAAGGAAAAGGTTGCAGAAGTATCGGGGATGCAAAAGTAATAAAGGCCTATAATAACGAAATCAATAATAATGCAGAGGCGGAGATTAATGCCCGTACGAATGCGCGGGCTTAATTATAAATAATGAGAATAAGCGAATCCGTAAGAGCTCGTCCTTAATCAGATCGCAGGCTCGGCAAATAAACGATCACGTGACTCGCCGTGCATGACGTCACGTTCGTTCCCGGTTAAGTTGTCTGCTACGTAAAAAGAACTGGGCTTAGACCACCTGGGCTGGCGTTGCCCCGGCCTTTCTCCGGACACTGTCACTGTGTTTGGCCATTAAGAAACAAGAAAGCTAATCGAGTTGTTGGAGCTCGTGCAAATGGTCGCCATTGTGGGTGGATGGCGTGAATAATAAAGTAGCGAGCGAAAAATGAGAAATGAATGCCGAGCTTGCGACGACGTGGGGCCGGCAGATGGTGTCCGCGGGGCTGCGAGGAGCCTCGGGGCGTTAAAGGGGTAGGGGTAGGGGTATGGGTAGAGGGGGAGGGTCGTGGGGGCCTTATAGGGAGAAAAGGATAAACGCGCGCTCGCGCCTATGTGTGACGTCGATGAGATCCGGTGTTGTGTAATGTGATGCGGCGCGATGTGGTACGATGTGGTGTGGAGCGGTTCGGTGTGTGGGTGTGGTGGCTCTACTCTAGTCAGCTCCGCTCCGCTCACTTGAGCTGTACAGTACCGTGCTACAGCTCACTTTGCCGTGCTAGGTCGCCGCTATGCGGTAAGGGGCAGCATGATGATGGTTCAACCCACGATTTAGATATTCTTGGCTCGTAGCATTGTTCCTTGCCGAAGAGCCGAGCGGCATCGTAAGCGACATCAAAGCAAAGAGGCGCCTAATCTCTTCTCTAAGACCGTATGCGTGATTGGCATTTGCATTCACGGAAGGAAGAGAAGGAGGCAGAGGAGGAGGAGCAGGAGGTGGGGGAGGAGGAGCAGGAGGTGGAGGAGGAGCAGGAGGTGGAGGAGGAGGAGTAGGAGGAGAAGGAAGAGGCGTACGAGTGGAAGGAGTAAAATGAGAACAAGTCAGTAGTGGTAGAGGAGGAGGAGGAGGAGGAGTACGACGACGAGGATCATGATCTCCGGTAGGAAAGGCGCGCATGCGTATAAGGGGTTGCTGCTAATGGATGAACGGTTGGGAGGATCATACCTGGAGCGTATGCTTGTTGGGTGCGCTGTCCGGGCATTCAGGGTCCTTGGGGTCGAGGCAGGGCTTGCCCTGGTACCCGTTGCTGATCCCCGCCCGCTTCATGTAATCCTCAAGGGTCTTGTAGGGAAAGCTGTATTCCAGCTTCTTCATCTCCTCGAGCATGAGCGTAGGGTTGAGGTTCGTCCACTGTAGGGGTTTATTAGATCGGCTACCTCTGCGCAACAACACAATGAACCTCGAGATTATATGCACCCGTTCCGGCTTAGCTCAAGCGCTAACAATTAGTCTTATTTGTCTAGCTTTGGCATTAGCTTTCTAGAAAGATAGTGAGACAGAGAGAGAGAGAGGGGGGGAGAGAGAGAGAGCGGAGAGAAGAGAGAGAAGCAAAGAAGAAAGCAAGAATGCATTGACAAAAAGTGACAAATCCATTTAAATGAAAAGGGACGCGGTATCCGTGTATAATATCGTAATGAATATAGAAGGGTGGGAGGGCGGCAGATCACTGATCGATGGATGTTTATCAGAGGCAAATACTTTCCGGCTGATTGTTAAATAAGCCCTTAAGTCGTCACTCCTGTCAATGTTTATAAAGACGTATAATATCCCGTGCGCTCGCGCACGTCCCTGTATAAATATAACTTACGGTATGTGAACGGGATATTCGGGCCCGAGGAGTTTGCTACCTTCCCAGAAGCAGTCGAGGGGTGTGATGATGGCGCATGGAATGATGCTGTCGAAAATCTATAAAAACATTTGATGAATCAGTGGGTGAGCGACGACGGAAGCGCAAGGAAAAGAAAACAAGCCGGAATTGCCGGGCTGCATACCTGGTCGATGTAGTGAATGTCGAAATTGGGTATACTGGGGGCATAGCACATGTCTTTGAGCCTCCAGGTGCTGAAAGAAAAAGAAACAGAAAAATGAGGAATGAGCGCACGGAGTGTCTCCGGGGTATGCGAGTGTCGCGCACGGGGTGACGAGCCTCGAGGTGGAGGAGGAGGAGGAGCAGGAGCAGGAGCAGGAGCAGGAGCAGGAGCAGGAGCAGGAGGAGGAGGAGGAGGAGTAGAAGGAGGAGGAGGAGGAGGAGGAGGAGGAGGGGCAGGAGGTGACGGTTTACCGAGGGGATGAGGATGAGAAGGAGGAGGAGACGAAGGGACGGGGCTGATGATTAGTATGGGTATTGTATTAATGATGGTGGACTTACATGTCGAAGAGGTGCACGGTGACCTGGGTAGCCGCCTTCAGGACGGCCAAGTGTTCCTTGAGCGCGGCTGGATGTAGCATGTTGGCCCCTTGGTGCCTGGGGGTTTGGATGACGAGCTGGTGCGTCGAGGCCGAGGTTTCCCCGAGCGCTTCCGTCGCGTACCTCAGCTCTCGCTCCAACCTTCCGCCTTCTGCAAAACACGGCGCAGGCCATTTTCCGTCATTAGAACAACTGAATTACCCTTCGTCGCGGTATTGCCTGCCCCCCCTCCTCTCTCTCTCTCTCTCTCTCTCTCGCCCCTGACGTCTTATTCGGGGTCGTTCGCTTGTGCGTGCGCGCCAGCGCATCGCGAGAAAGACTCGTTAGATGTAATCACTCATTAGTATTAAAAAATGCACGAGACAAGTTGCGTCTAGTCGCGTTTCTCTGTCCGGTGGTGGCGGGGGAATAGGGGCCGGGAGGGAGGGAAAAGAGGAAGAAACAGAAGAAGAAGAAGAAGAAGAAGAAGAAGAAGAAGAAGAAGAAGAAGAAGAAGAAGAAGAAGAAGAAGAAAAAGAAATAACTCGATGGTGTATCTGGTCGTTCCGTGGCGGTCCGAGAAGACCACCCGAGTTGCTTCGGCATCGCTCGAAGGTTCTCAACCCTCTCTCGCTTCCTCTCACTTCTCTTCTTCGCTTCCATACGCTTCTCCTCTCTTCCCGACTCTTCACGACTCGTCTCGAGCGCGGCTAAGGCTGCAGCACAGCGGCAAGGCGTTGCCGGCGCCCAGCTTCCTTCTCTCTCCCTCCCTCCCTCCCTCCCTCCATCCCGCCCACCCTATCGCTCTATCCCTTTCTATCTCTCTCCGTGCGAATGCCATAGTTTTGCTACTTCGCTTTTGCCCGTTCGGTTTTGCAGCTTGCTTACATAGCTGCCGCCGGATGTTTATGACTCGATCTTTACAATTTTATTCATCTCTCTCTCCCTCCCCCTCTCTCTCTCCCTCTCTCTCTCTCACGCACGCACACGCACTCCGCGTTTAGCGCTTCTGGCTTATCTCTTCTCTCTTCCTTCTTGTCTGCCCCTTTCCCATCCACGGCGTTGTCTCACAGAGAGAATGAGTGAGCGAGTGAGCGAGTGAGTGAGAGAGAATAACTTTTTCAGCTTCTGCTTGGAGAGCAGCGGCGGAAAACTGACAGTGCCTGCATGGAGTCATACTAATAAGGCATAACGGGTGCTCGGAAAGGACGAGGAAAGGAAGGGGACGAAAAATGCTCGACTTACGTTTGGCGGATGCGAAGGGAGGAACGAGGAGGCAGCAGAAGAGTCCGGCTGGTGGACAACGTGTCTCTTCGAATTTACTCGGCTCTAAGTGAGCTTGATTGCTCGGAAGAAAAAAAAAAGGCGAAAAATGAAGCATGCCAAGGGGTAAGGAATTTCTTGATTTATTATCGAGCCGAGCGACGGGACGTCTCTGTAATTATTTTCTCGGCTGGCCTTGCTCTTCTCTCCTTCGTCTTTTCTCCAGCTCCCTTTACCTACTCCCTCGCGTCCCGCCCCACGCCCTTCGCTCGCCCGCCCGCTCGCCCGCCCGCTCTCCCGCTCGCCCTCCCGCTCGCTCGCTCGCTATCTCTCTCTCTTTGCTTTAAGTCGCTCTTGGGGCCTCGCTGACGACTACCATTTGCGAGTACTTACCCTTACGGCTACCGCGAGAGATATCGGCGGCCGAAGCTTGCGAGCGATTCCGCGGATACGATCCCGCGTCGACTGAGTAGCAAGCAAGCGAGCGAGCAAGCGAGCGAGCGAGCAAGCACTACGTAGTCGTCGTCGTCGTCGTCGTGGTCGTAGTCGTCACCTCCTACTTTTCGAAGCCGCTCTTCTATTATTCTTAGGGAGTCGCCGCGCGGTCATGACAGACTTTTTGCCCCAGGGGCAGGAGGGAGGACGAGGAGGATGAAAGCGATGATCAGAGCTCGGCTAAGAGTAGCCCTCCCTCTAAATACACGTATATATATATATATATATATATATATATATTTATCTACGTAGGACGTATATAAAGGGCGCCCCGGGTCCCTGTGTGCGTGAGCGCGTATTGGAGATGAGGCAGGTGTGCAGCGTGCGCCAGTCGACGTCGCACCGAATACCAGTCGTCGGTCCCTTTCTTGCCAGGCCGACTCGGGTGCCCGTCGACATAGACGGATAGAGCGACACTGACAGCGGCAAAGTGAGAAAGAGAGAGAGAGAGAGAGAGAGAGAGAGATTGGGAGAAAAGAGCGACGACGGCAGATATTTTGAGAGGCCACAGCGGAGGCGGGCACTTCCTATATTTTTCCCTAGAAGCGGTTGAGGAAGCCGAGGAAGAAACGAAAAGGAACGGGGACGACGTGGCATCGGCATGGCAATGACAAGGGGGATCTATCGTAGAAAAATATCCATTTAGGGCAACACGTGCGAGGAGAGATTTACGCTGGACTTTACGGAAGTACAAGGGGTAGCCATATGCATAACCGCTGGTCATGGTCTGCCGCGTGTGTGGCACTCGGAACAAGAGCCCGACGAGTGAATGAGAGCGGCCGAGAGGGAAAGAGGGAAAAAAAGGGAAAGAGAGAGAGAGAGAGAGAGAGAATTAGATGTCATTTTCCGGGAAGGTGTATTTCTTCAATTTTCAAAGGTCAATAACTAAAGTGCGCCGTATGATTGCCTTGCTTTCCGCGTACGACTCTCCTTCTCATCTCCTTTTTTTTTTTTTCCCCTCTGCCGATTTACGAGAAAGCGGACTCTGCTTTACGAGAGATCGAGACTGAGACTGAGGCTGAAAGAGAGAGAGAGAGAGAGAGAGCACAAGTATTTTTAAGAGCGGGTAGAGGGGAATAAGTTGCAGTGAACGGAAAATTAGAAGGAGCGGCTTTAGCAAGGATCTCGCGGGAAAGGAAGCTTCCATCCTATATCCTCTCTCTCTCTCTCTGTCTCCCTCGTTCCATCTCACATGCAACCTAGATTCTCTCCTAGTAGCCCTGTCCATCTGGCTTTTCTTATTTTTAAAGAGCTGTCCCCTCCAACCGAGAGCTATGAAAGCTGATCGCTAAATGATGGGGACGCCAGCCAGCCACTCGGCTCGCCGATAGCTTTACGGTGTTTGCGTTCCATGGGATCGCGGCGAGGACTGTGTCACGGTTCTGCGATCATCCCGGCTTCTCACCCTCCTCCCACCCTCACGATTTTCTTTCGCTCTGTCTCTCTCGTTCTCGCATGTACGGCGTTGAACGGCTGTGCTCGCAGAGCAAGATCAGGAGCGCGAGGCAAGAGCCAGAAAGTGAGGAGGCGGTGGTGGGGAGACGTAGAGGAGGAGGAGTATGAGGAGTAGGACGGGGAGGAGGGAGCGGCGGCGGCGGCGGCGGCGGCGGCAGTGGCTGCGGCGGTGGCTGCGGCGGTGAGCGGGAGGGAGAGACGGTTGGTGCGGGGCAGTAGAGAGTTGGCGGGTGGGGGGGTGAGGGCGAGGGCGATGGCGATGGCGAGGGGAAGGGGGACGGGGAGGAGGGAGGAGGAGGAGGAGGAGGAGGAGGAGGACTGTGGCACGCAGGCCCACCGCTGCTCGACTGCCTCGCTGGCGCTCGGAGAACCGAGCGGCCCACCCACGGCGAGCATTCACCGGAACCGAGCTCTCCGTTCAATCTCAGTGGCGCTCAAACACGCGGTGCAGAGGTCCGCTGGGGCCGCAGTGCCCCAACCCCAGCAGTTCCACGGCATTACTATTTCACTGATTTTCAGCTGAAAAATCCTGGACCTCCGCCACCCGTCGTGGGCCCACAACTTTTACCACTTGTATTTCAATGGGGCTGCTGCTGCTGCTGCTGCTGCTGCTGCTGCTGCTGCTCATCGGTCACTTTTCTCGCCGCGTATTTATCGCGATCGTTTTTTAACCTTCCTCCCGCTACCCGTGCCGTCGATTTCCCCCCCGCCCGCCCCCCTCGCGACGGAGCTGCGCTGTACCCCCGACGGTGTCCCTTGGCAGCAACCCCGGAGGAGCCGACGTCGCCGCCACTTACTTGCATTATTATACTTTCATTTCTCCTTCCTTTTTCTTCAAAGAAAGCAATGAAAGCAAAGAAAGCAATGAAAGCAATGAAAGCAATGAAAGCAAAGAAAGCAAAGAAAACAACGAGAGCAAAGGGAGCAAAGGGAGTAAAGGAGGCAAAAAAAACCCATCGGCTACCGCGCTGCTCTTTACTTCTTTAAGAAATGCGCTCGATCGTATTATTTTGTCGGCGAATCCCGCTCCTTATTGCATTACGCGAAATATCCGGCGCATTAAAGTCGTTGCGAATAATGGCAGCTGCAAAAATGAGAAAACGGGAACAAAGTGATGGTCCGCCGCTACCGTCGCTACCGTCGGTACCGCCGCCGTCACCACCGCCGTCACCGCCGCCACCGCCGCCGCCGCCGTTGTTGTTATTATTATTATTATTATTGTTTTTTGTTGTTGTTACGGTCATTATTGAATTTACAACTTCTATAATCCGAAGGGAGATAGAAATAGTAATGGAGATAGAGGCATTAACGCGCGTATACATTAAGCCACGCGACCTGCGCGGATATTCATATTTACATGCGCAAGGCCATTCATATTTACGATGCCATTGAAGGAGAAAGCTTATCAGCTCTTATGGAAAGTGGCCATTTCATTATTATCGGCTTTGTCCTTCCTCCGGCATTGCCAGCCAATGTTATGCAATTTATCTTAACATTAAACGCGAAGTGGCCGGCCTGCCTCTTCTCTACCCCCCCCCCTCGAGTCTTCTCCCCCATTTTCTTCTATATTTATATCCCAAATGCGCCGAAAGGCATTAAAAGGCTAAAAAGTATTTTTTTTTTCAAACATAGTTTCGTTCTTTGCATTAATAGTTGAGAAAAGAGCGGCCAGGAATACCCGAGTGATTTATGGGATCGTTTAAAGTTTGCAAAGCGGAAAAACAATATTTCCATACGCGCTTGCTTTATTTTACAAATAGTATCGGGCACTCGGGACCGGGAAGAACAATAATAATAATAACAACAACAACACAAACAGCCAAACGTATCGGCAAAAAAAAAAAAAAAAAAAAAAAAAAAAAAAAAAAAAAAAAATAAAAATAGGCAATTAAAGTGATCCGTTAATTTAAACGTGCAAAAGGAAGCGAAGCAACACGGGTGAGCTAAAAGCATCGAGTGGCGATTCTTCAAAATATCGATTATATAAATCATGACTCACGGGGCTCTCTTAAACAACCGTATTAACGACAGAAAAAGAAGGGTTCCCATACATACATGCTTACATACATGTCATACACGAGGCCGAATAAAAAAAAAGCCCTGGTCCCGAACAAGCCTTTACCGCGATCCTCGCATCTGGCATACAATGACCACGTAATTCAGAAAAAACAAGAGCAAGAGCGATATTTGGTAAGGCCGACGGGAGGGCTGGAAGAGGGTGAGGTGGGGAGAGGGGAGGGGGGGGTGGAGGCAGGAGGAATCTTTTCGAGAAGCATCGGTAGACTCGGTCTTTATTCGCTGGCTAATATAGCACAAAAGTTCTCTCTACGAGGGTGAGAAGAGCTCTTCACTCCCTCTGTACATTTTGAGGAATAAAAAGAGCACCGAGCTCAGAAGAGATACGAAAAAAGTTAGAGCGAGAGAGAGAGAGAGAGAGCGTGATTCTCGGTGTAGCGTTACAAGGTTGAGAGTAAGATTTCAGCTGGACCACGCGCGCGCGCGCGCGCATTGCGCAAATAGTGACGATGGGGCCCCCGGGGTAAAAGAGCGACAGCACACGAGATGAAGTGAAAGATAGATAGATAGATAGATAGAGAGAGAGCGGGAGAGAGAGAGAGAGAGAGAGAGAGAGAGAGAGGAATTTCGAAAGAATCGACGAGTAAGTGAGAGGAGACTCGAGAGATGAGCCACTCGGTTGGACGGTAGGAGGCGCGGCCCGATGGTCAAAGATGAGACCCACTGGGTTGCGCGCGACGGCTCGATCGCCCGCCCGTCCCGTCCGTACGTCCGTCGCTGGAGCACAACAACAGATTCCCGGTGGGTCTTTGGACGAGGACGCTTTTCTGACTCCTCTTATCCCCCGTCGCCGGCCTCCGCTCCGACTGGGGCTACGGCTGCAGCAGTCAGCCTCCCTTCGCTCTTTCTTTTATCCTCTTTCTACGTTGACTTGCGCGCGCTCTCCCTCCCTCCATCTCTCTCTCTCGCTCTCTCTCTCTCTCTCTCTCTCTCTCTCTCGTTCTATTTCTCTCGTTCGCTCGCTCGCTCGCTTCCACCGCTCGCTTCCACCGCTCGCTTCCACCGCTCGGAGCTCCGAGCCACCGAGGCCTAATGAAGATGTAAGCAGTCGGCCGGCACTCGTGCACGCTCGTGCCTTCGGCCTCCGTCCCCTTCCTTTCCTACCTCTTTGCAGTCACTCGAGTCATGGAGCCGCCGAGTTTCTTTGCTTCTCCGTACCGTCGGTGAAGCCAGCGTCGGTGCGCGCTGGGCCCCGCGCTACGAGGAGGCCCTTCACCAAGGCAGCCACTGGCTCAGCCACTTGGACTTCTGCCTTAACTTCAAAGAGACGCAAAGAAACGTAAAGACACGTAGCTACGCGGATGTAGCCTACGCGATCTCTTACCCCTTTCCCCTTCGCGGCACTCACAGCAGGCCCTTTATTTCCTCCGTCTCTGTATCCTCTGCAGTGCGTATTCACTCGCGCACGCCTTCAATGACAAAAGGTCTGGAGCGCCGGCGAAGAGGATCGGTGGTACGCTTTACCGAAGCACTACGACAATCATGCCGGCGACCCACCTACCCGCATCACCGGATATCCGCCTACGCCCCTTAATACATACACAACCTACTACTAGCTGTTAATAAGCAAGAGACTTACCCTGGACCCAGAGTTGATCGACCCTGCTGTGAACTTGGACGGACTTCAAGGCCACGCAGAAGGTCGCCAGGGCGAGGATCGCCACGAACAGGACCTTGCCCGCGTGCCTCTGCAGGAAGTAACCCAGCTGGCTAAGCTGATCCTGAAGCCGCGCTCTGATCCATACCGCCGACCTCTGTCCATCAGCCTTGCCCTGGAAAAACAATCGACGCGAGTCATTAGTCTCCGTCCGTAACCATACCATACCATCCATTCCATTCCATTCCATTCCATTATCTTTATATATAAGCCTCTCTTTCACACACACACACACACACTCTGCCTCTCTCTCGCTCCCTTTGTTTGTTTGACATCGGGAGTGTGTATCGGGTGCCCCAAGCTTTTCCAGCCGATTTGACTCGGCATGCGGTTACCCTCCATGGTAACCTTAGCCCGGGCCCACATGGCCCGCAGATCTGCACTCCTTCCGTCTTACGCGACGATTGCGGCGGACGTTACACCGTCGATCGACACCGCCACGGCCGCAAAAGCAGAAGCAAAAGCCGAAGCCGCGCGCCATCCATCCGCAAAATTAAACCCCGCATTCTACTTTGTTTACGTTCGCAGCCGTGGATTCCTTACACGGCCAACTGACTCAAGGATGGATCGAGCTGCTGCCATACGAAGCCGCCACACGACCGACCGACCGACCGACCGACCGACAACATCTTGCCGTCCACATTTTTATCCCCTTCCTTCCTATCGACCGCGAGCGCCGACTAACGCCTAATGGGGCACGATTATTCGCCCCCCCCCCGATCCCTTCCCTCCTCTCAATAATAACAACAACAACAACGACAACGACAACGACAACGAACAACAACAACAACAGTACCACTGCACTCCCAAGCGTACATTTTTTTTTAATTTGTGATTTTTTTGTCGTGCACTATTATTATATTATCTAATCATGGAAAAGCGCGTCGCTTCACGGTAAATCAACGTTTTCGAATAAAAGCCCTTTTTCTATTCTTAATCCTCGGCTCCGTCCGCCCCGCGCCCCGAAAACTACATTTAACGTATTTATCAAAGTCAGTTTAAGGTACGGCTAATAGTGAATTGTTTACGAAAAGAAACATCAAGCCGCACAATTTACTCATAACGTAAATGTAAAATTATTATTTACATAAGCAATCTGGGGCTAAGATTATCAATTATATATGTATACGACCATTCAAAGTTACGATCTTCCGTATAATCAACACACAACCTGGTTCATTGCAATTCAAGTGCTTCCGTCCGCACACGAAAATGCATAAACACAATGTCGTTTCTTTTTTCTTGTTTTCTTCTTCTTCTTCTTCTTATTATTATTATTGTTGTTATTATTATTGTTGTTGTTGTTGTTGTTGTTATTATTATTATTTTCGTTTTCTTTTGCCTTGTGAACAGTATGTAAGATACACGTGAAATGACAAGAGTATATCATATTACGTTTTACGACGATCAGCGCTTTTTAAAATTAAATAAACGTTTATAGTACACGGAGTTTATTACACCGGCGATTAATGCATAGTTTGTAAATAATGTTATCGACTTGACTATGGATTTTATTGACATCGACACTTCTTAAGAATTAAATAAAATAAATCAAATGATTTGAACTTTCGTAAAAAGGATAATATTTAAAAGTATGCATTTTTCATGATTTAAAGAAACAGTTAATGCACAAATACGTAATGTATTTAATAATTTTACATGCTAATTCAAACAAAAGCAAAACAAAACAAAACAATAGAAAAAAAAATAATGCCAATCGATTAATGGAGATGAAAAATAAAACTTTATCGACAGTTCTTCTTTCATAATACATAGAGTATTCATTGAATAAATATCAGTACGCAACAATTCTTGGTTTTTAATCTGTATTTGCCAATTTCTTATATTATACCGTACGAGAATATAAAATACGTATATTCTACATATTGAGGGAAAAAATAATATTTTATTACATTTAATTTACGTATACTGCAAAAATTTTTCATTGCTTTCTTTTAAGAAGACACTTACTCCGAACATAATGAGTATAATCTGATAAAATACTTTTTTACATTAAAAAGTGGATAATTATTAACTTGATGTGAAATCTATAAATTAATAAATCAATATAAGCTACAAAAATTAATATTCCGTAGCAAGGTTATCCATTAATGAAAAGAGCTTTCTGTTTTAATTTCCTTATTTCAAGTTTTATTTTTAAAAAACAAAGTAACCTATAATTGCTAATATTGCCTCGAAAAAGAAAAAAGGAAATGAAAGAATGAAAAAAAGAAGTTTAATGACTTCAGAAAACATGTATCGATGGTCTGAGAATTGCAGCCACCTGCTCTTAAAGTTCTCTTCGAAATAAAAAGGAAGGCCGAAAGAGAAGAAGGACCAAGAGCTCGAAAATCGAAAAAATATGAATAATAAAAAATCACTTTTAAATTTATCCAACTTTCGTTAGACAGTGATTTGAAATAAAAATACTTGCGTATACATGCCAGAGAAGAATAAAATGAGATAATTAGCAGATAAAATTAAAATCAAAACTTCATAAGAATACTTACACACAGAGAGAGAGAGAGAGAGAGAGAGAGAGAGAGAATTTAAAAATTTATATAGCTACCTGTTTTGCATTCCTTAACCGAATCTATAATACAAATTTGTCACGATAAGTTTCAAAGCAAATACATTGTAACGTCTTTTCCGCATTTTAACGTTTCAAAATACATATATATATATATACATACACACGCGCGCGCGCGCGCGCACACACACACATGCACAAGGCAATTCTATAAATTTTCGTTTGCATATTCCTCTTCTATCGCAGATGCAGTAGAATTGATTCGTTCTCTTAAAGAAAGTACGATAGTGTTACTTTAACATGGAATAAGTTACTTTAATTAAAAAAGACTTTGATTAATGCGAGATTCAAGTGCAAAATCCCTGTTGATTGCCATGATCAATCATTATACAATGTTTCAAGCAAATATTTTATCTCTCAGAGACGAGGCGGTACAAAAAACACTCTAAAGAATTCCTATGTATTTGTAATATTTACATGAAAGTTTGTATAATGATAAATATTGATTTTCGGAAGAAATTTGTAAAAATTAAAACGATTTCTTAATCGCAAACAAAATACAATCGATCCCTCTTTGGTTTCAAGAGCTTTTAATAACTTCCAACAAATTAGGCTCTTAATCTGTTTAATACTACCCATTAAAGTTAAACAATCAACAAAACTGTAAAAGTTTATTTCACTGCTTATTAATATTTTTCACAGAAACAGCCATGGAAATCATATTGTTATTTAACGTTTTTTGAAGCATAATATCAAGTTTACCAAACCTTTCTCCGCGTTTGATAAATCACTAGTTGTTTTATAAACACGTGTAGTGTTATTCGTAATATTATCGAACATTATTAGTCGTTTCATGAACATTACCGACTTGATTATGATACAAATACTCAGTACAGAACTGCTTTATCGGGCCATAAAAAATTGGCTCATTTATTCAAACATTATAAATGAAACAATTCTTTTAATTTCTAATGGATACCCAAGTATTTTTATTAATTTACTCTAAAAGCCAAAGGGTAATTTTAGGGTAATTTTTGGGGTAATTTTTTGGGATAATCATTAGTCTATATTGAAAGAAAGGAAACAGAGTTGCAATTTCTTTTTTAAATACTCGGCTTTAATAGTTGGAGCGATTATCAAACGAAGCAATTAACTTCGCTTGAAGCAATGCCTCTCTCTTACTTGGAATCGTAATGGTACGGATAGTAACGATGCAAGCATGAAAATATTATGAATAGACGTATCAGTGCTGATAATAATGATAATACGCGCAGGGGCAGGCCAGCCTTAATAATAGGGTAGGAATACGGAATGAAGAACAAAAATAAAGAAAATAAAAAATAAAAAATAAAGAAAAAAAAATGCGGCGTAGAAAGTTTATAGAAAGAATATAGAAAGTGAAATAAGAACAGGATGATTTTTTTAGGATGGAAAAACGAGTCGCGTCGAATGGTGGGCTGACTTTGTCGGTTAAATAGTACAAACAACTTTCTAAATAATGCAAAAGGCACGAAATGGGTGTGTTTTCTTGTTATTAACGAGCCGGTAAGCATTTATCGTGATTTCGGTAATAATGTGCACGAGGGTGCACGGTGCGTGGGAGGGTGAGAAGAATTCAACGCCAGGGGGAGGTGGAGGACGAAGGGAACGATGTAGAAGGGAAGGTTGCAAGTCAGAGTAAAATAATCTCGGGCGCATCTCCGACACCGTCGTACGCGGCCGACGAAGAGAGAGAGAGAGAGAGAGAGAGAGAGCGGGAGAGAGAGAGAGAGAGCGGGAGAGAAAGAGGGAGAGGCAAAAGGCTCACAAAGCGTTTGAAAAGAATAAGTCGGTCGTTACGTAGAACAGATGCAGGGCGCTCGAATTGCGGGAGCCTTCCTTTTTTCCACTCCATCCCTCTCTCTCTCTCTCTCTCTCTCTCTCTCTCTCTCTCTCTCTGTCTCCCTCTCGTGCGCCGCGGGTATTATGACGTTGTCAGAGGTAAGGCCCGTCGGGGGCCTCGACCGACTCTCCTCGATTACCTTTCGCGCAAGGATTCTGTCACGTCCGCACGAAGCCTCACTCTTGGGGAAGGCCGTGCGGAGGTTCTCTGGTACCGGTTCTCGCCCACCATCTCCTCGAGGATGCCCAACGATCGATCTCCACTGCTCACTCTGAGCTTGCGGCGACCTCAAGAGCCGATCGCTTAGAAAGCATCGGGAAAGAGCGGAAAAGAAGAAAAGATGAAAGGAATGAAAGGAGGAGGGGAAAGAAGTTTAGATAGAATGACGATGTAGGAGGGAGAGTGAGAGGGGACTGCGGTGCCAGTGGCCGCAGGTACGCGAGCGAAAAGTCTCGAGACTTTTGAACTATGGCGTTGGGCGTGTTCGAATCCGTGGCACGAACGTGAAAAGGTCGGTTCCGTTGGGTGACGGCGACGGCGACGGCGACGGCGACGGCGGCTGCTGCTGCTGCTGCTGCTGTTGCTGCTGCTGATCTTACTGCTGTGACGACTACGACTACGACGACGATGACAAGAAAAAGAAAGAGAAAGAGAAAGAGAGACTGAGAAATATTGAGATAGAGAGAGTGAGAGAGAGAGAGAGAGAGAGAGAGAGAGAGTGACAACGAAGGAGCGCGCGGGGGACGGGTAATCGACCCCCGCCCGCGATCCGCGGATCCCGACCTTACCCGAGGGCTGTACGCGCAACTGCCCCGATGTTCGGATGCACAGGGGTCCGGGGGGCATGACGGTACGCTCGCCGTTCCCGTCGCTGTTGAGCAATGCGTAAGCGAGAGCAACTTTCTCTTCGGGAGGATTTATTATTAGTCCTCCCCCTTGAAGCTCCCATACGTACTCGTACTCGTGCCCGTCGTCGCCGTCGGCGTCGTCACAACTGCCGCGGCCGCTGTTGTGGTTGTCGTCTGTCGGAGGCGGCTACGAGCGCGGCGGCGAACCTTTGATGTTTCGGTGGTCGGTGCGCCGCCGCGGCACGTGTGAGCACTTTGGGCGCGCGGCCAACCGACGGCGACGATTACTAAGGAGTCGCGACAGCAGCAACAGCAGCAACGGGAGGAACAGCAGCAGCAGCAGCGGGAGCAACAGCAGCAGCAGCAGCAGCAGCAACAGCAGCAGCAGCAGCAGAGGAGCACCGGCAACGGCCTTTTCTGTGAAAAAGACACCGGGTCTCCGTTACGTACCTTCTCGAGCTGGTCGAGGGCGAGGGCGGCGTCGGTCCAGCTGGGCCTGACGTAGAGGTCCGTCTCGTGTCTGTGCTTAACGCGATCGTTTGGCTGCCGCCTGGCATCCTTGGCCTCCTGGGCACCGGACGCAGAGACGGGGGGGCGTCCCGCTAGGATCCCTGTAGGGCCGGACGCAGCGACCATGGTCCCTCGAGCATTGGGCCCGGGCGTCGTCGCACACACTCACTGGCGGTGATCGCGCGCGCACGTGACACGGCCAAGGTTGGCAGGCGCGGTCAGTCCTGCGCGTTTGCCCTGTGTCCAGGATCGCCTCCACGTCCGCGATCCGCTTCGGCTCGACCTCTTTCTCGACGTCTTTTCCTCGACAGCTCGAGAACTCTAGAGGTGGCGCGCGCGCGTGCTCGAACGCACGACTGTCCGAGGGCCGGGAAGAGCTCTGTGTCCTGCTCGAAGCTCAGCTCCGCGTCGACTGGCAAAACGCGACGCGACAACTGAGCCCGTGAGCCTCCACTCGTCCGGGAGGCGGCGCCGTCGGCGGCTCCTCGCAGCGGCGGCGATGATCACCGTCGTCGCGTTGGCGGCGGCGATGGTGGTGGTGGTGGTGGTGGTGGTGGCAGCCGCGGCTCCCCGCTCGAGGCGCAGTGGGGGCGCGCACTAGGGGCCACTGTCGGCTAACCGTGGCCTGGTAGGGAGGGGGTCGGGGGAAACCGTGGGCCGGGACGGGCCGGCCAGGGCCGGAGCTGGGGTCAGGGGGCCCCGGGAGGGAGCCTCGGCCCTGGTGGCTTCGCGGCCCGTTGCTAGGATACGGGGACCACACGCGCGCTGCTCCCCGAAATCGCGGCCGCGCGCAGCCAAGAGCGAGACCGAGAGAAAACAAAGAGCCGATGCGCATGCACCAATTAACCTGGATAATCCGGTTAGCCGGCTCGCCCCCGCCCGGCGCACTCTCCGCGCACGATGAAGACTTCTAAGTAAATAATAGTCCTCGTCCTCGAGGGGCCGCGGCCCCACCTATTTCACCAAATTTCGGGGCTGTAAATCTCCGGGCCGGGGACCGGACCGCACGATTCCCCCCCTCCCCTACCCTCGCCACCCCGGCCTGCCTACTCGACCGACCGCCCCGGCACCGCTCAACGATCCGACCTTGCCGATCGGGGCGAATCCCCCTCCGCCCTACGCCCTCCCCACCCTTACCACCCTCTCTCACTCACTGTGCACCATACCATCCCCCTCCCCCTTCCCCCCAATTTATATGTGCCGCGATCTCGTTGGGGGCCGTACGCCCCCGCCGTTATATTTACAATTGCCGATAATTGCCTCAGCTTTGGCTTTTAGCGGAGGGTTTCTCGAGGGCCTCCCATTGACGATTTAACGCGCGGCACGTTCCATCGCCCTGACCGCGATCCCCTTTGATGCCGCTTGAATATCAAAATACCGGCAGCTGGCCACCGCACCGAGTCGCGGCCGTTTTCTCAGGAAAAACGCTCGCCGCCCGTAACGAATCTCTAGGCTTCAGCATTTTTTTGCCCGACAACATTGTCGGACTCTTTTATCTTTCTTTCTAGCTAGCTCTAGCATCACAATAACAACAATTTACAACTTTTGAGTTAATACTTTTATTTCAGAACCTTTTTACAATGAGCCCTCTTTCTCCTTCTTCGCATCATCATCCTCCACCTCCACCTCCTCCACCTCCACCTCCTCCACCTCCTCCACCTCCTCCTCTTCCTCCACCTCCTCATACTTCTCATACTCCTCATACTCCTCCTCGTGCACGGCCTCCACGGCCTCCACGGCCTCCACGGCCTCCTCCTCCTCCTCCTCCTCCTCCTCCTCCTACTCTTTCTCTCGATCCGTCGCAGCCACCGCCGCCGCCGCCGCCGCCGCCGCCGCCAGCCACCGCCTCTTCGTTTCACCTCTTCGTCCGCGTCTTCCTCCTAGTAAATACGAATCGCCTTTTTTCTCCTTTTCGAATCATAACTCTTCTTTTTTATTGCAATAGCCAAAGCTACAGGAGTATTATGTGGCTCGGATTAAAAAGCCTCGGCTGCCGCTATCTTTGTCTCTTTATCGCACGCAAAATGCCTTAAAAACGATCGATACATTAACTTTCGCACATCAAAGGAACAATTTTTTTTAACAAATCTTAGCCGAATGCGAGGGGCGAGGGGCGGTTGGTGGTGGGGTGGGGATCGAATGTTATAATTATTACGCTTGGGACCGTATAAATTTTCTCGTCATTCGTAAGTACAGATTTCGTAAGACAGAATGACCTGGTAATTACCAAACGTGAAATTGCCCTTTTTTTCATCTCGTCTTTATTTAATTTCGTTCGGTCGGGCTTTGTATGTCCCCCCATTTGCCGAGCGTTATAATAAAGTGAAATTATTAATGAAATTGGCCAACCAAGTAAATCACTGGACAGGCTTTCGACAATGAAATATACGTTCGGGGCATTCGTGAATGCCGAGGTATGTCGAGAAACTCGCCTGCTTAGCCATTAGGCAAATATCAGCGAGCGCCGACGACGAGCGTTAAAGCTTTTGATCAATTACGATTAGCCGCGGTAATTCGTAGCTCGTCCTCTCGTCGAGCGCCGTGGCCGCTGATCCACGAGAGAGAGAGAGAGAGAGAGAGAGAGCAGCCGAGGCGCGCTGATGAAAGAAAAGGTTATTGGCGGGACCCGGGGGTGGTAGGGCGGGGGCGGGATGGAGAGAATAAGGAGTTGCCGGGATTCGGTCCTCGGGGCATAAATAAAACGTGCCCCGGAGGAAGGTAGGATACCCCGGGAGGAATGATGCGTTTCGGACGTACGAACGAAGCTTATCGTACGAGGGTAAAACAATAAAAGCCGAGACGATAAACGAAACGTCTAGCCGTAGCGAGGGACAATGGGGAGGTGCGACTCTCGGTCGTACGTACCTCGTCAGCGAGGGAAACGAGGGAAACGAGGAAAACGAGGAAAACAGGGAAAATGAGAAAAAGGAGGGAAACGAGACGAGGTCGGCCGGAGCCTTACGATTATAGTCTTACGGGTATGGGCGGGAGGAGGGGCTACGGGGTCCAGTAAGCAGCGGGGGAGTGAGAGAGCGGTTATTGGGGTCCGGGGAAAAGCGCTGATCGTTTTGTTCGAGGGCAGGTTCCCGAGAGCGTGCCGCAGGAGGCCAAGGGTTCCGGGGCCGTCGTATATTTTACGGGACGGGAAAGACGGCGCGGGAAAGGATGCGGGACTTTTCCAGGCACCGGCCGTTCGTGCGACCGTTCGTGCGACCGTCCGTACGACCGTTCGTCCGACCGCTCGTGGATTCTCTCGGGATCGGGTCCCGTGCGTCGTTGGCGAGGGTTCTCCCTTCGCTCTTGATAAGGCTTGTCCCGGCCGCTCTCCCGTCGTCATCGTCGTCGTCATCGTCATCGTCGTAGTCGTCGTCGTCGTCGTCGTCGTCGTCGTCGTCGTCGTCGTCGTCGTTCTCGTAGCTGTAGTCGTAGTCTTCGACGTCGTAGTCATCGTCGTAGGACGCGACCGAGCGCAGTTGAGGTAAGGGGGGGGAGGGAGAGGCTAGTGAGGGAGAAAAGAGAGGCAAGTTTACCGAGACCACCCAGGTCGTTCTCTTTTCTTGTCCCGAGAGCGGACGATTTCACGCGTGAAAATACATAGAGCCGGAGAGCTGAAGCGCGAGGGTATGGGGAGAGGGGAGAGGGGGGGGGTCGGTGAGGTGGGTAGGAGAGCTACAACAGATTGACAGGGCCTTGCGAGCGAGAAAACGGCGATTTTCTGAAAGGCGACGGATGGCCTCACGAGCACGTGTGTACAGATAGAGAGCGAGTGAGCGGCAAGCCGGCGAGAGCGAGAGGGCGGGAGGGAGGTACGGCGGAGGGAAAGAGAGCGTAAGCAGGGGCGCGGAGAGGGGGAGAGGCGTCGATCTGGGTGGTCCTCGGGACTGCCGAACTCGCTTGCGTAAGCGAGTAGTAGAGGCCGATTATCCTATATGCAATTTCATCCCGCGGGCGTGTCCGATTTCCCCGCTCTGTCCTAGGAGGAATGGAGCGTCCTGCCCTTCGGGTATAGCGCACCATTACCAGAGTACGCGATCCTTTTCTCGCCTTCTGGCTGAGCGAAAATCGGGGCATCGGCGTCGACCCTCTTAGCGGCTCCTCCTCGGCTCCCGCCTCCCCCGCACCATTGCCACGCATATTCCTTTAATACGAAATCGGCGCGCGCCCACGGGGATGGGCAGGAAGAGTCGTCACAGGCCCACCCACGTCGAGTGGCCCACCCAAGAGTAGAGCGAGCCCGATAGACCGGGATTCCAAGAGAGGGAGTAGCAAGAGAGTGGTATTAAGAGAGGGAATGAGGGAGAGGGATAGAGGGAGAGAGAGAGAGAGAGAGAGAGAGAGAGAGAGAGAGAGAGAGAGAGAGAGGCGCATTCACTAAGCACTTGCGCTCTTTTCAAATTAATCCGAGGAGCGTTGTCCTGCAATTATTGATTGCTCGCCGGCGTGTCGTCCGGCTGGCTGCCGTCGTCCCGCTCGCCTCCACGATCTGGGTGGTCGCGAATCTCTATTCGCCTCTGCCTGGAGCACCGCCTGGGTGGTCCCCCGGGCGTATGTGCGCGCTGACTCTCGGGCGCCTCTTCGTCCCCCTCCGCGCCCCGCCCTCAGCCTCTCCTTTCCCTGGTCGCTTTGCATTTTGACGACGCTTCGTCTCCCGCCCTCCCCCCCCCCTCCCTGCCCTCACCGGTGCCCTCTTAGCTGCCGCCGCCGCCGCCGCCGCTGCCGCCGCCGCCACCGCCTCCAGTACATCCACTGCCGCCGTCGGCCGCCAGCTCCACCGCCTCCGGAATATAAGCTACGGTGCTCCTCTCTATCGCGGCCCATCTATTTGTAAGCGAGCGCTCGCTGAAAGCTTTACGAGAAAGGAGATAAAGGCATTGAGGAGGTAAAAAAAAAAAAAAAGGGAGCAGAAGAACGAGGACGACGACGACGACGACGACGACGACGACGATGATGATGATGATGATGATGATGATTAGGTGGAGGAGGACGAGGAGGAGGAGGAGGGGGTTGTGGGCGGGGAGGGGAAGGACACGGAGGAGGCGGAGGTGGCGGTAGAGGTAGTGATGGCAGTGGTGGGGAGAGTCGGAGGGAGGGAGGGGCGGGAAGAGTAGGAGGAGGAGGAGGAGGAGGAGGAGGAGGAGGAGGAGAAGGATAGCCAGGCGATGCGTGTGGTCGGGAACGGCGGCTTTTCTAATAAGCGCGAGCCGCGTCGAGGGCCGGACCATCGCTCGAATTCGCGGGCGCCGATCGATTTCCACAGAAGAGACAGCGGCGGCGGCGGCGGCGGCGGAGGCTCTCGCTGCCCCATCCGCAAGTAGTGAATCGAATGTAAAGTCAGACGCGGCGAGCGGCCCGGACTGCCCGGACCACCCAGGCGGACTCGTGTGTGCTCCTCGAGCACGGGACAGGACTCCGCGAGGCCGCTCGAAGGCCCGAAGGCGGCGGCGTCACGTCGGGGCCGCTGCCGATGAGGGACGCGGGCGCGGACGGTCGAGGGCCGGCGGCAGCGGCAGCGGCAGCGTCAGCGGCGGTGGCGGTGGCGATGGCGATGGCGATGGCGGTGGCGGTGGCGGTGGCGGTGGCGGCAGCAGCGGTTACGGCGTCGGGGCCGCCGAGGGGAGTCACTGAAGCGACGAGAGAAGAGAGCGGCCCGGAGGATGAGGAGGAGCGCGGAGGAGCACGGCAGCGGACGAAGGGATGGGGTTGGGGGCGGGATGAGGAAGCGGTGGCGGCAGAGAGCCTACGGAGCTATGGACCCAAGAGAGCCCAGGTATCCGCGCTCGGCCATAAACAGCGGCCGAGCCGAGCCGGACCACCCAAGTCGGCCACATCTCACTCTCGCCCATTTACCGCTCTCTTATTCATTTACCTCGGTCGCGCTCTTTAGCCGCGGAATATCAGCCGCACCGGAAGCGCCTACTCCCGTAG
The DNA here is from genome assembly GCA_018883505.1 of Ceratosolen fusciceps. NCBI lineage: Eukaryota > Metazoa > Arthropoda > Insecta > Hymenoptera > Agaonidae > Ceratosolen > Ceratosolen fusciceps. The sequence goes on from RCIC01000010.1 coordinate 7,065,987, forward strand.
CCCGGGGTCTCCATACCCTGCCACTCGAGTGAAAGCCGAGGATGCGATGCCCTGTCCCTCGACTTTTCCCTCGCCGCGGGTTACGCGCCCCGTGATCGTACCTCCAAGGCTCTCCGCCGGCCTCTCGGAGACGGCCCGAGGCTATCGCGCCTTCGTGGCCCTTCGACCTCCTAATCCCTCGTTACTTGGTCCCCGTCCCTTGCCCCTCGCAACGGGCGCTAATACCCTACGTCGCATTTCTACAGTCGATTTGCCCTTCCCCAGCCGACTTTCTCCGCCCCCGCTGACCTCGAGGAGTATCGATCGCGGAACCTTGGGACCGCTGGCCCCTACGGCTGACCGATCCCCCGGCCGAGCGCCGAGTACGTCTAAAGAGCGCAATTGCGCCACGTGCGTAGAGAAGAGATCTTTAAGGCTACGCGCCGCGGCAGGCGACCCTTTAACGTCTCGCGCACATCGGGTTGCGGCAGCTCCAGGCACCGAGGCTCACTCCGCCTCCCCGTCCCCGTCGCCATCCTTGTCGCCGTCCTTGTCGCCGTCCTTGTCGCCGTCCTTGTCGACGTCCTTGTCGCCGTCCTCGTAAGCGGCCTTGTGGCCGCGCTTGTCCTCGTCGTCGCTGAGGTAGCGCTCGCGGTAAGCGCCGGTCGGGTCGTACTTGAGCTCGAGGAGGCTCCAGTCCTCGGGCCGGTGGTCGATCAAATAATGCGTCAGCTTATCGGACATCCTCTTCTGCGTCTCGCTGCAACTCGAGCAGCCGCTCGCCAGGGCGTCCGGCAGGTTACCTGGAAATTTACGTCATCGTTGTCTTTTAAGATCGTTCACCGGCGATTGGCAGCCCCCGATCGAACCCGGGTTCTCTAACGAACGAATAAAGCGAATTCGACAACCGGCGTCGCCGTCCTCGTCTCCTCTCCGTCTCATCGGAGACTCTCATCGGAGACTCTCATCGGAGACTCTCATCGGAGACTCTCATCGGACGCCCATCCGAGGCTCATCCGAGGCTCAACCGGGCCTCGTCCGGGGCTCATTCGATCGGGTAATTCTACCGCGAATTACGTAATCGGGCTCTCGGATCGCCCGGACGAGAACGGGAAACGCCAGTCACCCCCGGCAATTATAAATTATATTTATTTGTCTTTCCGCTCGTACGCCATTTTTTTCTTTATTATGCAAACAAATTGGCCCCGAGTGTACTAATGCGAGACATACGTCTTACAATGTATTACACTTGGCGCTAATGCCGTTCCTTTTTTTTTGTCTTCTCAATTTATTTCTTTTCCAAGAAGATCTACTCCTCCCGTGCCTGTTAATTCCGAAGAAAACAAAACACAAAAAAGCAAAAAAAAAAAAAAAAAAAAAAAAAAAAAAAAAAAACAGAGATTCGCTCAAAAAAGAATAAGAAGAATGAATATGCCCCCAACGTTACGCATCATCATCGTCATCCTCCTCGTCACCGCCCTCATTTTTTTCATTTCGCTTTTTTCCCCTTCTTTCTCTCATTCCCTTTTCCCTTTCTTATTTCGTTATTTCGCTTCCTTTTATCATTTTTTCTTTCTTTCTTTCTTTCGTTCCTTCGTTCTTTCGCTCTTTCGTTCGTTCCTTCGCTCTTTCGTTCCTTCGTTCATTCCTTCTTTTTCTTTCTTTTGAACATACGTAGACAGATTGCATCACTGTCCATATTATTTAAGAAAATTAGATTGTAGGCCACATCGGAATTCTATAATAAGCCTAATTTGCCTAAAATGCCAGATTCAACGATGCGACGATTCGACGATTCGACGATTCGGCCGTTCGACGATTCGTAGTTCTAATTAAAATATTTACGAAGATACATTTCAAGATGCAAAGTTCCGTAAAATAAGCTCTGAAATAAAGCTATGAAATTAGATATTCACATTCATTCATGTAATCTTCATTAGTGCATTAGTTCCCCAGTTAGCCGTATAATTTATGCTAGATTTAAAATAGCTACTTATGCGCGAGAGCAAAAATAATCTAATAAAAATTCTTACCTTCGGCAATAAAGCCCTGACATCGTAGGTAATTCACAGAAACTTACGAGCTTAGCCTTTTTATTCTACCACCCCTCCCACTCCTCCTCCTCCTCCTCCTCCTCCTCCTCCTCCTCCACCGCCCTTTCATGCTCCCGCACGCTTTCTCTCTCTCTCTCTCTCTCTCTCACTCACTCTCTCTCTCGCTATTACGCGCTCAGAGGCTTTTATATTGTAAAATTTATAAAAAGTTATAAAAAATTGAAAGATAATTTCCGTAACTGTAAATGCGGCGTAATAAGGAGAATCGTTCGTATCGTTGAAAATCCAGCAATAGCTTTTTATTATTACGATCCTCATCCTCTGCGTATTCATTGTCATCGTCATTATTGCCATCATTATTATCATCATCATCATTATTATTATTATTATTATTATTAATGTCATTAAAGCTGTTATTACTACGACTATTATTATTGTTTGTTGTTATCGTTGTTATCATCATCATCAACATCATTATTATTGTTGTCGTCGTTGTTGTTGTTGTTATCATTAAATTAATATTATTATTATTATTATTATTATTATTATTGTTATTATTATATTATCATCGTCGTCGTCGTCATCGTCATCGTCGTCATCATCGTCATCATTATCATCGTCATTATCATTATTATTATTATTACAGTTAGCGTTGTTGTTATTGTTGTTATGATAGTCCTAATGGTTTTAATGAATTTTATTGCCGCAAGAGCATGGAACAGTAATTATTTGCCGTTGTTGTGAATAGCTTACTGAAAACGGACAATCAAGAGAATCCATGTAAAATATACTCTTTACGCCGCGCATCCGTAACCGCCGACCGCAACGGCTAACTGCGGTTTCTTAAAATTCTCGTTATCTTTGAATTTTATTTTTGTTGTACCTCACCATTTCCACGAAGCCTAATAGCCCTATAAAATCCACGATTTTACAAACACGGGGACGAACATGGAGCCTTTATAACCCGAGTCTTGCTTCGACATGGAAAATATCACACCTCGAGTGCATGTTTTTCAGCTGGTCGCGGTCCCCCAGCCGCCCGACCCATCTCGCCCCCCCTCCTACATCCAGCTCGGCTCTTACCTACATCCAGCTGGCCGACCTACCGGAGCGCCGCGTCCCTTAACACTTAACATCCAAATACAGGGCCTGGACTTGGACTTTATACTCGCCGGACAGCAAGATATACGATTAAGCGAGCAAAAAGACCGAGCAAGGACAGTAAAAAATATTAGCTTCATTAACAGTTACTACATTGTAAGCGTCCGGGGCTTCGAGGAGCGCGAAATAAATCCTTCGGCTCTGCGGATATACCGATTTTTTGCCCGATCGTAGGTAGCTGAGCGGAGCTAACGATCAGCGCTAGCATTAGTCGGGGGAAAAAATAAAAAAATAAAAAATAAAAAAAAAATAGAAAAAAAACCCCCTCTTCTAGTCCGAAGGCGAAGTCCCGGCCGATGCGGATGAAAATTAGTAACGGGGACTGGTTGGGCCGGTCACCTTTGAGCTCCGCGGCGTCCGGCGTGCAGGGCTTCGTGTCCAGGAGGCAGCCGACGTAGTTGCTCAGCAGTCGCTCGTTACGTATTATCGCGTCAATATCGACGCCGTCGTACTTGGTCGTGTAGGCACGCCTCTCCCCGAGTGCCGCGACAGCGAGACAAATCGCCCCGAGGATGATCCTCTCAGCGATCATGACTTCTTTATTATTGTTGACCGCGGGCTCGGCTCCGCGCGCTTTATACCTCAGCTCGTTAGTCTCCTAACGCGTGCGTGTCTAATGAGTTATCGTGCTTCGCGTCCTCCTCTCCGCCCCCCCCCCCTAGCCACCAGACCACCCTGACTAAGTAAGTCCTCGTCCCGCTGTCCGTCGTCGTAATCGTAGTCGACGACGACGACGACGACGACGACGACGACGACGAGGACGACGTCAATCTTGTGGTGGCAGGTGATCAGCGCCGCAGATGCAGTAGGTCGCGCGACTCCGACACCTGCCGTATATCGCACGAGAGCCCCTCGCAGGTAGCCAACGTACCTCGGGTGAAAGAGCGAGAGAGAGAGAGAGCGAGGGGTGTAAGAGGAGGAAGCTTTTCCATAGGGAAGACATCGAGTCGACGATCATAAAACTCCAGTATTCTTTGCGGGGCGTTGCCCGAGGCCCTCGAGAGGAAGCGTCGAGGGAGAGTCGAGATAGAGAGATCGCATCAGGTGGGAATTATTATCGGTAATGATGAGGATCGGGTTGGACGGCTGTCCAGGTCGAAACCGTTAGTTGCAGGGTGCCAAGTCCACATGGACAACCTGAGCGGGACGAATGAGTTTACGCTTTCCCTCGGCTATTCGTGCGGTTTCGGGCTAAGCGCTCGCGAATAGGACTAAAGAACAATGAGTCAACATTCTCGAAGATTTTTCGAGGAAACGACATTTCCCAAGGCTATTATTCAGCTGCATGGCGAACTTTCGTGGCTAATGCATCATTGGAAAGTGATGCGCCCCGCTCATTGTCCTCCCGTACACCTGACCGCATAGCTTTCCAATAACCTTCCTTTGAAATCTCGGCCGTAAGCATTAGAATATCAAGCGTAAACATCGGCAAAATAAGTCATCGGGGAAAAGTCTTTTTCTACAAAATCGTGATTCACCCAATGCTTTGGGAGGGAAACGTTGCCGAGGGAAGGAAGCCTTCATCGAATTCTGACGGTTTTCATTTTTAAAAATGAATGCATAGATCCCCGAAGAATGGAATCGCTCGGCGATCGAATTTCAAATATTCAAATACTTGGCCATACAATTGAAATGAGCGCTACGGCTACTTAACGTACTTGAGCCGTATTTTTCGGGAATCCTGGCCAACGGACCGACGTTTCCTACGATCGCATCCAATACTACCTACGGATAATTTGGCGGGATTAACGGTTTTGTAATTCTCGTTAATACCGAGCCACGATAGCCGGCCCATGAATAATAATTATTTTCTTATTTGCTCTGCCTTGGCAAATAAATACGAGCTTAATATTCAATATGGAGCGATTACGTAACTCTGCTCGTAACTGCTTTTTATTTCCAGAGTCGATAGGCTCGCCAAATGGCTTCTTTCTAGCCTTCTTTTTCTGCTCGCGCTAAAGAAAGTACGCACGCATCAGAAAAAAGATAATTGTTTAGAAACATTTTAGTCTCCTTTCTTCAAGAAGGAGATAAAATGTATAAATATATGGTGCTGGGCGGCGTCGAGGGCGGTGAGGGATGGTCGAGGGCGGTGAGGGGGAGCGGGAGGCGGTGAGGGAGGCGGGGGTGAGGGGAGCGGGGGTAAGGACGAGTTAGTTTAAATCTATGTTTGGAAAAGATTTTACAAAGAGAAATTAAAGAAACGCTCTTGAAGGACTACGCAGCTGGAACGTAAAAGGGGGAGGGGAAAAAACTTTAGAAAGACAATAAAATTTTAGTGCCCATTAATACAACGATTATTAATACATTTGCCTTAAGTTTAAATAACTTAATTATACATTTTTATGATTCATGAAAGTAAGATATAATTAATAATTGTCAGTTATTGCGCATAAATAATAAGAAATAATACAAGTATACGAGCGGGAGAGGCGGGGAGTTCCTTGAATCATTAGTAGCTTCCAGTACTAATGTATCCATTTAATAGACAAAAAATAATTAATCACATGCCAATGAAAATATCTCTAAATAGATTTACACTGAACTCGTAAAAATGGCTACCCCAAAGCCACACATTTTCGGTGCATGAGTCACTTTAGCTCTAGATGTTATTCCACGTTCACTCTTTATCTCCTTCAGCTTATCCTAGAAGCCATCTTTTTCATACATCTCCACTTCGGAGAGATAATAATAATAATAATAATAATGATAATGATGATGATGACGATGGTGACGCTGACGATGATAACAATAATAATAAATAATATATAATAAATAATAAATAATAAATAATAAATAATAAATAATAATAACGAATAATGAATAATGAATAATAAATAATAATGATGATGATGATGATGATGATGATGAAAACAGTGAGAGTAAGAATAATAACAAGTAGAATGGCTTTGTTGCCAAAAATAATATTGGCTGACATTGATAATGAACGAATCGAGGGCGTGAATCGTCAAAGTTATTGTACTACAACATTTATCGCTCACCACTACGCACTAAATACGCTTTCATCAATGTTAAAAAGATAAAAAAGGAAGAAGAAATATAATGAAAATAAAGAGAATGATTTTCAACGCCTCGATAACATTAAAGAAGACTTGTAATATCAATACGTATCAATATCCATACGTACGTGCATACATGCATAAAAATACATAGATAGATATACTTAAGTGATAGCAGATTGCGAGCTTTTTCGGAGCTAGATTTTTTTTTATGCTTCTTTTGCGCATACAATACAATTAGGCGTTAAGAATACACTTCGAATGGCATTTAACGTTATTATTATAGAGGACGCTTTGCGGAGCGTTCGCTGTACATTTCGTAAGTTATCGAGCCAATTAAGGAGCTGAGCTATTACATCGTGCTCCTATTGGCGGGTGAGGGAAGGGCAGGAGGTGGGGCGAGAGGTGGTGAGGATGGGTGGGCGAGGGAGGGGGGGGGCAAGAGATCGGATGGAAAGAAATCACATTGTAATAGCAGACTCGATGTGCCCTCGCTTGATTGATAAATCATCTTTCCTCAAATCGTGAGACGCAATTTACTTATTTACGCAAAATTTATGCATTATTTCGCATTGACTAACAAATGCTCGTTAGTGTCTCTCGTGTTTTCATAGCATCGCATGTCGTGCGGATCAACGCGCCGAGCCTAGAGAGTGACTTTGACTTATCCTATTCGATTCTACACACGCGCACGCAGCCCCGACAGTTTATTTAACGGAGTTAATATTTTTCCTTTACGGTAGGGTTTTTTTTTTTTTTTTTTTTTTATGAAAATCCACTGTCGGTCAAGCGCGAGCCCATAAAGTGTATAGCAGCAGCGGTCGGGGCCTTAGGTTCTCCTTTGGCATTTATTAACCCCCCTCGGTACCTACTATCGCTATCGTTAGTAAATAAAACATCTACGGATAATATAATCGACGGTACGTCGATCTCCAAGGTAATGCAAAGACTTTACGTAATACGATATCGCCTGCACGCGCTACGCCAATGACAGGGGCATTATATATTTTTTGGATGGGTAAGTGATCGGGTGGCGCTCGGGTGGCGCTCGGGTAACGCTCGGGTAGCGCTCGGGTAACGCTCGTTACGCGTACGAACGAGCTTATGATGGAAAGGATCGGCAATACATTAACATTAACGATAATGCGCCTCTGCATATTTCGGCATTAATTAATTTCGGTTTATTAATTAATGCGACTACTGCTCGCTGGCTTTTAAAAATTAATCGACTCTCCATGCCGCGCGCACGACCTGTAAATCAATAATTTATTGACATACAAGCAGAGTGGCGGGAGAGGGGGGGGGATAAAAAAAAATAAAAATAAAAAAAAAATGATACTTAATATACCGTGGATGTGTGCCGCCGGATCGAAAGTTATGCCGACAAAGACGGAAAATTAAGGCCTCCTTAATTTACGCTAATTTTTATATTGAATTAATTTAATTGCCATTGTATCGCCGAAATTATGCACTAAACAGATTAATCCGAGGCGGAGGCGGAGGCGGAGGCGGAGGTGGGGTGGAGGGGGGGGGACGTACCTCTTTATTTTTATTTTTATTCTTATTTTCATAACTTTCGTACGAGGAGCGTATAAAGCGAATGATTAATCTTGCATTTCACTAAGCCGGAGAGGATTTTTGAAACCGCCTCGGGATTATTATCCGTAAAAATGGCCATTCATGGGATTTCCTTTGAATGTGCGCAAATGAGGCATTAAGGGATTTAATGCAGCATATAAATAAGCTTCAATATCAGAATTGTTTTAGGACGATAAAATTAAAAGCCGTGATGGTGGGGGCTGCGAGTATTTGCGAGGTATGGGGGAGGGGTTTGATAGAGGGGCGGACGAGAGAGAGAGAGAGAGGGGGGGTGGAAGTTAGTTTGCATATTTTTCGCGATATCCAGAAATTTATGACATCAATTTGGTGTCGGGGCCGAGGCACGGGCCGACAAAAACTTTCTCGAAAACTGGCGCGAGCCATTGCCATTGATTCTACCGACTCTGCTCTGCTCCGTTCTGCTCTGCTCTGCTCTGCTCTGCTCTGCTCTGCTCTGCTCTGCTCCGTTCTACTCTGCTCTGCTCTGCTCTGCTCTGTCTCCCGTCCCCGACCCCTCTCCCCCTCCTCCCTCTACGCCAGCACCATCGCCACCGCCACCGCCACCACTACCTCCTCCTCCTCCTCCTCCTCCTCCTCCTCCTCCTCCTCATACTCCTCCTCCTCATACTCCTGCTGCCGCATCGACGTCCCGCAGTCCCATCTGGCCCTCGTCGATTCCGAATCGAAATGGCCTTTCGAAAGCTAAACAACGCGTGTAAGCCCTAATGCATTATCACCTGGGTTATATCGATTCGCGGCCCGGACCACCCAACGTCAGGCTATTCCCATGATACCGGGCCCAGCAGGACAAACGTCGAGACAATGATTATTTCAAGGAAGAGCTTAGCCCTCCGTCTGTCAATATTTATCCTCTCCTCTTTATTCTCTCCTCGTCGTATTCTGGGGGCACAACAAACGGACCCGGGCTCTCGAGTTTCTCGAGTGTCAGGAGCTTGAGACGCGGCCGTCGAAAGTAGGAAGTGACGTAGATCGGAGCCCGTCGCCACACGATCCTCGATCATCATCACGAGGTGCCACCACTACTCGGTCCCCCCCCCCCCATCACCCCATCCGCGTCCTGGCCCTCTTCTCATAATCACGAGGATGGCGAGCAGCGAGCGAGTAAGTAGTCGCTGTACTGCGCAGGGGCGGGCTCTCGAGCTGTCGACGCGGAATCTCGATGCCTCGGCCCGGCCCGGCCCGGCCCGGCCCGGCCTTTGCCCGTTCGCCACGGGACCGGTATTCTCTACCGGTGCGACCTTGAGGGACCCGGCCCCCGGGGTTCTTCTCTTACCTTTTCCCGATCGCCATACATTGCTGGCTCGGCTCGTCGATACACGAGCTCGAACGTACGCGTAATAAGGACGAACGTAAACAGATTTCCTTTACGAAATCGGCGATGGCCCGTAGAGCGGATCCGCGGAGAAGCGCACGATGGCTACGGCTTCCCCCTGACGCGAGACCAGGGGCTCTCCTCTCCTGTGGGATGGATTGGCAGTTTTTCGCGGATTCGTGATATTCGGATCGATGGACGAACGTTAAAAAAAAAAAAAGAACGGTCGACCCCGGGCGACAGAGGGCGCCACGAAAAGCAGAGGGGCGGAGGGGGGGCAAAAGTCGGTTAATCGGTTGCCGGAAACATGGACCGCTTAGTGTCGGGCTAACCTTGGCATCATCGTCGAGACAAAGCTCGGCACAAAGACGGGACTATCGTGCCGTGACAAAGGTGCAGAGGTCATGATTAATGTTCCGAGGAGGGACATGCCCGGACAAAGAGCAGCCACGGACTAATATTGCCATTAGGAAGCTATCGAATGTGTAGCTCGTGCCACCACCCAGCTGCGACCCGGCGATTACGAGGACGTTAAGTCGTACTCTGGGAAACTACTCCCCAGAGCTGGATGCCAGCCAACGCGAAACAATGTCCCGAAAATCCCTTTTCTTCGATACCTCCCGTCATCTTACGCATGGCTCTCGAGGGGCGCCCTTTTATTACGGGTAGAACTCCCCGTCTCCGACTCCTCCCTCTACTCGAGGACGTCACCCGTCCACGGGCTTATCGAGGAGCGTATGCGCCGAGGATGACTGGCGACCAATTTGATGATACCAGCACGCCTTACGTTTTTACGCTTTTCTCTCTTTTTTACCCGACCAACTCCAAATGGTCGATAATGCAATTGCCAGGAAATTCACAAAGGATCAGGGTCAATTAAAAATACTGGCTCTCGTATATTTTTCTTTGCCATTTCTTCTCTAACCTTTGAACAAATTTTGTCTCTGTAAAAATACCTTTTATTTATTTATTTATTTATTTATTTATTTGTTGATTTATTTGTTGATTTATTGATTTGTATTTTTTTTTTCACTCATAAAATCTTCGTTGGAATATAAATCTGCCCTATTTTCTTTCTGCTCGTGTGACAATGGCGATCGCGTACCCGCAAATGGCTTAAACGTAGCTTTAAATAACATTAACATTTATCGCTTACACTGCGCGCAGTGCGACACTGTATCATCGTTTTAATAATAACAAAATAAAACAAAACAAAACTAAGCTAGAAAAAAAAAATCAGAGAAAAAGAGAAAGGAAAAATAACAAAAAAAAAAAAAAAAAAAAAAATTAATACAGACATTTCTCTTCTTTTTTTCTTTTTTTTGTTGTCGTTGTCGTTGTTGTTGTTGTTGTCGTTATTGTTTTTAGAAGGGAATTTACTTAGATGGGAACTCCGAGCTTCTTGGCCTCCTCGGCGTACTTGGTCCTGTAGACGTTGTCTTTGTCATACTTGGCGAGTACTTCGTTCCAGGTGTCGGGCTTGTTCTTAGCCAAGTAGGATATGACCTTTTGGGCGCCGGTCTTCTGCTTTTCACTGCACTTTGAGCAATTGGTCGCGAGGGCGTCCGGAAGAACACCTATCGATCGAATATAATGAATAACATTTGCATCGGTTATTTGAAAGAGCGGAGAGCGACGCGAGGCAGCGGACAGCTCCCCCATCAATTAAATCGTGATAATTATGATTAAATAAAGCTGGCGTTTCAGTAAGTTTCCTTGTCGTAGTCTCGTAGAAGACGAGCGGCGAGCAGAATACCAATAATTAATAACAAATATTGAAAGATGTTTTATATAATTCTCGTAGCCGGGATATAAATAGCTGTCCGCGACATTAAAGACTCATTTACATCACATTTAACTCTAAATGCAAATTCTTTATTTATCTTTTCTCTCTTTATAAGAACGTGTTCGTCTTGTAAGCTTACATAATGCGTGAATATGTTTTAAATAAATTGCGCGGCTCGGTTATCGAAAGAAATCGTAAGCCGCGACGGGACGGGACGCGCGGGGCGGGGGTGGGGGGGCAGTTTCAAAAAGTTTCTATTCGCAGTGGCGGCAGTGGTGGTTGTCGAAGGAATTTGTAGCAGCGCGGGACATTAGAGCAGGGCAGGCCACGGCCCAGCGAAACAAAAGGAAGGGCATTATTAATGGGCGATCGAGGGAGATTTAGGACGGCAGCCGTAGTCCTCAAAATTGACAAATACTCGATTTATAATAGCGGGAGCGTATAAATAAAGGAGCCTCTTATTAACTGTTTATTTAAAATCGTGATAAGCTCAATTTTTCCCCTCGGCGTACCGAACAGTTAGCGCGAGCGCGAGGGCGAGGACGAGGGGCCCAATGAAAGAGAGAGAGAGAGAGAGAGAGAGAGAGAGAGAGAAAGAACAAAAAAAAAAAAAAAAAGGAGAAGAAAATAAAAGGTGAAAAAGGCGGAGGGACAGGGGAAAAGGGAAAAAAGAAAGCGAAAAGGGAAAGGGAGAGAGAGCGAGAGCCAGAGAGAGAGAGAGAGAGGAGCTTGGAAATTGGCCGGTAAAACCTTCGGGGTTTGGGGGGTGGGGGGGAGAGAGAGGCAGGCAGGCAGGGGGGGGGAGCGGAGCACCCGCAGGCCGCGCGAGCCAGTCATCATAAATAAGGCACGCACGAGGTCTCCGTATTATGCGCGCGTGTGCAAGTAAGTGCAAGGAGGTCGGGAGTACTGCATTTACGGGGCAAGTGCCGGGGGGGTGAGGGTGAGGGTGAGGGGGAGGCGGAAAAAAGGCGCCGGCCCACTTACGCTTGAGCTCCCGGGCGTCGGGCGTGCAGTTCGTGTCCTTAAGGACGCAATTCATGTAGGGCGTGAGGAGCCGATCGTTCTTTAATATCTGGTCGATGTTGATGCTGTCGAACTTGGTCGTGTACTTCTCGGCGGCGTAGGCACTCGCGGCCAGGGCGGCACACAGGCATAAGGCCAACGCGAGCTTCATCTTATTATTTGGAATAGCTGTCGGTATTGATACTGCTCCCGATATTGCTGCTCCTGCTGCTGCTGCTGCTGCTGCTGCTGCTGCTACTCCCGGCTGTGCGTAGAAAGCCTGTGGGCACATACGAGCCGGTATCGGTATTTGTAAATGGTGGCGATATCGCAATAGTGAAAGGAGCGGCTACAGGGAAATTTCGTAGCGCGGCCTCGGACCGGTGCCTCGCTACGGGGAACAATTTGCCTGTTGCGATTACGAGGGTGAGGGGAGAGAGGGAGAGAGAGGTTGAACGAGTGGCCGGCCGATCGCCTTTACGGGATCGATTCGATCGCGATTCGGCGAGGAGACGGAGGCGGGAGAACGCGCACTAGCCACAAAGTGTGTGCCTGTGAGGGATAGAGAGAGAGAGAGAGACAGGGGAGAGAGACAGGGGGAGAGAGAGAGAGAGAGAGAGAGAGAGAGAGTGAGCGGGAGAAGGGACAGCGTTTTAGCGAATTTCCAAATGGGATGAGAGAACGCGGGTAGTTATGCTCACCTAGGTATTAGTCGTAAAATCAGGTGCGACTGTCACGACCGAGCCGGCTACGTGTGTTTATATACTTTCTGACCATGACGTCTTATTACGCAAAAAAGCCCGGAGGCTCCTCAGAAGGTGGGAGTCGCGTATCAACGCGCTGTGACTTCACAGCCATTTGCGAAAGTCGCGCGATTATCACCTCGAGCTCTTGTCTTTTTCTTCGCTTTTTTTTCTTTTCCCCTCGCCGTCCGTCCTCTCTTCTCTTTCCCTCTTTCGGCTGATTTTTTTCCCCTTCCCCCCCCCCGCCCACTTTTTCTTCTCTTTCCTTAGACATTCCCTCTTTTCGTCTTTTCTTTTCTTTTTTTTTTCCTCCTCCTCCTCCTCCTCCTCCTCCTCTTCTTCTTCCTCCTCTTCTTCGTCTCCCTCCTCCTCTGCTTCTTTTTTTCTCGTTCGCCAGATTTTTAGGATCGGTATCGGCTCCGATGCAGGCAACCCGGGATTTTTTTTTTGCCCTTTGACAGACATCGCATGCCTCGTAAGCTGCTCGTTTTAATCGCTGTGCGATCGGGTAATTGTTTGCCCGGGCTTTGATCCCCGCGGAACTTTATGGCGTCGCCTTCGCAGAGAGGGGGGCTGCTTAATTGCCTGATTTTAATCAATTTAACAGGGCACCGACACCGTAGATCCAGCATTGTACAAGCATATTCGATATCATAAATAACTGAGATAAGTCTCCGCGCTTTGTAATGGAGTCCTCTCGGTTATTGGGCTTAGTATTGGCCTTACCTTAAAATACCCGATGCACGTGTCTCCTTTAGCCGAATCTGTATAAGGCTCTTCATCTCGTATGCAACTTGTGTCGAATCAAGGCGCTACGAGATTACATACGGCATTAGATATACATTCAAAAAAAATCCGAGTCTACTGTCTCCTCCGTCTACTTTTTCACCGGAAAAATAACGAGAAACGTCTCCTATCGCTTTACGACAATCAGCGAATTAACATTCATTACGTACGCTTAACGCTCGTCTCTCTCTCTCTCTCTCTCTCTCTCTCTCTCTCCCCCCACCTCTCTCTCTCTCTCGGCGTTCAAATAAAACAATACAATTTATCCGGTCGTAGAATTTTTTCATTTTCGTGCGCAACGTTTTTTTTTTTTTTTTTAAAGATGTATAAGTAAAAACTCTTCTGAAAAAGCATTAAGGACAGAGCTGATAGAATTTAAGTACAAGAGACGGGTTTTTCTGCCCACTCTACAAAGTAACAAACGCCTTGGATATTTCGCTCTTGCGTGGACACACACAACTGTGGGGACCCGGTTCAACGTCCACATTTACAGTCTAACTAAATCGCTAAAGCGAACCTCCTGTATCTATACATATATATATATACAAAGTGTAACACACGTGTAGCTTAGGACAATTTGCTCTGCATCGAGCATTAATACGAAAAGATAATGTTTTTTATGTTTTAAATAAATTCTGCTCCGAATTCAAAGATATTATTATAAATAATTCTGTAATCGTCGCGGCAATCTTCTTAGGCTGAATATTGTGTTATTGGTATTTTTTTTTGGACCTCTGTCTGCATGCTCAGGATTTATTTATTTTCTTGTTCGTATCTGAAATGAATTTATTGTAAAACTGAATATTTTTCTCTCTCTAATATTATTATTAATTATAAAAAGAAATTAATGCGAGACTAGTTATAATTAAGAATCCGTGCGGTTAATTCAAGCGTACGTGTAATTTCAAATGAGTATAATAAATCGAGTGACTTGGGTTCTAAAAAGAATCACCAGAATTTTCAAACGAGCTAATCAGATTCTCATACGAGCCTTGGAAATACGTGGTCTTAGATATGAATCATTGCAATTAACATTACCCACACGCCAGTTTAACTTTGTAAATACGCAAAATGAAAAAAATTCTTATTTCTTCATGTTGTTGAGCATAACGCGTGACTAATTTATGGTCAAAAAAAAAAAAAAAAAAAAAAAAAAAAAAAAAAAAAAAAAAAAAAAAAGATCGGACCCGTAACAACAATAAGACCAAATATAAAAAATATATTATATTCTCTTGCTATCCAATAAGAATGTCAATTCCATAAAATACATGCTGCACATGTATATACGCGTATATGATTATCAGAGATATTATTTGCGTTACCGATCGAATGGTCACATTTATTAATGATACGACAAAATAATTGTTTTTATTATTAAGCGTATTAATTACATTGGAAGCTACTTGATAAATACAAATGTTGCCAGTGCAATTTTTATTATTTATTTTCGAAAGATATACGTTTCATCTAATATGTTGTGAATTAAGCTTTTAAATTATTCAATAAATGGTATTATATTGACGACTTTTTATTGATAAGGATTTTTAAGTACACAATACATGATGGCGCAGATAAAAATTCGACGAAACTCGCAACTTGATGGATTTGAAAATAGTTTCAATTAGTCAAGACTAGTCAAAAAATTAAATTGATCGATCATTTTGTTGGTAGTATTCATATTATTTGTTCTAGTATAATTTAGTATATAATGTAGTAATAAAAACAAATCATATATATATATATACATATTTTGCATAATGTAAATAATGTAAATAACAAATATATAAATGTGCGAGAAGATTTTATTTATTTATTTATTTTTGTTTTGTTTTGTTTTGTTTTGTTTTGTTTTATTCAACGGCTTATGGATTTAAAAGTTTTAAAGTCAGCCACGAGACAACTATTGGAAGGTAAAAATTGTAATTCATACACAGGGGCATGTGCACAATCCTTAAATTTGATTTCATAACTGACTTCATCTACGCGTAATAAAATAAAATCAAGGGATTTCGACACAATTTATTCAATACGTTATACACTAGCTCGGCCAATAGCCGCGGATAATTATTTAAAATTTAACAAATTATATTATTCATCAAGAAAATCCCCGCCGATTCGTTAGTTTATTAAGTTTAAAAAATTCTTCTTTCATTATACGCAGGCGCCTTAAACTCTATACTTTGTGCACCAGCACATGGATACAAACTTAATGCCACATTATACAACAGTTTTAGTGCTCAAATGACAAACACGTTCACAATTTTTAAATAAAAATAATTCATTTGCATAGTGTTATTTTGCATTAATGTATCTGACGACGTCTTGAGGGCCATCGCCACAGCTGTATTGTAAATATTGTAAATATTGTAAATATTGTAAATAATTTGTAATGAAAATCCATTTTCTTGCATTAAGGATATACATAAAGTTATTAAAATATTTTGTTGCTAGACTTTTTTTTTTTTTTTTTTTTTTTTTTTTTTTTTTTTTAATCTCCCCGGTAATAATGTTTATTTCTGCCGTTAACTCTGTTTGCATTGTGAATAATTGTCGAGTCGACTCGTTATTTTTATGAGCACTAAATATTTACGGCGGCTTTTAATGACCATTTTTAAAATCATAATGGCTTTATCAGATTTAAAATGAACCGTATGGAATATTTATACGGAACGTTATTGGCTCTTTATAAAATCTTATAGGAGCTTTGAGGAAAATAATAAATGCCTGGGATTATGTGAAAACTAATGCCCATTGATTCACAATCAACGCGTACGAAGTCATAATTTTTACGAGCGAGAGTTATTACGAGAGTAACTACGAAGTTCAGACCGTCCTACTATCATCATCACACGACTATCCAAATTTTTCATCTCTACGCGCATCTTATATTGTGACAAATTAACATTATTATCCTTTAAGCTTGCCGCCCGCTTGCGTTCTAATAATCGCGACACACGCGCCTTTAATTATTAATCGATTAATTATCATGTGCATTTTTCACGTAATGAAATAGTAAAATTGCAAATTAATGTTTATTAATGCAATTGCAAGGACTTGTGAATGTTATAAATACGGATAAGTGGATTATCTAGAAATCGGTAAAATCAAAGTAACGATAATTCACAAGCTTTATTTCACCAGCGAAGGTATTTTAATTCGATAATACTTGTATACCTTCTATTCGCGCATACAAAGGCCTTTTCATTGTTAAGCGACATAATTTACAAATATCCTTCGTGATGAATGAAGGATTTTTTTCTGTTCCACATATATTGTCATTATAAATCATATTAGTTTTCGAATATATTCAATCTCGAAAATTCTCTTTATAATTACGCGACGAAAAGAAGAAGAAGAAGAAGAAGAAGAAGAAGAAGAAGAAGAAGAAGAAGAAAAATTGACCTTTTATTGAAATTTAATTGAAGATATCTCAAGGAGTTTAATTATAATTCTAATGATAAAAAAATGTATGCGTGTTATTAAAAAAAAAAAAAATAATAATAATAAATAATAATATCAATGTCCGACGCAGGGCTTACTCTTTATATATATATATATATTTTATTTTTTATCGATTCTCTAATTATAAGAGCAGCATTTCAGAATGAAACTTTAATCATAGATTTATTTATAAAAGGAATTTGAATATCAAAGATCAAAAACATTGTGAAAATAAAAAGCGACTCTAATGAACCTTTATTCGGTTTATGATATATTCGTTTTGATTTAAATTTTTCGTTTCGGTTCCTCCTCTCGGGAGAAAAAAACCAGACCACTTTCATTTGTATAATAATTAAATATCAGAAATGTATATTTCGCTGAAGTTCTAAGGATAATTAAATTACACGGATTAAGATTGACTGGATACGTAGATGGAATTAAAAATAAAAGTCCATTAAATGAAATTTCTTTGGCCAAAGCGGATATTAAATGGGCCCCGGCTGATATTTAAAAATAAATCCTCTGCAATAAATGAAAATGGCATTCTCGCGTTGATAAAAACTTTTTAAAACGCTAATTAATTATATAATAATATAATATCTTATGTAAGATTAAGGAAGATTAAAAGTAAAAAAAAAAAAAAAAAAAAAAAGGAAAAGAAGAAGGTAAAAAAAGAAAAAGAAAAATACTCTAACGCTGTTACAAGTAATCGTCAGGCTGGAGATAAATCCATCCAAAGGATCGATGGTGCGCCTCTTTTTGGATTTTTCATTCTCGATGACGAGGTAAATAATTCATTTCTAGTTTCTTATTGTCTTACTTACTTCTTATTACGAGTCTATTTATCGAAATCGTCAGGATTGCAAAATCTTTTAGTTTTTTTTTTTTTTTTTTTTTTTTTTTTATCCCCTATCACCGAACGGTAAGTACGATCATCTGCTTCTGATCGAGACGTGAAATCAAATAAAAATTAATCGAAAATGAAAAGGTTTATTTATATTGCATTGGTTCGTCGTTTTAATCGTGTCAATAGACTTGTGCAATGTTTCCATACAAGAAAAACATTCGTTATTTCAGATCATATTCTATCTATACGACGCTGATATATATATAAATAATAATAATAACTAACGGTGGCATTAAAAAAAAAAAAAAAAAAAAAAAAAAAAGTATAGGCTCGATTGGATGGAAAAAAAAAAAAAAAAAATCATTAGCGAGCGCTCGCTTAAATTAATTACAATTATTATTAGTATGAATTAACTCGAGTCTTTTAATTGCCAATCTTACAAGTTTTGCGTTTACAAGACACTTTGCGTTATTTGTACGAATTTCTCTCAAAGGATTTCATCGTCCTTTCATTATGAGCGGCTAAATTGGCTAAATTTTCGTTTTAACATCATATGTAGACGCTAATGTATGGGCTAATGTCGTCTTAACGATAAATATCCTCGTAGATTCGCCCATCGCCCAAGACGATTCGTATCAATTAAACTTTCTTTAATTTACTCT
The DNA here is from genome assembly GCA_018883505.1 of Ceratosolen fusciceps. Lineage (NCBI taxonomy): Eukaryota > Metazoa > Arthropoda > Insecta > Hymenoptera > Agaonidae > Ceratosolen > Ceratosolen fusciceps. Next base: position 7,084,403 of record RCIC01000010.1, read on the forward strand.
ACTCGACGCGTATAACCTCTTTTCTATTTCACTAAATTACAGTTCGAGTTTTTTGTGTCTTCTCTCTCTCTCTCTCTCTCTCTCTCTCTCTTTTTTTCTTCTTCGTTTTTTTTTTTTTTTTTTTTATTTCTTTTTGTTTTTGTATTCTTAATTAATTCTCTAGAAGTTTTTACCGCGAAGCCATCATTCAAGGAGATACATCAGATAATGCAGAGCTTTTAAATAAATAGATTAGGCTGGACTATAAATATCAAATCATTGCTAAATTGACGTTCGAAATTGTAATGCATGAATCTATTACTACTATCTCGGAATACGTTAGCGAATACTTTTTTTTCTTCCTTCTTTTTCTTTTTTATTAGCAGTGTCAATTCATAAACTGTCAGCGGGGCAGAGAACAAAATTGCGCCATCGCATACGTAATTGATCACACGATTAATCATTGAAATTTTTAGTTTGTGTCAAAGAAACTTAATACATGCGTAGATGATGTCTCGAGCGCAGGTGGGTTGTGGCAATGCAAGTAATGGGGGGGGCGACGGCGGGGAGATGGGGGGATGGGGGCTGACGGGGTAATGGGGGTGGTGGGGGCGATGGGGGCGATTGGGAGATGGGGTGGGGGAGGAGAATCGAATTAGGCGAGGGAAGCAAAATGCGTGCCGTCGAATACGAGAATTGGCTTTAAACGATGTTTTAAAAAATATTTTAACGGCCCGGTCTTTGATATCGGCCTGAGACTTTGTACGGTAGACGTTTCTATTTGAAACTCCTTCGGTATATAAAATAAAAAAAAAAAAAAAAAAAAAAAAAAAAAAAATAATAATAAAGCCTTCCTTTGTTTTATGCTCGTAGTTCTTTCGAAATAGAGGATGTAATTACTTTGATTACACAAGGGCGGGGAAGGGGTTATTGGGGTTGGGTTGTGTGTGGGAGGGTGGTGGCGGGGGGACGATCGAGGGCACGCAAAATCTCTGGCACGTTGTTTCTCAAGTACAAAGGACTTGACTGGATCGAGTAACGGCCTCTCGAATATTCCGTCTTCGCCGTCGTATTAGTGATTTGTTTCGCGTAGGCAGGAAGGTCAGGATAATCGACTGTATATTGTCGCCGACGATGCGTAAGGAAAAGAGAGATAGAGAGAGAGAGAGAGAGAGAGAGAGAGACGGGAAGAGGAAAAGACGGTCGCGCGCTCGCCACGACGAAGGACGAGGACGAGGACGAGGACGAGGACGAGGACGACGGTGATGTCTAAGCACGAGTTGAGCGGGGCGACCGCCCCGGCGACGATCGTCGGCAGAAAACTTTTTAATCGTATAATGTCGGGATTGAGGAGCAAAGAGGGTGAGAGGATGAGGGCGAGGGTCCGGGTCTCTCGAGGTATACGCGGCTACATTATACGTAGCTGCGAGTATGGGGGACGACATCAATCACCCCATGATTTACGGTTTATACGAATTCAGTGTCAAGGCGATAGGTGATCTCGTATCTTTCCTCTCATAATTTTCATAAATACACGTATGCCTGGGCGCTCGGGACGCCGACACGTATGCACTTCTCCTTCATTCGGCGCGATCATAAATTCGGGGAATCTATTTGTTTTGCTCGGCATCGACGCTCCATTTGCCCCCCTCCCCTCTAACCCCTTGAATCTACAGCGCGAGTTTGTCCGCAGCAGTCCCTTTTCACCCCGACCCATCCCGGATGCCGCTCCCCCCCCCCCAACCCGACATCTCTTCCTCATCGCTCACATCTGACTACTCCTCGCGGCCCTTCCACTTCGCTCTTCCTGACATCAACTTTTTTACTTTTCCTTTTTGTTTTAGCGACCCGCTCTCGTCATGAAACCCCTTCCTCCCGCCCCCACCCCGAACCGAGATCCATGTGTCGTCCTTGAGAACCACACTCCTCGACTGGGTAAGCTCTTTTTGCTATTCTTTTTCGCTTCCTTTTAATCGCATCCCCGTTAACATTGGCGAAAAATAAACCTTTATATTTCTGCCTGATTGCGATTTCGAATGCCTTTATGGATTTATAATAGCAGTCGCGTGATGGATTTGCCATCATTTTCTAATGCCTGATTACACCGGGAATGAGATGAATGACTCTCGTATCTTTCTTTTTTTCTTTTCTTTTTTTTTTTTTCTTCACCCATATCTCATTAACCAGATCGTTGCAGCGATAAATTATTTCATTTTCAAACGCTTACAATTAATTTTTATTTCAACGTCGATTAAGCCTAATTATTTACCTTTTTAAACGTCATATTTCGTTATCCAAATAATCATTTTAAATGTTCAATACAAACAAAATTTGTTTCTAACGGAATACAAATTTTTTTTTTTCTTCCTTCTTATCTCGATCACTTCGTTATAAATTAATAAAATTAATTATTAAGCATCGAAAGAAAAAAGGTATTCCTTAGGTCGAGGAATACCGTTCCATTTTCAATAGATTGTTAAACTTACTAAAAAAAAAATAAATCATCACTTGCCTAACAAAACCTAAATAACTAATGTTAAATGAAAAAAAAAAAAAAAAAAAAAAAAAACTATTGTCTAAAGAATCACGTAGAAAAAGAACATTTAAATATATGTAAGACGTTTGGTTTTGTTATTCGTTCAAGTCTAAAAAATGTGGCTAATGTATTCATAGACTCGAAAATTGTTTAAATCTAAGTAATCTCGTCGTAACATTGTAAGATTGCTTTTACTTAAATGTATTTGATTTGCTGCCAATTGTAACGATCTTTCATTTGTTAAATAATCCTATTATAATACTTTAATATTTATTCTTTGCAATACAAATAGAAAACATATTATATTTATTAATAAAAAAAAATAATAATAATAATATATTTCGTAATTCACTAGAAATAAATTAAATTTCAATTTATAACAAGTTTTCGTAGAATCTTAAATTTGAATTTTATTATATAGATTCTTCTCAGTGATTCGATCCATAAGATCAATTTTTTACAACTTTTTTTACTTACGATTTCCTTATTAAAAATCATTGCAACTGATATTTACGTGAGATTGCGTATAACATTTATTGTACTTTAGCAAAAAAAAAAAAAAAAAAAAATTAATTTTTTTAACTTTATTTATTAAATTGCCTTCAATGGAGTTTAAATATAATAAGGATAAATTTTTGTGGAATAAAATATACATATTAGGAATGAGGGACAATTTAAGAAAATTAATGACATATTAGTTTTATCAAAACATTTTTTTTAATATTTATACACTTATAATTAGTAAACGGAAACTTTCGTTTACATGTTCATGTTTATATACAATATTATAGGATAGAACAAGAAAATATTTTAATGTCAACCTTTTGGTAAGCATTTTCTCTTACATCATTCTTACGGGCTATTTGAAATTCATAATTTATAAAAAGTAGAAAACTTTTAATTTCGAACTAAAGGCAAACTATCTACGATGCCAGTAGCGTTTTAAGATTTAAATAAAAATAAAATAATATTTCAAATTTAATTGAATTTTAATTGAGGTAAAAAAAAAAGTAAACTTCACATCAACAATTGAGAATTGTTTAGATTAAACACAGACTTTTTGCTTTATCACACATTGCATCATTCTTGAAAGAATATTTTCATCTTCATTTGCACAATGACTTTCTTCATTATTTATATACAAATCGATTTTGCAAAATCGATAAATATTTTGAGAGGAGGCAACAACGTGACTAATCAATAGCGTAATTTATTCTACTATGAATATTTATCATTTACATCAAATCTACTATTCTGTCACGTTTCGTTTCATTATAAACTATATATTAAATAATTATAAGCGAATATGTTACAGTGAAAAGTCACAAGAAATCACGTGGCTTAAATATTTATATTATCGTTTGATCACACGAAACGATCAAATGCATTTCTTGCAACTGTCTAAATTATTTACAGTAATTCAAGTTTAAAAGGAATTCCTTTATCTTCAACTTACTTTTCATGCTTATAAAAAATTATTGTATACGATCTTGGATTGTACAAAACAAAAAATAACCAAAGTATTTATAAATTCTACATTTATACATACTTATTCGCAAATCCATTTGAACTTCTATACAATTATAATATACTCTTATTTTCCACCAATAAAGTTATTTAATTATTTACAAAAAAAAAGAGAAAAATAGAAGCAGAATAAAATTTGGCAAATCATCAGTTGAAGAGTTAAAATTAAAATTATTGAACATGAAAGCTTGTATTGTAAATGTTTTGAAATAACTTGTAACGCGTGTACCCTAAGTTTCATTATGACTTAGCTTAAAATGTGGTCTGACTTAGAGCTGGAGCTTCCAACTATAAAAGAAATTTAATTAGCAGCTATCCAACCGTTGGATACTAGATAATGGAGAATTTTGCTCTCTGGTTCTGATTGCGGAACTATACTCGATCTTTTATTACCATTCAAATATTCCTACAAACATTTGTGAAACAAACTTGATATACTCTTGATTAAAGAAAATAAAATGTAATATAAAATAAAGATAAAATTATGAACACGTTAGTACCTGCAACAAGAGCGCTTTTTGGGTAAGGTACTGCGTTGGCTTTAAATCCAGCTGAAGACACAATAGTTTTTCTTGCTTGGTAAGGAGATGCGCTGCAGCCTCGACTTCTATATCTCTTATTTCGGATTCCCCTTGATTTCCCGATAATTTTCCCGACGTCCATGAATTGTTGCCTCTCTCGAAAATAGAATTTGTTGAATGTTGATTTGAAGCGCTCGAATTGCTATCCTGGTCCCCCCAATGACTGGTTGGAGTCATCGTCCGACTGGTGACCAAAGAACTGCTGCTGGTGGCTGAATCTTTTTGGGTAGTGGATTTTCGCTCGATGAAAGAGAAACTTTTTTCTTCGTCTCTGTAAATCCCATTAATGCAATAGTAAATGAAAAGGGGCTTTTCTTAAGTATCGACGACCCCTTGTTGTTGTTACGTCTTTTAATATTTTTAACCAACTGAGATTACTACCGTACAGACGAATTTCGCAACCGTTTTACGCAGCAATATTTTTATTTTTCTCTAAATAAAAACGTTCCATGCAAAAAAAAAGAAGAAGAAAAAAAAAAAAAATGTATATATATATATATATATGTATGTATATATACGTGTGCGTGTGTGTGATATAAAGGTAACATCATGTCTGTTAAAATAAAAATTGATCTGCAATAATGCGTTGTTTCATTTGCAAATTAAAATGAATAAAGTTTTGGATGATAAAACGATACTGAACAAAAATGACTCACCTTCTTCTTGAGGCTGGACGGTGTATGGTTTTGGATAATCCACTGCTGCCCTAAGTGAAATGCAAACTGATACAATCTGTTCACAAACGCCTGGCAACACGCACCACAAATAATAGAATTAGTTGATGATAAAGCGAAAGCGAATCTTTTCTTATGCGAAAAATATAAAAATCCCTCTACAATCATTGCAATTAATCTCCTAAGTAATTTCGATTGTTGCGTACATTGCCAGCATATATAATACTTAACTTGTAATGTTCAATGGCGCATTAATTACGATATTAATTAATCTTATATGAATGGCTATGAATCTTAACGACTACTAAGGGATTGATGGATATATGTATTATTAAGAAATATAGCAAAAGTACAGTTGACACATGCAACAACCATTGCCAAGAAAATTCCAACTAATTAAAACCCAAGATAATGATGATAAATCTATAGTTTATTATATAGTTTATGAAGGAAATATCATAGACTTGCATTTTAATGTTACGTAAAAGTAACTTACGGATTTCTTGTCAGACCAATGATCTACTGAATCCTGTTGTCCTTGCGCTTGGGCCAGTATTTGCTCAAAGTGTGTACATTCCTCGTGCCTAGTAACTCCATTTTCTCGATAACGGTATAGTTCTGAAAGACGCAATCGCAATTCCCTCTCCCTTTCTAGGCTCGCTAGAAACTGTTCGTACTCTTGGGCTGTGTAAAATTGAGCAAATACTCTCATGCGATCCCTGAAGTCTCTAAAATGAAACGGTTGATAATTAACATTTAATAAGATCGTTTGGCTTTCGATTTTACAATATGTATTTCTTCCTATTAATGTTTAATGACTATGAGAAAATAGATCAACAGCTTTTTTAACGAAGCTATAATAAAAGTATATAATTGAAAGATAACTTGACATTCTTCTTTCATTGCAATTCATTTCCAATATAATATTAAATTTATAAGTTTAATATTGATGATCATTATTGTTTTTCAATAAATTATAAATTAAGCGTACAATACAGGTATTTACATAAAACGCCAGAACAATATATTATTTTACTTTTTAATCTTCAATTTAATAAATAATTGATAATGAAATTATCTATTGAATTTTGACCATTTCCAGAAATATAATTGTCAAGTTGTCAAGATTCAAGTGGTCAACTATTTATTTATTGTATACGCAAGTAACTTACAAAACAAATTCAACAGTAATTCACATGCATGATTAGGGAGTTAATAATTATTTCTATAATAGTAAAACATTAATTTTTAATTACTGTCGTTGAAATAGTTGTAGCTTAATTATATTGTACTTTTAGCTAAAAAAATTTTCATGCAGAATATTTGTTTTACAATGTAAAAATGCCAATATGTACGTCACTCATCATTTTTACATTTGAATTATAGTTTGCTTTCCATATTCTAGAGACATTTTACAATTAAATTAAATAAAATAAAATTAAGATTTTGCCCATACTTTTCTTCTTTGGTTTGTTTCTTTTTAACACCTTTTTCTTTTCGGGAAGACACAAAAAATGCTGATACTAATTGATAATCTCGTACAACTCGTTTTCTTCTAGCTCTTTCTCTAAGATTATTTGTGTACATATCAACTTGTGCAAGTTTCAGTGCAATGTCAAGGTCATCATCTTCTGCAGGATTTAAAAATAAAGAAGAAACAAGCGATTCAGCCTCATGATTGTAGTCTCTTTCAAAGTCATCTCTTTGTGGCATATAACCAAGTTGTGTGGCTTCATCTGGTGTTATGTCCAATGGTGGTAAACGTGACGTCAAATCTGGTGATAACGGACCATGATCAGAGTTGGTTTGATCTGTAAGATTAGGGGTATAGATTTGGGTGGATGGCCAAGTATATTTTCCAATGTTCCCGTCAAGATATCTGGCTATGTATTCATCTTTCGCTTCTGCAAATATAATAGAACCATTTTTTTTTAAAGAAATTTTCATTATTGCTGTATGGAATTGGTAAATGAAATGAAGAGGGCTATTAATTACCTTCCGGTGTTCTAGTTTCGATGTGCTTACTAATATCCTCCCAATTTCCGTAGCCAAATTGTTCAATAGCATCCAATAACCTAAGATGTTCTCTCGCAGTCCAGTTACCTCTTCCACTGAATATACTGATCGTACCCGAATCCTTTTGCAACGACAATAATAAATTTAAATAAAGATGGCTAGGCTTTACAGAAGGAACGATGCAATAATGAATTTGTGTAAAAAATTTACCATAAATTGATAAGAGTGATCATTTTTATGTTGTCCTATTTCAGCTCCAGCAGAAAAGCACTAGTAAAATGAAAATGGGAACGTTTATTTAATAATGTCGAGTGAGTAAATTGACGGGAGTGGGAAATTACGTGTTTGAACGAATGATCGTTGAAATAGTAGGGAGTTAAATTTAAAGTCGAGAGTCACGTGAAGGAGCGGCCAAGGTATCGGCACTTTGAAGCCGTCTCGTTACGTATGCATTAATATCATTTCGCGAGCGCGACATGTGTTGTGTTGTAAGCATACGCGCGGAAAGTAGGGCGACGAAGGAAGGAGGAGTGCTGCGAGGGTGGGGTTGGGCGAGGGAGGTCGAGGCGGAGGCAGGAGGCAGAACGGGTGGAGGAGAGTGGCGGTGCCGTTGGAGGAAGGTGTCGCGAGGAGCGAGGAGGGCCGTGGTGAGCGAGTGAGCGAGAGAGAGAGAGAGTGAGCGAGCTAGAGAGAGAGAGTGAGCGAGCTAGAGAGAGAGAGAGCGAGAGAGAGAGAGAGAGAGAGAGAGAGGGAGGCAAAGTAAAGACAAAAGGCAAATGGCTAGTGTCTCGTCGTTCTCTGTCTTGCTTCACCTGCAGGCAAAGGTCGAAATCCGGGCATTCGACGCATTTGACGCGAAGGCCCGTAATGTCCTCCTGGCAGTAGGTGCAATTGTACTTGGCGTACAGATCTGTAACGAAAAGTCAAGGGGGGGGGAAGGTTAAATGGAGTCGTTATTCGGGTCCCGGGAGGTCGAGCCCGCGCTCCCCGAGGAAGCCCGAGGAAGGTCCCCCTGGTTAGCGGTTGCGAAGCCGCAAATACGTACCCGCCATCTTTGTCCTGCGGCGTTCTTCCAGAACGATCCGAGTCTTGACGTCACCGCATTCCAAACGCCCCGCAATAAGGCCAGTATTCAGGGTCGAGGAGCCATCGGGGCTGATCCCATTTTAATAACGGGACGCGAGGGAAAAGCCTCGGACGCTTACTAACGCCTCGGTTCTTCTCGGCCGCCGCGGCTTCCCCTAACGAGCCTTTTTCCAGCTCGGAATCTACGATTGAAAATATGTTTATGACTCGGAGCGTTTCGAGTATTCAGGGCTGCGGTGCGCCTGCGCGCCGCTTTCCCTGCTTCCCCGAGCGCCCGCCGCCTTAAACGCCACTCGACCTTTCGCGGAAGGAGGAGTTGCCGGCGATGCAGGAGGTGGTGGCTGTGGCGGTGGCGGGGTGACGGTGGCGGGGTGACGGTGGCGGTGGCGGTGGCGGCTGAGGAGGAGGAGGAGGAGGAGGAGGCCGTGGCGGTGGAAGAGGGAGGAGGAGGAGGCATTGCTGCCAACGGAAACAGGCCTCCTCGCCACCCTTGTGCGCTACATTCAAAAACAGCCCGGACGAGACCTTTACCCATCATCATCGCTACTTTTTCTTCTTCTTTTATTTATTATTTTCTTTTTTTTTTTTTTTTTTTTTTAATCTCCCTTACGGCGTTGTTTCTTTCTTTCTTTTTTTTTTCCGCCCCCCTCCCCGCCCCGCCCCTTCTCTTATTTTGCTTTCGTTTTAATAACTTTCTTACTTTTAGAACGACGAGCCATTCATTTCATAGGCTCCTCGTGCTCGCGAAGCGGCCTTATATTATTAATAATCGGGGTCTCCTTAAATTATGCCGATTCTGTAATGTATGTCCTTGCGTAACTCTTGCTTCCAAGCTTCGGTCGTCCGGCTATCCTCGAGACGATGCTTGATTATCTATCGTTACGAAGTTAACGAAATCACGCCGATCGCTCCCTAGCTTTTATTTACCACCGAATGAAGTTGTTACGAATCGCTAGATCACAACGGTCATCCAAATTTTACCCGCCCTCGTCACTCGTATTATATAAATAATATTCATTAACAGTAAATATCAAGAAATTTTCAATTTATTACTATATACGTGGACTCGAGGGTGCCGACCCTCGATTTCTTAATCGAACGAACATGAAAATAGCTAAAGAGCTCCCGACTCTTTGCAAAAGCGTGAGTTTCTTATTACTTTCGAGCGGTTGGGAGATTTTACTTTATATATATATATATATACATATATATCAGGTGTGTCGCGCTAAAGTTTGGGCGGACGCGATAAAGAAGAATCACAGGTCCGTACATACGAAGCCAAGTCCTCGCGTGAGTTTCGGCGAAAGGGTAAAATGGATCAAGTGCGCCAATGTTAAGGATACCAAGATCAAGGTATTGAATGAATGAATGAATGAATAACGAAAGCTCATATTTTGACGACGTTTTACCGACTCTTTGTAATGGCGGGCGTTTGATTTTTTTTTTTTTATTTCTAGCGCAATAATCAGATATCGCTTGCCCTGAAGAATAAACTTAACAACAACAACAACAACAACAACGATAATAATAAAAATAAACTTAAGCAAAACTGCCATAGGATTGACTGTACGTAATGTCTTGCCGTCCGATTTTATATCAATATATATTAACTAATAACAAGGACTCGTTTGAAATCGCTCGTCAATTCTAGACACCGAAATTGGTAATCTGCAATATTATAAAATATTATAAAATATTATAAAATATTATAAAATACAGTCAACTTTGAAGAAAATATTTTTATTTATACGACGCAACAACATGGATATTCGGGAGGAAAATGTACAGTAATTTTATATTTAAACTGACTGATTGAAGCAACTCAATACTACTCAATATATATTATTTTAATGCTTCGTAAATTGAAACGTGCTTCTTGTCACTTGCTTGTACCTCACCTTTTTTTACCTCTGCCCATGAAAATTTCACGCTTGTAATTTAATTTCGATTAAACGAGTAACAATGTCTTATCACAGAATAAAATATATTTACATTACATACAACAATTAATTATTAATATCCCATATCATCATCATCATCATTATTATTATTATTATTACGTATGCAATATTAAATCTGCATTCTATGAGAACACTCATTCGCTCGTACACTTATTGTAAAACACGCTTAATATCAAGGCTTGACTTTTTTTCTTTTTTTTTTTATTTATTTATTTAACCAATTGAAGTAATAATTTATTTGTTTTTGTTTTTTGTTTTTATTATTATTATTAAACTCATTGCACAATCGATTGTCCTTAGTAAGTAGCTTAGTACTTGTAATTCTTAGCCTTCTTTTGCAATAGCTGCCTCTGTTGCGTATTCGTTCTCTCTTTGCTGCTTGAACGTTCGCTCAACTTCAATTTTCGTTGGTATACCAAATTTTTTAATGCTTCCTTGAAATGCATCAACGTTTCTGCAATCGGCCTTTCCACATATGAGTCTATGATATCGTCGAAAACGGCGTCCTTGTCGGTAACTATTTCATTTTTCAATTCATTAAATAAATCCAAAATTTCTTTCAAAGTTTCCTTAGGATCCTTCGGATCTTTTTCGTTTGCGCCTATTCCTTTCCCCTTCCCGTATTCCATTAAATTGGTATCCATTTCCGGATGACTTTCATTTTCCAACCACGCATTCAGAATGTCGGTATCTTCCGTTATTAAATCTCTCTCAAATTCCTTGAACTGATTTATAATGCTCTTAATTATTTCCTTCATATTGTTAATTTTTTGCTTCTGATTTACTTCGTCCCCTGCAGAGTCCGCGTTAAATGACATATAAGTACCTTTTTGCAAGATACTTGAATTTTTGGCCGCTACCAACTTCTTATCGCGATTAATTTTTTTTGCCGTTTCTCCTTTGGCATTGTCTCTCTTGTCTATCGACAAATTATTTTGTTCGTCCGCCTTTATTTTCTGCTCGTTTTTCTTATCTTCGATTAGTTTTTTAACGGCATTTTTTATATTATTTGTTTTTTGATTGTTATTGGCTAAGTTAATTTGCGAGTCAGCATTAGGTCTACTAAATTCCATAATATTGTTTTTTATCAACTCCCCCTTTACGTCAATATTATCCGATTTCTTGTTTAAACCTTTTTTAAGCGACAACGAATCCGGATACTCTTGTTCATTGCTTCTTACAAGCTTTTTAACAACATTTTTAAGTTTTACTGCACTAGATTTGTGATTATTTGCCTGTATATTCGACTCTTCGAAATTCAGATGATCCTGTTGATTTTCAATTTTATTCAATAGGCTATCAATTCTTCTTTCAAGAAGTACAGATTTCTTAGGAACTATTTTGTTATCGTCGTCGTCGTCGTCGTCGTCGTCGTCTCCTCGTCGTCTTCCTCGTCGCCTTCCATTAAAGCATTCTTCATCGAGACTTTAATATTACTATACTTATTATTATTGATTGCTTTTAATTGATAATCAAGATTATTAGTCTTATCTTTTTCGATTTCTTTCGATATTAATTCAACACTCTTATCAACACTTTTAGATTGCTTTTTCTTATTTTTATTCATTGGCAACGAGCTTTGAATGGTCGATTTCGAATCGTCGTTTGAACTTGTATTTTTTTTCAAAATATTTTTCTTTACCGACTCTTGAGACTCATCGTCAATTACTAGAGAATCTGAAGATTTTTTCAAATTCCTAGATTTCGACGCATCCATTAATTCATCCGCGTTTTTCGTATTTTCTGACATTTTCCGCGATTCTTCGTTTTCCCCCGAAAGCGGCAATACTCTGCCATTTTCATTTGTACATTCATCCATTTCATTGCTATTTTTATTATGGTCAAAGTTTTTATAATCGGACATCAGATGTCCGTTAATTTTATCTTTAAACCCTTCGCTTTCTTTTCTTTTGAGAATAAAAATGCTTGGTTTAGTTTTTATTTTTATACTCGGTATCGCAGTGTTGTAATTAAGCTCGATATTTGAGAACGCATCTATAGAGTCCATAATGTAATAATTTTTCAAATAAGGTTTGATATTTGATGAATATTTACTTTTAGCTTCCATTAGCATGTGAGTGAATTGCAATACTTCTGGATCATATGCTGTTATATTTTCTTGTTTGGAGTAACTGAAAATATTTAAAAACCCCGTTATTTTTAAGTAAATTGGAATGGATTATCGATATTAAATGGAGCGTAAAAATGTATACTGACATCCATGAATTATTAGTTTGGGTAAATCGAGAGACTCCTGTTTGTGCCGTTAAAACGTCAATGTGAACATGCACAGATCCAGCGTATTCTTTCTCTAGCCCATGTAGTCTTGTTATTGCCATGCCACCGGGATAATTTAAACCGGCTAAGCTTAGTAGGAACATTGAAAATACTGCATTAAGAATTACATGGCCAAGTATGACTAAGGCAAATAAGGCATTCCATAACGATTTACTTCGATTTTCCCATCTTTGAAAAAGAATACGAATTGCAGTTAGACAATTATTATATAGACAATAATGTACAGTAACGTTTATTATAATTCCGTTCTATAATACGTATTTCTTATCTATAATTCTATTTTAATTACTATCGCAATCAAATGTATAATGAATAGAATTAAATAAAGTGTCTCCTTGCTAAAAAAAAATACAAGACTTACATGCGATGGCATGCTGTAGCTGCACTAACATTCAATAATGGGAATACATACACAATGAACCTTAGTTCTTTATGTGGTAAAAATGAAAACAAGATAACGTAAATAATTCCAGGTAAACTTAAAACTCGTGCCCTAGAATCCCAAATTAATCCTAATGGCACAAGGAAGTATGAAAATGCCATGCCTCTTGGGAGTGCGGAATAAAAATACCATAAAAAAGGTGATGTCTAATCATATTTTAAGGATCAATAGCTTTTCCAAGTTAGTAAGTTTAATAACGAAAATTTATTTAATTGAAAGCAACATGAAAAGGATACACCCCACTGGCTGCTCTTATTCAGGATAGTATTAAAGTAAAAAACTTCTCCTTCCGGCCAGACAGTTCTTCTCCAAAAATATGAATCAATGATAATGGTTAAAATCAAGAAAAAAATACCTGTAGGTATTATTATCTTTAGTGCCCTAGAATGAAAAGGATTTAAATGTATTACGAGCATTGAGATAAAAGTATTTTAACTTAAATTACCTTAATACTTTGAATTTCAAATAGGCTATGTCATACAATAAAAATAAACCTAATAGCATAGCTATTTCAGCTCTAAATATGATTATAGCTGCTCCTGAGGAAACTATGAATAAAATGTGATTTCGTTTAAGCCATCCATACAATGCAAGCAGTACTAAAATTAAAGAAATACTATTTTGGTAAGTGCATTAGTTATGTGAATTATACGAGTAGATCTTTTTTTTAATATTAGAAACCTTACCTAATGGCATGGCCATAGTATTTGGTAATGGTCGACTCAAGTAGTACATAAAATGATATTGAGTTACTGTAATAAGAAGAAACCAAGTAACAAATTTGGCTCCGAAAATTGATTTAAGACCATTTTTATACAACCTCCAAGTGGCAATTACCGTCAAGCTCAATACAGCTCTGACTGTGAAGGTAATAAACTTAATAAGAATTTTTTATATTTAAAGAACTTGAGGATAACATTCGTATGATCTTGAGTTCATGTTTTCATTTAAAGTAAGAGCTCACCAATGTATTGGGATAAAAACTTATTGATTTTCCAATATTTAACAGCAGCGACAGTCGGTGCAGCTAAGCCAGATATCACTATCGGTCCCAGAAATGTTCTTGGAACAACACCAGGAAACTCGTGATGGTCGTACTAAATCATAAAGAATGTTACTGACTAATTGTTCGAAATTGAATTAATAATTCGACGATGTAATGGAGATAAAATTACTTATTACTTTGTATTTATTAATACAGAACCATTGAAGAATTATTAAATTGCCAGATAAAATATTATTAATAATGCACATTATCGCGATTCGCGTATTTTATCGATGCGACTGTTGATAACCTAAGAAGCGTTGCGCATAATTATCATTTGAAATGTTGGAAAGATTTACGGATTGTCCTTAACGAGAATTTAAAGGGACGTTATGTATTGCATCGAGACACTTTACCTCGTTTAAATTAGTCCCATGATACAATAGGTCGTGCATAGCCTGGAGATTGAAGCTTTCTTCGACTTTAGTGAACGGACAGTAGATCAAATGGATCGCCGCCACCAATATTATTAATTGTTCCATTGTCGAGACTACATCAATGTTGTTGACGTAGAATTTTGCAGAAGAATGTTACTTTAAAATTGAGCCGTAGCGCACAACTTGGTGGTACGCGTGTACGTGAGAGGGCGGTATGGAGGGAGGATGGTATTGACGGCGAGAGGGGGCAGGAGAGAGAGAGAGAGAGAGAGAGAGAAACGAAACAATCTTCCAGATCCAAGTTATACCGAGACGGAGAAGCGACGTCGTCTGCTCGGAGGCAGCGGGTCAGCGTTAAGGCGGCAGTCGGCTAATTCCTCCTCTTGCCCCATTGTTACCAATCTGACGAAAACTCACAAAGCACGGAATTTAATGGTTTTCGTATAGCCGCCAGCAGATATATCTTCGTTTGAGCGCGCGCGCGCGCGCAATGGTAAAAGGCTGCGCGCTTTAAAATAGATATATAAGTGCGCGCGCTAACAAATGCCCCGTTAAAATGGATCGGTTGCGTCGCAGGGAGCGGGAGGAGGAAAAATCAGGCAAAAAATCGTAGTGCACGTTATGAGTGCGCGCACACACGTATCCGTGCGCATGTAGAACATATCAAAATCCTGAACTCTGTGCATGCACGGTGTTAATAATTAAACAGGTGTGCGCTCACACACACACGCCCGTACTTCCAATAATAATAATAATAATAATAATAATAATAATAATATAAGTTTATTGATAATAATATAATATCAGTTGTTATTAACAAAGCGATGTGCGATTTTAAAATATAAATGTAGTAAAATTGTTGTTGTCGTATTGCTATCTCGGAAGGCCAGAACCGCGCACTCGTCCGCGCACTCACGCAGATCCGCTAAATGCCGTTTGATACATGGTGCAAATTAATTTAGATCCGAGGGCCGTTAGCGCGTTAAAGAGGTAGCAGTAGTAGTAGTAGTAGTAGTAGTAGTAGTAGTAGTAGTAGTAGTAGTAGTAGTAGTAGTAGTAGTAGTAGTAGTAGTAGT